>JAOPSE010000115.1:2932400-3547675 GCA_029449295.1 Zea luxurians | reverse complement strand
TAACGCTAACCCCGACTTGTAGTGTGTGCTTAAATTTATAATTTTCAGATTTCGCCTATTCACCCCCCTCTAGGCGACTTTCACAAACCTACTCCCCGTTGAGGTGGTCACAAAGACTGGGTCTCTTTCAACCCTTTTCCTCTCTCAAACGGTCACCTAGACCGAGTGAGCTTTTCTCCTCAATCAAATGGGACTCTTAGTCCCCACAAGGACCACCACAACTTGGTGTCTCTTGCTTTGATTACAAAGGTGTTGAGAACAAGAATGGGGAAGAAGAAAAGCGATCCAAGCGACAAGAACTCAAATGAACACAAATATCTCTCTCACACTAGTCACTAAATGTTTGGAGTGATCTTTGGACTTGGGAGAGGATTTGATCTCTTGTTTGTGTCTTGGAGTGAAGTCTAGAGCTCTTGTATTGAATGCAATGGCTGAAAACTTGGATGCCTTGAATGTGTGGTGGTTGGGGGTATTTATAGCCCCACCCACCAAAATGGCTGTTGGGGAACTCTGCTATCGACGGGCGCACCAGACAGTCCGGTGCGCCACCGGACACTGTCCGGTGCGCCAGTCATGTCACCCAACCATTAGGGTTCGACCGTTGGAGCTTCTGACAGCTGGGCCACCGGACAGTCCGGTGGTGCACCGGACAGTCACTGTTCACTGTCCGGTGTGCCTTCTGGCGCCTGCTCTGACTTCTGCGCGCGCAGTCCGCACTGTTCACTGTTCACTGTTCATTTTGCAGTCGACCGTTGGCGCTGTAGCCGTTGCTCCCGCTGGCACACCGGACAGTCCGATGTTACACCGGACAGTCCGGTGAATTATAGCGGAGAGCAATTTCCAGAAACCCGAAGGTGGCAAGTTCGAAGTTGATCTCCCTGGTGTACCAGACACTGTCCGGTGGTGCACCGGACAGTCCGGTGCGCTAGACCAGGGCAGCCTTCGGTTGGTTTTGCTCCTTTCTATTTGAACCATTTCTTGGACTTTTTATTGGTTTGTGTTGAACCTTTGGCACCTGTAGAACTCATAATCTAGAACAAACTAGTTAGTCCAATTGTTTGTGTTGGGCAATTCAACCACCAAAATCATTTAGGAAAAGGTTTAACCCTATTTCCCTTTCAATCTCCCCCTTTTGGTGATTGATGCCAACACAAACCAAAGCAAATATATAAGTGCAGAATTGAACTAGTTTGCATAAGGTAAGTGCAAAGGTTGCTTGGAATGAGACCAATATAATTATTTTAATAGATATGCATGGATTGCTTTCTTTCTTTTTAATATTTTGGACCACGCTTGCACCACAAGTTTTGTTTTTGCAAATTCTTTGGGAAATTCTTTTCAAAATTCTTTTGCAAATAGTCAAAGGTATATGAGTAAGATTGTAAGAAGCATTTTCAAGATTAGAAATTTTCTTTCCCTGTCTCAAATGCTTTTCCTTTGACTAAACAAAACTCCCCCTTAATGAAATTCTCCTCTTAGTGTTCAAGAGGGTTTTACCAATTGAGATAGAAATACTAATTTCAAAGATACCCATTGAAAAACATTTAAAAACTTAAACTTCAAAAATTTTTGAAATTGGCATGGTAGTGCGGTCCTTTTGCTTTGGGCTAATATTTTCTCCCCCTTTGGCATGAATCGCCAAAAAATGGAGACGTCGAGTGAAATATGAGCCCTAGGTAACTTCTCTCCCCCTTTGGCAAACAATGTATGAGTGAAAGATTATACCAATGGAGAGATGGCGGAATTAAAAGTGAAAGGGAATTAGGCTTACACCTAGTCCCTAATTAATTTTGGTGGTTGAATTGCCCAACACAAATATTTGGACTAACTAGTTTGCTCTAGTGTATAAGTTATACAGGTGCCAAAGGTTCACACTTAGCCAATAAAAAGACCAAGTATTGGGTTCAACAAAAGAGCAAAGGGACAACCGAAGGCACCTCTAGTCTGGCGCACCGGACTGTCCGGTGTGCCACCGGACATGTCCGGTGCACCAGAGGATTCCAGCTCAAACTTGCTACCTTCAGGAAATTCCAGAGGCGACTCCGCTATAATTCACCGGACTGTCCGGTGTACACCGGACAGTGTCTGGTGCTCCAAGGAAGGGTGGCCTCCGGAACTCGCCAGCTTCGGGAATGTCCAACGGCTAGTCCGCTATAATTCACCGGACATGTCCGGTGTTCACCGGACTGTCCGGTGTGACATTGGTGCAACGGCTATTTCGGCGCCAACGGCTACCTGCGGCGCATTTATTGCGCGCCAGCGCGTGCAGAGGTCAGGCACGCCCATGCTGGCGCACCGGACACTCTACAGTACATGTCCGGTGCGCCACCGGACATCCAGGCGGGCTCAGAAGTCAGAGCTCCAACGGTCGGAACCCAACGGCTTTGGTGACGTGGCTGTCGCACCGGACATGTCCGGTGTGCACCGGACTGTCCGGTGCACCATTCGACAGACAGCCTCACCAAACGGCTAGTTTGGTGGTTGGGGCTATAAATACCCCCAACCACCCCACATTCAAATCATCCAAGTTTTCCACTTCCCAACTATTTACAAGAGCTCTAGCATTCAATTCTAGACACACCAAAGAGATCAAATCCTCTCCAACTCCACACAACGCCCTAGTGATTAGTGAGAGAGATTTGCTTGTGTTCTTTTGAGCTCTTGCGCTTGGATTGCTTTCTTCTTTCTTGATTCTTCATTGCGATCAAACTCACTTGTAATTGAGGCAAGAGACACCAATCTTGTGGTGGTCCTTGTGGGAACTTTGTGTTCCAAGTGATTGAGAAGAGAAAGCTCACTCGGTCCGAGGGACCGTTTGAGAGAGGGTAAGGGTTGAAAGAGACCCGGCCTTTGTGGCCTCCTCAACGGGGAGTAGGTTTGCGAGAACCGAACCTCGGTAAAACAAATCCACGTGTCTTACTCTTTATTCGCTTGCGATTTGTTTTGCACCCTCTCTCGCGGACTTAATTATATTTCTAACGCTAACCCGTCTCTTAGTTGTGTTTATTTTTGAGAATTTCAGTTTCGCCCTATTCACCCCCCTCTAGGCGACTTTCAATTGGTATCAGAGCCTGGTGCTTCATTAGAGCTTAACCGCTCGAAGTGATGTCGAGAAATCACACCAAGAGGGAGATGGAGACCGGCGACAAGCCCACTACGAGCCACGGGAGCACTTCATCGGAAGAGTCCCGCACCAAGAAGAAGGAGAAGAAGAAGAATTCCTCCAAACGGAAGGAGAAAAGATCTTCTTCTTCACACCACAAAGAGAAGAAGGAAAAATCCTCTTCCCACAAGCCGCATCGGAGTGGGGACAAGAAAAAGAGGATGAGGAAGGTGGTCTACTACGAGACCGATTCTTCATCGACATCCACCTCCGGCTCCGACGCGGCGTCCGTCACTTCTAAGCGCCAAGAGCGCAAGAAGTATAGTAAGATCCCCTTACGCTACCCTCGCGTTCCTAAACATACACCTTTGCTTTCCGTCCCATTAGGCAAACCACCAACGTTTGATGGTGAAGACTATGCTAGGTGGAGTGATTTAATGCGATTTCATCTAACCTCACTCCACAAAAGTATATGGGATGTTGTTGAGTTTGGTGTACAGGTACCATCCGTAGGGGATGAAGACTATGATACGGACGAAGTTGCCCAAATCGAGCACTTGAACTCCCAAGCCACAACCATACTCCTCGCCTCTCTAAATAGAGAGGAATATAACAAGGTGCAAGGGTTGAAGAGTGCGAAGGAGATTTGGGACCTACTCAAGACCGCGCACGAGGGTGATGAACTCACCAAGATCACCAAGCGGGAAACGATCGAGGGGGAGCTCGGTCGTTTTCGTCTTCGCCAAGGGGAGGAGCCACAAGATATGTACAACCGGCTCAAAACCTTGGTGAACCAAGTGCGCAACCTCGGGAGCAAGAAGTGGGACGACCACGAGGTGGTTAAGGTTATTCTAAGATCTCTCATTTTCCTTAACCCCACTCAAGTTCAATTAATTCGTGGTAACCCTAGATACACACTAATGACTCCCGAGGAAGTAATCGGGAATTTTGTGAGCTTTGAATGTATGATTAAAGGCTCAAAGAAGATCAACGAGCTTGACGATCCCTCCACATCCGAAGCACAACCGGTGGCATTTAAGGCGACAGAGGAGAAGAAGGAGGAGTCTACACCAAGTAGACAACCAATTGACGCCTCCAAGCTCGACAATGAGGAGATGGCTTTAATCATCAAAAGCTTTCGTCAAATCCTCAAGCAACGGAAGGGGAAGGATTACAAATCCCGTTCCAAGAAGGTTTGCTACAAGTGTGGTAAGCCCGGTCACTTTATTGCTAAATGTCCATTATCAAGTGACAGTGACAGGGATAACGACAAGAAGGGCAAGAGGAAAGAAAAGAAGAGGTACCACAAGAGGAAGGGTGGCGATGCCCACGTGTGCCGCGAGTGGGACTCCAACGAGAGCTCCACCGACTCCTCCTCCGACGACGAGGACGCCGCCAACATCACCGTCACCAAGGGACTCCTCTTCCCCAACGTCGGCCACAAGTGCATCATGGCAAAGGACGGCAAAAGGAAGAAGGTTAAATCTAAATCCTCCACTAAATATGAGTCTTCTAGTGATGAAAATGCTAGTGATGAGGAGGATAACTTGCGTACCCTTTTTGCCAACCTTAACATGGAACAAAAAGAAAAATTAAATGAATTAATTAGTGCTATTCATGAAAAGGATGACCTTTTGGATTCCCAAGAGGACTTCCTAATTAAGGAAAACAAGAAACATGTTAAGGTTAAAAATGCTTATGCTCTAGAAATAGAAAAATGTCAAAAACTATCTAGTGAGCTAAGCACTTGCCATGACACTATTGCCAACCTTAGAAATGAAAATGCTAAATTAATTGCTAAGGTTGATTCAAATGTTTTCAATGTTTCAATTCCAAATCTTAGAAATGATAATGATGATTTGCTTGCTAAGATTGAGGAATTGAATGTATCTCTTGCTAGCCTTAGAGTAGAAAATGAAAATTTGATTGCTAAGGCTAAAGATTTAGATGTTTGCAATGTTACTATTTCCAACCTTAGAAGTGAGAATGATATATTACATGCTAAGGTTGTAGAATTAAAATCTTGCAAACCCTCTACATCTAACGTTGAGCATATTTCTATTTGCACTAGATGTAGAGATGTTGATATTGATGCTATTCATGATCATATGGCTTTAATTAAACAACAAAATTATCATATAGCTATATTAGATGCTAAAATTGCCGAGCATAACTTAGAAAATGAAAAGTTTAAATTTGCTAGAAGTATGCTCTATAGTGGGAGACGCCCTGGCATCAAGGATGGCATTGGCTTCCAAAGGGGAGACAATGTCAAAATTAATGCCCCTCCTAAAAATTTGTCTAACTTTGTTAAGTGCAAGGCTCCCATGCCTCAAGATAACGAGGGCTACATTTTGTACCCTGCCGGTTATCCCGAGAGCAAAATTAGGAGAACTCATTCTAGGAAGTCTCACTCTGGCCCTAATCATGCTTTTATGTATAAGGGTGAGACATCTAGCTCTAGGCAACCAACCCGTGCCAAGTTGCCTAGAAAGAAAACACCTAATGCATCAAATGATCATGCTATTTCATTCAAAACTTTTGATGCATCGTATGTTTTGACTAACAAATCCGGCAAAGTAGTTGCCAAGTTTGTTGGGGGCAAACACAAGGGCTCCAAGACTTGTGTTTGGGTACCCAAAGTTCTTGTTTCTAATGCCAAAGGACCCAAAACCGTTTGGGTACCTAAAGTCAAGAACTAAAATTGTTTTGTAGGTGTAACACCCGGCTTTAAGGAACAAAGCCAGGTGCATCTCATACATGCGCCAAGAAGACAACATATATAATAACAGAGTGTATAGAGATAAATGTCATAAAACATCAGAGTATTTATTACATAGCGGAAGACTTATTACAAAATGAAATAATAAAGATAAAACAAACTAAGGATCGTCGGCGCCAATGTCGACTGGGAAACGCCACCTAGATCAGATCGAACTCCTCAGTGTTAGGCAGCTCCTCCTGAACCACCTGATCATCTCCTGTGGGGGGGGGGTGTGAGACAGCAAGGGTGAGCTCACACATGATCATAGCTCAACAAGTTGTGGGGAACCAGTGGACATAAACTCACAAAGGTGTGAGTTCATGTGATGTGTAAGGCTTAATCAAAGACAGGGGTTAAAGCTGAGCATTGCTTTTAAGTAGTTGGTCAAAATTTTATTAGCAGTTACTAAGTGTATGTAAATACCAAACCATAAGTAAAGTAATAGAACAAAATTAATAACAAACCCATGCAATGCAAATGACAAAATTGAATTTAAGTTCCATAATTTAAACATCAGAGAGTCCTGAGCTGCTCATGACCGCGAGCTCGGCTAGTATACCAGTTTTACACTCTGCAGAGGTTGTACCCTTTACCCACAAGTCATGTTACCCATCTGCCAAGGGGTCATGAATCCCATATACCTCTACCTAGGAAGCACGGCAGGGCAACACTACGAGGCCTTTACAAAGTTCCACTAGCTTCCGAAAACCCGCTACAGTTTATGGGAAGATCCAGTACAGGGTTCCTGGCTGACTGCCATCCCAGCAAAACCAACCAGGGACCTCCCCGCACTGACCTCTCCCCTACTGCCCTTGCCCCTTTCGGGTAAGGTAGTCTTCCACTAGCTTTCCTAATTAGTCAGCCAAGGGGTCCCATTCCTCCCTTGTGGTGGCACGTGGTTCTCAAGTTAAGCTCTATGTTCCAATTAACATTAATGATAACAACATGAACATAAACAGAATAACAACAAGAATTGGAACATAGAGGTAATAAATGATTATCCCAAAACCATATAAAGCAATAGCAAACTACCCAAGTGATTCAGGGGTAAACAAGGTAATGAGATAAACAAATCTAGGGTGACCTATTGGGTCCCATCAAAATTAACCTATGCATGGATAAGTGATATTAAAGAACATTATTGGGTAAAAAGTGGTCAAGGGCACAACTTGCCTTCAATGAGCTCCTGCTCAGCTACTTCAACCTGCTGCTCACCAGGATCCTCAGCAACGGGCTCTTCTACTCGCCACAATACAAACAAGCACAGGATATAGGGAAAATTAACATTACACCAAGCATGTAAACAAAATACACAGAGATATTCTACATATTAAAATAAAATCCTAGGAACAGAAATCATAATTTTCTGAATTATAGATTTTAAGTTATGCATTTTCAAAGGTTTTATGTGCTTTAAATAGGATTAAGTGATAAATAAATTTCCTTACTGTTTTCATGACAAAACAGAGGCTCTAGGTGATAGAGAATAAAATTACAAAATTTTAGGAACTGGAATGGATGAATTTGGACTAAAAATGGATTTTATATGATTTATTCAAGTTCTAGAATTTATTTTTGTATTAAAAATCCAATTTCCTAATCATTTAATTAATTTAAAACTCTGCTGGACTGGGCCTCAAATCTAGAGAAACCCAGGGGGCTCGGGGTAAAACTACAGAGACACAGCGCACAGTGCTCTGGACGGCGGGTTGATTCTCTGGTTTCCAAGGGGTTCTTTAATAAAAGTGCCAGCGCGGAAAGGTATGATTGAATCTCGGCCGCACGATCTGAACTGAGCGGCCCAGATTAGATTTATTATACTCCGAACCGGTACGCAGCGCGCGCCGTTCCTTCCGCGACGGCGAGCAACGATGGCGCTTGCAGTAGGGAAGGCGGGATGAAAAGGAGACGGGTGAATCGGGTCGACGACCGAGCGCTTATACTACTCCCACGCGGTTAACGGGATCCGATTTCGGCGGTGCGCTCCGCCGAGCTCGGTCGAGCTGTTGCGCCCGATACGTGGGGGAGACGGAGTCGGATCCAGCGGGCCCACCTGGCAGCGAGTCGACGTGCTAGCAGAGAGAACGCGCCAAGCGACTGACCAGGGGCCCCACATGGCGGCGACAAAGTGCCCAGGCGCGCGCGTAGGTGTTTAGCAGCTGACACGCGGGCCCCATATGGCGGCTGGCCGGGCGCGCGCGTGTAGCAAATAACTGGGCCGCGCAGTGGGAAACTCGAGTTGGGCCGAAAGTGGTGAAGTTGGCCCAGCTGCCATGTTTTCTTTTTTAAAATTTTATTTCCTGTTTTCTTTTATCCTTAACTCTTTTAAATCCAAATTTGAATTTGAATTGTGAGTTTCTGTTTTGAGTCCATGATACAAATTCACACCCTAATGTTGGAATAATGTATCTTCATTTACATATTTTAATCCTTACATTATTCATTTCTTTCTCTTTTCTAGATTCAAGAATTTCTTTTAGGTTTTCAATTCCCCTTTTTGGTCTTTAATATTTTTCTTGTCACAAAAATGCACACACAAAAATAAAATATTCAGCATGATGCAACAATTTATTAATTGTTTTTGGACATGGTATTCACATATGATGATGCATAAAGATCAAACTCACATAAAGAGAGAAATTGTTTTCTCTATTTGTATTATTTCTAGCAATTACAAAGTGGGTGTTACAAATCCTACCCCCCTTAAAAATAATCTCGTCCTCGAGATTTAAGAAGAACTAGAGAAAAGGTGAGGAAAATCTATACGAAGCTCTTCTTCTCTTTCCCAAGTTGCTTCATCTTCACTGTGGTGACTCCATTGAACTTTGCACATCTTTATCACCTTATTTCTTGTAACTCGAGTCAAAGTATCCAAAATCTTGATCGGGTACTCCGTGTAAGTCAAATCACCTTGAACACTGAGCTCTTCCATTGGTAACTGTTCCTCGGGAACACGGAGACACTTCTTCAGCTGAGATACATGGAACACATTATGCACATCCGATAGACTAGCAGGTAGCTCAAGTTGGTATGCCATCTCTCCAACTCTCCTAAAGATCAAGAATGGTCCAATATAGCGAGGGGACAACTTGCCCTTAACTTTGAATCTCCTCATTCCACGTAGTGGTGACACCTTGAGGTACACATAATCTCCCTCTTCAAATTCCAGTGGCCTCCTTCTATTACCAGCATAGCTCTTTTGCCTGGTTTGAGCCACTCTCAAATTCTCTCGAATTATACGGACTTGTTCTTCTGCTTCTTGAATCAATTCAGGCCCAAAGAACTGTCTCTCTCCAGTCTGATCCCAATATAGAGGAGTCCTGCACTTCCTCCCATATAAAGCTTCAAAAGGTGACATCTTCAGACTGGCTTGATAGCTATTATTGTACGAGAATTCAGCATAAGGTAGACTCTTATCCCAACTTCCTCCATGCTGAAGGGCACATGCTCTCAACATATCTTCCAATACTTGATTAGTCCTTTCAGTCTGTCCATCCGTCTGAGGGTGATAAGCCGTACTGAAATTCAACTTCGTGCTCATGTTCTCATGAAAGCTTCTCCAAAATCTTGAGGTAAACTGCGAACCTCGATCAGACACGATCTTCTTTGGTACTCCATGCAAACACACAATCCGAGCCATATATAACTCTGCTAGCTGAGAACCTTTATAAGTAGTCTTGACAGGAATAAAGTGAGCCACTTTAGTCAATCTATCCACAATCACCCATATAGCATCATATCCTTTCTGGGTGCGAGGCAATCCAGTAATGAAATCCATACCAATCTCTTCCCATTTCCACTCGGGTATCTTCAGTGGATGCAATAATCCAGCTGGCCTCTGGTGTTCAGCCTTAACTCTTTGACATACATCGCACATAGCCACATGCGCAGCTACATCTCTTTTTAATCCATACCACCAATATTTCCGTTTCAAATCCTGATACATCTTGGTACTACCGGGATGAATAGAATAATCCGAGTCATGGGCCTCCTTTAAAATAGTCTCCCGAAGGCTTTTAATATCAGGAACACATATCCTGTCCTTGAACCATACAGTGCCTTGCTCATCTTCCGTAAATTCCGGAACTCGACCTTCAGTAATCAGATCCTTAATCTCTTTTATTTTGACATCACCAACTTGACCTTTACGAATTTCTTGCTCCAAAGTAGGTTCCACATCAATAGTAACTCCCTCAGTATGAGCAACTATCCCCAGGTTAAGTCTCCTGAAGTCCTCAACAATCTCATCGGGTAGCTGGGCAACAACAGCTGAATGAACATGCTCCTTGCGACTCAAGGCATCTGCGACCAAATTTGCCTTGCCCGGGTGATAGTGAATCTCCAAATCATAATCCTTAATAAGCTCCAACCAACGGCGTTGCCTAAGGTTGAGATCCTTCTGAGTGAATATATACTTCAAACTCTTATGATCCGTATACACTTGACACTTGGTCCCCATGATATAATGTCTCCAAATCTTAAGTGCATGCACAACGGCTGCCAATTCCAAGTCATGTGTAGGGTAGTTCAATTCATGTCTCCGCAACTGACGAGAAGCATAAGCAATCACGTGTCCTTCTTGCATGAGCACACATCCTAAGCCTTGGCCACATGCATCGCAATAGATATCAAATCCTTTTTGTAAGTCTGGCATAACCAAAACTGGTGGCGACATCAACCTCTTCTTCAATAGATCAAAGCTGTCTTGACACTTCTCATCCCACTTAAATTCTTTTCCTTTCTCCAAAAGCGAAGTCATAGGCTTAGCAATCTTAGAAAATCCTTCAATAAATCTCCGATAATAGCCTGCTAATCCCAAGTAACTCCGAATCTCAGTAACTGTAGTGGGTACTCTCCACTCCATTATCTCCTTAACCTTAGCAGGATCCACTGCTATTCCTCCATTAGAAATAATATGACCAAGAAATGGCACTTCGCCAATCCAAAACTCGCACTTGCTGAACTTGGCATAGAGTTGATTATCTCGTAGCTTCTGTAGCACCATCCTCAGATGTTCCTCGTGATCACTTTCACTCTGAGAATAAATAAGAATATCGTCGATGAATACCACGACGAATCTGTCCAAATACTCCATAAACACCTTGTTCATCAAGTTCATAAAATAAGATGGTGCGTTGGTTAATCCGAACGACATAACTGTGAACTCATATAATCCATATCTAGTCGAGAAAGCCGTCTTGGGAATATCCGATGGTCTAATCCTCATCTGATGGTAACCGGATCGGAGATCAATCTTCGAAAATACTCTAGCACCTCTCATTTGGTCAAATAAATCTTCAATACGGGGCAACGGATACTTGTTCTTCACTGTAACATCATTAAGAGATCTATAATCCACACACATCCGTTGCGATCCATCCTTCTTCTGTACAAACAAGACTGGTGCTCCCCAAGGTGAGGAACTCGGACGAATGTACCCAGCCTCTTGTAACTCAGTTAACTGCTTCTTAAGTTCCTTCAACTCCTCTACGGACATTCTATATGGCCGTTTAGAAATAGGGGCGGTTCCAGGTAAGAGGTCAATGACAAACTCAACTTCTCTATCAGGTGGCATTCCTGGTAACTCCTCTGGAAAGACATCCGGAAAATCTCTAACCACCCGGATATTGTCACCAACAAACTCCTCAGGCATAAAGAACATTGCACGCATAGATGAGGAGGTTACTGCAATGTTAACTTGAAACCTTTCTCCTTTAGTAGTAGTGAGTTCTACGGTACCTCTACCACATGCTATAACGGCCTTTGCCTTTCTTAGCCATGACATACCAAGAATCAAATCTATACTGCTTGACTCCAATATTATAGCAGTGGCTCCAAATTCTCTACCCATAATGGTTAATGTCAATTTACGTGTCATTTGATTCGCCTCAACAGGCCCTTTAGGTGTAATTACTATCAGGGGTGTTCTCATATTTAGCAGTGGTATTTCATTTGTGTTGGCATATCTAGCAGACATGAATGAATGTGTAGCACCAGAATCAAATAATATGGTTGCAGGAATTGCATTAACATAAAACATACCAATTACGAGGTCCCCTCCATCCGGAGTAGCGTCCACGCTGACTTGATTAACCTTGGCAATAGAATATCCCTTGCCAGGGGTCTGTTGCTGCCTGTTCTGAACTGGAGTAGTAGCAATCCTCTGTGGGCAGACATTTGCATAATGACCAATCTTCCCACACTTGTAACATTGAGTGCCTGGACTCTGTCCTGAAAACTTCGTCGGGGTGCCAGTAGGAGTAGCCTGTCGAGGGGGTGGAGTCCTCAGTGGTGATTGCGGAACTGGGCGTGGTCCTCCGGGTCGAGTCGGTGTACCCTGTGGTGAACTGTAGCGAGGACGAACACTGCTGCTTCCTTGTCCTTGAGATATTGCCTTCCTCTTCAAATCTCCCAGCTGAACACGCTTGTGTTCAATAGCCAGGGCCTTATCAAGCAGCCTCTGAAATGATGGAAATGTGTGTGCCACAAGAGCATACTGCAGTGGTCCATTAAGTCCCTCAATGAAATGCTCCTGCTTCCTCTCGTCTTCAGCAACTTCTTCAGGGGCATATCGGGATAACTAAATAAACTTGTCTCTGTACTCGCTGACTGACATACTCCCTTGCTTCAGCGACAGAAATTCCTTCTTCTTAATCTTTATCATCCCAGCTGGAATATGGTAGTTCCTGAACTGCGTACTGAACTCTGCCCAAGTAATAGTATCCGCAGCATCGTGGGCAGCAGTATAAGAATCCCACCAGTCAGCAGCAGGACCAATCAGACGTCCAGAAGCATATAAAACCTTCTCCCGGTCCGTGCACTGTGCAATATTCAGCATCTTCTCAATTGCTTTCAGCCAATCATCCGCGTCCAGTGGATCAGGTGAGCTAGCGAATGTAGGTGGCTTATGGCTCATGAACTCCCTATGCTTATCTCGGGGTGGAACTGGTGGTGGTGGAGGTGGAGGCAGTGGTACTTGTTGCTGTTGTTGTTGCATTTGCTGTTGCAGCTGCTGTTGTTGCGCCCTCCTTTCCTGGCGTATCTCATCTCGCTCCTGGCGCAACTCCTGGCGTATATCCTCTCTTTCTTGACGCATCTCCTGGCGTTCTTGCTGCATCTGAGCACGCATATCAGCCATAGTATCTGCCATTTGCTGCATCACCGCCATCTGAGCAGCAACCAGTGGGTCAACTCCGCCTGGTGGAGGATTGGGGGGATTCATCCCAGCAGGTTGTGGCTGAGGTTGTCTTCGAGTGTGTTGGTTAGGAGGCAAGTCAATTCCACCACCCCGCCTGGTATTGACCATCTGAGTTAGATACATATGGTAAGAAAATAATAGACAAGGCAGGTATTTACAAATCAGGTTACTTTGGGGGACTTTTTAGCTAAGCAGATTAACATTTTACATATCCTAGCTAATTCAATACCTTATGGTGGTACATACTAAGATGTCCATCTATAATTCAATCAACCAAAGAAGCAAATCAGACATTTAGCATCAGCACAATCAGCCAATATTTTTAATAGAGAAAATAGTTTTAACTTTTGTTTTGGGTTCCCTAACTCTTAAGAGTGTCATAGGGGTAGGGATTCCAAGGTTTGAAATCCATCTTGTCTCAGAGTAGCAAAGGTAAGAAGGATCAGAGTAGAACAGTAGAAGGTGAGACAGGATCAAGATAAGTGTAGAAAGAATCAGAGTAAGGTGAGTGTAGAATGAATCAGAATGAGATAAGTAGGTAAGGGTCTTGTCCATTTCTATCTAGGTTTCGTCCTACAGTCAACATTTCCTCTGATACCACTTCTGTAACACCCGGCTTTAAGGAACAAAGCCAGGTGCATCTCATACATGCGCCAAGAAGACAACATATATAATAACAGAGTGTATAGAGATAAATGTCATAAAACATCAGAGTATTTATTACATAGCGGAAGACTTATTACAAAATGAAATAATAAAGATAAAACAAACTAAGGATCGTCGGCGCCAATGTCGACTGGGAAACGCCACCTAGATCAGATCGAACTCCTCAGTGTTAGGCAGCTCCTCCTGAACCACCTGATCATCTCCTGTGGGGGGGGGGGGTGTGAGACAGCAAGGGTGAGCTCACACATGATCATAGCTCAACAAGTTGTGGGGAACCAGTGGACATAAACTCACAAAGGTGTGAGTTCATGTGATGTGTAAGGCTTAATCAAAGACAGGGGTTAAAGCTGAGCATTGCTTTTAAGTAGTTGGTCAAAATTTTATTAGCAGTTACTAAGTGTATGTAAATACCAAACCATAAGTAAAGTAATAGAACAAAATTAATAACAAACCCATGCAATGCAAATGACAAAATTGAATTTAAGTTCCATAATTTAAACATCAGAGAGTCCTGAGCTGCTCATGACCGCGAGCTCGGCTAGTATACCAGTTTTACACTCTGCAGAGGTTGTACCCTTTACCCACAAGTCATGTTACCCATCTGCCAAGGGGTCATGAATCCCATATACCTCTACCTAGGAAGCACGGCAGGGCAACACTACGAGGCCTTTACAAAGTTCCACTAGCTTCCGAAAACCCGCTACAGTTTATAGGAAGATCCAGTACAGGGTTCCTGGCTGACTGCCATCCCAGCAAAACCAACCAGGGACCTCCCCGCACTGACCTCTCCCCTACTGCCCTTGCCCCTTTCGGGTAAGGTAGTCTTCCACTAGCTTTCCTAATTAGTCAGCCAAGGGGTCCCATTCCTCCCTTGTGGTGGCACGTGGTTCTCAAGTTAAGCTCTATGTTCCAATTAACATTAATGATAACAACATGAACATAAACAGAATAACAACAAGAATTGGAACATAGAGGTAATAAATGATTATCCCAAAACCATATAAAGCAATAGCAAACTACCCAAGTGATTCAGGGGTAAACAAGGTAATGAGATAAACAAATCTAGGGTGACCTATTGGGTCCCATCAAAATTAACCTATGCATGGATAAGTGATATTAAAGAACATTATTGGGTAAAAAGTGGTCAAGGGCACAACTTGCCTTCAATGAGCTCCTGCTCAGCTACTTCAACCTGCTGCTCACCAGGATCCTCAGCAACGGGCTCTTCTACTCGCCACAATACAAACAAGCACAGGATATAGGGAAAATTAACATTACACCAAGCATGTAAACAAAATACACAGAGATATTCTACATATTAAAATAAAATCCTAGGAACAGAAATCATAATTTTCTGAATTATAGATTTTAAGTTATGCATTTTCAAAGGTTTTATGTGCTTTAAATAGGATTAAGTGATAAATAAATTTCCTTACTGTTTTCATGACAAAACAGAGGCTCTAGGTGATAGAGAATAAAATTACAAAATTTTAGGAACTGGAATGGATGAATTTGGACTAAAAATGGATTTTATATGATTTATTCAAGTTCTAGAATTTATTTTTGTATTAAAAATCCAATTTCCTAATCATTTAATTAATTTAAAACTCTGCTGGACTGGGCCTCAAATCTAGAGAAACCCAGGGGGCTCGGGGTAAAACTACAGAGACACAGCGCACAGTGCTCTGGACGGCGGGTTGATTCTCTGGTTTCCAGGGGGTTCTTTAATAAAAGTGCCAGCGCGGAAAGGTATGATTGAATCTCGGCCGCACGATCTGAACTGAGCGGCCCAGATTAGATTTATTATACTCCGAACCGGTACGCAGCGCGCGCCGTTCCTTCCGCGACGGCGAGCAACGATGGCGCTTGCAGTAGGGAAGGCGGGATGAAAAGGAGACGGGTGAATCGGGTCGACGACCGAGCGCTTATACTACTCCCACGCGGTTAACGGGATCCGATTTCGGCGGTGCGCTCCGCCGAGCTCGGTCGAGCTGTTGCGCCCGATACGCGGGGGAGACGGAGTCGGATCCAGCGGGCCCACCTGGCAGCGAGTCGACGTGCTAGCAGAGAGAACGCGCCAAGCGACTGACCAGGGGCCCCACATGGCGGCGACAAAGTGCCCAGGCGCGCGCGTAGGTGTTTAGCAGCTGACACGCGGGCCCCATATGGCGGCTGGCCGGGCGCGCGCGTGTAGCAAATAACTGGGCCGCGCAGTGGGAAACTCGAGTTGGGCCGAAAGTGGTGAAGTTGGCCCAGCTGCCATGTTTTCTTTTTTTAAATTTTATTTCCTGTTTTCTTTTATCCTTAACTCTTTTAAATCCAAATTTGAATTTGAATTGTGAGTTTCTGTTTTGAGTCCATGATACAAATTCACACCCTAATGTTGGAATAATGTATCTTCATTTACATATTTTAATCCTTACATTATTCATTTCTTTCTCTTTTCTAGATTCAAGAATTTCTTTTAGGTTTTCAATTCCCCTTTTTGGTCTTTAATATTTTTCTTGTCACAAAAATGCACACACAAAAATAAAATATTCAGCATGATGCAACAATTTATTAATTGTTTTTGGACATGGTATTCACATATGATGATGCATAAAGATCAAACTCACATAAAGAGAGAAATTGTTTTCTCTATTTGTATTATTTCTAGCAATTACAAAGTGGGTGTTACAGTAGGTTTATGCATCCAGGGGCTCAAGTTGGATACTCGATAGCGGGTGCACAAACCACATGACAGGGGAGAAAAAGATGTTCTCCTCCTACGAGAAAAACCAAGATCCCCAACGAGCTATCACATTCGGGGATGGAAATCAAGGTTTGGTCAAAGGATTAGGTAAAATTGCTATATCACCTGACCATACTATTTCCAATGTTTTTCTCGTAGATTCTTTAGATTACAATTTGCTTTCCGTATCTCAATTATGTCAAATGGGCTACAACTGTCTATTCACTGATGTAGGTGTCACTGTCTTTAGAAGAAGTGATGATTCAATAGCATTTAAGGGTGTGTTAGAGGGTCAGCTATACTTGGTAGATTTTGATAGAGCTGAACTCGACACATGCTTAATTGCCAAGACTAACATGGGTTGGCTCTGGCATCGCCGACTAGCCCACGTTGGGATGAAGAATCTTCATAAGCTTCTAAAGGGAGAGCACATTCTAGGATTAACCAATGTTCATTTTGAGAAAGACAGGGTCTGTAGCGCATGCCAAGCCGGGAAGCAAGTTGGCACTCATCATCCACACAAGAACATCATGACAAGTGACAGGCCGCTAGAACTCCTACATATGGACTTATTCGGCCCGATCGCTTACATAAGCATCGGCGGGAGTAAGTACTGTCTAGTTATTGTGGATGATTATTCTCGCTTCACTTGGGTGTTCTTTTTGCAGGAAAAATCTCATACCCAAGAGACCTTAAAGGGATTCTTGAGACGGGCTCAAAATGAGTTCGGCTTAAGGATCAAGAAAATTAGAAGCGACAATGGGACGGAGTTCAAGAACTCACAAATAGAAGGCTTCCTTGAGGAGGAGGGCATCAAGCATGAGTTCTCTTCTCCCTACACCCCACAACAAAACGGTGTAGTGGAGAGGAAGAATCGAACTCTATTGGACATGGCAAGAACCATGCTTGATGAGTACAAGACACCGGATCGGTTTTGGGCCGAGGCGGTCAACACCGCTTGCTACGCCATCAACCGGTTATATCTACACCGAATCCTCAAGAAGACATCATATGAACTCCTAACCGGTAAAAAGCCAAATATTTCATATTTTAGAGTTTTTGGTAGCAAATGCTTTATTCTTGTTAAGAGAGGTAGAAAATCTAAATTTGCTCCTAAAACTGTAGAAGGCTTTTTACTAGGATATGACTCAAACACAAGGGCATATAGAGTCTTTAACAAGTCCTCAGGACTTGTTGAAGTTTCTTGTGACGTTGCGTTTGATGAAACTAACGGCTCTCAAGTAGAGCAAGTTGATCTTGATGAGTTAGGTGAAGAACAGGCTCCATGCATCGCGCTAAGGAACATGTCCTTTGGGGATGTGTGCCCTAAGGAATCCGAAGAGCCTCCACATGCACAAGATCAACCTTCCTCCTCCACGCAAGCATCTCCACCAACCCAAAATGAGGATGAGGCTCAAGTTGATCAAGTAGAAAATCAAGCAAATGAGCCACCTCAAGATGACAGCAATGATCAAGGGGGAGATGCAAATGATCAAGACAAGGAGGATGAAGAACAAAGGCCGCCACACCCAAGAGTCCACCAAGCAATACAACGAGATCACCCCGTCGACACCATCCTCGGCGACATTCATAAGGGGGTAACCACTCGATCTCGTGTTGCACATTTTTGTGAACATTACTCTTTTGTTTCCTCTATTGAGCCACACAGGGTAGAGGAAGCACTTCAAGATTCGGATTGGGTGATGGCGATGCAAGAGGAGCTCAACAACTTCACTAGGAACGAGGTATGGCATTTAGTTCCACGTCCTAACCAAAATGTTGTAGGAACCAAGTGGGTCTTCCGCAACAAGCAAGACGAGCATGGTGTGGTGACTAGGAACAAAGCTCGACTTGTGGCCAAGGGATACTCCCAAGTCGAAGGTTTGGATTTCGGTGAAACCTATGCACCCGTAGCTAGGCTTGAGTCAATTCGCATATTATTAGCCTATGCTACTTACCATGGCTTCAAGCTTTACCAAATGGACGTGAAGAGTGCCTTCCTCAACGGACCAATCAAGGAGGAGGTCTATGTTGAGCAACCTCCCGGCTTTGAAGATAGTGAGTACCCTAACCATGTCTATAGGCTCTCTAAGGCGCTTTATGGGCTCAAGCAAGCCCCAAGAGCATGGTATTAATGCCTTAGAGATTTCCTTATTGCTAATGGCTTCAAAGTCGGCAAGGCCGATCCTACTTTATTCACTAAAACTCTTGACAATGATTTGTTTGTATGCCAAATTTATGTTGATGATATTATATTTGGGTCTACTGACGAATCTACATGTGAAGAATTTAGTAGGATCATGACACAGAAATTCGAGATGTCTATGATGGGGGAGTTGAAGTATTTTCTAGGATTTCAAGTCAAGCAACTCCAAGAGGGCACCTTCATTTGCCAAACAAAGTACACTCAAGACATTCTAACCAAGTTTGGAATGAAGGATGCCAAGCCCATCAAGACACCCATGGGAACAAATGGGCATCTCGACCTCGACACGGAAGGTAAGTCCGTGGATCAAAAGGTATACCGGTCGATGATTGGTTCATTACTCTATTTATGTGCATCTCGACCGGACATTATGCTTTCCATTTGCATGTGTGCAAGATTCCAAGCCGACCCTAAGGAATCACACCTTACGGCCGTAAAACGAATCTTGAGATATTTGGCTTATACTCCTAAGTTTGGGCTTTGGTACCCTCGGGGATCCACATTTGATTTGATTGGTTATTCGGATGCCGATTGGGCGGGGTGTAAGATTAATAGAAAGAGCACATCGGGGACTTGCCAGTTCTTGGGAAGATCCTTGGTGTCGAGGGCTTCAAAGAAGCAAAATTCGGTCGCTCTTTCTACCGCCGAAGCCGAGTACATTACCGCAGGCCATTGTTGCGCGCAATTGCTTTGGATGAGGCAAACCCTGCGGGACTATGGTTACAAATTAACCAAAGTTCCTCTTCTATGTGATAATGAGAGTGCAATCCGCATGGCGGATAATCCCGTTGAGCACAGCCGCACTAAACACATAGCCATTCGGTATCATTTTCTTAGGGATCACCAACAAAAGGGGGATATCGAGATTGCATACATTAATACTAAAGATCAATTAGCCGATATCTTTACCAAGCCGCTAGATGAACAAACTTTTACCAAACTTAGGCATGAGCTCAATATTCTTGATTCCCGGAACTTCTTTTGCTAATTTGCACACATTGCTCATAAGTATACCTTTGATCATGTCTCTTTTTATATATGCTATGACTAATGTGTTTTCAAGTATATTTCAAACCAAGTCATAGGTATATTGAAAGGGAATTGGAGTCTTCGGCGAAGACAAAGGCTTCCACTCCACTCTACTACTCATCCTTCGCCGTCGCTCCGCATCATCTCTCCGGCTTTGGTATAATCTTCACTCATTTATTTATGACCAAAGGGGGAGAAAGTACTCAAGGGCCTATATTTCATTCCAAGTATCCGTTTTTGGCGATTCCTGCCAAAGGGGGAGAAAGTATTGGCCCAAAGCAAAAGGACCGCACCACCCTAATTTTTAAAATTAATGATTTTCAATTGGTAAATTTCAAATTGGCATCTCTTTGTGTTCTAAAGGGGGAGCAAGTAGTATTTTCAAAACTTGATATCTTAAAACCCTCTTGAACACTAAGAGGAGAATTTATTTGAGGGGGAGTTTTGTTTAGTCAAGGAAAAGCATTTGAGACAAAGGGAGAAAATTTCAAATCTTGAAAATGCTTCGCAAAATCTTATTCATTTACCCTTGACTATCTTTTAAAAGGACTTTGAAAAGAATTTGCAAAACAAAACATGTGGTGCAAGCGTGGTCCAAAATGTTAATTATAAAGAAACAATCCATGCATATCTTGTAAGTATTTATATTGGCTCAATTCCAAGCAACCTTTGCACTTACGTTATGCAAACTAGTTCATTTATGCACTTTTATATTTGCTTTGGTTTGTGTTGGCATCAATCACTAAAAAGGGGGAGATTGAAAGGGAATTAGGCTTACACCTAGTCCCTAATTAATTTTGGTGGTTGAATTGCCCAACACAAATATTTGGACTAACTAGTTTGCTCTAGTGTATAAGTTATACAGGTGCCAAAGGTTCACACTTAGCCAATAAAAAGACCAAGTATTGGGTTCAACAAAAGAGCAAAGGGACAACCGAAGGCACCTCTAGTCTGGCGCACCGGACTGTCCGGTGTGCCACCGGACATGTCCGGTGCACTAGAGGATTCCAGCTCAAACTTGCTACCTTCGAGAAATTCCAGAGGCGACTCCGCTATAATTCACCGGACTGTCCGGTGTACACCGGACAGTGTCCGGTGCTCCAAGGGAGGGTGGCCTCCGGAACTCGCCAGCTTCGGGAATGTCCAACGGCTAGTCCGCTATAATTCACCGGACATGTCCTGTGTTCACCGGACTGTCCGGTGTGACATCGGTGCAACGGCTATTTCGGCGCCAATGGCTACCTGCGGCGCATTTATTGCGCGCCAGCGCGCGCAGAGGTCAGGCACGCCCATGCTGGCGCACCGGACACTCTACAGTACATGTCCGGTGCGCCACCGGACATCCAGGCGGGCCCAGAAGTCAGAGCTCCAACGGTCGGAACCCAACGGCTTTGGTGACGTGGCTGTCGCACCGGACATGTCCGGTGTGCACCGAACTGTCCGGTGCACCATTCGACAGACAGCCTCACCAAACAGCTAGTTTGGTGGTTGGGGCTATAAATACCCCCAACCACCCCACATTCAAATCATCCAAGTTTTCCACTTCCCAACTATTTACAAGAGCTCTAGCATTCAATTCTAGACACACCAAAGAGATCAAATCCTCTCCAACTCCACACAACACCCTAGTGATTAGTGAGAGAGATTTGCTTGTGTTCTTTTGAGCTCTTGCGCTTGGATTACTTTCTTCTTTCTTGATTCTTCATTGCGATCAAACTCACTTGTAATTGAGGCAAGAGACACCAATCTTGTGGTGGTCCTTGTGGGAACTTTGTGTTCCAAGTGATTGAGAAGAGAAAGCTCACTCAGTCCGAGGGACCGTTTGAGAGAGGGTAAGGGTTGAAAGAGACCCGACCTTTGTGGCCTCCTCAACGGGGAGTAGGTTTGCGAGAACCGAACCTCGGTAAAACAAATCCACGTGTCTTACTCTTTATTCGCTTGCGATTTGTTTTGCACCCTCTCTCGCGGACTCAATTATATTTCTAACGCTAACCCATCTCGTAGTTGTGTTTATTTTTGAGAATTTCAGTTTCGCCCTATTCACCCCCCTCTAGGCGACTTTCAAAAAGCTCTCTTGTGGGTTTTGGTGTTTGGATGACAACCCAATTAAAGGACTAACAAGTGTGCTGAGTGTTGAACAGGTGCTTTATGCAAAGCTAATAGGGTTCAACACAAGTAAACAGGTGTGATGGTCCAATGATGGAATTATCTATAGATAATGGACATCACAAGAAAGATGGACATTACTTAAGTGAGACTTGATATGCATAACTTGGAGACAACCGATCAAACCAAGGATGAAAGCAAGAAGAGCTTCAAGGTACCAAGTGAACGGGAGAAAGTCAAGGAGACCAGGAACCCAAAGCCAGGGGTGAAGAAGGAGACTTGCAGAATCAAGGTTGATTGAGTTAAGAAGAGTTATGGTGCATCAAGGAACACTACATAAGGACATGACTTACAACCAATGATGTAACGTCTACAATTATGTGGTGTAAGTCATAAGGCTCAAGACCAAGCTCAAAAAGTGAACAAGGACACTGGAAGGAGAACCAATGTCAAAATCAGAATTGGAAGTAGCCCAAAAGAGCTAAGTGCACCTTGACCTTTAGTTTGGGTTGTTCCTATGTTTGGAGATATTCTATGTGACCTTTGCAGGATGTTGGAGCTCAGAAATGTCAATCTAGATCAAGTCAAGCTGACTTGATGGTTTATGAGTCCAACATCAATCTCAATCATGCCAAATACTAAAGAAGTGAAAATCAAAGAGAAGGTATGTTTCTAGACTTAGTACATTGGTTTTTATGTACTAATATATTTGTCTAAGTATTAGAAACAGAGAAAATAAGAAAAGAAAAGAGATGCAAAAGGCTTGGCTGTGTACAGCCAAGACTCAGCTCAGTCTGGCACACTGGACTGTCCGGTGGTGCACCGGACAGTGTCCGGTGCGCTAGACTGAACTCCGGTGAATAGGCCGCTCTCGGGAGAAGTTTGGCGGCGTACGGCTATAATTCACTGGACTGTCCGATGGTGCACCGGACTGTCCGGTGAGCCAATGGTCGACTGCGCCAACGGTCGACAGCACGATCAGCGGGAGACGCGTGGCTTGGGCCAACGAATAGTTGGCGCACCGGACTGTCCGGTGTGCACCGGACAGTGTCCGGTGAGCCAAGACGACCGTTGCTCCAACGGTCAGCTAAGCCCGATTTGGAAGGAGATCGCGCATCGGACAAGCTACATGACCTGTCCGGTGGTGCACCAGACTGTCCGGTGCGCCACCCGACAGAAAGCAAATATTGCCTTCCAAAATGAATTCCAACGGCTCCTAGGCCCCTTGGGTCTTTAAAAGGGACTCCTAGGCGCCTCCAACAGTGAACAAGTGCAGCCAACAATAGTATACATCACTGAAATCAATTCTCACTCTCGCTCTTGTGTGAATCTCTCTAGTTTGTGTAGAAGGCAAAACTATAAGCCTTTAGAGAGTGGAGAAGTGCTGCTAAGAGCTAGTGCATAGTCTTGAGCGCATTGTTACTCTGCCAGAGTGCTGTCAAGAAGACTGTAAGCAGTCACGGCTTGTTGTAACCAACATCAACATAGTGGAAGGCTCCGTCTGTCATATTGACAGATCTGAGCAAATGGAGGAAGGAGTTGAAATAGACTCCAAGCCCAGGTGTGGCTAACTCCAACAAGGACTAGGCAAGCATTTCAGGCTTGGCCGAACCTCGGGATAAATCTCTGTGTCTGTGTGCTTTGCTCTGTATTGTGTGCTGTCTCTCTGTTGTATCTACTCTTTATCTCTGCACTTTAATACTTATCTGTGGTACAAGTTATATTTGAAGTGCAGAGCATTTTGAGACAGGATCTTCTATTCCGCTGCAAACTACTCGAAGGGTCTTTCATTCCACTGCGATCTGGTCTTTGAGTAGAGTAAGAACTAAAGTTTTAAAGTGATATTTTTTATTCGCCTATTCACCCCCCTCTAGGCGACATCCAGATCCAATTCCTGGGCAAAGGTAACTTTCAATTGGTATCAGAGCTAGGCCTCTCCAGTGTGGGCTTAGCCGTCCGGAGATGACGATATCGTCACAAGAGGTAACTATCGAACTTCTTTTAGGTGATGGCTCTAATTATAAATCCTGGTCGGTCTCTATTTACAATGCCTTCATGCATATTGCTCCTGATTTGAGACATATCTTTAGTAGAAGCATTTTCCCTCTGATTTTAGTAGAGAACCTTCTAATGCTGAACTAAGATGTCTGTCTCTAAATCACCATGCTTGCAACATCTTAGTTGACTCACTTTCTAGAGGTGCCTATTTTGCCATCATGAGTAGTGATAGTGACTTATTTGTTGACGCTCATGATCTATGGACCAAAATTAAGTTGAAATTTTTTAAGTCCATATGCACTGCTTGTGCTCCCTCTATTGTTGGTAGTACTAACTTGTCTAAGGGAGAAGAACAAGAACGATGAACACCAAGCGATGGATCCACCTCACCGACAGGTTCATCTCCCACTAGTTACATATGTCTTGTTGCTAACGATAAGAGTGGAGATGAAAGCAATGATGAGGAGGAATATAAGGATGAGGAGTCTACATCATCACAAGGTACATTTTCCTATTTTGCTTCCACTGATAATAATGACAGGGAAAATGAGACCGACGATGTAGAAGAAAAGGAGATTCGCCGTTTCTACACCCATCTCAACAAAGAAGACAAAGCGCTCTTGGTTAAGCTGTTGAGAAGGAACAAGGAACAAGGCGAGACGCTTCTCAGGCTAGAGGAGACTCTCATCAAAACCAACGACAACCTAGAGAAGATGACCAAAGAACATGAGGAGCTAAAGTGCTCTCATGATGATTTGGTCCATCGGTATGATTCAGTTTTAATTGAGCAAAGAAATAATGATGATAATTTATCTTGTGTTGCTCAACTTAAAATGGAAAATGCCATGCTTAGGAGTCAAGTAGAAATGATAAATTTAGAAAAACTTGCTCTAAGTGAAAAGTATGATATGTTGTCATATTTTCATAATAAACTAGTTGATGACCATATCATGCTTGATGTTGCTCATGAGGTTGTAATTACAAACTTAAATTCATGTGAACCTCATTCTTGCACAAGTGCACATTTAGATAATATATCACCATGTGCTAACCCCTGTTGCTCAAAAGGAAGCGAATGTTTGAATGAGCAACAAGTTGTAGGGACAAAAAGGAAATTGCTTGGGAACAAGAAACAAAGACAATTAAGGAGAAGACGCCATGCTCGACTTCCTCAAGATATCTACGAACACGTGGTGAAGAAGCTTGAGGAAGGAGAAACCGCAGCAAGGGTCAAACTCCTTGAGAAAGATGTTCCTAAAGCAATAAGTGAAGCAATCAACATGAGACAAGAAAAAGGTAATGGTTCAATTAGTCATGTTGTTTGCACTAATAATCTCTCTATGTCATCCAAAAGCAAAAAGAGAAGAGGAAAAAGGAGGTGCTTCAAGTGCAAGGAATTAGGTCACCTCATTGCCTCTTGTCCATACAAAGACAAGGATGAAGAGATGAGGAGATGTTTTGGATGCAATGAAAAGGACCACATGATCACTTCATGTTAGGTCATTAAGAATCAAGGACGTGCACCCTCCAAGATGACCCTCACCAAGGAAAATGATAAACAGCAAGCGTCATGTCGGGTTGAGCGATGTTTCTGCTACATGTGTGGTGAGCATGGTCATCCACCTAAGGTATATAATAAAGGTAAGGTTCCTAAGCAAGTAAATTTGTCTCAATCTTATTCGCTTAGGAGACCCAAATCATACACTTGTGCTAGATCAATAATGAGATCTCCTAGAACTAGCACTAAGGCGATTTGCGTACCAAAGGCTTTTTTGGATGATCGTTATGGGCCCATCCCGAGATGGGTACCAAACTGTGCCAACTAGACCATGCAGGTGCCTCGAGATGGACTGGAGACCATGGGAGATCTTAAGACGGTTAATTCAAACTCTATGCTTAAGCTGTTAATTTTTATTACCTATTCATTGTCCCAAGATTGAATTATTGTGCAATACTAATCCCATGTTCATCTCAAGTGAAATAAGTTGTAGAGGTCCTTAATCATTATTGGTGAATCAAGCAAAGGACCTTGATGAGAATCTGCAACTTGCTCTCCAAAGGATGGTACCTGTGTATCTTAAGTACATTATTGATAATCAGTATTGCTCTTAAGTTGGATTGTTGTGCTAACTATCCTTAGAGTAGTTATGCTCTTGAGATTGCCTGTGTTATAAATGGTTCATAATGATGCTTGCTTAACCATGATTGTGTGTTCTATATGTTATACCTTTGAATCATTAAATGGGTAGTTTTTCATTTGATATATTCACCAGATTAACTCTTTGTGTGTTCATGGATAAACCTGTATCTTTTTGTAAGTCATGCTATATGGTTTTTAATGATTAACCTATGTGCAAGCATGATATCTTGTTTAGTCCATGCTCACATAATTACCCTATTTTGATACTGTGTGTATACCAAATCCATGTTGTGCCACTAATGCACCTTCTTGAGTTATGAGGTGCATGAGCAAAAGGAGCACTCAATTGGTGACAACTGGTGCTCTCATGGCAATTCAGGAAAAGGCAAAGGTATGGAGAATGGAACTATGCAATTTCATTGAAAATTTTGAAGTTCCGTTGATTGTGATCATAGCTATGTTTTTGCCTTTCAATTGGTAGTATCTTGGCTTAGGTGGTCTATGCTTTAAAATGTTGTTCCCTCTGGTGTACTTAGTCATTGTGTCGTATATGCATGATCTTGTCATCTTTCAATTTGTGTATGTGTTGAAATGATCATCATGTGTGAAGCATGCCTAGGTTGGTTATAAAATGTTGTAATTCTTAGGGCATGCATTATTCCCACTAGTCATAAGTTGTATTATGTCATCTATCCAATTGGTATCTTTTTGTGATGCAATTGAGATATTATGCCTTGACTAAGGTATGTTGTGATCCCCTCTAGTTCCGAGGATGCTAGAATGTGCAAAGTGCAAGTCATTCAAATACTTGATGCACAACTTTAGGGGGAGCACACATAACTTGTGTCTTTTGAGACTAATTGTTTCTTGAGTGATCTTGTATAGTCTCAAGGTGAAAAAGGGAAGATGAGCAAGAAATGGAGCAATCAGGACTTGGGTACCTCCATAAGTCAAGTATTTGGTATCTTAAGTTGTGAGTAATTGCATATTTATAGATTGCTCATGCTCTATAATATTTGGTGATATTAGATGCTTATCTTTAAATATCATGGAGCTATGACAGTTGGTATCCATGGTAGTTTGCTTCAATTGATATCTTTTGGTAATCACTAGAATAGAAGCTTCATCTTGTGCCACAATACTATAACTTGCTCTAAGCTTGGTGTCTTAGCAACAAGAAAAGGTTAGGATAAAGGATCAGGCACAAGTGTGGAGAAGCTCCCTAGAGATTAAACTTTCAAGATGGAAAGTACACCACAACATGGTAAAGGTACAAAAGGAAGTATTGATCTTTTGCGTATATGTATCTTAACTTTCCTCCAAATGCTTGTGTTGCATATGTTCAATGTGTAAGGGGGAGTAATGTTAGTGTGTTAAAATTTACCTGCTCAATACCCTGCTGTCCCTTGACATCATTCTATGTTCTTGCTTGAATATGGTTTTGGTGTTTGAAGTCAAAGGGGGAGAAATTGTGCATTAAAGCTTATCTCAACCTGAGAGGAAAGCTTATCCTAAAGGGGATTCCTTGAGTCTTAAGGAAGAATGTGTTAGTTTTGTTGATACTACTTATGCTTCTTATTGTATTATATGGTGATAATGCAAAATTAGTGCTTCCGTTGATATGAATCATTTAGTATTGTCGGCATTTCGGACCCGGGGGACCCTCAACCGAACTGACTAGTGAATTTTGTGCCGCGTGCCCCTGTCCAGATGGGTTGATGCAAGATGGAACACAAGGGGGGATGAGGCTTATATTATCTTGCACCGGGGGTGCTTGCAGTAGGGGTTACAAGCTTCGCGAGAGAGGGAACGGGCCCTAGGCCTCCTAGGGGGGGGGTCTAGTGTTGCGGAGTGGAGCTCAATGTTTGGGTGAGTCCGTCTCCGTTGCTCTTGCTGCCTGTGTTTCCCCTCCTCTCTTTCGAAGGCCCTGGGCATCCCCTTTTATAGACACAAGGGGATGGTCTAGCTGTACATATGGGGGTGTAGCAATGTGCTAACGTGTCCGGCGAAGAGGTGCTTGAGCCCTGTATGAAGCATAGCTGGCGGTGCGGCCCTGGGTCCTACTGACATTTCTTTGCCTTCGTAGAGAGCTTGTGGACTATTGGCGTCATGGACGCATGCGGGGAACCATCGTTACCTATTGCCGGAGTGATCTAGATGTGACTCTGGTCTTGTTCCTTCATAGCCTGAGGCGACTAGCTAGAGGTAGGGTAATGATGTATCCCCTGTAGCGTAGTCGGTCTGAGGCCAAGGTCGGGCAAGGTGGAGACCTTCTCCCGAGGCCGAGGCTAAGGTCGAGACCTGGGGTCGGGCAAGGCAGAGCTCCCTATTGCGCCCGAGGCTGAACTCGGGAGAGGCCATGACTTACTGTTGTTAGTCCTTCCCTGGTGGTTGGCACAGTAGTCGGAACGGGGTAAATAGTGTCGTTTTCTTGTCAGAACGATTAGTAAAGGGGCGAAGTGATTGCGGCCATTTCGACCTTGCCGACTGCGGCGTGCGTGTCAGGATAAGGTGTCAGGCGATCCCCGCATTAAATGCGCACGCGATACGGTCGGTTGGTAAGGCGATTTGACCGAGGTCGCTGCACGACAAAGTTTGCCCAAGCTGGGCTTTGGGCGAGTCGAGGGTGCGCCCACTGCCTGAGGAGGCCCTCGGGCGAGGCGTGAATCCATCTGGGTCTACTGTTCTTGCCCGAGGCTGGGCTCAGATGAGATCACGTCCCTTGGTAGACGAGGCCTTGACTTGAACCATGCTTATCAGTCCTCGCGGTTTGTTCTGAAGATGTTTTCCAGCCATATTAAGGAGTGTTTGGGGGTACCCCTAATTACGATACCCGACAGTAGCCCCCGAGCATCAAAGGGAGTGTAGGCACTCACTTGGAGGTTCTGCCGGATTTTTTTCAAGGAGACTAGCCCTTCTCGGTGATGTTTTGTTCCAATGGGTGCGCGCGAGCGCACCCGTCGGGTGTAGCCCCCGAAGCCTCGGAGGAGTGCTTTGACTCCTCTGAGGTCTTAATTCTTTTTGTGATGCCTCGGTCGACCTTGTTGTTTCCTCATGCGGCCTGGCCGCAGCCCGGGTGCATGGTCAGGCCCCGAGTTTTTAAGCTGGTTTATCGACGTGGTCGATAATTTGGCCGTAGCTTGGTGCGAGAGCAGCCTCCGAGCCTCTGCACGGAGCGAGAGGACGATCGAGGACTATCTCAGCTTTTTATTGTACGCCCCTTCGTCGCCTTACCGCAAGAAGGAAGGGTGAAAGCGCCATGTTACCCTCGGAGGGCACCGAACACGGTGTTTCCTGTGAGTTGCTATCGGGTGATCCGAGTGGACGCCCGAGCCTCGTTCGATAAGGGTCGGCTAGTGGCCCAGAGGCGCGCTCCAAAAGTACCTTCAGGTGATTTGCTGGACCCAGACCCATTTGATAGGGTCCGAGGGCTCGGTGCCTCCCTCCGGTGGGATTCCATTACAAATCGTTCCTGTTGGTCTTGGAAATGTCCTAGGGTACCTCGGGAGCATAGCCCAAGCCTCGGCCATGTAACAGACGTACCCAGGGTCATCCCTGACTCTACGTGCTCTAGGGCAGCTGTCGAGCCCTTCCGAGGGGCCAGCCTTCGAACCCCTGATCAGTAAAGGGCTCGGAGCCCGAGTGCTCTGGGGCGGTTGCCGAACCCCACAGGGCGCAACCTTCGAACCCCTGATCAGTAGGAGGGCTCAGGGCCCATTTCCTTCGCTGAGAAGGATCCTTTTCCGAAATATGCCCTTTCCCGATCCCTGTGGCAAGAGAGAGAGAGAGAGGAAAAGGAAAAGGATATGAATTTAAATAATGCGGCGCACCTTTTTTGACACGGTCATCATGACGAAGGTGAAACGACGCCCGCTTCGCCTGCCAGAGGTGTCGCTTGCCCTGTCAGGGAGTTAATGCGACGGGACGGGCGATTCGCGGGGCATCTGTTGCGCGTGCGCGAGTCATTCGAGGAACGGAACACGGGTGCGTTGTCTTTATGCCGTGGGAGAGGGCTCCCCTGCCTCTTCAGGGGAGGATGTGTGCCTGTAGGTGGTACCCGTGACCTTCGCCCTTAATTGGCATGGTTGGGTCATGCGCGGGGCTGCCTCGAGTTGCTGCACGGGTTCTATAGTCCCGAGAAGACACGGCATTGGCGCGAGTGGCGGTGCGATTTCTTTGCACGCGGTAACCGACGCGTCGGTTACATGACATGTGGGCCCGAGCCTCCATGCTGGACCTGCAGTTGCGACGAAGCGAAAAGGGTGTACAACCGTGGTGCGGTTGCACGCTTCTAGCGTGGCGGCCCGCCCTTTCGACCGTTGGATTCGGTGAGAATGAGGGAGCGCTTAGCCGCGGGGCGGTTGCATCCTTCGTGTGCAGCGGTTCGCCATCTTCGTGTTGCGGGTCAGTTTGTATGACATGTGGGACCTATCCCCCGTGTCGCAGGGTGAGAATCCTGGAGCACATCGGGGGAGACTTTGCCCGCGACGTTTCAGGGTGTAAGTGGTGAGATCTGCCTATAAAAAGGGACCGATCTCCCGGGCACTAACCATGCTTTGCTCCTCTCATCCTCATCGCGCCCCTCCGCCGTCCGGGCCTCCAAATGAGGTGTGCCGGTGTTTTCTGACGACCTCACCACCGGAGAGCTCGCGCCTGTGGCAATGCCGGTGGTCTTGCCTTCTTCTTGCTGCTGTTGGAGGAGCGCGACCTCATTGGGGTTGGCGCTTATTAGTCATCGCTCGACTTCAAGGATTTTCATCATGCAGCCCGGCTGCAGTCCCCCACCGGTGGTCACCCAGGATGATGACCGCCAGCCTTGTGGTGGGGAAGAGCGAGCCGGGCCGTGGCCTCTCCCTTGCCCTCAGCTTCAAGGATGTTCATCATTCGTGCTGGGGGCAAGGGCAAGCCGAGCTAGGTCCCGCCTTCGTGTGGGCAGCGGCCCGCTTCTTCCCTCAGTGTTCGAGGGAGAAGGGCGTTCGCCGTCCGTGGCGCTGTCAGCTGCCGCGTGTCTAGCTCCTTGGCCTGGGCGGCTCTGGCGCTGCTTCCGGTGCCGCCTCCTATCACTGGGGCGGAGCATGGCTGCCCGTCCACCGCACGGGTGTCGGTCGCACAACACGTTGTACGCTGCAAGGGCGGTGTTCGTGTTCTGGGACAGTCTCGTCCTTGCTCCTGTGGCGAGGACAGGAGTGAGGACCTGCCGGTGCGCACTGGGGCAGCCGCCATTCGCCAGCGTGGTTTGGCGCGCAGGTGGCCGCTGTCGTCGGTGCTGAGGTGGTGGTCGCCATAGGTGAGGCTTCCCACCGCCGAGGTGGTTGCCTCTACCGACGAGACCATCAGTGCCACCTGGACCCGAACCTCTAGCCTTTTGGCTTTAATGGCTTGTCCTCGCCCCCGGGGCGAGGGCCTTTTCATAGTAGAGTTCGCCCTGGGGCAATCGCTGCTGCTGTCTAGCCACCCGAGGCGGAGGTTGTTGTCGCTGCTGGTGCAGTGGTCGCCGGCGAGACGCTTGGAGCTCGTTATCTTGTAGCCCCTCCGGTGTGGAGGTAGTTCATTCCTGTGGGAATGGAGCTGGGTCCTGTTTGTAAGGGAATGTAAGAGCAAAAATGTAATTGCTCCAAGTACCGAGATATCTGTTGTAGGTCGGGAAAGCCATCGAGGGTGCTGCCGACATCTACGTAGCATAGTTATCCCAAGTACGTGTGTTTGTTTTCTGTGGCTGCCGAGGCCTGAACATTTGGGTATTTGTCTGTAAAGTCGTGTTTCTTTCCTTTTATTTCGAGCATTAAGACTTGTTCGTCGGCAGCAGAATCACTTACCCGAGTGTGAGTTACCTTTCGCGGAAGGTGACGAGTAAGGTATTCGTATCCCGGAGGCGTAGGAGTCCCTTGGCTCGGTCGGCCTTGCCGTTCAAGGTCTCTCTTGTCGTTTTTAGGATTCCACCATCGATGCAGTCGAAAGGCACAAAAGTCATTTTGGTAGAAAAACTTTTCCGAGGAAAGCTTTAGCGTAGAGGGGGTTCCCCCTTTCTAGACCCCGAGGCGACCGCTCAGGTCGGGACCCTTGCGTAGGGCCTGGCCGTGGCCATCGGGTTTGCTTGGTCCGCCCAAGCTAAGGCCTCTCAACAGCGTGTCTGGGCCAAAGGTACGTTTCGCCTGCTTTGCAACTTTGGTTTAGCTTCATCCTTTTCCTCGTATCCGAAGAACATCGTTCGGCTGTCTTCAGAGTTCGAGGCAGCTCTCGACGAGTTCGTCAAGAACTGCAAGGCACTTGCCTAGGCGGCTGAGCAGAAAGAGGCCGACCATGTGGCCGTGTCTGAGGCTATCTCGGCCTTTTGCCGGGCCTTTGGCCTCGACGACGTCCCCTCGGGTAGCTCCCCCCAAAGTCACCTATGGGCCTTGGGCGGCCATGTGCGCAGCAGACTCCGTGGGGCGCTGCACCATGGCGTTAGGCGGGCCTTCACCGTCCTCGCCTCCCACTACGACGTGGATCTGGAGCGAGTCAGTGAGGGGTACTGCTTACCCGACGAAGAGGAGGCCACCTTAGCCGAGGTCCAGAGGCTTGACGTGGCTATCGAGGGCCCAAGCACGGTGCTGGCTTCCTCCTTCGAGGTGGAGGTCCTTCCACCCGTGTCGTCGTCTGAGGCCGAGCCAGATTCCACCGAGGGCGGAAACGACGTCGAGGGTGCTGCTCCTCCCCCTACCGATACCTGAGCCTATAGGATCAGTTTGTTTTAAGTATGCGTATGTTTCTCGTGGCCGCTGAGGCCTAAACATTTTCAATGTTGGAGTTTTAAAGCTGCGTATCCTTTCCTCTTGTTTCGAGCATTAGGACTGGTTCGGTAGCAGAGTCACTTATCCGAGCGTGAGCTACCCTTCGTGGAAGGTGACGAGTGAGGTATCCGTATCCTGGAGGCGTAGGAGTCCCTCGGCTCGATCGGCCTTGCCGTTGAAGGTCTCTCTCGCTCGTTTTTAGGATTCTGTTATCGATGTAGTCGAAATGGTACGAAAGTCGTTTTCTATCCGAGCGTTAGGACTTGTTCGGTAGCAGAATCACTTATCTGAGCGTGAGCTGCCTTTCGCGGAAGGTGATGAGTGAGGTATCCGTATCCCGGAGGCGTAGGAGTCCCTCGGCTCGGTTGGCCTTGCCGTTCAAGGTCTCACTCGCTCGTTTTCGGGATTCTGGTATCGACATAGTCGAAAGGCATGAAAGACGTTTTGGTAGAAAACTTTTCCGAGGAAAATTTTGACGCAGAGGGGGTTCCCCCCTTCTAGCCCCCGAGGGAGGGTCAGTTTTTGCTGAGGCAAGGCCGATCCTCCCTTGACAGCTAGACTTTTTATTTGTACACGTAAAGGGACCGAGGTACATAAACGACTTGAAACATTTTAAGGGTAAAAGCGACGTAGCTGTTCGATGTTCCAAGCGTTGCTGTAGAACTCGCCTTGATCGTTGGCCAGCTTGTATGTCCCGGGCTTCAAAATTTTGGCGATGATGAATGGCCCTTCCCAGGGAGGAGTAAGCTTGTGGCGCCCTCGGGTGCCTTGTCGTAGCCGAAGCACCAGATCTCCCACCTGGAAACCTCGGGGCCGAATCCTTCGGGCGTGGTAGCGTCATAGGGACTATTGATACCACGCTGAGTGTAGTACTAGGATGCGTCCCGAGCCTCTTCTAGCTGGTCCAATGAATCTTCTCGGCTGGTTTGGTTGTTTTGGTCATCGTAAGCCTTTGTCCTCGGGGAACCGTATTCCAAGTCCGTGGGTAAGATGGCCTCGGCCCCATAGACTAGGAAAAACGGCGAGAAGCCCGTGGCCCGGCTCGGCGTCGTCCTCAAACTCCAAACCACCGAGGGCAGTTCTTTTATCCACCGCTTGCCAAACTTGTTGAGGTTGTTGTAGATCCTCGGCTTTAGTCCCTGCAAAATCATGCCATTGGCGCGCTCCACTTGCCCATTTGTCATTGGGTGAGCTACGGTAGCCCAGTCCACACGATGTGGTGGTCTTCGCAGAAGTCTAGGAACTTTTTCCCAGTGAACTGCGTGCCGTTGTCGGTGATGATAGAGTTTGGGATCCCAAAGCGGTGGATGATATTTGTAAAGAACACCACCGCCTGCTCGGACCTGATGCTGGTTAAGGGTCAGACTTCGATCCACTTGGAGCATTTGTCGATGGCGACCAGCAGGTGCGTGAAGCCCCCGGGTGCCTTCTGCAAGGGACCGACGAGGTCTAGACCCCACACAGCAAACGGCCAAGTGATGGGTATTGTTTGTAGAGCCTAAGCAGGCAGGTGTGTCTGCCTTGCGTAGAATTGACACCCTCGGCAGGAGCGTACAATCCTAGTGGCGTCGGCCACTGCGGTCGGCCAGTAGAAACCTTGTCGAAAAGCGTTTCCCACGAGGGCCCGAGGCGCTGCATGGTGACCGCAAGCTCCCGAGTGTATTTCTTGCAACAGCTCCTGTCCTTGGGCGACAGATATGCATCGTTGGAGAATGCCCGAGGGGCTGCGGTGATACAACTCCTTTTCATCACCTAGTAAAATGAACGACTTGGCGCGCCGAGCCAGTCGCCGAGCTTCGGCCTTGTCGAGGGGCAGCTCTCCTCGGAGGAGATATTCCAGGTACGGGGTCTGCCAGTTCAGGTTTGGCGTAACCCCATCCTGCTTTCCCTCGATGCGCAGGGCCTCACCCTCGGCGGCCGAGGGTACCTCAGGCTGGGCCGAGGTCTCCTCGGGTTCAGGCGCGTCGTCGATTTTGATGGATGGCTGATATATATCCCTGGAGAAGACATTCGGGGGAACCGTCGTTCGCCCCGAGGCTATTTTGCTAGCTCATCCGCGGTCTCGTTGTACCGTTGAGCAACGTGATTGAGCTCTAGCCCGTAGAACTTATCTTCCAAGCGCCGAACTTCGTCACAGTAGGCCTCCATTTTTTGGTCGCGGCAGTGAGAGTTCTTCATGACTTGGTCAATAACGAGCTGCGAGTCACCACGAGCGTCGAGGCGCCGAACCCCTAGCTCAATGGCGATGCGCAGTCCATTAACCAAGGCCTCATACTCGGCCACGTTGTTTAACACCGAAAAATGGAGGCGTATTACGTAACACACATGTTCTCTGAGGGGTGAGATGAAGAGCAAGCCCGCGCTTGCTCCGATTTTCATCAATGACCCGTCGAAGTACATGGTCCAAAGTTTGGCCTAGATTGGGGCCGTTGGCAACTGGGTGTCTATCCATTTAGCCAGGAAGTCGGCCAAGACTTGGGATTTTATGGCCTTCCGAGGTGCAAATGAAAGTGTTTCGCCCATGAGTTCCACTACCCATTTTGCTATCCTACCCGAGGCCTCTCGGCACTGGATGATCTCTCCTAGGGGGAAAGATGACACCACAGTAACCGGATGAGACTCTAAGTAGTGTCGCAGCTTCCGCCGTGTCAGAATCACTGCGTACAGCAGCTTCTGGATTTGCGGGTAGCGGATTTTGGTCTCGGATAGCACTTCGCTGATGAAGTAGACTAGCCTCTGGATGAGCAGTGCATGCCCTTCTTCTTGTCTCTCGACTACGACCGTAGCGCTGACCACCTAAGTGGTTGCGGCGACGTAAATCAAGAGGGCTTCTTCCGCAGCGGGGGGCACCAAGATGGGCGCATTAGTAAGAAGCGCCTTTAAGTTTCCGAGGGCTTCCTCGGCCTCGGGAGTCCAAGTGAAGTGCTCGGCCTTCCTTAAGAGGCGGTACAAGGGCAATCCTTTTTTGCCAAGGCGCGAGATGAAGCGGCTCAGAGCCGCAAGGCATCCCATGACCCTTTGTACTCTTTTTAAATCTTTGATGGGTCCCATGTTGGTGATGGCCGCGATTTTCTCCAGGTTGTCCTTGATGCCTCGTTCGGAGACGATGAACCCTAGGAGCATGCCTCGAGGGACTCCAAAGACACACTTCTCAGGATTGAGTTTTACGCTCTTCACTTTTAGGCACCTAAATGTTACCTCAAGGTTAGAGAGGAGGTGGGAGGCTTTCCTTGTTTTGACAACGATGTCATCGACGTAAGCCTCGACCGTTCTGCCGATGTGCTCTCTGAACACGTGGTTCATGCACCTTTGGTATGTTGCACCTGCATTCCTCAAGCCAAATGGCATAGTAGTATAACAATACATGCCAAAAGGTGTGATAAAAGAAGTCGCGAGCTGGTCAGACTCTTTCATCTTGATTTGGTGATAACCTGAATAGGCGTCGAGGAAAGATAGGGTTTCGCACCCAGCGGTGGAGTCCACAATTTGATTGATGCGAGGCAGAGGGTAGGGAACCTTGGGGCATGCTTTATTTAGCCCAGTGTAGTCTACACACATCCTCCACCTCCCACCTTTTTTCTTTACAAGTATAGGGTTAGCTAACCATTCTGGATGGAATACCTCTTTAATGAACCCTGCAGCCATTAGCTTGTGGACCTCCTCGCCTATGGCTCTGCACTTTTCTTCATCAAAACAGCGTAGGTGCTATTTCACGAGTTGGGCTCCGGCTCGAATGTCCAGTGAGTGCTCGGCGACATCCCTCGGTATGCCCGACATGTCCGAGGGACTCCACGCAAAAACTTCAGCGTTTGCGCGGAGAAAGTTGATGAGCACTGCTTCCTATTTGGGGTCGAGCTCGGAGCCGATCCTGACTTTCTTGACGACATCGTTGATGGCGTCGAGAGAGACAGATTTGACTGCTTCGGCTGGCTCGAAGTTGCCGGCGTGCCACTTCGCGTTGGGCGCCTCTTTGGAGAGGCAATCCAGGTCAGCGATGAGGGTTTCAGACTCGGCGAGGGCTTCGGCGTACTCCACGCATTCCACATCGCACTCGTAAGCGTGGCGATATGTGGGTCTGACGGTGATGACTCCCTTGGGGCCAGGCATCTTGAGCTTGAGGTAAGTGTAGTTGGGGATGGCCATGAACTTGGTGTAGCACGGTCTTCCCAGCACCGCGTGATAGGTCCCTCAGAACCTGACTACCTCAAAGGTGAGGGTTTCCTTTTGAAGTTGGAATAGTTCCAAAGCAGATGGGCAAGTCAATCTATCCGAGCGGCAGGATACGCTTTCCGGGTGCAATCCCGTGGAAGGGTGCTACACCAGCCCGGATCTTAGACCGATTAACCCCCAAGAGCTCTAGGGTCTCGGTGTAGATGATGTTGAGGCGGCTGCCTCCGTCCATGAGGACCTTGGAGAGCCTAACGTTGCCGATGATTGGGTCGACGACGAGCGGGTATCTTCCTGGGCTCGGCACGTAGTCGGGGTGGTCGCCTTAGTCGAAAGTGATGGGCTTGTCGGACCAGTCTAGGTAGACTGGCATTGCTACCTTCACCGAGTAGACCTCCTGGCGCTCCTGCTTGCGGTGTCGAGCCGAGGCATCCGCAATTTGCCCACCGTAGATCATGAAGTAGTTGTGGACCTCTGGGAACTCTTCTTCCCCGTCGCCTCCTTTCTTGTTGTTGTCGTGGTCCTTGCTGTCCTCCACCGAGGGTCCAGCCTTATTGAAGTAACGTCGGAGCATGTCGCACTCTTCCAAGGTGTGCTTGACGGGACCCCTATTATAGGGGCACGACTCCTTGAGCATTTTGTCAAACACGTTGGTCCCTCCGGTAGGCTTTCGAGGATTCTTGTGCTCGACAGCGGCGACGAGGTCTGCGTCGATGGCGTTACGCTTCGATTGCGCCTTCTTCCTGGTCTTCTTCTTCGTGCCACGCTGGACGGACGCCTCGGGGTCATCTTCCTTCTGCCTTCCTTGAGGCTGCTTGTCCTTCCGGAAGATGGTTCGACCACCTCCTGGCCAGAGGCGAACTTGGTGGTTATGTCCATCAATTCGCTTGCCTTGGTGGGTGTCTTGCGCCCCAGTTTGCTTACCAGGTCCCGGCAAGTGGTGCCGGCGAGGAATGCCCTGATGACGTCCGAGTCAGTGATGTTAGGCAACTCGGTGCACTGCTTTGAAAACCATCGGATGTACTCTCGCAGGGATTCCTCGGGCTGCTGACGGCAGCTCTGGAGGTCCCATGAGTTCCCAGGGCGCACGTACGTACCTTGGAAATTCCCAGCGAAGGCCTTGACTAGGTCGTCCCAGCTGAAGATCTGCGTAGGGGGCAGATGCTCCAGCCAGGCCCGGGCAGCGTCAGAGAGGAAAAGGGGGAGGTTGCGGATGATGAGGTTGTCTTCGTCCGTCCCTCCCAATTGGCACGCCAGCTGGTAATCCGCGAGCCACAACTCTGGCCTCGTCTCCCCCGAGTACTTGGTGATGGTAGTCGGGGCCTAAAATCGGGCCGGGAACGGCGCTCGTCGTATGGCTCGGCTAAAGACCCGCGGGCCTGGTGGTTCAAGTGTGGGGCTCCGATCCTCCTCACTGTCGTAGCGTTCCCCGCGCCTGGGGTGGTAGCCTCGACACACCTTTTCCTCGAGGCGGGCTCGACGGTCGCGGTGGCGCTGATCGTCGCCGAGGCGATCCCTGGCTGTAGGTGTCTCGTCTCTTGTAGGCTCGGTGTGGACCGAGGCCTCGCGCGTGTGTCGGGAGGACGCTATGTGATGCACCGAGGGACACCCTCGCCTTCGAGAGGCGGAGCTCTTGGCTCGTCGGGCTGTGGCGTTTTCAAGGAGGTTCTTGAGTTCGCCTTGAATACGTCGCCCTTCGGTGGTGGATGGCTCCGGCATCATTCGAAGCAATACCGCCGCTGCAGCCAGGTCCTGGCCGGCCCCGTTGATGGCCGGGGGCAGCATTGCCCTAGCATCATTAATAATGCGGCGCTGGACGTCCCGGGCCCGATGACGCGCTCCTCCGGCGAGCACTCGGTCTGCCAACTCTTGCTCGAGGTTTTTGCCAGAGCTGCACAAGTCGCCCCATTTCCTCGTCGAACTTGGCCTGCATCTCGCGGAGTTGCTCGAGCTGTGAGCCCTGACCCCCTGTAGGGACCTGGGCCATAACTAGCTCCCGCGGGATCTCAACACGAGACACAGGTGCAAGGGCGCCATCATTTCCTGGCATGCCGAGGTGGTTTTCTCCGTCGTGATCTTCCTGATCGATGTGATAGCACTCGCGAGTTGGGTCGCAACCCTCATCGTCAAGGCTGTGGCCATCATCAGAGTAGCCGGAAAGGCAGTGGTCACATGCGGACATGAAGTCACGCATGGCGCCGGGATCACGGAGTCCGGAGAAATCCCAACTGACGTCGAGGTCGTCCTCTTCCTCAGAACCCGTGGGTCCGGAGGTTGAGATGGTCGTCAGTCGGTCCCAAGTTGACCACATATGGTACCCCGGAAGGTCAGGATATGCCCTTACAAAAGTGCTTACCGAAGCGAGGTCGCTTGGTGGGTCAAAGCTGAACCTAAAGGGAACAGGATGGAAAACTGAAGGTACCTGCTGGTTGGTAGACGGCAGTGAAGTTGCATCGGAGATGGAATGCGTCGTTATCTTAGGCGCGAGACTGATGCCCGACAAGTCCCTTGTAAAGGTGCCGGCGTCATCAGTCCGCCTGGGGCTGGCGTTTTGCTGGGAAGCAACACCCGTCGTTGTCTCAGGTGCGAGGATAACGCCCGACATGTCCCCCACAGGGGTGCCGGCATCGTCGACTCGCTCTGGTCCGACAGCCGTCGAGGTGCTGCCCCCTGCCTAGCCATGGTTGCCCCGTCTCCGTCCCCTCCGGCGAGGAGGGTGGCGGGGTTGACTCGGGTGTTCCTCTTCCGCCACGTGGAGACGTCGTCGCCTAGTTTGTCTCCGCCGGGCGAGCCGACGATCGTCATTGTTGTCGTGCTACAGGGGAAGGAGTACCATGTTGTAGCCACCATCGGGGGACATGAACTCGAGGCTCCCAAAGCGGAGCACCGTCCCGGGCTAAAGAGGCTGCTGAAGATTGTTCATCTAGAACTCAATGGGAAAGTATTGTCAACACGCAGCGTGCCCCTACCTGGCACGCCAACTATCGATGTTTCGGACCTGGGGGACCCTCAACCGAACCGACTAGTGAATTTTGTGCCACGTGCCCCTGTCTAGATGGGTTGATGCAAGATGGAACACAAGGGGGGATGAGGCTTATATTATCTTGCACTGGGGGTGCTTGCAGTAGGGGTTACAAGCTTCGCGAAAGAGGGAACGGGCCCTAGGCCTCCTAGGGGGGTCTAGTGTTGCGGAGTGGAGCTCGATGTTTGGGTGAGTCCGTCTCTGTTGCTCTTGCTGCCCGTGTTTCCCCTCCTCTCTTTCGAAGGTCCTGGGCATCCCCTTTTATAGACACAAGGGGATGGTCCAGCTGTACATATGGGGGTGTAGCAATGTGCTAACGTGTCCGGCGAAGAGGTGCTTGAGCCCTGTATGAAGTGTAGCTGGCGGTGCGGCCCTGGGTCCTGCTGACGTTTTTTTGCCTTCATAGAGAGCTTGTGGACTATTGATGTCATGGACGCATGCGGGGAACCATCATTACCTGTTGCCGGAGTGATCTAGATGTGACTCCGGTCTTGTTCCTTTGTAGCCTGAGGCGGCTAGCTAGAGGTAGGGTAATGATGTATCCCCTGTAGCGTAGTCGGTCCGAGGCCAAGGTCGGGCAAGGCGGAGACCTTCTCCCGAGGCCGAGGCTGAGGTCGAGACCTGGGGTCGGGCGAGGCGGAGCTCCCTGTTGCGCTCGAGGCTGAACTCGGGAGAGGCCATGACTTACTGTTGTTAGTCCTTCCCTGGTGGTTGGCACAGTAGTCGGAACAGGGTAAATAGTGTCGTTTTCTTGTCAGAATGATCAGTAAAGGGGCGAAGTGACTGTGGTCATTTTGACCTTGTCGACTGCGGCGTGCGTGTCAGGATAAGGTGTCAGGCGATCCCCGCATTAAATGCGCACGCGGTACGGTCGGTTGGTAAGGCGATTTGGCCGAGGTCGCTGCACGACAAAGTTTGCCAGAGCTGCGCTTTGGGCGAGCCAAGGGTGCGCCCACTGCCTGAGGAGGCCCTCGGGTGAGGCGTGAATCCATCCGGGTCTACTGTTCTTGCCTGAGGCTGGGCTCGGATGAGATCACGTCCCTTGGTAGACGAGGCCTTGACTTGAACCGTGCTTATCAGTCTTCGTGGTTTGTTCTGAAGATGTTTTCCAGCCATGTTAAGGAGTGTTTGGGGGTACCCCTAATTACGGTACCCGACAAGTATCTACTGTGTTTATCCTGTAATAGATATTCATGTGGTTCTGGTGCTTTAAAATTGTTTTAATTTGGTATCTTAATGGTGAATAGTGGTAGGTTGATATTTCTGTGGTATATCTATTCAAATGGTGTTTAACTCTGATTCTGTGCATTTATGTGTCATACGCATCACGGTTTAATTAGTGGCACAACGCATCCCACAGGTGCTAAGGTGTAGTAATGCTTTGAATTAGCCTAAGTATGTGCAATTTGGCATATAAGGCCAAAGTTAAGATTTTCATGTGAGCACATATTTAGGGGGAGCATTCTATAAACTTAGAATTCAAAATTTGTGCTTTAAATCATATTCCTGTGTAAGCTTTAATTGTGTTGCCATCAATCACCAAAAAGGGGGAGATTGAAAGCTCTCTTGTGGGTTTTGGTGTTTGGATGACAACCCAATTAAAGGACTAACAAGTGTGCTGAGTGTTGAACAGGTGCTTTATGCAAAGCTAATAGGGTTCAACACAAGTAAATAGGTGTGATGGTCCAAAGACGGAATTATCTATAGATAATGGACATCACAAGAAAGATGGACATTGCTTAAGTGAGACTTGATATGCATAACTTGGAGACAACCGATCAAACCAAGGATGAAAGCAAGAAGAGCTTCAAGGTACCGAGTGCACGGGAGAAAGTCAAGGAGACCAGGAACCCAAAGCCAGGGGTGAAGAAGGAGACCTGCGGAATCAAGGTTGATCGAGTTAGGAAGAGTTATGGTGCATCAAGGAACACTACATAAGGACATGACTTACAACCAATGAGGTAACGTCTACAATTATGTGGTGTAAGTCATAAGGCTCAAGACCAAGCTCAAAAAGTGAACAAGGACACTGGAAGGAGAACCAATGTCAAAATCAGGACTGGAAGCAACCCAAAAGAGCTAAGTGCACCTTGACCTTTAGTTTGGGTTGTTCCTATGTTTGGAGATATTCTATGTGACCTTTGCAGGATGTTGGAGCTCAGAAATGTCAATCTAGATCAAGTCAAGCTGACTTGATGGTTTATGAGTCCAACATCAATCTCAATCATGCCAAATACTAAAGAAGTGAAAATCAAAGAGAAGGTATGTTACTAGACTTAGTACATTGGTTTTTGTGTACTAATATATTTGTCTAAGTATTAGAAACAGAGAAAAGAAGAAAAGAAAAGAGATACAAAAGGCTTGGCTGTGTACAGCCAAGACTCAGCTCAGTCTGGCACACCGGACTGACCGGTGGTGTACCGGACAGTGTCCGGCGCGCCAGACTGAACTCCGGTGAACAGGCCGCTCTCGAGAGAAGTTTGGCGGCGTACGGCTATAATTCACTGGACTGTCCGGTGGTGCACCGGACTGTCCAGTGCGCCAATGGCCGACTGCGCCAATGGTCGGCAGCGCGATCAGCAGGCGACGCGTGGCTTGAGCCAACGGATAGTTGGCGCACCGGACTGTCTGGTGTGCACCGGACAGTGTCCGGTGAGCCAAGACGACCGTTGCTCCAACGGTCAGCTGAGCCCGATTTGGAAGGAGATCGCGCACTGGACAAGCTACAGGACCTGTCCGGTGGTGCACCGGACTATCCAGTGCGCCACCCAACAGAAAGCAAATATTGCCTTCCAAAATGAATTCCAACGGCTCCTAGGCCCCTTGGGTCTATAAAAGGGACTACTAGGCGCCTCCAACAGTGAACAAGTGCAGCCAACAATAGTATACATCACTCGGATCAATTCTCACTCTCCCTCTTGTGTGAATCTCTCTAGTTTGTGTAGAAGGCAAAGCTATAAGCCTTTAGAGAGTGGAGAAGTGCAGCTAAGAGCTAGAGCATAGTCTTGAGCGCATTGTTACTCTGCTAGAGTGCTGTCAAGAAGACTGTAAGCAGCCGCGGCTTGTTGTAACCAACATCAACATAGTGGAAGGCTCTGTCTGTCATATTGACAGATCTGAGCAAACGGAGGAAGGAGTTGAAATAGACTCCAAGCCCAGGTGTGGCTAACTCCAACGAGGACTAGGCAAGCATTTCAGGCTTGGCCGAACCTCAGGATAAATCCATGTGTCTGTGTGCTTCGCTCTGTATTGTGTGCTGTCTCTCTGTCATATCTACTCTTTATATCTGCACTTCAATACTTATCTGTGGTACAAGTTATATTTGAGGTGCAGGGCATTTTGAAATAGGATCTTCTATTCCGCTGCAACCTACTCGAAGGGTTTTTCATTCCAGTGCGATCTGGTCTTCGAGTAGAGTAAGAACTAAAGTTTTAAAGTGATAATTTTTATTCGCCTATTCACCCCCCTCTAGGCGACATCCAGATCCAGTTCCCGGGCAAAGGGAACTTTCAGGAATACCGGCAAAGAGTAGATAATACGGATGGAGTTGAGTGGAAGCGTCGTCTTTGCCAAATACTCCATTTCCCTTTCAATTGTATGACTAAGCATGAGAATACACTTGAAAACACATTAGTCATAGACATAAAAGAGATATGATCAAAGGTATATAAATGAGCTATGTGTGCAAAGTAGAATCAAAATTCCGAGAATCAAGAATGTTTAGCTCATTCCTAAGTTTGGTAAAGGTTTTCTCATCTAGTGGTTTGGTAAAGATATCGGCTAATTGTTCTTTGGCGTTAATATAGGCTATCTCGATATCCCCCCTTTGTTGGTGATCTCTCAAAAAGTGATACCGAATGGCTATGTGCTTAGTGCGGCTGTGTTCAACAGGATTATCCGCCATGCGGATTGCACTCTCATTATCACATAGGAGAGGGACTTTGCTAAATTTGTAGCCATAGTCCCTAAGGGTTTGCCTCATCCAAAGTAATTGTGCGCAACAATGGCCTGCGGCAATATACTCGGCTTCGGCGGTAGAAAGAGCTACTGAGTTTTGTTTCTTTGAAGCCCAAGACACCAGGGATCTCCCCAGAAACTGACAAGTCCCTGATGTGCTCTTCCTATCAATTTTACACCCTGCCCAATCAACATCTAAATAGCCTAATAAATCAAAAGAGGATCCCTTGGGGTACCAAAGACCAAACTTAGGTGTATAAACTAAATATCTCAAGATCCGCTTCACGGCCCTAAGGTGAACTTCCTTAGGATCGGCTTGGAACCTTGCAACATGCATACGGAAAGCATAATATCCGGTCGAGATACACATAAATAGAGTAAGGATCCTATCATCGACCGGTATACCTTTTGATCTACGGTTTTACCTCCCGTGTCGAGGTCGAGATGCCCATTGGTTCCCATGGGTGTCTTGATGGGCTTGGCATACTTCATTCCAAACTTGGTGAGTATATCTTGAATGTACTTCGTTCGGCTGATGAAGGTGCCCTCTTGGAGTTGCTTGACTTGAAATCCTAGAAAATACTTCAACTCCCCCATCATAGACATCTCGAATTTTTGGACCATGATCCTACTAAACTCTTCACAAGTAGATTTGTTAGTAGACCCAAATATGATATCATCAACATAAATTTGGCATACAAACAAATCTTTGGCAATAGTTTTAGTAAAGAGAGTAGGATCAGCTTTATTGACTTTGAAGCCATTAGTGATAAGAAAATCTCTTAGGCATTCATACCATGCTCTTGGGGCTTGCTTGAGCCAATAAAGCGCCTTAGAGAGTTTATACACATGGTTAGGATACTCACTATCTTCAAAGCTAGGAGGTTGCTCAACATAGACCTCTTCCTTGATTGGTCCATTGAGGAAGGCACTCTTCATGTCCATTTGATAAAGCTTAAAGCCATGGTAAGTAGCATAGGCAAGTAATATACGAATTGACTCAAGCCTAGCTACGGGTGCATAGGTTTCACCGAAATCCAAACCTTCGACCTGGGAATATCCCTTGGCCACAAGTCGGGCTTTGTTCCTTGTCACCACACTATGCTCATCTTGCTTGTTGCGGAATACCCACTTGGTACCTACAACATTTTGGTTTCAGGACGTGGAACTAAATGCCATACCTCATTCCTCATGAAGTTGTTGAGCTCTTCTTGCATCGCCAGCACCCAATCCGAATCTTTAAGTGCGTCCTCTACCCTGTGTGGCTCAATAGAGGAAACAAAAGAGTAATGTTCACAAAAATGAGCGACTTGAGATCGAGTGGTTACCCCCTTATGAATATCGTCGAGGATGGTGTTCATGGGTTGATCTCTTTGAATCACTTGGTGGACTCTTGGGTGTGGCGGTCTTTGACCCTGATCATCTTCCTTGTCTTGATCATTGGCATCTCCCCCTTGATCATTGTCCTCCTCTTGAGGTGGCTCATCCTCTTGATCTTCATTTTCATCATCTTGAGCATGTTCCTCATCTTGAGTTGGTGGAGATGCTTGTATGGAAGATGATGATGGTTGATCTTGTTCTTGGGGAGGCTCTTCGGATTCCTTAGGACACACATCCCCAATGGACATGTTCCTTAGTGTGACGCACAGAGCCTCTTCATCATCTAGCTCATCAAGATCAACTTGCTCTACTTGAGAGCCGTTAGTCTCATCAAACACAATGTCACAAGAACCTTCAACTAGTCCAGTGGACTTGTTAAAGACTCTATATGCCCTTGTGTTTGAATCATAACCAAGTAAAAAGCCTTCTACAGCCTTAGGAGCAAATTTAGATTTTCTACCTCTTTTAACAAGAATAAAACATTTGCTACCAAAGACTCTAAAGTATGAAACATTGGGCCTTTTATCGGTGAGGAGTTCATATGATGTCTTCTTGAGGATTCGGTGTAGATATAACCGGTTGATGGCGTAGCAAGCGGTGTTGATTGCTTCCGCCTAGAACCGATCCAAAGTCTTGTACTCATCAAGCATGGTTCTCGCCATGTCTAGTAGAGTTCTATTCTTCCTCTCCACTACACCATTTTGTTGTGGCGTGTAGGGAGAAGAGAACTCATGCTTGATGCCCTCCTCCTAAAGGAAGCCTTCAATTTGAGAATTCTTGAACTCCGTTCCATTGTCACTTCTAATCTTTTTGATCCTTAAGCCAAACTCATTTTGAGCATGTCTCAATAATCCCTTCAAAGTCTCTTGGGTTTGAGATTTTTCCTGCAAAAAGAACACCCAAGTGAAGCGAGAATAGTCATCCACAATTACAAGACAATACTTACTCCCGTCGATGCTTATGTAAGCTATCAAGCTGAATAGATCCATGTGGAGTAGCTCAAGCGGCCTATCGGTCGTCATGATGTTCTTGTGTGGATGATGGGCACCAACTTGCTTTCCTACTTGACATGCGCTACAAATCCTGTCTTTCTCAAAATGAACATTGGTTAGTCCCAAAATGTGCTCTCCCTTTAGAAGCTTGTGAAGATTCTTCATCCCAACATGGGCAAGTAGGTGATGCCAGAGCCAACCCATATTAGTCTTAGCAATTAAGCAAGTGTTGAGTTCAGCTCTATTGAAATCAACTAAGTATAGCTGACCCTCTAACACTCCCTTAAATGCTACTGAATCATCACTTCTTCTAAAGACAGTAACACCTAAATCTATAAAAAGACAGTTGTAACCCATTTTGCATAATTGAGAAACTAAAAGCAAGTTATAATCTAAAGAATCTACAAGAAAAACATTGGAAATAGAATGGTCAGGTGATATAGCGATATTACCAAGTCCTTTGACCAAACATTGATTTCCATCCCCGAATGTGACAGGTCTTTGGGGATCTCGGTTTTTCTCATAGGAGGAGAACATCCTTTTCTCCCCATCCATGTGGTTTGCGCACCCGCCATCAATGATCCAACTTGAGCCCCTGGATGCATAAACCTACAAAACAAGTTTAGGCCTTGTTCTTAGGTACCCAAACGGTCTTGGGTCCTTTGTCATTAGAAATAAGCACCTTGGGTACCCAAACACAAGTCTTGGAGCCCTTGTGTTTGCCCCCAACATATTTGGCAACTACTTTGCCTGATTTGTTAGTAAGCACATAAGAAGCATCAAAAGTTCTAAATGAAACATTAGGCTCATTTGATGCAATAGGAGATTTCTTTTTAGGCAATTTAACATGAGTGGATTGCCTAGAACTAGATGCCTCACTCTTATACATAAAAGGGTGGTGAGAACTAGAGTGAGACTTCCTAGAATGAATTCTCCTAATTTTGTGTTCGGGATAACCAACAGGATATAAAATGTAGCCCTCATTATCCTGAACCATGGGAGCTTTGCCCTTGACAAAGTTATACAATTTCTTAGGGGCATTAAGTTTGACATCGCCTCCCTGTTGGAAGCCAATACCATCCTTAATGCCAGGGCGTCTTCCATTATAGAGCATGCTTCTAGCAAATTTAAATTTTTCATTTTCTAAGTCATGCTTATTAATTTTAGCACTAAGTTGAGCTTTGTGATCATTTTGTTGTTTAATTAAAGCTAGGTGATCATGGATAGCATCAACATTAATATCTCTACATCTAGTACAAATGGAAACATGATCAATAGTAGATGTAGAGGGTTTGCATGCATTTAATTCATCAATCTTAGCATGTAAAATAACATTCTCATTTCTAAGATTGGAAATATAAACATTTCAAACATCTAATTCCTTAGCCTTAGCAATTAATTTATCATTCTCAATCATAAGGCTAGAAAGAGATTCGTTCAACTTGTCAATCTTAGCAATTAAATTGGCATTCTCATTTCTAAGACTAACAATTGAATCATCACAAACATTTGACTTCTCAACCTTAGCAATTAATTTAGCATTTTCAATTCTAAGGTTAGAGATAGTGTTATGGCAAGTGCTAAGCTCACTAGTTAATTTCTCACATTTTCTATCTCCTGAGCATAAGAATTTTTAACCTTAACATGCTTCTTGTTTTCCTTAATAAGGAAGTCCTCTTAGCTATCCAAGAGTTCATCCTTCTCATGAATAACACTAATTAGTTCATTCAATTTTTCCTTTTTTTGCATGTTTAGGTTAGCAAAAAGTGTAAGCAAATCATCCCCATCATCACTAGAGCTAGCCTCATCACTAGATGTTGTATATTTAGTAGAAGCTCTAGATTTTACCTTCTTCTTTTTGCCATCCTTTGCCATGAGGCACTTGTGGCTGACGTTGGGGAAGAGGAGGCCTTTGTTGACGGTGATGTTAGCGGTGTCCTCGTCGGAGGAGGAGTCGGTGGAGCTCTCATCGGAGTCCCATTCCCGACACACGTGGGCATCACCGCCCTTCTTCTTGTAGAACTTCTTCTTTTCCTTCCTCCTTCCCTTCTTGTCGTCGCCCCTGTCACTATCACTAGATAATGGACATTTAGCAATGAAATGACTGGGCTTACCACACTTGTAGCAAACTTTCTTGGAGCGGGGCTTGTAATCCTTCCCCCTCCTTTGCTTGAGGATTTGGTGGAAGCTCTTGATGATGAGCACCATCTCCTCATTGTCGAGCTTAGAGGCGTCGATGGGGAGCCTACTTGATGTAGACTCTTTTTTCTTCTCCTCCGTTGCTTTGAAGGCAACGGGTTGCACCTCGGGTGTTGAGGTGGTGCCTCGCTCGATTATTTGTTTGGAGCCTTTGATCATCAATTCAAAGCTCACAAACTTTCCTATAACCTCCTCGGGAGACATTAGCTTGTATCTAGGATCACCACGAATTAATTGAACTTGTGTAGGATTAAGAAAAACAAGTGATCTTAGAATAACCTTGACCATTTCATGGTCATCCCATTTTGTGCTTCCGAGGTTGCGCACTTGGTTCACCAAGGTCTTGAGCCGGTTGTACATGGCTTGTGGCTCCTACCCTTGGTTGAGAATGAATCGACCGACCTCCCCCTCGATCGTTTCCCTCTTGGTGATCCCAAATCTCTTTGGCACTCTTCAACCCTTGCACCTTATTATACTCCTCTCGACATAGAGAGGCGAGGAGTATAGTAGTGGCTTGGGAGTTGAAGTGCTGGATTTGGGCAACCTCGTCCGAATCATAATCTTCATCCCCTACAGATGCTATTTGTACTCCAAACTCAACAACATCCCAAATGCTAGTGTGGAGTGAGGTTAGGTGATGCCTCATTTTATCACTCCACATACAATAATCTTCACCGTAAAAAATGGGTGGTTTGCCTAATGGGACGGAAAGTAATGGAGTATGTTTAGAAATGCGAGGGTAGCGTAGGGGGATCTTACTAAACTTCTTGCGCTCATGGCGCTTAGAAGTGACAGACGGTGTGTTGGACCGGAGGTGGAGGGCGACAAAAAATCGGTCTCGTAGTAGACCACCTTCTTCATTTTCTTCTTCTTGTCGCCACTCCAGTGTGACTTGACGCGGGGAGGTGACTCCCCCTTTCCTTTGGTGCCGGACTCCCTTGATGGAGCCTTCTCGTGGCTTGTATCGGGCTTCTCGCCGGTCATGACCTCCTTCTTGGCGTGATCTCCCGACATCACTTCGAGCGGTTAGGCTCTAATGAAGTACCGGGCTCCGATACCAATTGAAAGTCGCCTAGAGGGGGTGAATAAGCGGAATCTAAAAATTATAAACTTAAGCACACACTACAAGCCGAGGTTAGCATTAGAAATAAAATCAAGTCCAAAAGAAAGGGCGAAAAATAAATCACAAGCAAATGAAGAGTGTGACATGGTGATTTGTTTTACCGAGGTTTGGTTCTTGCAAACCTACTCCCCGTTGAGGTGGTCACAAAGACCGGGTCTCTTTCAACCCTTTCCCTCTCTCAAACGGTCACCTAGACCGAGTGAGCTTTTCTCCTCAACCAAATGGGACACTTAGTCCCCACAAGGACCACCACAACTTGGTGTCTCTTGCTTTGATTACAAAGGTGTTGAGAACAAGAATGGGGAAGAAGAAAAGCAATCCAAGCGACAAGAACTCAAATGAACACAAATATCTCTCTCACACTAGTCACTAAATGTTTGGAGTGATCTTTGGACTTGGGAGAGGTTTTGATCTCTTGTTTGTGTCTTGGAGTGAAGTCTAGAGCTCCTGTATTGAATGCAATGGCTGAAAACTTGGATGCCTTGAATGTGTGGTGGTTGGGGGTATTTATAGCCCCACCCACCAAAATGGCCGTTAGGGAACTCTGCTCTCGACGGGCGCACCGGACAGTCCGGTGCGACAGCCACGTCACCCAACCGTTAGGGTTCGACCGTTGGAGCTTCTGACAGCTGGGCCACTAGAGAGTCCGGTGGTGCACCGGACAGTCATTGTTCACTGTCCGGTGCGCCTTCTGGCGCCTACTCTGACTTCTGTATGCACAGTCCGCACTGTTCATTGTTCATTTTGTAGTCAACCATTGGCGCTGTAGCCGTTGCTCCCGCTGGCACACCGGACAGTCTGGTGTTACACCGGACAGTCCGGTGAATTATAGCGGAGAGCAATTTCTAGAAACCCGAAGGTGGCAAGTTCGGAGTTGATCTCCCTGGTGCACCAGACACTGGACAGTCCGGTGTGCCAGACCAGGGCAGCCTTCGGTTGGTTTTGATCCTTTCTATTTGAACCCTTTCTTGGACTTTTTATTGGTTTGTGTTGAACCTTTGACACCTGTAGAACTCATAATCTAGAGCAAACTAGTTAGTCCAATTGTTTGTGTTGGGCAATTCAACCACCAAAATCTTTTAGGAAAAGGTTTAACCCTATTTCCCTTTCAGTTTTCACGAATAAGATTGACAAGATGGGGGTCAATTACACTAAATGACCTTAGCATGAGTCGGACAACATCATGATCCATCCATCTTGTGCTTCCATAGCTTCTGATCTTGTTGACCAGGGTCTTGAGCTTGTTGTAGGTCTGAGTTGGCTCCTCTCCCCTGATCATCGCGAACCTCCCCAGCTCGCCTTCCACTAGTTCCATCTTTGTGATCATAGTGGCATTATTTCCCTCATGAGATATCTTGAGGGTGTCCTAGATTTGCTTAGCGTTGTCCAAGCCACTCACCTTATTATATTCATCCCTGCAAAGTGAAGCTAGCAACACAGTAGTAGCTTGTGCATTTTTATGAATTTGCTCATTTATGAAAACGGGATTGTCAGTACAATCAAAATTCATTCCATTTTCAACAATCTCCTAGATACTAGGATGGAGAGAAAATAAATGACTACACATTTTATGACTCCAGAAAGAGTAGTCTTCTCCATCAAAGTGTGGAGGTTTCCCAAGTGGAATTGATAGCAAATGAGCATTTGAATTGAATGGAATACGGGAATAATCAAATGAATAGTTTTGATTAACCGTTTTCTTCTTTGAGGAGTCGCCATCGTCGTGTGGTGAAGAAGACGAGGCATCGCTATCGTAGTAGATGATCTTCTTGATGCGCCTCTTCTTCTTCACGTCTCTCTTCTTTTGACTCGAGCCTGTGTTAGTAGACTTGTCGTCTCTTGGCTCGTTGAAGACGGACTCCTTTTCCTTGTCGTTGACCACCATCCCCTTTCCCTTAGGATCCATCTCTTCGGGCGGTTAGTCCCTTAGGTGAAGCGTACGACTCTGATACCAATTGAGAGCACCTAGAGAGGGGGTGTGAATAGGTGATCCTATAAAATCAAACACTAAATAGCCACAAAACTTAGTTATTGAAGTGTTAGTGCGACTAAGTAGCTTTTAAGCGAGTTCTTGTGAACAAACACAATCACAGAGAAAGCAACACAAGTGACACGCGATTTTTATCCTGTGGTTCGGCCAAGTAACACTTGCCTACTTCGATGTTGTGGCGTCCCAATTTACGAGGGTTGCACTCAACCCCTTTCAAGTGATCCGATGATCAACTTGAATACCACAGTCTTTTCCTTTCGAGTGTTTTCCTGTTTGCGAGGAATCTCCAAAATTTGGAGCCTCTCGCCCTTACAATAGAGATCACAAAGAAAGCACAGAGTAAGGTTGGGGAGAGCAACACACGCAAGACTCAAATCCGCAGCACAACCACGCACACAAGTCTAGACTTGAGCTCGAAACACAACACATGGAGTTCGTAACTCAAATGGAGCTCAAATCACTAACACAATGAAGAGAATGTGTGGGAGCAGAGTTTGGATGATTTAGAATACTTAGAGAATGTTTGGTGTACAGGTGCGCTTAGGGGTCCCTTTTATAGCCCCAAGGCAGCTAGGAGCCGTTGAAGACCAACTTGGAAAGCCAATCTTGCCTTCTGTCGAGTGGTGCATCGGACAGTCCGGTGCACCACCGGACAGCTACTGTTCATGTCTGGTGCTTGATTTCTTTCCATACAGAGAGCAGCCGACGTTGGTCGTCGGGATCGGTTGGCACACCAGACACTGTCCGGTGCACACCAGACAGTCCGGTGTGCCCAATCAACTGTTGGCACGACCACATGTCGTGCAAAGATTGTGCGGACGACCGTTGGCGCTGGCGACCATTGGCTCACCGGACAGTCCGGTGCACCACCGGACAGTCCGGTGAATTTTAGCCACTTCACCTTTCTTCATTCCCGAGAGCGATGAGTTCACGCGGATGACTCACCGGACAGTCCGGTGCACCACCGGACAGTCCGGTGAATTATAGTCGTACACCACCGTCGATTCCCGAGAGCAGCACTTTCACCGGAGACAAGCCTGGTGCACCGGACACTGTCCGGTGTGCCAGACCGAACTGAAGTTTGGCTGCACAGAGCCAAGTCCTTTCCATTTCTTTTCTCCTTCTTTTGTCACTGTTTCTAGCACTTAGATAAACACATTAGCGTTCAAAAAACGATGTACTAAGTCTAGAAACATACCTTGTGCCTTGATTTGTACTTCTCACTTTATTTGGCACATAAGAACTTAATCACACGTGTTGGAAATTTAATCACCAAAACATTATAGAAATGGCCCAAGGGCACATTTCCCTTTCAGACGCCTTGGTGATCAATTGCAGTTTAGTAGGTTGGGATTTACACAAAGTGCTGGTCGACAACGGCAGTCAAGCCGACATTATTTTCCTGCACGCCTTCGATTGCATGGGAATAAGCCACAACCTACTCAAACCCGCAGACAATCCCCTTTATGGCTTCGGCGGCAAGGGCACCTTTCCCATCGGCAAGATCGAGCTCCCCCTGTCATTTGGTACAGCACCCAATGCGCGAAGTGAGCAGGTCACTTTCGACATTGTCGACATGATCTATCCATACAATGCCATAATGGGTCGGGGCTCAATCAACAAGTTTGAGGTGGCCATTCATGGACTCTACCTCTGCATGAAAATCCTAGGCCCGCAAGGCGTGATCACTGTCTATGGCAACCAGCAAACAGCGCGCAACATTGAAAAGGACTTTGTTCCAGGGCAGCAGAATGTACACTGCCTCATAGCAAAGCGCGAACACTTGTCCGACCTAGCCACCCTCACAAGTCTCGGCCCTTCACTACCACTACATCTCTACATCGCGGCCTCACCATGTGCAGTCAGCGCAGCACTAGTCCAAGAGCAGAACAGCGAGGGCAAAAATCGGTAGTGCCTAGTGTACTATGTCTCTGAAGTCCTCACGGCTTCTAAGTGCAACATGACTGAACTCGAGAAAATATCATACGCAGTTGTCATAGCTTCGCACAAGCTCCAACACTACTTCGAGACATTCAAAGTACGGGTCACCTCGAACAGAGGTCTGGGAGAATTGTTTAGGAACCCGGAGGCATCTATCAGAATTGCTAAATCGGCAGCTGAGCTATCTGGGTACCACATCACCTTCGAACCTAGAACGGCGATCAAATCACAGGTCCTGGCCGACTTCATCATCGACTGGACAGGACCTGTGCGACCACAAGAGGAGTCTTCGGAAAAAGTCTAGACCATCCACTACGACGGCGCATGGTGCCATGCGGGGGCAGGTGCCACAGCAATTATCACATCACCCGCCGGCGTCAAGTACAGATATGCAGCGGGCCTTAGCTTTGCTTTAGAGTCCGACAGGTGCACTAACAACATAGCAGAGTACGAAGCCGTCATCCTAGGACTTCGCAAGTTACGAGCCCTCGGTGTCACCACGTGCATAATCCGGACAGACTCCAAGGTCGTTGCCAGCCAGATCAAAAAGGAGTACTCAGCAAAGGAGCCCATGCTCATGCAATATCTCACCGCCATTCACAGCCTCGAGAAACAGTTCAAGGGTTTCACACTACAGCATGTCGACCACAACAAGAACGAAGAGGTCGACGTGTTGGCCAAAGCGGCGGCTAAGGGCGAAGGTCTGCCTTCCGATGTGTTCTACCACGTCATCGGCACGCCAGCCATCCATAGCCCCAAAGGTTTGCAAATAACTCAGGACGCTGAGTGTAACACCCCTGGTGTTACTATAACTAAAACTTGAGCATGACATCATAAGCATTGGCATTGCATATGTTTGACACACCTAGAGTGCATTTACTAGGTAAAAATTTCAAACAAGTGTATTGTTTTTAGTGTTTTGCAAATAGGACCCTGGATAGAAAACCTGACCCTAAATCAGGCTCAAAGGGGTAAAACTTAACCCAAGATGAGAAAACCTAAAGGCTTTAGGGGAATAATCACAAAAATGATCCCAAGACTTAAGTGGAATTACATTTATACCCCTGGGATACCAGAAACCCTAATTGGAACCCTGGAAAACCCTAAAACCAAACCCTAGGGACCTATGTGCAAAATTAGTCCACTTTTGGACTAAAGTGCAAAAACCAAGTTAAATAAGTATATTAAGTCATTTGGGTCAATCATATGTGAATTTGCAATCCAAAACTTGAGATTTGGACTTAAGTGCAAAAGAGCCATACTTAACCCTTTTTGGTTAAGTCTGCATTTCAATGTGATTGCCTCAACTTGAAGCCCTTGTAACTTTTAAAATATATGGTTTTTGCCCTAGGTCACCACATCAAAATTGTAGCCCAATTATAGGAGAACAACTTTGCTTAAGAGTGCAAGCCATGTTCTGGTGAGAAATTGGGAGATAATTAAGCCTAAAGATTGGCTGTCAGGCTGATTCAGTCTGAAATTCAGATAGTCAGTGTAACAGAGCCAACTTTGAGTATGAATTCAACCTTGATTTAGTGCTCGAATGGGTTCAAGCCCTGTAGCCGAATTATTGTTGGTTTATAGCCCTACAACTTTGGTGCAGATAAATGACAAAGTTGTAATGCAAAAATTAGAGAAAAATGGCTCTGAAGTTGCTCTGTCAGGCATCATTCACTGAATATCTGATGGTACAGTGCTTTCAGGGGGGAATTCAGAATACTCCACCGCCGACGATCCCTCGCCGCTATTCACATCAATGGCGTGCAGATTCGTGCGCTGGTAGACGGATAACATCGCGGGGTAAGGAGAATCTTCACCGCCGGTGAGCTGGGCTCCACTTTGGCGACCCCCCTCGTGCCTCCCCCTCTACCCTACGGCTGAGCAGATAAACTCGCCAGTGAACGCCGCCTCCCAGCCGTGCGCCGCGTGTCCTAACTGCGCCACCGCATCGTCGTGACTCCCTCTAACTGCCCGTCGACCACCGGAGTTACTGCCACGCCACTAGACACGTATTCACCGCGCCACGGTTCTCTCTCGTCTCCGACCGCCGCGCGTCGCCGTTAAAATTCCCGGCCACCGACGAAGCTACCTATAAATTGAAGCCTCGGCCAGTTCCGCTAGGTAATTGTGCGACTAGAGAAACCACGCGTAGCTCCAATTACTCCCCACAGCTCTCCAATTTCACGTTCGCCCCAAATCCACTCTCCGCCACCGTAAACTCACCTCACCGCGGCCAGCCTTCCCCAGGTCTGCTCATTCCCTTCTCATTCTTGTTCTAGCACCCTTACATGTTGGTGATGCTCCTCGACCCCTTTAATCGAACTGAATCACCTGGGATCGCCGGGAACACAACACTTGAGCTGCCATGCTCTCGGTCACCGTGGCCAGAGCTCAGTAGTTGGTTATTTGTGCAATTAAGTTAGGGGAAACGTTCTCCAGGTAGTGAATTTGATTTAGGCCGAAGCTGAGCGCCGGTCATAGCCCCAATCGGCCGGTCCAGGACCTCGCCAGAGCCTCTCCGCGCGTGAACGCCGTCGGGGTCATGTCGCGTAAAGGAATAGAAGTTGGAGGGTGTTTCTGTAAACCGTCAGCGACACATAAAAACAGTAAAGGAACTTGTTTCCTGTTACCCAGAACTCCAAGGACCCCTGTGCAAAACTGCCATCACGCGCGGGCGCGGGCGCGGGCGCGCGTTTCCTGTGGAGCTGAGCTGCTCGGGCCAGTTTAAGCCCAATACTGTTGAAGTATTTTCCTTTTTCTTTTTCAGAATAACTTTAGAAATTCCTGGAAAAATGCAGAAAAATCCTAAAATTGTGAGACCAATTTTCCTAGCCTTCTTATTTTCCCTAGAATTTAATAAAAATAGTTTCATGATTTTTAGGGTAAATTAGGAATTTTAAGGTATTTAAAATAGTTTAAGGTAATAGTTCTGGAATTTTAGAGAATTAATAGTAATGCCAAAAATGTTCGAAATTTTTATATGAACTCCCCACATTATTTAGAAGCCTTGGGTAGAATTTGGGTTGATTTGGACCTTGTTTGATCACCAAACCCCAAAACACCCCCCCTGCCCTGTGAACTCCTTTACTGACTCTGGAAACCCTAAGTTCTCGGAGTTCCGTGAAGGAAAGTTGTATTCAAGACTTAGATAATAAGTTTATGTTATCTTTGCACTCTCATGAGCATTACATGGCATTCATTCTTATATACATATGTATGGTTATGATTAGAACACGAGGAAGAAGTGGAAGCCACTGAAGAGCAAGTACCACCACCTTTGGAAACACAGGCTGAGAACTGTTTCTACTTTGATATTTGTGGATCTGAGCCTGACTCACCCATAAACAAAGGCAAGCCCTGGTGCATTTGCCACCTCCTTGTGTTTTAAAAACTTTTTTTTACTTGCTTGATGCATTAGGTGATAGGAGTTGATTGCTAAAACAATTCCTGCATTACCTTCCTTGAATTTGATTACCTTCCTTGAACACCGTTTTACAAAAGATTTTTGATGCTTAGCCTTGCTTTAGAAAAACAAAATGTTGTTTTACAAAAGCTGATGTGGCAAAAGTGGTTGGGATGTTTTTGAAAACAAAACTTGATGGTGGATCCATCATGGCCATGATGGGTCCAACATCGGAAAAGATGTACCTCTGCCAGGTACCAACTTTTGGGGTTAAATGATTAAGCTGAGACCGGGCGGGTGACTTGCACGAGAAGAGAGTCTCGGTGTAGTGTCTCCGTCTGAGTCGATTAAGGACCTTGTCGATGTAGGCCTGCTGACCGAGGACCCTTTAACTGGTCACATGCCTCGTCATGGGTAAGCTTTGCCTCGGGTGGACTAAGGCCAGAATAAGATAACATGAAATGGGCGTGGAGCGGTGGCGAGAGTAGCGTGTACCCTCCGTGGCAAGAGGCTGGACGGTGGTGTATCTGTGCTCTCGGTTTCCGTGAACCTGATCTGGTCTTAAGAAACTCGGTGGCGGGTTGACATATGCAAGGGTTAAGTGCTACATATGTCGTGTGTTTGGAGATCCTCAGCTGAGTATAATTGATTCGGATCGCCGTACCTCCGTGGTTATGGAGACTTGGCCACTGACTTACACGTAGCACTCCAGTGAAGATAAAGGGTTGATAAGAAATTGGCTAGTGCAGGTCAAGTGAGTGAACTAGGGTAGAAAGAACTCTAGCTGCAGGTAATTTTACTTAACCTGACAATAAAATTGGATTTTAAGGATCCACTTTAGTAAGCAATTCTGCAAACAGAGTCTTTGATTATTGAAAGGCCTTACCTTGACTCCCATATAACCAGCATACCCTTGAGAGTCTTTTCTTTAGTCGGGTAAGACTTGCTGAGTAATTCCATACTCAGGGTTTATTCCCCCGTTGTTTTTAGGTGAGGAGACAACAAACTTTTGTTGTTTTTGTACCAAGGTGGTGAAAAATGAGGACAATCAAGAATGAAGCTGCTGGAGGACCGAGTCCTCCTTAAAAACCTTTATGTAAAGAACTTAATGGGAGGAGCTTTTACCTCCCCGGTATTGTAATAATACTTTTCAGCACTCTCTGGTCTGTACAAATAACTTACTCTTACTTTTAAATAAATGTAAGTTTATGTAATCACTTCCGCATTTCCGCATCTCCGATGAACATATTGTCTGCCAGACGGGTGAAACGTTCCTGGAAAGGTAAGAGAAAGATACCAAACTTGTCAAGTGATTCAGGAACATCTACAGGGTTGTCTGATGTCTGTTGGACAAGGACAACTGTAGGTGGGCCTAATGACTTGGGAGGTTCCGTCACACTGAGGGCCACCGAATTGTCAACCTCATCATGGCCGAAGACTGGCAAGCCCCAATAACACTATACCTGCAAGGCCACTATCATCCAACCGACCGTAATGAGGCCAAACGACTGAAGCACAGGAGCAGGGACTTCGCAATAGTCGAGGGTCAGCTGTACAAAAAGGGAATTAGCCAGCCTATGCTCAAATGCATAACCAAAACCAAAGGCATAGAAATCCTCCATGAAGTCCACAGTGGAACCTGCGGTTCACACTCTGGACCAAGAGCCCTCGCAGCCAGGGTGATCCATCAGGGATTTTACTGGCCCGCGATAATCTGCACGGCCAACCGAGTCACCAGGTCATGCGAAGCATGTCAGAAGTTCTCTCCTCACTCAGGCAACCCTTCGCAATTCACCAAGCTCATTGCACACACATGGCCACTTCAACGATGGGGGCTGGACATCGTCCGACCACTGCCCACAGCTCAAGGGAACCCTTCGTCACCGTTGAATATTTCACAAAGTGGATTGAGGCTAGGATAGTCTCCATGTTAACATCGAAGACCGCCCAAAAATTCTTCTAGCAAAACATTGTCTGCCACTTCGGAGTCCCGTCTGAACTCACCGTCGACAACGACAAACAGTTTGACAACCAAGACTTCAGAGAATTCTGCAATTCCATCGGCACCAAGCCTGTCTTCGCCTCTGTGTACCACCCACAATCCAACGGTGTCGTCGAACGTGCCAACGACAAGATCTTCAGCGCCATCAAGAAAAGGCTCCTTGATGACAAAAAGGGCAAATGGGCCGACCAATTACCTGAAGTCGTATGGGCCTTGAATACGACAGAGTGCCGAGCAACCGAGTTCACACCCTTCCGCTTGATGTATGGATCCGAAGCAATGACGCCGCAAGAATTTAAGCACGGGTCCCCCCGAACAAACAAGCTAGCCATCTCCGAAGTCGACGAACCAACCTCCAAGGATCTCATCGATGGAGACCGCGTTCTCGCTCTGCAGGCCCTCAACAAGTACCAGGTCCAGACCAAAGCATGGCACGACAACACAGTCGTCCCAAGAGAATTCAGCGAAGGGGACTCGTACTCGTAAGACGGTAAGAACCACCCGGACAGAGTCCCGGGGCAAGCTCAAGCCAAAGCGGAAGGGACCATACATAGTCAAGACAAAGGCGTCCCTAGTGCTTACAGGCTAGCAACATCATCCGGCGAAGACCTCGAACACTCATGGAACATCGACAGTCTTCGCAAGTTTTTCATTTAAGATCCAAGGCCCAAGCGCCTTTGTAATTCTCCAAACTATGTTATTCGGGCCCGCACTCTTTTCCTCCCGGGGGGTGAGGTTTTTAACGAGGCAGCGCCATGTAATATACCAACGAAAACCCCCGCAAAAAACTCCATGCATCATTACCAAAAAGTGTCGAAAAAGACCGCTACAATGGCCTTCGACATTCGACATATACGAGGTCACCACGACAGGTAGCACAGACTACCCTCGCGTGCGACAAATCCGTGCAAAAGCCGCCTAAGGGTGCAGCCGGACAAGCACAACAAGTGCACTATCCGAAGTCTTTACTAAAAAGACATCCGTGCAAAAGCCGCCTAAGGGCGCAGCCGGACAAGCACAACAAGTGCGCAACACGAAGTCTTTACTAAAGGACATTCGTGCAAAAGTCGCCTACGGGTGCAGCCGGACAAGCGCAACAAGCGCATGATACGAAGCCTTCACTAATAGGCATCCGCGCAAAAAGCCGCCCAAGGGTGCAGCCGGATATACACTACACGTGCGCCGAATGCCAAGAATCATCCTAATGGCGAAGGGCACGTTACAATCGCCGCTGTCAGTCAAACAGAACCACCTATGGATTCAACCAAGCACGTATCTTAGGCACCCACACATCACGCAGCAAGCGGAGTCCCTTTCTCATTTCACAACAAACAATATTAGTCTACATACACACAACAAAAGGCTACCAGCCACTTTGCACAAATAAATACCTACCACATTCTGTTGCCCTCCATCTTTATCACAAGCCGGGGAGGGCAGCGTTTTCACTCACCACCGTAATACAAGAGCGAGGGTAGCATAGACGCTACATTGGCTCAGCCTTCAGGATAAGGCATGCTTCATGAAAATTAAACAGCATCATCCTCAACGCGTGTTGGGGCGAAGGCGAAGGACATGAGACCCGTCACGATCGCCGGAAGCAGCTCCAGTTCCTCCTGCAGCCATCCAAGAAAGCGGAGGCCCACCTCCTCATTAGACGCATCAAAGGGGGCGGTACGTGCACCAAGCTGCCGGTACGCGTCCACGGGCAACGCGAGTGCTCGGTTGACCCCTGTGCGGGTAGAGGCCTCCGCTTTGTCTAGATAGCCACGCAGGCTCCTGTGGCTCGACTCTGCCTCAGCAGCACGTTGGAGAGCGAGGTTGGCCTTGGAACGCGCGAGCTTGGCCTCCGTCTCAACAGTACGCAGAGGGGATGGAGGCCTTCGCTCCTGTGTGGGGCACGACAGGGAGCGCCTTGCTGGGGCCGGGGGCGGCAGACTTCACGCCCAGCGAAGGCTTGCTGGAGCCGGGGGCGGCAGACTTCACGCTCCCCTGCACCATCTTGACCTCGCGGCGCAGGTCCCCGACCCTCGCGAACTGTAATACCCACTTTGTAAGGAAGATCTAAAAGGGGAATTATATCACCCTATCCCTATATGTACTACCAATGTGTATCATTTCATGTGGACACAATACTTACACAAATAAATAAGTAACAAAGACACTCAATTAAACCATGCATCATGCTGGATTTTGTTTTGCGTGCATTTTGTGACAACATAAAATAATTTGAAGAAGAAATATATTAACTTCCCAAAATAGAATTTAGAAGATAAAAGGAGGTTTTAGAATTTAGAAAGGAGAAAGAAATATTATGAAACACCAAAATAAATACATAAATAAATAAATTGCCCCCAAATTGATGTATTCAAATAGAATAATTAATTTGAGCACAAATCTTGTGGAGAAATCTTAATTCAAGTTTTAGATTTGGAAAATAAAAAGGGAGAACAAAAACAGAAAATAAAAGGATAAAAGAAAAGGGGGGGATTGGCGTAATGGGCTCGATCCCACGTATGCGGCCCATCGGGGGGGTATTCCCGCGTGGCCCAGGTACCTAACGCCAGCCCAAGTCGCATCCGCGCCGACGGGTGGGGCCCTCTCGTCAGTCTCTCCCTCTGCTGCTCTCTTGCTCTCTCTGGCTGGTGGCACCCGGGTGTCAGCAACGACTTCTCCACGCGCGCGCGCTTCCCTGGTTAGCCGCGTCCCACTACCGCTGGGGCCAACTTGTCAGCTCCGCAACGGATTGCCGCATCCCTCGCATCACTGCCACACCGGACCCATCTGCCAGCTTCATCCTCTCAACCACCTCGCGATTACCTCGGCGGGTCGTGTCGCGCCGTGCGCCCGTTTCGCGTCGGCCACCACCGACCTCTCCTGGGCATAAAGCCCTACGCTCGAGGCCCCTCTCCCCCTCTTTATTCCCTGCGCCGAGGACCCCAGAACAGTCGCATCCCTCGTTCGCCGTCGCTACCCGTGAGGAGAGTGAGAGTGCCGCCGCCGGTGAACTTCCTCGGTGCGGGAGGTTTTGCTTCGGCGCGTGGCCAAGAGTGGTCGTAATCGTCCAAGGAATTCGTCCGCCCCTGCAATTGGTGTCGTGAGTCGGTGTGGGGGGCGAATTGCTCGCCGCCGCGTCAACGGCGGGTGCATTTCCGCTTCGCGCCGTGGCCGGCCTCAACCGCATAGCGGTCGTCGGTAAGAACATTCCCTCTGGTTCGCGAGCACCCTCTCTTCGTTTAGCATCCATCGGATCGGAGAATCGAGCATTAAGGCCTAGGATGGGGAGTCTGACCATGGCGCCACCGCATCATCGCTTGCGCCGCCGCGTCGGTGTACTGGACGAAGATGAAGCCCCCTTCGCCGTCCATCCTAGAATAGACGGTTGTGATTAGAAGTAATATACCCCTTCACGCTATAAGATCTGAGCCGTAGGAATTGGATCGGAGGGTTGCCAATGAGTCTCGGTTCTAGTCTAATCTGGACTCTTGGGTAAGCATCCAACGGTTCTGATTCAATGAAATATAGATTAAACCCGCGCCGTAGATCTCCGATCTTACGGCAGCCATCAAATACCGATTCGTTTTAGGGTCAATCTAATCAGAGCCGTAGGTATAAGATCGGACGGATCTGAATACTCCATACCCTTCGTCGTGCATTTTTGTTAAAGAGACCCCGCACTTTACACGAATCAACCCGCACTCCATTCAGGTGGCCGGCCGTGTCTGTGGGAATTTAGCGAGCAGACCCCTGCGCTTTCTGAAATTTGGGGCCCGATCCAGAGACTAAGGAAAATAGGAAATAATCATATAAATTGATTTTTAATGCATAGATAAATGTTAGAACTTGTTTAATTGGCAGAAAATCCATATGAACTCCAAATTGATCCATTCCAGTTCCTATAATTTTGTAATAATATTCTCTATTAAATAGTACCACTGTTTTTACATGAATTACACATTTAAATTTATTTCCCACTTAATCCTATATTAAATGCATAAAACCTTAGAAAATCCATAACTTAAAATCTATACCTCCAAATTTAATGATTCCAGTTCCTGTGATCTTATTTTAATGTCTAGTTTATTACTGTATATTTTATTTGCATGTTTGATGTGATGTTAATTTATGCCATGCTATGTATGTATTGTGTTGATACGAGTAGACGAACAAGCCACTGTGGAATCTGAGGTTCATCAAGTTGAGATAGCTGAGCAGGAGCTCGTTGAAGGCAAGTTGTGCCCTTGATCACTTCTTTTACCCATTCATGTTCTTATTATTCATAATGATCTGCATAGGTTAATTTTGATGGGACCCAGTAGGATACCCTAGATTTTGACTATCTTTATACCTTGTTTCACCACTGGTTTTACTACTAAACTTTTGGGTAGTACATGCTATTGCTTTATGTGGCTTTGGGTATAGAGATATTCATCACACATTTTTATACTTGTTATTATCTGTTCATTATTTTCTGTTTATGATAAGATCATTATGTTAATGGGAACATGGAGAACCACCTGGGAAAACAGTGCTACCACAAGGGTTTAATGGGACACCCTTGGCTGATTAACTAGGAAAGCTAGGGGAGGGCTACCTTACCCGAAAGGGGCAAGGGCAGTAGGGGAGTGGTCAGTGTAGGGAGGTCCTTGGTTGATTTTGCTGCGATGGCGGTTAGGCAAGAACCCTGCACTGGAGCTTCCTATAAACTGTAGCGGGTAGTCTGAAGCTAGTGGAACTTTGTAAAGGCCTCGTAGTGGTACCCTGCCTCGCTTCCTTGGTAGAGGTGTATGGGGTCTGATCAACTCCGTGGCAAATGGGTAACACAACTTGTGGGTAAAGATGCGCAACCTCTGCAGAGTGTAAAACTGGTATACTAGCTGTGCTCACGGTCATGAGCGGCTCGGACACTCACATGATTAATTTATGGAACTTAAACTTAATTTGTCATATCATTGCATTTGGGATTATTTTACTATTACTTTTACTTATTATTACTATGGTTTGGTATTTACTTACACTTAGTAATTGCTAATAAAATTTTGACCAACTTATAAAAGCAATGCTCAGCTTCAGCCTCTATTTCATTGACCAGCCTTACACTTCATGATCTCCCACCTTTGGTGAGTTCATGCCACATTATTCCCCACGACTTGTTGAGCTATGAACGTATGTGAGCTCACTCTTGCTGTCTCACACCCCCCCACAGGAGAAGAACAGGTGGTTCAGGAGGAGCCACAAGGCGAGGAGTATGATCTGATCTAGGTGGCGTTTCTCAGTTGACAGTTGCGCCGACGATCCTTAGTTCGTTTTATATTTATTCTCTTATTTTGTAATAAGTCTTCCGCTATGTAATAAATACTCTGAAGTTTTATGACATTTATCTCTATACACTCTGTTATTATATGTGTTGTCTTCTTTGGCGCATGTATGAGATGCACCTGGCTTTGTTCCTTTAAAGCCCAGGTGTTACAGAAGTGGTATCAGAGGAATGTTGACTGTAGGACGAAACCTAGATAGAAATGGACAAAACCCTTCCCTACTTACCTCATTCTGATTCATTCTATACTTACCTTACTCTGATTCTCTCTATACTTATCTTGATCCTGTCTCACCTTCTACTGCTCTACTCTGATCGTTCTTACCTTTTCTACTCTTCGACAAGATGGATTTCACACCTTGGAATCCCTACCCTTATGACATTTTTAAGAGATAGGAAGCCTAAGACAAAATTAAAACTATTTTCTCTATTAAAAATGTTGGTTGATTGTTCTGATGATCAGTGCCTGATTTGCTTCTTTGATTGATTGAAATATTAAATATGGACATCTTAGCATGTGCCAGCATAAGGTAATAAATTAGCTATGGTGGGTAAAATATTAATCTGCTTAGCTAATAAATCCCCCAAAGTAACATGAGTCGTAATTACTGCCTTGTCTACTGCTCTCTCTTACCATATGCATCTAACTCATATGGTCAATACCAGGAAAGGAAAGATTATCACGCAACAGCAAACAGAAATGAATCCTCCAAATCCTCCACCTGTTGAAATCGATCAAGTGATTGCAACCCAAAGGCTGGTAATACAACAATTGACAGACATGGTGACCGAAATGCAAAACCAGATAAGACAAGAACACGAGGAAATACGTCAGGCCCGTCTGGAGATACATCAAGAAATAAGGCAATCACGGTTGGAGAGACAACGACAACAACAACCACCACGTCCACCACCACTAGCTCCACCAAGCTACATAAACATATATATAAATTACTACTATTTGTAAGATCTACATGTTCCTTTAGTTAGTATTCGGTATGATACTATTTTAGGAGGAATAAAAAGGTCTATTTGACCCCATGAGTTGCTAATAAAATTATGCGTCATGCTGAGATTTTGGTTTGTGCACATGTGTTGGACAATATGAGAAAACCCATGAGAGTAATTACACCTAAAGGGCCTGTTGAGGTGAATCAAATGACACGTAGATTGACATTGACCATTATGGGTAGAGAATTTGGAGCTACTGCTATAATATTAGAGTCAAGCAGTATAGATCTGATCCTTAGTATGTCATGGCTAAGAAAGGCAAAGGCCGTTATAGCATGTGGTAGAGGTACCGTAGAACTCACTACCACTAAAGGAGACAGATTTCAAGTTAATATTGTAGTAACCTCCTCATCCATGCGTGCAATGTTCTTTATGCCTGAGAAGTTTGTGGGTGACAACATCCGTGCAATTAGAGATTTTCCGGATGTCTTTCCAGAGGAGTTATTAGGGATGCCACCTGATAGGGAAGTTGAGTTTGTAATTGATCTTCTACCTGGGACTGCCCCTATTTCTAAACGGCCATATAGGGTGTCCGTAGAGGAGTTGAAGGAACTTAAGAAGCAGTTAACTGAGTTGCAAGAGGCTGGGTACATTCATCCGAATTCCTCACCTTGGGGAGCACCGGTTTTGTTTGTACAGAAGAAGGATGGATCTCAGCGGATGTGTGTGGATTATAGATCTCTTAATGATGATACGGTGAAGAACAAGTATTCGTTGCCCCGTATTGAGGATTTATTTGATCAGATGAGAGGTGCTAGAGTATTCTCGAAGATTGATCTCCGATCCGGTTACCATCAGATGAGGATTAGACCATCGGATATTCCCAAGACAGCATTCTCGACTCGATATGGATTATATGAGTTTACAGTTATGTCGTTTGGATTGACCAATGCCCCAGCTTATTTTATGAACTTGATGAATAAGGTGTTTATGGAGTATTTGGACAGATTCGTCGTGGTATTCATCGATGATATTCTTATTTATTCTCAGAGTGATAGCGATCATGAGGAACATCTGAGATTGGTGCTACAGAAGCTACGAGATAACTAGCTATATGCCAAGTTCAGCAAGTGCGAGTTTTGGATTGGCGAGGTGCCATTTCTTGGTCATATTATTTCTAATGGAGGAATTTCAGTGGATCCTGCTAAGGTTAAGGAGATAATGGAGTGGAGAGTACCCACTACAGTTACTGAGATTCGGAGTTTCTTGGGACTTGCTGGTTATTATCGGAGATTTATTGAAGGATTTTCTAAGATTGCCAAGCCTATGACATCGCTTCTGGAGAAAGGAAGAGAATTTAAGTGGGATGAGAAATGCCAAGAAAGCTTTGATCAATTGAAGGAGAGATTGATGTCACCTCCAGTGTTGGTTATGCCAGACTTACAGAAAGGATTTGACATTTATTGTGATGCATGTGGCCAAGGATTGGGATGTGTGCTTATGCAAGAAGGTCATGTGATTGCCTATGCATCTCGTCAGTTGCGGAAACATGAATTGAACTACCCCACTCATGATTTAGAGCTGGCAACAGTTGTGCATGCACTGAAGATTTGGAGACACTACATTATGGGAACTAAGTGTCAAGTGTACACGGATCATAAGTGTGACGGAACCTCCCAAGTAATTAGGCCCACCTACAGTTGTCCTTGTCCAACGGACTTCAGACAACCCTGTAGGTGCCCCTGAATTACTTGGCAAGTTCGGTATCTTTCCTTACCTTACCAGGAACGATTCACCCGTCTTGCAGACATTACAGAACATCGGAGATAAAGAATTGCGGAAGCGATTACATAATTCACATCTATTTAAAAGCAAGCACAAGTTGTTTTATTACAGACCAGAACTAAGAGCGAGTGCTGAGTAGTAATATTATACAAACCAAGGGAGGCAAAAACTCCTCCCGAGAAGATTTAAGTAAAAGATCTATATGGAGGACCAAGTCCTCCCGCACTTTAGTCTTGTGTTTCTTCTTTGGGAACCACCTTGGCACAGAAGCAGCAGAAATCTGCTACTTCCTCACCTAAAAACAATGAAGGGATAAACCCTGAGTATGGAATTACTCAGCAAGACTTACCCGACTAAAGAAAAGACTCTCAAGGGTATGCTGGCTTTTAGGGAGTCAAGGTAAGGCTTCTCAATAATCAAAGACTCTGTTTTGCAGAAATGCTTACTAAAGTGGATCCTTAAAAATCAAATTTTATTTGTCAAGTTAAGTTCAATTACCTGCAACTAGAGTTCTTTCTACCCTAGTTCAATCGCTGGTCCTGCACTAGCCAATTTCTTAACAAATACCCATCATCTTTAATGGAATGCTACGTGTAGGGTAGTGACCAAGTCTTCATAACCGCGAAGGTACGGCGATCCGAATCGATTATACTCAGCTGAGGATCTCCAATCACACGACATATGTAGCACTTAACCCTTGCATATGTCAACCCGCCACCGAGGTTCTTAAGACTGGATCAGGTTCACGCAAACCGAGAGCACAGATACACCACCGTCCAGCCTCTTGCCACGGAGGGTACACGCTACTCTCGCCACCGCTCCACGCCCATTTCGTGTTATCTTATTCCGGCCTTAGTCTGCCCGAGGCAAGGCTTACCCATGACGAGGCATGTGACCAGCTAAAGGGTCCTCGATCAACAAGCCTACATCGAGACGGTCCTTAATCGACTCAGACGGAGACACTACACCGAGACTCCTTTCTCGTGCAAGTCACCCGCCCGGTCTCAGCTTAATCTTTTCAAACCCAAAGTTTGGTACCTGGCAGAGGTACATCTTTTCCAGATGTTGAGTCCATCAAGGCCCTGATGGATCCACCATCATATTTTATTTTCAAAAACATCCCACCCACTTTTGCCACATCATCTTTTGTAAAAACAAAACATTTTGTTTTTCTAAAGCAAGGCTAAGCATCAAAATCTTTTGTAAAAAGGGTGATCAAGGAAGGTAATCAAATTCAAGGAAGGTAATGCAGGAATTGTTTTAGTAATCAACTCCTATCACCTAATGCATCAATCAAGTGAGAAAGATTTTTAAAAACATCAAGGAAGGTGGCAAATGCACCGGGGCTTGCCTTTGTTAACAGGTGAGTCCTGCTCGGATCCACAAATATCGAAATAAAAGCAGTTGCCTGCTTGAGGATCTGAGGTTGGTGGAGTCCCCTCTTCAGTGACTTCTTCTTCTTCTTCGTGTTCTAACATAACCATATATATGCATAAGAATGGATGCCATGGGATGCTCATGAGGATGCGAAGATAATATAAACTTATTATCTAAGTCTTGAGTACAACTTTCCTTCACGGTACTCCGAGAACCTAGGGTTTCCGGAGTCGGTAAAGGAGTTCACAGGGCAGGGGGGTGGTTTGGGGTTCTAGTTATCAAACATGGTCCAAATCAACTCAAACCCTACCCAAGGCTTCTAAATATTGTTTTAAGTTCCCATAAAAAGTTTGGGCATTTTTGGACTTACCAATAATTTTCTAAAAATCCATAACTAATACTTTTAACTCCTTTAAATGCCCTAAAATTTCTTATTTCCACTAAAAATCACAAAACTATTTTTATTAAATTCTAGGGAAAATAACAAGCCTAGGAAAATTGGTTTCACAATTTTATTATTTTTCTACTGTTTTCTATAATTGTTTTGGTTCTGGAGATAAAAGAAAAAGAAAAACAGATGAATAGTACTGGGCTAATTTCAGCCCAGTAGCCCAGCTCGGAGGGGGAAAGCGCTTGCGCGCGCCCGCGCCCTGGCGGTTTTGCAGAACGGCCCCCGCGTTTTTGTCAAACAGCAAACGAGGTCATTCACTGTTTCTACGTATCACTGACAGTTTACAGAAACGCCCCTGATGTTCTATTTCTTCACCCGACTCATCCTCGACGGCGTTCATGCCCCGCCGAGCTCCGGCGAGCGCCTGAACCGGTCGATTGGGGCTACGGCTGGGTTCTCCGAGCAACCGACATGAAATCGAGGCTACCTAGATGGTTTTCCCCAACTTAATTTGGCTCATGATCGACTAAGGAGCTCTGGCCACGGTGGCCGTGAGCATGGGGGCTAGTCCGTCGTGTTCCCGACGATTGGGGGCATCTACATTCAAATTGATGGCTTGGCGAGCATCACTGAACTATAAGAAGACTTAAACAAGGTTTGAATTGGACAGAGCTTTACCAGAATCGGCTGGCCACGGTGGACTTGGTTTCACGGTGTTCTTCGACTGATTTGGGGGAAATATGAAATTGGAGCTTGCTGGTGATCGGCTGGGAGCAATACTAGCCGTGGGGGTGCGCAACGATGTTGCGAAGCGAGTCACGGGCTCAATTTATAAGCAGCTTCGTCGGTGGTACTCAATTTGAGCGAATAACGCGGCGGCCGGAGGTGAAGACGAACACGGGTGCGGTGAATACGTGTGCAATGTCGTGGCAGTAAGTCCGATGGTCGACAGGAAGATAGAGGGAGTCACGGCGATGCGATGGCAAGGTTGGGACACGCGGCGCAAGGCCGGAGAACGGCGGTTCATCGGCGAGTTTATCGACTCAAGCCGGAGAGTAGAGGGAAAGCAAGGGGGATCGCCGGAGTGGAGTCCAGCTCACCGGCGATGAACATTCCCCCATCCCACAACGTTATCCGTTAATCTCCAGCGTGAATCCGGGTGGCGGCAGCACGAATCCCAGCGCAGGGAGGTCACCGGCGACGAGCGAGCAGCGCTGGCAGTCTGATCCTTATCAGATCACTGTACCATGGCGAGTTCCTTTCAGATGAACTGACAGAGAGATTTGAGGCTAGATTTTCTCCCGATTTTGTGTAGTAACCGAGCAAGCTTTCTGTACCAAAGTTATAGGTATACATACCAGCTACAAATCGACTATAGTGACTGAGCTCATTTGATAACTAGATCATGGTTGAATTCAACTCCAAAGATGGCTTTGCTACATTGAAAGTCTGAATTTCAGAATAAACCAGCCTGACAGTCTGACTTTGGGTGTGATTATCTCCAAAATCTTCATAACAACTGTGCTTACACTCTTAAGCAAAGTTTTTCACCTAAAATTGGGCTACAATTTTGATGTGGTGACCTAGGGCGAAAACCCTCTGATTTAAAAGTTACAAGGGCTTCAAGTTGGATGAACCACACTGAAATCCAGACTTAACCCAAAAGGGTTAAGTGTGGCACTTTTGCACTTAAGTCCAAATCTTAAGTTTTGGATTGCAAATTCACATATGAGTGACCCAAATAACTTAAGATACTTATTTGACTTGGTTTTTGCACTTTAGTCCAAAAGTGGACTAATTTTGCACATAAGCCCCTAGGGTTTAGTTTTGGGTCTTCCAGGGTTCTATTTAGGGTTTTTAGTATCCCAGGGGTATAATTGTGGTTCAACTTTGTTTTTGGGGATATTTTATAACTATTATCCTAAAGTATTTAGATTTTCTCAAGTTGGGTTAAGTCTTACCCCTTTAATCCTTGTTTAGGGTAAAGCTTCCTATCCAGGGTCCTATTTGCAAAACCTGAAAACAATACAACTTGTTTGAAATTTTTGCCTAGTGAATGCACTCTAGGTGTGTCAAACATATGCAATGTCAATGCTTATGATGCCATGCTCAAGTTTTAGTCATAGTAACACCAGGAGTGTTACATCCTTCCCCCCATAAAAGAATCTCGTCCCGAGATTTAAAGTCCTAGGGTGAGTAATGGAAAAGGAAATGTGTCACATTTTTATTTCCTTATCTTTGGTACAAGGCAGGGGTGGTGTGGGGGTTCACTTCTTTATTGCAATATCTATATACACTTTACAAATTACATGAGGCTAGAAAGCCTGGGAACTTCTTATTCAAGAAGTCTTGAGTTTCCCACGTAGCCTCTTCCTCAGAATGCTGGTTCCATTGTACCTTGTAGAACTTGAGAGTCTTTCTCCGGGTAACCCTGTCCTTTTGATCCAGAACTCGAATAGGATGTTCCGAGTACGTTAAGTCTGGTTCCAGGACAACATCTGTCACTTCAATGGTTCGATCGGGAACCCGAAGACACTTTTTCAATTGTGACACATGGAACACATTATGCACATCAGACAAGGTTTCGAGTAGTTGGAGTCGGTATGCCACTGGTCCACATTGCTCAAGTACCAGGAATGGACCAATGTACCTGGGTGCAAGCTTCCCTTTAACCCCAAAACGCGATACTCCTTTCATTGGTGAGACTTTCAGGTAAACATAGTCTCCTTCCAGGAAATATAAGGGCATTCGTCGTGTGTCTGCATAACTCTTCTGACGAGCTTGTGCTTGCTTCAGATTACGAATAATTTTCTGAACTTTATCCTCGGCTTCTTTCACCAGATCAGGTCTAAAGAAGCACCTCTCACCAGGTTCAGACCAATTTAGCGGAGTCCGACACCGTCGTCCATATAAAGCTTCAAAAGGTGCCATCCTAATACTTTCTTGATAACTATTATTGTATGAAAACTCCGCCAAAGGTAAACATTCATCCCATTTTGGTGAGAAATCCAGGACACATGCCCGCAGCATATCTTCAAGTATTTGGTTCACTCTCTCAGTTTGTCCACTGGTTTGAGGATGATAGGCCGAACTGTGGAGTAACTTAGTACCCAGGGATTTATGAAGTTCTTCCCAAAATTTAGATACAAATTGTGGTCCACGATCCGACACTATAGTCTTTGGAACCCCATGCAAACTGAGAATACGAGCGATGTACAACTCCGCATAGGTAATGACGTGATATTTTACCTTGATAGGGAGGAAGTGGGCGATCTTGGTAAATCGATCAATGATAACCCAAATAGAGTCATACCCTTTTGTGGTCCTGGGCAATCCCACAATGAAGTCCATGCTTATGTCTTCCCATTTCCATGTTGGTATTGGTAATGACTGCAATGGACCGGCAGTTTTCATGTGTATGGCCTTGACACGTCTGCAAGTGTCACACTTAGCCACATAGCGTGCAATTTCAATTTTCATCTTCGTCCACCAGTAGTGCTGTTTTAGATCATGATACATCTTAGTGCTTCCTGGATGAATAGAATAGCGACTAAGATGCGCTTCATCTAAGATTTGCTGGCGGAGTTCTTCATTCTTTGGCACTACTATGTGGTTGTTAAACCATAACACACCTTGATCGTCTTCCTTGAAACATTTGGCTGTTCCAGCCCTTATCTTCTCTCGTATGTGCTTCATACCCAGATTATCCTTTTGAGCATCAATTATCTTTTGCAGAATGATTGACTCAAGCTTTAGTTGATTTAGAGTCCCTTGCTGGATTATCCCCAGGTTTAGCTTCTCCATTTCTTGACATAAAGTGTTCTCGGAGGTCTTTGCCATAAGACAGTGGCAGGAAGTCTTACGACTCAATGCATCTGCCACCACATTGGCCTTGCCTGGGTGATAATGGATCTCTAGTTCATAGTCTTTAATGAGCTCAAGCCATCGTCTTTGCCTCATATTTAACTCTGACTGGGTAAAGATGTACTTCAAACTTTTATGATCTGTATATATGTGACAGATATTTCCCAGCAGATAGTGATGCCATATTTTCAGGGCATGAACCACAGCAGCTAGCTCCAGATCATGAGTTGGATAATGCTCCTCATGTCGGCGCAACTGCCTTGAAGCATACGCAATTACTCGGCCTTCTTGCATCAGTACACAGCCGAGCCCACTGCCAGATGCATCACAATATACATCAAAAGGCTTAGTGATGTCCGGTTGAGCCAATACCGGAGCAGTGGTTAATAATGTCTTCAATTGCTCAAAGGCTTCATTACACTTAGAAGACCAATTGAACTTAATATCATTCTTCAATAAACTTGTGATTGGCTTCACAAGCTTAGAAAAATCGGGTATGAATCTGCGATAATATCCAGCTAGTCCAAGAAAACTCCGGACTTGGTGAACAGTGGTTGGGGGTTTCCACTCCAGAATATCTTCGACCTTGCTAGGATCTACCGCAATTCCTTTAGCTGATAACACGTGCCCCAAAAATTGAATTTCCTCCAGCCAGAACGCGCACTTGCTAAACTTGGCATACAGCTGATGTTCCCTCAGGCGCGTCAATACAATCCGTAGATGCTGAGCATGCTCCTCTTCATTTTTAGAGTATATCAAAATATTGTCGATGAAGACCACGACGAACTTGTCCAACTCGGGCATGAACATCGAGTTCATCAAATAGGTGAAGTGGGCAGGAGCATTTGTGAGCCCGAAAGACATTACCAAGTATTCAAACAATCCATACCGCGTAGTAAATGCGGTCTTCGGTATATCCTCGGGCCAAATACGGATTTGGTGATAGCCCGACCTGAGATCAATTTTGGAAAATACCCTCGCCCCAGTCAGTTGATCAAATAAGATGTCGATCCTTGGAAGAGGGTACTTATTCTTGATGGTGACCTCATTCAGGGGTCGATAATCCATGCACATCCGCAAGGTTTGATCCTTCTTCTTAACAAAAATGGCGGGGCAACCCCATGGGGACGAGCTTGGCCGGATGAATCCCTTATTCAGTAGATCTTGTAATTGAATCTTTAATTCCGCCAACTCATTAGGGGGCATACGGTACGATCTTCGGGAGATGGGAGCCGTACCGGGCTTTAGCTCAATTACGAATTCTACATCTCTTTCAGGGGGTAGTCCAGGCAAATCTTCCGGAAATACATCTGGAAACTCACATACTACCGGAATGTTCTTGATTTCCGGTACAATGGCTTCAAATATTCTACCAGAAGCTTTGGCTGGATTGGTTATGGGGAGAGACAAAAGAATCTCTTCTTGATTATAGCTCAACCTGATGGTTCTGAGTTCAGTGTTGAGAATTGCCTTGTGTTGGGTTAACCAATTCATACCCAAAATTACATCTATATCCTGGCCTTTCAGAACAATCATATTAGCAGGAAAGTTCCGTCCGGCCATTGTTACTAGCACTTCATAGGCCACTTCTCTAGTAAAAATGTGTCCCCCAGGTGAATGAATTTTAAATCCCTCTCTTGATTCATGGCATGCAATGTGATGTTGCTCCACAAATTTCTTGCTAATGAAGGTATGTGAAGCACCAGAATCAAAAAGGATAATTGCAGGGTGACTGGCCACGGGAAACGTAGCCATCATCACCGGCTCTCCTTCCGGTGTAGTGGCCACTTGAGTGTAGTATACACGCCCCGTTTTCTTGGTATTTCTTCCCACAGCATTACCCTTGGGCTGAGGAGACTTCCCAGTTCCTTGCTGAGCATTGGATTGATTTTGCTTGGGGTATGGGCAGTCTTTGATAAAATGTCCTGATTTGCCGCAGTTGAAACACCCGATTGAAGAGCTGGGCAAGGTAGGGAATCGAGTGCCTGGGGCACCCGGCTGATTTGGGGAAGTGGAGGTATTGTTGGGGCGGATAATAATGGGTTGTTTGAAAGGGAATGCTGGTGGACGAGAAAAAGTACGGTTTTGGCTAGAAGGCCGGATGACGAACCGTTGCCTCTTCGCCTGGCCCTGATTAGGCCTCTCACCACTGAATCCCTTATTCTTCCCAGAACTTGCGTATTTTGCTTCCACAGATAAGGCTGTACTGACAGCCTTTCCATATGTGAGATCAATACATGTGGCCATCTTTCGCTGCAACCGGTCATTTAGACCTCTCATAAAACAGTTCTTTTTCTTCAAATCAGTATTCACCTGGTCGATGGCATACTGCGACAGGTGATTAAACTTGTTAAGATACTGATTGATGGTGTCTCCTCCTTGTTTCAGCTTCATGAATTCCTCTTGTTTCATATGCAGCACCCCTTCCGGTATGTAGTGCTCACGGAAGGCTGCTTTAAATTCTTCCTAGGTGATTTGATGGTTGTCAGGTTGGATAGCCACAAAATTTCCCCACCAAGTACTGGCAGGGCCACGTAGTTGCTGTGCCGCGAACAATGGCTTCTGTGTTTCAGAACAACGAAGAAGACCAAACTTTTGTTCAATAACTCGTATCCACTCGTCAGCTTCTAGCGGGTCTTCTGCCTTGGTGAATAGAGGTGGTCGAGTTTCGGAGAAGTCCAGATAGGTGGTTTCACGGGGACCTTGCTGAAAACCTCTTCCTGCCTGCTGCTGGAACTGCTGTTGACCCGCCATTTCCCTAAGGAAGCGGGTATTGTCTGCGGTGGCATTCACCAAGGCGGCAATCGCCTCGGCTAGCGTGGGTGGAACCGGAGGTGGATTTGGGGTGACATCCCGACCCCCAGAAGTTCCGGCTGCGTCCTGTCCGCGAGTCCTGGTCGGCATCTGAGGCAAAAACATTTGAATAAACATAATATGCCAAAGAGACCTTCCATTTTACATTACTATAAAAAGTAATGATACAGACTCGATATTACATAACAGGATACATTACCCATTATACAAAAGTTCAACCTATTATACAACAATGCATTCTACAATACACTACTCTACTTCTATTATACCATTAGTCCTGCTTTCCGTTACTTTTGGCGGGCTCATCGTCAGGTGTGGGAGTCCAGACGTCAACCAACCTCAAAGAAGGAGGGGGTTCAAAAAGGTCTAACTCCCCACCCAACGCGCGTCCCGCAACGTGAGAGGGTCCGGCTTCCGCCTCAGCAGAGTGTGCAGGCACACTAGGGTGTAATTGTGAGTATAGTATATGGACTTTGAAAGGATCACGATGCCCAAGAGGGGGGGTGAATTGGGCTTTTCTAAAAATCAACACTAATTAAAACCTAAGCAAGAGATAAGCAAGAGCCCAACTTCACCCCAACAACTAGCACTAAGAATATAATACTAGAAATGCAACAAAGCTAAGATAATACTTCAAATACTTGCTAAACAAATACACAATGTAAAGTGCTTGAATTAAGTGCGGAATGTAAAGCAAAGTTTAGAAGACTCCTCCAATTTTTCCTGAGGTATCGAAGAGTCGGCACTCTCCACTAGTCCTCGTTGGAGCACCCGCGCAAGGGTATCGCTCCCCCTTGGTCCTCGCAAGAACCAAGTGCTCACTACGAGATGATCCTTTGCCACTCCGGCGCGGTGGATCCCTCGAGACCGCTTACAAACTTGAGTCGGGTCACCAACAAGATCTTCACGGTGATCACCGAGCTCCCAACGCCACCAAGCCGTCTAGGTGATGCCGATCACCAAGAGTAACAAGCCGTAGACTTTCGCTTGACCAAGAGAAGCCTAATGCAAGTGGTGTGTGCTCTAGGTGGCTCTCACTAGCGCTAATGAGGAACAAACGCGGATTATGATTCTCTAATCTCCTCACTAGGCTTTTGGTGCTTGCAAAGCTCTAGCAATGTGCTGGAATAAATGTGGAGTGCAAGTCATTGAATATGGTGGGTGGAGGGGGTATAAATAGCCCTCACCCACCAACTAGCCGTTACAGGCATTTCACTGCGCGATGGCGCACCGGACAGTCCGGTGCGCCACCGGTGCGCCAACGGTCGTTTCCAACGGCTAGTTCTGACAGGTAGCCGTTGGACTCATGGCGCACCGGACAGTGAACAGTCCACTGTCCGGTGAGCACCGGACAGTCCGGTGCGGTGTCCGGTGTGCCACTAAAATTCAACTCTGAAAGCTGCGCTCTCGGGTTTCTGCGGAGGGGAAAGCCTTTGTCGCGGATCAGCCTGGTCCCACCTGGCAGAGGGTGCACCGGACAGTCCGGTGCACACCGGACAGTCCGGTGCCCCAACGCCAGAATCACTAATTCTTGTTTTTCAGCTGATTTTCAAATCGGTTTTCGTTCTAACTTGAGTGTGAGTTCTAGAGTGACACCTAGCACTGTGTATGAGTGTGATTGTGCACCAACACTACACTAGAACTCTCTTGGTCAAACTACTCATCGACAACCCCTCTTTATAGTACGGCTAAAAGAGAATAAAAGACCTAACTAAAATGTGAGTGTCCACATCTCCTTGACACTCGGACTCCGTAGACCTTCACCTTTTGTTTCGTCGTTTTAGCCGTCGCTTCGAGTTCTTATCTCCGGGATTGTTTTCACCGTTGTAGTACTTCTACCTGTCATGCGACCTAACTTACCATTTGTCTCTGCAAAACACACGTTAGTCACATATAATATTACGTTGTCATTAATCACTAAAACCAACCAGGGGCCTAGATGCTTTCAATCTCCCCCTTTTTGGTGATTGATGACAACCCTACAAGTTTTGTGAGAGTAGTTTGTTTTGAAGTTTCTGTCAATAGAAAGAATGGTTAGTTATACTCAGTAATCTTTGATAGAAAGAACGTGTACCATAATATTAAGAGTGAGCGCATACACATCATAAGATTCTTGTTCATATAAAAGTGAAGTTAAATCAATGAAACAAGAACTAGAAGACTGGTGATAAAATATAAGGTGAAAACATAATACACACAGTCAATCAAGCAACGAGAGTATATGACGAGTTTGTGAGCCAAAAACATCAAGCTAGTACAGAGAGTAGCAAGCACATATATTACATCAACATGACTCTCTACTAACTCTCTAACTCCCCCTAACTCTCACAACTCATATCTCTCCCCCTTTGGCGTCAAACACCAAAAGGGTCCTGAACCTAAACATCTGAAGCAGGAGGAGGCGGCGGGGGCGCATCCGGTCGTGGTCGAGGCAGCAGAGCGAACGCTGGCGGAGGGTCAGAGTCAGTCTCGGATCTAGGATCTGTGGTAGAAGCTGGAGCTGGTACTGACTCGGACCCTCCGCCAGCGTTCACTCTGCTGCCTCGACCACGATCGGATGCGCCCCCGCCGCCTCCTCCTGCTTCAGATGTTTAGGTTCAGGACCCTTTTGGTGTTTGACGCCAAAGGGGGAGAGATATGAGTTGTGAGAGTTAGGGGGAGTTAGAGAGTTAGTAGAGAGTCATGTTGATGTAATATATGTGCTTGCTACTCTCTGTACTAGCTTGATGTTTTTGGCTCACAAACTCGTCATATACTCTCGTTGCTTGATTGACTGTGTGTATTATGTTTTTTGTGAAGAGAGTTGTGTCGACGGTCCCGATCTTGAAGCCCTTTTCGATGAGGAAGTCGCGAAGGCGCTCATACCAAGCCCTTGGAGCCTGCTTTAGCCCATATAGCGCCTTGGACAACCTATAAGCATGGTTAGGATATCTAGGGTCTTCAAATCCAGGCGGTTGCTCAACATATACAAGTTCATTTATGAAGCCATTTAAAAATGCACTTTTTACATCCATTTGATAAAGTTTTATATCATAGCATGATGCATATGCAAGTAGGATACGGATGGCTTCCAGTCGAGCAACCGGTGCAAAGGTCTCTCCAAAATCTAAGCCTTCAACTTGAGAGAATCCCTTCGCGACAAGTCTTGCCTTGTTTCTTACAATTACACCTTGATCATCTTGTTTGTTTCTGAACACCCACTTTGTTCCAATGATTCTTGCATCTTGTGGAGGCTTCTCCAGGGTCCAAACTTCGTTACGGGTGAAGTTGTTAAGTTCTTCATGCATGGCATTCACCCAGTCCGGATCCTGTAGCGCCTCATCTATACAAGTAGGCTCAACACAAGAAACAAAAGAGTGATGTTCAATAAAAGAAGCATGTCTATGTGATCGAGTAATAACCCCTTGTGAAGGACTCCCGATGATTTGGTTTTGAGGATGAGCTTGAAGTAGTGATGAATTTCTCCTGTCAACCACTTGGGAAGAAGATCCTGGAGCATCAACATCTTCGGCTTGTACCCTTGCTTGTTCATGAGAGACAAATGTATCTTCATTTGCATGCCTCTCATCTTTTTCATCATCTTGTGGTACATTTGATGAAGAAGGCCTGTCAATGTTGTGTGCATCCACTGTCAATAACCCAATGGCTCCCACCGGTCTTGTAGTTCACCTACATTCACAGACAATTCAAGCTTGAGTTTTGAGGGCCCTATATTGCATAGGACCAGTGACTCTCTCAATTAAGGACTTTGCCACCCAGATTTGTCTAGGTCTATTCTTGTTTGGTGGACCTAGGAATGTAACCTTAACCTTTCCATTTGCAACCTTTCTTAGAACATAGTGAGCATTGAAAGCAAATGGTCTTGAGTGCTTAGGCAAGGGAGTTGGTGGTTTGGCTTTGCAGTTGTGGGCAAAGTGACCTTCATTTCCACACTCAAAGCATTTGATAGGCTTGTGAGTCTGCTTTGGCTTGTATTGAGTGGTAGCTTTCTTTTGCACAAAAGCATTGTATCCAATACCACTCTTGTTATTTTTCATAATAGTGTTCATAAGCAGCTCATTTTGGAGGTATTGACCCTTGTTGAACTTTTGCACACTTGTTGCAAGATGTTCATTTTCACTTTTTAGTTTCTTGACCTCATTCTTAAGCCTTTGATTATCCACTGCCAACTCATTGTTGAAATCATTGTTCTCAATAGCAACTTTTCCTCTAGTAGTTGCATCAGTCAAGTAATTCTTCAATTTTTGGTTGTCTAAAGTCAGGACTTCAACTTTTTCAGTCAATTCAGCATGTAGACTAGTTTGCTCTTCTTGAATCAAATCATCACATGAGGTTGCTACATCAAGCTTAACAACAGGGTTAATAGCCTCATGTGTTTTGCAAGATAAAAGTTCATTTTCAACAAGAAGATTGTCATGATCAAATTTAATTTGAGTATAGTCTTCCTCGATCTTTACTAGTCTGTTTTGCAACACCCTATTAGCTTCATTTAATTTGTCATATTTTTCCTTAGCATCTTTTAGGGAGTTTGTGAGCTCATTTACAGTTGATGACATAGTTTTATTTTCTTCTTTTATTTCATCACTAGCCTTTATAACTATGTCATACTTGGCATTTAAAGATTCATTTTCATTTTTCAGCCTATCACATTTAGCTTTTGACTTTCTAATGATTTGAGTATATTCTTTAAGTAAGTCAGCTAACTCATCATATGAAGGTGAAGCAAATTCCTCATCACTATCACTATCACTATCATCAGCAATATCATTTTGTACCTTCCGTTCACCCCTAGCCATGAGGCATAGGTGAGAAGTGGATGATGGCGATGGTGGTGGTGAAGAGAAGTCCCCGGCGATGGCGGCAATTTTTTCATCATTCTCTTCTTCACTTGAAGAAGACCCACTTGATGATTCGATGTCGGTGAGCCAGTCGCCAACAATATATGCCTTTCCATTCTTCTTCTTGTGGAACCTCTTTTTCTTCCCATCCTTTCTCTTGAAAAATTTCTTTTCCTTCTTTTCATCATCGCTGTCATCTTCTTTCTTGCCCTTGAACTTGTTCTTCTTGGGCTTGTTGCATTGATGAGCAAGATGACCAAGCTCACCACAGTTGTAGCAGTCCATCTCAGAAATGGGCTTTCTTTTGTTGGAAAAGAACTTCTTCTTCCTTGAATCAAATTTGATGCCTTCTCTATTTAGCTTTTTCAACATCTTGGTGGTCTTCCTTACCATCAAGGCAATGTTTGCATCAAGGTCATCATCACTTAAGGATTCTTCCTCAACTTGTATTTTTGCTTTTCCTTTTCTTTCATGATTTGCTTTGAGAGCCAAATCCTTTTTTTTGGAAGATGATTCTTCTTTGTCGTTGATGTGCATGTACATTTCATGGGCATTGATCTTTCCCAAAATTTGTGTAGGTGTGGTAACTGAAAGATCCATTTGATGTAGCACAGTGACAATGTGTCCATATTTGTCTATTGGGAGGACACTGAGAATATTCCTCACAACATCCGGTTGTGAGATTTGAGTAAGCCCCAATCCATTAACTTCCTCTACAAGAATATTGAGTCGTGAGTACATAGCATTTGCATTTTCATTAGTAAGCATTTCAAAAGAATTTAACTTTCGCATGGCTATGTGATATCTTTCCTCACGTTCACTTCTAGTTCCTTCGTGTAGAGCACAAATGTCCATCCACAAATCATGAGCATTTTTATGATTTCTTACTCTATTGAACACATCTTTGCAAAGGCCTCTAAAAAGGGTGTTTTTGGCCTTAGCATTCCATTTCTCATAATTGAACTCATCACCTACAAGATTTGTGGGATCTCTAGGTTCGGGGAATCCTTGTGTGGCGGCTTTATAGACACCAATGTCTATAACCTCTAAGTATGCTTCCATACGAATTTTCCAATAAGGAAAATCGTCACCATCAAAAACGGGAGGAGGTCCATCCCCACCGGACATCGTAACTCTAGCGGTTAAGCTAATCTATGAGCAACAAGGCTCTGATACCAATTGAAAGGATCACGATGCCCAAGAGGGGGGGTGAATTGGGCTTTTCTAAAAATCAACACTAATTAAAACCTAAGCAAGAGATAAGCAAGAGCCCAACTTCACCCCAACAACTAGCACTAAGAATATAATACTAGAAATGCAACAAAGCTAAGATAATACTTCAAATACTTGCTAAACAAATACACAATGTAAAGTGCTTGAATTAAGTGCGGAATGTAAAGCAAAGTTTAGAAGACTCCTCCAATTTTTCCCGAGGTATCGAAGAGTCGACACTCTCCACTAGTCCTCGTTGGAGCACCCGCGCAAGGGTATCGCTCCCCCTTGGTCCTCGCAAGAACCAAGTGCTCACTACGAGATGATCCTTTGCCACTCCGGTGCGGTGGATCCCTCGAGACCGCTTACAAACTTGAGTCGGGTCACCAACAAGATCTTCACGGTGATCACCGAGCTCCCAACGCCACCAAGCCGTCTAGGTGATGCCGATCACCAAGAGTAACAAGCCGTAGACTTTCGCTTGACCAAGAGAAGCCTAATGCAAGTGGTGTGTGCTCTAGGTGGCTCTCACTAGCGCTAATGAGGAACAAACGCGGATTATGATTCTCTAATCTCCTCACTAGGCTTTTGGTGCTTGCAAAGCTCTAGCAATGTGCTGGAATAAATGTGGAGTGCAAGTCATTGAATATGGTGGGTGGAGGGGGTATAAATAGCCCTCACCCACCAACTAGCCGTTACAGGCATTTCACTGCGCGATGGCGCACCGGACAGTCCGGTGCGCCACCGGTGCGCCAACGGTGCGCCACCGGTGCGCCAACGGTCGTTTCCAACGGCTAGTTCTGACAGGTAGCCGTTGGACTCATGGCGCACCGGACAGTGAACAGTCCACTGTCCGGTGAGCACCAGACAGTCCGGTGCGGTGTCCGGTGTGCCACTAAAATTCAACTCTGAAAGCTGCGCTCTCGGGTTTCTGCGGAGGGGAAAGCCTTTGCCGCGGATCAGCCTGGTCCCACCTGGCAGAGGGTGCACCGGACAGTCCGGTGCACACCGGACAGTCCGGTGCCCCAACGCCAGAATCACTAATTCTTGTTTTTCAACTGATTTTCAAATCGGTTTTCGTTCTAACTTGAGTGTGAGTTCTAGAGTGACACCTAGCACTGTGTATGAGTGTGATTGTGCACCAACACTACACTAGAACTCTCTTGGTCAAACTACTCATCGACAACCCCTCTTTATAGTACGACTAAAAGAGAATAAAAGACCTAACTAAAATGCGAGTGTCCACATCTCCTTGACACTCGGACTCCGTAGACCTTCACCTTTTGTTTCGTCGTTTTAGCCGTCGCTTCGAGTTCTTATCTCCGGGATTGTTTTCACCGTTGTAGTACTTCTACCTGTCATGCGACCTAACTTACCATTTGTCTCTGCAAAACACACGTTAGTCACATATAATATTACGTTGTCATTAATCACTAAAACCAACCAGGGGCCTAGATGCTTTCAGACTTCCTCATGCAACGTATTGCAGTAGACCTGCAGGTCATCGACAGTTGAGCTAAGTTCTTTAATTCGGGCCTGAGCCCTTGCTTCCTTAGCACATGCCAGCAAATGAGACTGTACTGCCCAGTCAAGTGCTAAGTCTCGATCAGCAAGCTGATCCTGCAGGTGACGGATGTCTCTTCTTAGTTCATTGATTCTATCTCCGTCTGCGACCCAAGCATTGGTCCTGTGTTGCAGCTCTGCTTGAAGTCGACTCACTCGGGCTTCAAGGTCTCCTATGGGGTCATTACTTCCGCTGCTGCTGCTTTCGTGTCGAGGGGCTAGTTGATGCCGGGGTACTCCAATTGGTCCCGTTGACTTACGTGTCGTTAGCCTTGTGCGTGGCGGCATCTTTCTAAGGGGGAAAATTTATTAGCATAATTCTTAGCATGATGCATGAATAAGTACAGAATCAACCTTAGTCGATTCAACCTTCTATACATTGCACTCTTCATATCTGGTCTTTAAGATAGACTCTTCAGAATACTTAGGTAAGAAGAGAAAAGAATTTTTAGGTAAGACTTTCGAAAATCCTTTTTAAGATGCCACATAATGTCTGCAAAGAAAGGCTATGCTCCGATACCAGCTGTGACGGAACCTCCCAAGTAATTAGGCCCACCTACAGTTGTCCTTGTCCAACGGACTTCAGACAACCCTGTAGGTGCCCCTGAATTACTTGACAAGTTCGGTATCTTTCCTTACCTTACCAGGAACGATTCACCCGTCTTGCAGACATTACAGAACATCGGAGATAAAGAATTGCGGAAGCGATTACATAATTCACATCTATTTAAAAGCAAGCACAAGTTGTTTTATTACAGACCAGAACTAAGAGCGAGTGCTGAGTAGTAATATTATACAAACCAAGGGAGGCAAAAACTCCTCCCGAGAAGATTTAAGTAAAAGATCTATATGGAGGACCAAGTCCTCCCGCACTTTAGTCTTGTGTTTCTTCTTTGGGAACCACCTTGGCACAGAAGCAGCAGAAATCTGCTACTTCCTCACCTAAAAACAACGAAGGGATAAACCCTGAGTATGGAATTACTCAGCAAGACTTACCCGACTAAAGAAAAGACTCTCAAGGGTATGCTGGCTTTTAGGGAGTCAAGGTAAGGCTTCTCAATAATCAAAGACTCTGTTTTGCAGAAATGCTTACTAAAGTGGATCCTTAAAAATCAAATTTTATTTGTCAAGTTAAGTTCAATTACCTGCAACTAGAGTTCTTTCTACCCTAGTTCAATCGCTGGTCCTGCACTAGCCAATTTCTTAACAAATACCCATCATCTTTAATGGAATGCTACGTGTAGGGTAGTGACCAAGTCTTCATAACCGCGAAGGTACGGCGATCCGAATCGATTATACTCAGCTGAGGATCTCCAATCACACGACATATGTAGCACTTAACCCTTGCATATGTCAACCCGCCACCGAGGTTCTTAAGACTGGATCAGGTTCACGCAAACCGAGAGCACAGATACACCACCGTCCAGCCTCTTGCCACGGAGGGTACACGCTACTCTCGCCACCGCTCCACGCCCATTTCGTGTTATCTTATTCCGGCCTTAGTCTGCCCGAGGCAAGGCTTACCCATGACGAGGCATGTGACCAGCTAAAGGGTCCTCGATCAACAAGCCTACATCGAGACGGTCCTTAATCGACTCAGACGGAGACACTACACCGAGACTCCTTTCTCGTGCAAGTCACCCGCCCGGTCTCAGCTTAATCTTTTCAAACCCAAAGTTTGGTACCTGGCAGAGGTACATCTTTTCCAGATGTTGAGTCCATCAAGGCCCTGATGGATCCGCCATCATATTTTATTTTCAAAAACATCCCACCCACTTTTGCCACATCATCTTTTGTAAAAACAAAACATTTTGTTTTTCTAAAGCAAGGCTAAGCATCAAAATCTTTTGTAAAAAGGGTGATCAAGGAAGGTAATCAAATTCAAGGAAGGTAATGCAAGAATTGTTTTAGCAATCAACTCCTATCACCTAATGCATCAATCAAGTGAGAAAGATTTTTAAAAACATCAAGGAAGGTGGCAAATGCACCGGGGCTTGCCTTTGTTAACAGGTGAGTCCTGCTCGGATCTACAAATATCGAAATAAAAGCAGTTGCCTGCTTGAGGATCTGAGGTTGGTGGAGTCCCCTCTTGTAATGCCCAAAAATCGTATCAGGAAAATATTATTAATAATAATGATAAATAATAATAATAATTATGTAGTGTTTTGGGATTATGGAACCCTCGGAGATTATTGGTGTTCTTTTCTCTGTGCATACTCAATTATAGAAATTAAAGTAGTCAAATAGCAAGTAAATAAATATGTAATTATGCATAGCATACTGAAGTTATTATACTGTTGCACTTCGTATTCAAATTTGTGAGATAAGTTTAAATTCAAGAATTAGATTTTGAAAATGAAAATAGAAAATGGGAATTGGAAAAGAACATACATTACAAAAAAATAGATATAAATAATTATAATTCATCATGCTAGCACTTTATTTATGCACTTGATTTCTGTGACAAATTTGAATTCAAATATCAGATTTTGAAAACAAGAAAATAGAAACAATAAAAAAAAGAAAAGAAAACCCCAAAACGCCTCTTGGGCCGAATTTCCCTCTCAGCCCACTTAACCCACGCCCGCGCTGCCCCTTCTCTTCCACTGCCGGGCCGACCCCACCCTTCAGCCAGCACCATGCGCGTGCTCTGGTGTGTTGGGTCTCTTGCGCGTGGGACCAGCAAGTCAAAACCATCCCCTCCCGACACCGTTCCTTCCCCAGTTGAACGCGGTCTTGGCGGGCGGAAATCCCTCGCCGTGAATCTCGCCCCGGGCCGTTGATGCCTCAACAAATATCCACCGATTCTCCAGGATCCGCGCTGACCCGAAAACGACCTCGCGCGCGCACAGGAACAACCCGCTCATGGCGCGCGGAGTCCGTGGTCGTCCTCCACCCGGGATCCGCGGGACTGACCCTATAAAACCCACCCGATGCCCCATCCCCAGGACCGAGCTCCCTCCCCAGTGGCCTCCGCTCGGAGCGGCCCCTCTCTGCTCGACCGTGCCCATGCCGCCACCATCCCCTCCGCTCGGCGCGCCCCTTCTCTGCTCCCTCCCCGCGTCTCTGACCGGCGCCGCCGCACCTAACCATCTACCACACCGGACCTTGCCCCTGCTGTTGGTCGGGGTGAATCTCCGGAGCTCGTGGAAGGCTGTTGTGGCACCGGTGTAGGAATTGGACCCGCAGGGACGACTTGATTGCTCACCGGAGTCAGTCTTCCGCCGCTGAACCGCATAGCTGCGTGGGCAGCACTGCCCGCATCACCCTCTCCAGTAAGAAACTCTCAGTTGAGTCCACCTTAACCCCTTCTTCGCGTAGCACCATCAAGAACGAAGGTTGGTGGTCGGAATCGTGTGCGGGCCGTGCGCTGGCCATGGCGCCGCCGCGTCGGCGTTTAAGCACGGCCTGTGCGCCACCGCAGTTCAGGCTGGGGAAAAGGGTTGTCGTGAGGACCGTTGATCGTGGAGCGGACGTTCGAGATTAGAAGAGAGAGTAACGCTTCGTGCATGGAATCGGATCCGTTTGATTTTGATCGGATGGCCCTGGGGCAGTCACGATTACTTAAAATATGGGTCGTAGATCGCGAATCCTGTGGCCCGGATTGAATACCGGTTCGCATAATACGCCGATCTAATCATGTCCCTTGAAAACAGATCCAACGGCCGAGAGCTTGTGACACCCCCTTCGCTGAAGCCGTTTTCTAAAAGAGTCCCTCGGGTTCAGGATAAATAACCCGCGGTCCTCGGGCGCTGTTCTTAGAGTCTTAAAAACATTTGTGCAGTAGCCCCTGTATTTTCTAGAAATTGGCGCGCAGTCCAGTAACCGAGGAAATTGAGAAAAACAATATAGAAATTGATTTTTAGTACAAAAACAATTCTACAAACTTGTATAATTCATATTAAATTCATTTTAACTCCAAATTGAGTCATTCCAGTTGCAATAATTTTGTATTAATATTGTTTATCAACTAGTAACACTATTTAGCCATGAAACTTAAATTAACATTGTTCATTGGGATTAATCTATTCTAAGCACTAAATAATTTCGAAAATTCATAACTTAATAACTATAGCTCCGAATTTAGTGGTTCTTGTTTCTACGATCTCGTTATGTCGCGTAGATTATTATTATGCAATGTATTCTTATGTTTGGTGTAATGTTAATTTTGCCTATACCATGTTTGTTTGAATTGCTACGACTAGCAGTGAGGTCACGAGCCACCTGAAGATCATCCTGGTACCTGGAATCTCAAGTCCCAGGCAAGTTGTGCCCTTGATCACTTCTTTTTACCCACTCATGTTCTAATTAATCATAATGATCTGCATAGGTTAATTTTGATGGGACCCAATAGGTTACCCTAGTTTGTCTATCTTTATACCTTGTTTACCACTGAACTTTTTGGGGTAGTACTTGCTAGTGCTTTATGTGGTTTTGGGTATGAAGATACATTATTCATGATCACACTTTTATTATATGTTTATTATTACTGTTCATGATAAGATCATTATGTTAATTGGAACATGGAGCGACCACCCGGGAAAACAATGCTACCACAAGGGAGGAATGGGACCCCTTGGCTGATTAATTAGGAAAGCTAGTGGAAGACTACCTTACCCGAAAGGGGCAAGGGCAGTAGGGGAGTGGTCAGTGTAGGGAGGCCCTCGGGAGGATTTTGCTGCGATGGCGGTCCTGCAAGGGATTCCTGCATTGGAGCTTCCTATAAACTGTAGCGGGTTTTCTGAAGCTAGTGGAACTTTGTAAAGGCCTCGTAGTGTTACCCTGCCTCGCCTCCTCGGTAGAGGTGTATGGGAAGTCGCGATCCCTTGGCAGATGGGTAACATGACTTGTGGGTAAAGATGCGCAACCTCTGCAGAGTGTAAAACTGGTATACTAGCCGTGCTCACGGTCATGAGCAGCTCGGACCCTCACATGATTAAATTATGGAACTAAATTCAATTTGTCATATGCATTGCATCGCAGGTGATGTTGTTACTTTTGTTCTACTACTTAATTGGGTTGGTATTTACTTATACTTAGTAATTGCTAATAAAATTTTGACCAACTTTAAAAGCAATGCTCAGCTTCAACCATCCTCTTTGGTAAGCCTTACACTTCACATGAGCTCCCACCTTTGGCGAGTTCATACACATTATTCCCCACAACTTGTTGAGCGATGAACGTATGTGAGCTCACTCTTGCTGTCTCACACCCCCCCCCCCACAGGTCAAGAACAGGTACTGCAGGATGAGGCGCTTGGAGGATGCTGCGATGTGTTCGTGAGAGATCTAGGCCGTCGTCTCCCAGTCAACTTTGGGTTGCTGGACCGTTGTCTCCTTATAATGTAATTATTTATTTTGTATAGAACTCCTGTTATATATAAAGTTGTGACATTCGATCCTGTGCCACTATACATCATATGTGTGAGACTTGGTCCCAGCATACCTGGTGTTTATGTTCGCGCCCGGGTCTTGGTGCCCCTAAAACCCGGGTGTGACAGAAGTGGTATCAGAGGAATGTTGACTGTAGGACAAAACCTAGATAGAACTGGACAACCATTATCTACTTACCTTTGCTACTCTGATCCTTTCTAAACTTTTCTTAATCTTTTCTCATCTATTTCCGCTTTACTCTGATTATTCTTACCTTTTCATTCTAAAGACAAGTGTGGATTTCACACTTTGAAATCCTGTGCCTAAAGTGACCTTTAGGGATAGGACCCACTCTTAAGAACAAAAACAAAACCATTTTTTTATTTTTTTTTTATCTATGCACTTGAATGTTGTTATTATGATACTTGCCTGATTTGGATCTTTGATTGAGTGTGATGAGTTGTGGAGTAATGTCCACAATTGCATCTGTATATACACATGGTTATATATATATATATATATATATATATAAATTAACTAGACAACCTAGATTATCCCCATTGGAATACATCTAGCTTAAGAGATTTATCTTATCCTAAAAGATCCCATTCTAACCAATTCATCTTATCTTAAAAGATACTCTCCTACTTTAATAGATTCATCTTAACTTAAAAGATTCTCTCTTATCTTAATAGATGCATCTTATCTTGAAAGATTTGTCTTACCCTAATCACTTTACTTAACTCATCCTAATGAAACAATCGGGACCTAATCCAAAATAATGAGATCTTAACTAGTTTAATCTATTCGTACCAACCTAATCTAGATTCTATCTAATCTATTATGATCTAATCTAGAGTAAGTTACTTAATGCTGGTACAAAGGATAAAGCCATACTCCAAATCCACTTAAGCTTAAATTGGTGACCTAAATCAACTTGGCCATACCCAACAACTTGACCTACATACACAGATCTATCTTAGCCACTTGTCCCAAACCCGGATGGAGACACCAAAAGAGCAAGACTGGAAAAGGACAATATCAACCTCGTCAAGGAAGGAGAGAAGTCAAACTCGATCTTCAGATGCATTACCACCCAACAAGGAGTTCTTTCTCACCCTAAACTTTCTTACACCAGGATATTATTGCCCTAACCAACCCATCTTTTGTCCTACATAATAAAATGACTATACATGTGGATACCCATGCTTTCCTAATCACTCACTAAAAAAAATATAGAGGCTTTTTGAAATAATTAGAAACTGAAAGCTAAACTGCAAACCACTCTTCTGATATCCCTTTTCTTACAAATCTCGAGGACGAGATTTCTTTTAAGGGGGGTAGGATTTGTAATGCCCAAAAATCGTATCAGGAAAATATTATTAATAATAATGATAAATAATAATAATAATAATTATGTAGTGTTTTGGGATTATGGAACCCTCGGAGATTATTGGTGTTCTTTTCTCTGTGCATACTCAATTATAGAAATTAAAGTAGTCAAATAGCAAGTAAATAAATATGTAATTATGCATAGCATACTGAAGTTATTATACTGTTGCACTTCGTATTCAAATTTGTGAGATAAGTTTAAATTCAAGAATTAGATTTTGAAAATGAAAATAGAAAATGGGAATTGGAAAAGAACATACATTACAAAAAAAATAGATATAAATAATTATAATTCATCATGCTAGCACTTTATTTATGCACTTGATTTCTGTGACAAATTTGAATTCAAATATCAGATTTTGAAAACAAGAAAATAGAAACAATAAAAAAAAAAGAAAAGAAAACCCCAAAACGCCTCTTGGGCCGAATTTCCCTCTCAGCCCACTTAACCCACGCCCGCGCTGCCCCTTCTCTTCCACTGCCGGGCCGACCCCACCCTTCAGCCAGCACCATGCGCGTGCTCTGGTGTGTTGGGTCTCTTGCGCGTGGGACCAGCAAGTCAAAACCATCCCCTCCCGACGCCGTTCCTTCCCCAGTTGAACGCGGTCTTGGCGGGCGGAAATCCCTCGCCGTGAATCTCGCCCCGGGCCGTTGATGCCTCAACAAATATCCACCGATTCTCCAGGATCCGCGCTGACCCGAAAACGACCTCGCGCGCGCACAGGAACAACCCGCTCATGGCGCGCGGAGTCCGTGGTCGTCCTCCGCCCGGGATCCGCGGGACTGACCCTATAAAACCCACCCGATGCCCCATCCCCAGGACCGAGCTCCCTCCCCAGTGGCCTCCGCTCGGAGCGGCCCCTCTCTGCTCGACCGTGCCCATGCCGCCACCATCCCCTCCGCTCGGCGCGCCCCTTCTCTGCTCCCTCCCCGCGTCTCTAACCGGCGCCGCCGCACCTAACCATCTACCACACCGGACCTTGCCCCTGCTGTTGGTCGGGGTGAATCTCCGGAGCTCGTGGAAGGCTGTTGTGGCACCGGTGTAGGAATTGGACCCGCAGGGACGACTTGATTGCTCACCGGAGTCAGTCTTCCGCCGCTGAACCGCATAGCTGCGTGGGCAGCACTGCCCGCATCACCCTCTCCAGTAAGAAACTCTCAGTTGAGTCCACCTTAACCCCTTCTTCGCGTAGCACCATCAAGAACGAAGGTTGGTGGTCGGAATCGTGTGCGGGCCGTGCGCTGGCCATGGCGCCGCCGCGTCGGCGTTTAAGCACGGCCTGTGCGCCACCGCAGTTCAGGCTGGGGAAAAGGGTTGTCGTGAGGACCGTTGATCGTGGAGCGGACGTTCGAGATTAGAAGAGAGAGTAACGCTTCGTGCATGGAATCGGATCCGTTTGATTTTGATCGGATGGCCCTGGGGCAGTCACGATTACTTAAAATATGGGTCGTAGATCGCGAATCCTGTGGCCCGGATTGAATACCGGTTCGCATAATACGCCGATCTAATCATGTCCCTTGAAAACAGATCCAACGGCCGAGAGCTTGTGACACCCCCTTCGCTGAAGCCGTTTTCTAAAAGAGTCCCTCGGGTTCAGGATAAATAACCCGCGGTCCTCAGGCGCTGTTCTTAGAGTCTTAAAAACATTTGTGCAGTAGCCCCTGTATTTTCTAGAAATTGGCGCACAGTCCAGTAACCGAGGAAATTGAGAAAAACAATATAGAAATTGATTTTTAGTACAAAAACAATTCTACAAACTTGTATAATTCATATTAAATTCATTTTAACTCCAAATTGAGTCATTCCAGTTGCAATAATTTTGTATTAATATTGTCTATCAACTAGTAACACTATTTAGCCATGAAACTTAAATTAACATTGTTCATTGGGATTAATCTATTCTAAGCACTAAATAATTTCGAAAATTCATAACTTAATAACTGTAGCTCCGAATTTAGTGGTTCTTGTTTCTACGATCTCGTTATGTCGCGTAGATTATTATTATGCAATGTATTCTTATGTTTGGTGTAATGTTAATTTTGCCTATACCATGTTTGTTTGAATTGCTACGACTAGCAGTGAGGTCACGAGCCACCTGAAGATCATCCTGGTACCTGGAATCTCAAGTCCCAGGCAAGTTGTGCCCTTGATCACTTCTTTTTACCCACTCATGTTCTAATTAATCATAATGATCTGCATAGGTTAATTTTGATGGGACCCAATAGGTTACCCTAGTTTGTCTATCTTTATACCTTGTTTACCACTGAACTTTTTGGGGTAGTACTTGCTAGTGCTTTATGTGGTTTTGGGTATGAAGATACATTATTCATGATCACACTTTTATTATATGTTTATTATTACTGTTCATGATAAGATCATTATGTTAATTGGAACATGGAGCGACCACCCGGGAAAACAGTGCTACCACAAGGGAGGAATGGGACCCCTTGGCTGATTAATTAGGAAAGCTAGTGGAAGACTACCTTACCCGAAAGGGGCAAGGGCAGTAGGGGAGTGGTCAGTGTAGGGAGGCCCTCGGGAGGATTTTGCTGCGATGGCGGTCCTGCAAGGGATTCCTGCATTGGAGCTTCCTATAAACTGTAGCGGGTTTTCTGAAGCTAGTGGAACTTTGTAAAGGCCTCGTAGTGTTACCCTGCCTCGCCTCCTCGGTAGAGGTGTATGGGAAGTCGCGATCCCTTGGCAGATGGGTAACATGACTTGTGGGTAAAGATGCGCAACCTCTGCAGAGTGTAAAACTGGTATACTAGCCGTGCTCACGGTCATGAGCAGCTCAGACCCTCACATGATTAAATTATGGAACTAAATTCAATTTGTCATATGCATTGCATCGCAGGTGATGTTGTTACTTTTGTTCTACTACTTAATTGGGTTGGTATTTACTTATACTTAGTAATTGCTAATAAAATTTTGACCAACTTTAAAAGCAATGCTCAGCTTCAACCATCCTCTTTGGTAAGCCTTACACTTCACATGAGCTCCCACCTTTGGCGAGTTCATACACATTATTCCCCACAACTTGTTGAGCGATGAACGTATGTGAGCTCACTCTTGCTGTCTCACACCCCCCCCCACAGGTCAAGAACAGGTACTGCAGGATGAGGCGCTTGGAGGATGCTGCGATGTGTTCGTGAGAGATCTAGGCCGTCGTCTCCCAGTCAACTTTGGGTTGCTGGACCGTTGTCTCCTTATAATGTAATTATTTATTTTGTATAGAACTCCTGTTATATATAAAGTTGTGACATTCGATCCTGTGCCACTATACATCATATGTGTGAGACTTGGTCCCAGCATACCTGGTGTTTATGTTCGCGCCCGGGTCTTGGTGCCCCTAAAACCCGGGTGTGACACCTCTTCAGTGACTTCTTCTTCTTCTTCGTGTTCTAACATAACCATATATATGCATAAGAATGGATGCCATGGGATGCTCATGAGGATGCGAAGATAATATAAACTTATTATCTAAGTCTTGAGTACAACTTTCCTTCACGGTACTCCGAGAACCTAGGGTTTCCGGAGTCGGTAAAGGAGTTCACAGGGCAGGGGGTGGTTTGGGGTTCTAGTTATCAAACATGGTCCAAATCAACTCAAACCCTACCCAAGGCTTCTAAATATTGTTTTAAGTTCCCATAAAAAGTTTGGGCATTTTTGGACTTACCAATAATTTTCTAAAAATCCATAACTAATACTTTTAACTCCTTTAAATGCCCTAAAATTTCTTATTTCCACTAAAAATCACAAAACTATTTTTATTAAATTCTAGGGAAAATAACAAGCCTAGGAAAATTGGTTTCACAATTTTATTATTTTTCTACTGTTTTCTATAATTGTTTTGGTTCTGGAGATAAAAGAAAAAGAAAAACAGATGAATAGTACTGGGCTAATTTCAGCCCAGTAGCCCAGCTCGGAGGGGGAAAGCGCTTGCGCGCGCCCGCGCCCTGGCGGTTTTGCAGAACGGCCCCCGCGTTTTTGTCAAACAGCAAACAAGGTCATTCACTGTTTCTACGTATCACTGACAGTTTACAGAAACGCCCCTGATGTTCTATTTCTTCACCCGACTCATCCTCGACGGCGTTCATGCCCCGCCGAGCTCCGGCGAGCGCCTGAACCGGTCGATTGGGGCTACGGCTGGGTTCTCCGAGCAACCGACATGAAATCGAGGCTACCTAGATGGTTTTCCCCAACTTAATTTGGCTCATGATCGACTAAGGAGCTCTGGCCACGATGGCCGTGAGCATGGGGGCTAGTCCGTCGTGTTCCCGACGATTGGGGGCATCTACATTCAAATTGATGGCTTGGCGAGCATCACTGAACTATAAGAAGACTTAAACAAGGTTTGAATTGGACAGAGCTTTACCAGAATCGGCTGGCCACGGTGGACTTGGTTTCACGGTGTTCTTCGACTGATTTGGGGGAAATATGAAATTGGAGCTTGCTGGTGATCGGCTGGGAGCAATACTAGCCATGGGGGTGCGCAACGATGTTGCGAAGCGAGTCACGGGCTCAATTTATAAGCAGCTTCGTCGGTGGTACTCAATTTGAGCGAATAACGCGGTGGCCGGAGGTGAAGACGAACACGGGTGCGGTGAATACGTGTGCAATGTCGTGGCAGTAAGTCCGATGGTCGACAGGAAGATAGAGGGAGTCACGGCGATGCGATGGCAAGGTTGGGACACGCGGCGCAAGGCCGGAGAACGGCGGTTCATCGGCGAGTTTATCGACTCAAGCCGGAGAGTAGAGGGAAAGCAAGGGGGGTCGCCGGAGTGGAGTCCAGCTCACCGGCGATGAACATTCCCCCATCCCACGACGTTATCCGTTAATCTCCAGCGCGAATCCGGGTGGCGGCAGCACGAATCCCAGCGCAGGGAGGTCACCGGCGACGAGCGAGCAGCGCTGGCAGTCTGATCCTTATCAGATCACTGTACCATGGCGAGTTCCTTTCAGATGAACTGACAGAGAGATTTGAGGCTAGATTTTCTCCCGATTTTGTGTAGTAACCGAGCAAGCTTTCTGTACCAAAGTTATAGGTATACATACCAGCTACAAATCGACTATAGTGACTGAGCTCATTTGATAACTAGATCATGGTTGAATTCAACTCCAAAGATGGCTTTGCTACATTGAAAGTCTGAATTTCAGAATAAACCAGCCTGACAGTCTGACTTTGGGTGTGATTATCTCCAAAATCTTCATAACAACTGTGCTTACACTCTTAAGCAAAGTTTTTCACCTAAAATTGGGCTACAATTTTGATGTGGTGACCTAGGGCGAAAACCCTCTGATTTAAAAGTTACAAGGGCTTCAAGTTGGATGAACCACACTGAAATCCAGACTTAACCCAAAAGGGTTAAGTGTGGCACTTTTGCACTTAAGTCCAAATCTTAAGTTTTGGATTGCAAATTCACATATGAGTGACCCAAATAACTTAAGATACTTATTTGACTTGGTTTTTGCACTTTAGTCCAAAAGTGGACTAATTTTGCACATAAGCCCCTAGGGTTTAGTTTTGGGTCTTCCAGGGTTCTATTTAGGGTTTTTAGTATCCCAGGGGTATAATTGTGGTTCAACTTTGTTTTTGGGGATATTTTATAACTATTATCCTAAAGTATTTAGATTTTCTCAAGTTGGGTTAAGTCTTACCCCTTTAATCCTTGTTTAGGGTAAAGCTTCCTATCCAGGGTCCTATTTGCAAAACCTGAAAACAATACAACTTGTTTGAAATTTTTGCCTAGTGAATGCACTCTAGGTGTGTCAAACATATGCAATGTCAATGCTTATGATGCCATGCTCAAGTTTTAGTCATAGTAACACCAGGAGTGTTACAATAAGAGTTTGAAATATATATTCACACAGAAGGATCTCAACCTTAGGCAACGCCGTTGGTTGGAGCTCATTAAGGATTATGATTTGGAGATTCACTATCACCCGAGCAAGGCAAATTTGGTTGCAGATGCCTTGAGTCAGAAAGATCATGTTCACTCCGCTTTTGTTGTCCAGCTACCCGATGAATTAGCAAAAGATTTTGAGAGACTCAACCTGGGAATTGTTACTCACACTGAAGGAGTCACCATTGAATTGGAACCTACCTTGGAGCAAGAGATTCGTAGAGGTCAGGTTGGTGATGCTAAAATCCAAGAGATTAAGGATCTGATTACTGAAGGAAGAGTCCCGGAATTCACGGAGGATGAGCAAGGCACTATATGCTTCAAGGATCGGATATGTGTTCCAGAGATTGATAGCCTCCGTGAGACTATATTGAAAGAAGCTAATGATTCTGATTACTCCATCCACCCTGGTAGCACTAAGATGTATCAAGATTTGAAGCAAAAGTATTGGTGGTATGGACTGAAAAGAGATGTGGCTGCTCATGTGGCTAAGTGTGATGTGTGTCAAAGAGTTAAGGCCGAACATCAAAGACCAGCTGGACTATTGCATCCATTGAAGATACCTGAGTGGAAATGGGAAGAAATTGGTATGGATTTCATTGTTGGACTACCCCGCACTCCAGCAGGATATGACTCTATTTGGGTAATTGTGGACAGATTGACCAAAGTGGCTCATTTTATACCTATGAAGACTAATTACACGGGAGCCAAGCTAGCAGAATTGTATATGACTCGGATAGTTTGTTTACATGGAGTGCCTAAGAAGATCGTGTCTGATCGAGGATCACAGTTTACTTCTCGGTTTTGGAAGAAGTTGCATGAGAGCTTGGATACAAAGTTGAATTTTAGTTCAGCCTACCATCCTCAGACTGATGGACAGACAGAGAGGACTAATCAAGTGCTGGAAGATATGTTAAGAGCTTGTGCTCTTAAACATGGTGGAAGTTGGGATAAGAGCTTACCATATGCGGAGTTCTCTTATAATAACAGTTATTAGGCCAGTTTGAAGATGTCACCATTTGAAGCTCTGTATGGTAGAAAATGCAGGACTCCACTGTATTGGGATCAAACTGGAGAAAGACAGTTCTTTGGGCCTGAACTTATACAAGAGGCAGAAGAACAAGTCCGAATGATAAGGGAGAATTTGAGAATTGCACAATCAAGGCAAAAGAGCTATGCTAACAATAGGAGAAGACTACTGGAGTTTTGGGAGGGTGATCATGTCTATTTGAAGGTGTCACCACTCCGAGGTATGAGGAGATTTAAAGTTAAAGGAAAGTTGTCCCCTCACTTCATTGGACCTTTCTTGATCTTAAAGCGAGTGGGGGAAGTTGCATATCAATTGAAGTTATCCGATCATCTGTCAGATGTGCATGATGTGTTCCATGTATCTCAGCTAAAGAAGTGCCTTAGGGTACCTGAGGAGCAACTACCAATGGAGGACCTCAGTGTGCAAGATGACCTGACTTATGCGGAGTACCCTATCAAGATTCTGGACACTTTGACTCGAGTTACAAGAAATAAGGTGATAAAGATGTGCAAGGTACAATGGAGTCACCATGGAGAGGAAGCCACGTGGGAAAGAGAAGAAGAGCTTCGTATAGATTTTCCCCATCTTTTCCCTAGATCTTCTTAAATCTCGAGGACGAGATTATTTTAAGGGGGGTAGGATTTGTAATACCCACTTTGTAAGGAAGATCTAAAAGGGGAATTATATCACCCTATCCCTATATGTACTACCAATGTGTATCATTTCATGTGGACACAATACTTACACAAATAAATAAATAACAAAGACACTCAATTAAACCATGCATCATGCTGGATTTTGTTTTGCGTGCATTTTGTGACAACATAAAATAATTTGAAATAGAAATATATTAACTTCCCAAAATAGAATTTAGAAGATAAAAGGAGGTTTTAGAATTTAGAAAGGAGAAAGAAATATTATGAAACACCAAAATAAATACATAAATAAATAAATTGCCCCCAAATTGATGTACTCAAATAGAATAATTAATTTGAGCACAAATCTTGTGGAGAAATCTTAATTCAAGTTTTAGATTTGGAAAATAAAAAGGGAGAACAAAAACAGAAAATAAAAGGATAAAAGAAAAGGGGGGGGGATTGGCGTAATGGGCCCGATCCCACGTATGCGGCCCATCGGGGGGGTATTCCCGCGTGGCCCAGGTACCTAACGCCAGCCCAAGTCGCATCAGCGCCGACGGGTGGGGCCCTCTCGTCAGTCTCTCCCTCTGCTGCTCTCTTGCTCTCTCTGGCTGGTGGCACCCGGGTGTCAGCAACGACTTCTCCACGCGCGCGCGCTTCCCTGGTCAGCCACGTCCCACTGCCGCTGGGGCCAACTTGTCAGCTCCGCAACGGATTGCCGCATCCCTCGCATCACTGCCACACCGGACCCATCTGCCAGCTTCATCCTCTCAACCACCTCGCGATTACCTCGGCGGGTCGTGCCGTGCCGTGCGCCCGTTTCGCGTTGGCCACCACCGACCTCTCCTGGGCATAAAGCCCTACGCTCGAGGCCCCTCTCCCCCTCTTTATTCCCTGCGCCGAGGACCCCAGACCAGTCGCATCCCTCGTTCGCCGTCGCTACCCGTGAGGAGAGTGAGAGCGCCGCCGCCGGTGAACTTCCTCGGTGCGGGAGGTTTTGCTTCGGCGCGTGGCCAAGAGTGGTCGTAATCGTCCAAGGAATTCGTCCGCGTCTGCAATTGGTGTCGCGAGTCGGTGTGGGGGGCGAATTGCTCGCCGCCGCGTCAATGGCGGGTGCATTTCCGCTTCGCGCCGTGGCCGGCCTCAACCGCATAGCGGTCGTCGGTAAGAACATTCCCTCTGGTTCGCGAGCACCCTCTCTTCGTTTAGCATCCATCGGATCGGAGAATCGAGCATTAAGGCCTAGGATGGCGAGTCTGACCATGGCGCCACCGCATCATCGCTTGCGCCGCCGCGTCGGTGTACTGGACGAAGATGAAGCCCCCTTCGCCGTCCATCCTAGAATAGACGGTTGTGATTAGAAGTAATATACCCCTTCACGCTATAAGATCTGAGCCGTAGGAATTGGATCGGAGGGTTGCCAATGAGTCTCGGTTCTAGTCTAATCTGGACTCTTGGGTAAGCATCCAACGGTTCTGATTCAATGAAATATAGATTAAACCCGCGCCGTAGATCTCCGATCTTACGGCAGCCATCAAATACCGATTCGTTTTAGGGTCAATCTAATCAGAGCCGTAGGTATAAGATCGGACGGATCTGAATACTCCATACCCTTCGTCGTGCATTTTTGTTAAAGAGACCCCGCACTTTACACGAATCAACCCGCACTCCATTCAGGTGGCCGACCGTGTCTGTGGGAATTTAGCGAGCAGACCCCTGCGCTTTCTGAAATTTGGGGCCCGATCCAGAGACTAAGGAAAATAGGAAATAATCATATAAATTGATTTTTAATGCATAGATAAATGTTAGAACTTGTTTAATTGGCAGAAAATCCATATGAACTCCAAATTGATCCATTCCAGTTCCTATAATTTTGTAATAATATTCTCTATTAAATAGTACCACTGTTTTTACATGAATTACACATTTAAATTTATTTCCCACTTAATCCTATATTAAATGCATAAAACCTTAGAAAATCCATAACTTAAAATCTATACCTCCAAATTTAATGATTCCAGTTCCTGTGATCTTATTTTAATGTCTAGTTTATTACTGTATATTTTATTTGCATGTTTGATGTGATGTTAATTTATGCCATGCTATGTATGTATTGTGTTGATACGAGTAGACGAACAAGCCACTGTGGAATCTGAGGTTCATCAAGTTGAGATAGCTGAGCAGGAGCTCGTTGAAGGCAAGTTGTGCCCTTGATCACTTCTTTTACCCATTCATGTTCTTATTATTCATAATGATCTGCATAGGTTAATTTTGATGGGACTCAGTAGGATACCCTAGATTTTGACTATCTTTATACCTTGTTTCACCACTGGTTTTACTACTAAACTTTTGGGTAGTACATGCTATTGCTTTATGTGGCTTTGGGTATAGAGATATTCATCACACATTTTTATACTTGTTATTATCTGTTCATTATTTTCTGTTCATGATAAGATCATTATGTTAATGGGAACATGGAGAACCACCCGGGAAAACAGTGCTACCATAAGGGTTTAATGGGACACCCTTGGCTGATTAACTAGGAAAGCTAGGGGAGGGCTACCTTACCCGAAAGGGGCAAGGGCAGTAGGGGAGTGGTCAGTGTAGGGAGGTCCTTGGTTGATTTTGCTGTGATGGCGGTCAGGCAAGAACCCTGCACTGGAGCTTCCTATAAACTGTAGCGGGTAGTCTGAAGCTAGTGGAACTTTGTAAAGACCTCGTAGTGGTACCCTGCCTCGCTTCCTTGGTAGAGGTGTATGGGGTCTGATCAACTCCGTGGCAAATGGGTAACACGACTTGTGGGTAAAGATGCGCAACCTCTGCAGAGTGTAAAACTGGTATACTAGCCGTGCTCACGGTCATGAGCGGCTCGGACACTCACATGATTAATTTATGGAACTTAAACTTAATTTGTCATATCATTGCATTTGGGATTATTTTACTATTACTTTTACTTATTATTACTATGGTTTGGTATTTACTTACACTTAGTAATTGCTAATAAAATTTTGACCAACTTATAAAAGCAATGCTCAGCTTCAGCCTCTATTTCATTGACCAGCCTTACACTTCATGATCTCCCACCTTTGGTGAGTTCATGCCACATTATTCCCCACGACTTGTTGAGCTATGAACGTATGTGAGCTCACTCTTGCTGTCTCACACCCCCCCACACAAGAGAAGAACAGGTGGTTCAGGAGGAGCCACAAGGCGAGGAGTATGATCTGATCTAGGTGGCGTTTCTCAGTTGACAGTTGCGCCGACGATCCTTAGTTCGTTTTATATTTATTCTCTTATTTTGTAATAAGTCTTCTGCTATGTAATAAATACTCTGAAGTTTTATGACATTTATCTCTATACACTCTGTTATTATTTATGTTGTCTTCTTTGGCGCATGTATGAGATGCACCTGGCTTTGTTCCTTTAAAGCCCGGGTGTTACACGAACGCCCGACGTTTCCGTGACGCGTCTTGACGATCCTTTTCCATCATTGCCGATACAACAACAGCAACATTCCATCCGTAAGGAAAAATCTTCATCTCACGAGCTAATCGAGACATACACATGTCCTCGCCGGCCGCCCAGGGGATCGGAACACTCCTAGGCCAGTGACCCCCGGTAACCTTCAGCATTCACGCAGAAGATTCCCGGAGCTCGGGCGAAGACATTGTCTCCCCGAGAGCCACGCAAGTTTCCAATAAATCCACAGCAAAACAATTGAAAGCCCCCAACCCTCAGCTGTTGTACCTAATTTCCTCTTTTTGGCGGCCGCAGCCGGCACTGCTCCCCACGAAGGGCCTTCGTCAACCACCGCCACCACCTTTTTCCCCGGCGGTCAGCAACATCAGCATCGTCGTCACTCGGGTAGCCAGCATATGGCAGATGGTTCAACTCAAAAATGCGGTTCAACCGAACATTCGAACCGCGGATATCCCAACTCCACAGGGTCTCAGTCTTCGGAACATATCGTCCTACAATCTTCATGGCCTCGGCCTCCACTTTGCGCACAAACGCAGCTTGGTTCCGACCCAGTAAATCCACAACGAAGGCAGGACTTCGCACCAACCGATCGCCCAGGGTCGGCATCCGGCGAGGGCACACTTCACCCAGTACCTAGCCATGTGCCAAGGGCCACACTCCATAGCCAATAAATTCCTCAACCAAATCGCGCCCGCTACTCAAGCGGGCAGCGTACCGAAGGCCCCCTTCGTCCTCGTCATCCTCTGCCACCTCGAATCGAGGGAATGCCACATAACAGTGAGAGCATAGAATGTCCAGAAAGAGCCCAGGCAGATCTTCGACTTCACCATAAGACACATAAAACCAAAAATCCCACCAGTTGCCCCACTTGTTCCTGGCACAAGGGACTATCTCCATGACTTCCGCCGAAGTCTTTCCAGTCCTCGGCGTGAAGGTGCACGATCCAAATTGTGCAATCTTATTTCCTATTTTCCTTTTTTGCCAGTGCAGGCAATAATTCTTGGCAAAGACTTCCACAGACGGCTGCCCGCCGTAAGAAGCAACCGCCCAAACATACTTTGCCAGCGCAAGCACGGCGTTAGGTGTCAACTGGTGGACCTGCACTTCGAACCTCCGCAAAACCTCCGCCACAAAGTGATGCGCCGGGAGACGAAGGCCGGTGATGAAAAAGGCCTCAAACACAACCAATTCGCCCTTAGCTCAGGGATCTCCTCTGTGCCCGGCACCGTCACCAAAGTATCCAAGCTACTGCATCTACAGCACACGGATCGAGGAAATCCTCGAAGTGCCGAACTCCACGGTGTGGCCCGTCTACAACTCCATCACCGCCAAATCACTCAAAGTATCCTCGGACGACAGGACGGCTGACGACGCACTCGCAGCAGACGAAGAAGAGGACATTGCTAGGTACCATCGGCGGCGGCGCGCGGTCTGCTTGACACGGGCTATATTTTCGAGGGGAGAGAGCAAGGAGGGCAGGCAAGCGGTTTGCAAAAGCTAGGCTTTTCTACAGCGCAAACAAAAGTAGGAAACAGACCCGACTGCGGTCGGCTTTTTATAGGCACGACGCGACGCCTCGGAAAATACACGGTCCAATAGTAACACGTCCATCAACGGTCACATTTTAAAAAACCCCATGGGACCAATTCGAGCGAGGGCAGCGTCTTCACCATCTAGCGGCGGTCTTCGGCACCAGCTGACTTGGTCGAACTGGTCCCTCGGACGACAAATGTTGGGGCGAAGGCGAACATGCTACCCTTCGCTCCATGACTTCGCCCCCCCCCCCCCCCATCACGCAGATGGTGACATCCACAGAACGCGTTCGAACAAGCTGAAGGCATCGACCGGACGGAGACCCACGCGGTCCCCTTCACCCTCGGGTTACAAGACGAAGGCTTTGTCGAAGTCTACGGGTCTCCCACGTCGTCACCGCCCTGGGAGGCCCATGTGGGATTCGGCCCATGGTAATGGGCCCCGTGAGGATAAGCGCGTTAAGGGCCGTGTCTATAATAGCCTTTACCGTAATGACTGCATGTACCCTCCCCTCGTGGGAATATTCTGGGGATAAACTAGGTACTCGAGGACATAAACGTCTTTGACAAGGGACAGGCGGCCACTCGAGTGCCTATAAATACCCTCGTACAGTGCCCACAACAGTAATGAGAAAAGCTTTTGGCATTCCATACCAAACCTTATAAACGCTCTTTCCGTTTCCCCGTTGGATTAACCTGCCCGGACGGAAAGGTTCCCAACAACTAAAATGTCTTATTAGGGCTGATGAAAAAATATTCTCGCTAAAAACAATTTAAATCCACATCAGACTGCTAATAACTAATCCCAAATAATTTTGAAATGTAGGTCATGGCTTGCTTATTTGGGCCAACTCGTTTGCGTCATGGACTCATATGTGCTGTAGGTTGGTAGTCATCGTTGTTCATAGCTCCAGTGCATCGCTGGTCATCCCTACAAGCTACATCCCTACTAAACAAAACTGAAATTGACCACAAGCTGGCACTGACTAAAACTAACACTAACTGAAAACCAAATGGTCAATTTCAGAAAATATACACTGAAATTGACCACAAGCTGACACCGACTAAAATGAAGTAACCAGAAGTATTCATATCAAATCCTAGGTACTATGCACAAACTGAACAATGTATTGCAATTTGGTAAACATTATGAGTGAGCTTCAGTTCTCAAGGCACAAGTTTCAATTCTGAAAGCGCCATAATGAATTAATGAGCGAGCTGCCATGTATGGATAGATAGTAATAAGAACTATGTAAATTCAGCACAAGGTCATAATAGACTAAGCAAGAGGGTGGGCAAATTAAAATTGTCACGTTCTTATCTAACCAATTGAACTAAATAGACTAACCAACTAAACTTCATATATAGACTTAGGCTGAGAGATATGAAGCTGAGAAGGAAAAGTTCATCAAGACAACTGTTGCATTTAGGAAGCAGAAATAATTTAGTTGCTAGTAAACTCCAGTAATTGACATTGATAGCAAACTCCAAAAATCTATAACGCTCATTATGCATAATCTCTCTGCATATAAATAGAATGCACGAGTAAAGTAACATATGTGGTAAAATTTTAGATGGATTTACCTTGTCTAATAAATCGGACATGAATGGATCAAACAAAGACACAGAACCATTAGACATGAAAGCGAAACATAAACCTTCGTGTTTGGAGACGGACGCAAAGCATCAGCGATGCTAATCATGGATTCCTCCTGCGACCCCAATCAGACACAAACACAAGTAGCCACGTTCCTACCCTAAACACGTAGTTTCATGCCTTTAGCTGCTAGCTCGAAGGATGAACAGAAGGCCACGTCGGTGCATCTAAAGGGGAATGAAAATGGATCTGCGATGGCTCTTGCGCGTCCTAGCACTGATGGGCAGAGAGGTCCTTGCAAGGCGCCTGCACCGTCACAGTCTATTTCTCCATCTCCGGCCATCTGCATATGAGAAACTCTGCCTCCGATGGATTCCACTGGCGCTTTCGGAGCAGCGCCGCGACTAGGCTTCATCTCCCTCTATCGACACCGCCTCTGCTTCCTCCACCGCTGTTGTACCCTCCACCATCGTTGTACCCTCTCCCGTCTCCTCTACCGCTGCCGCTGAAACCTCCCATGGCCACTGACGCTTCGCGCCTTCCAAGACCAACGATACTGGGTGCGAGCAAACTATTGTGTACCAAACAACTGGGTGCGTGCGCTCGGGCGATTGGGAAGGATTCGGCGACGCCGATATATGTGGGAGAGAGACGGGTGGATTCGAAATGCGAATGTTTTGGGGAGAGGATGAAGATACTGTTGGATGGCTCAATAAGGTGTTTTTCACCAATAAATGTTTTTAGTGTCATTTTAAGGTTTCTCTTGGAGTTGCTCTTAATAGATAAGCCATCAAGTCCCCTTATATTTTGGGCACCTAGCACATAAGCTTTCAGTGCCCCTTGCACCTTGGGACACTTGACAGATAAGTCCATGGGTTCCTCATACCCCGAGACACCTGATAAGATATTGCGGCTCCACCCGTCTCAAAACACCTAGCTAGGGATAAGCCCCTAGGGCCTCTTGCGCCCCCACGACACCTAACAGGATAAGCCCTTGGGGCCCTCGTGCCTGAGGCACCTAGGAGATAAGCCCCTAGCTAGAGCTCCTTATGGCCCAATGCATCTAGCGGATATGCCCCTAATACCCCTCACACCATAGACACTACAAGAAAATGGTTAAAGAACATGGGTGAAAAAACGTCGAACTTAATCATATAAGTCGACGAAACATAGCCAACGATATATTTTCAACGAACTTAATAGTTAAGTTTGTGGGGGGATGAATTTAAAATTAAGAACATGGAGATCAACTGACTTAATAAGTTAAATTTATGGGGGCGACAAACATAATAATTTAAGTTCATGGGGCGATGGTTTTAAAGGCACCCGTGAACTTAAGTTAAATTAAGGTTGTTGGCTGATAGTCGCCTAGAGGGGGGGTGAATAGGGCGAAACTGAAATTTACAAAAATAATCACAACTACAAGCCGGGTTAGCGTTAGAAACAATAACGAGTCCGCGAGAGAGCGAGCAAAACAAATCGCAAGCGAATAACAAGTGAGACACGTGGATTTGTTTTACCGAGGTTCGGTTCTCGCAAACCTACTCCCCGTTGAGGAGGCCACAAAGGCCGGGTCTCTTTCAACCCTTCCCTCTCTCAAACGGTCTCACGGACCGAGTGAGCTTCTCTTCAAATCACTTGGGAATCAAACTTCCCGCAAGGATCACCACACCCTTGGTGTCTCTTGCCTCAATTACAAGTGAGTGTTTGATCACAAGAAAAGACTGAAAGAAAGCACGATTGTAAAAGCCAAGCGACAAGAGCGACAAATAACACACGGATCACTTTCTCTCTCAAGTTCACTAATCACTAATGATCTCTTTTCTCAATTGTGAAACTTGGAGAGATGGAGGCTTTGAATGTGTCTTGGAATGGATTGCTAGCTCTTGTATTGAATGTTGAAGGTTGGAATGCTTGGATGATATGAATGGAGGTGGTTGGGGTTGTATTTATAGCCACCAACCACTTCCTAGCCGTTGGCCCATTCTGCTGAGCGCGGACGGTCCGCGAGCCAGGTCCGGACGGTCCGCCCCTGTAGATCAACGGCTGAAAATGCAACGGTCAGCAGTAACGGCTATATCAACGGCTATATTGCATTTAATGCGACGTCAGATGTCAGACAGAGCCAGTCGCGGACGGTCCGGTCGTGCACCCCGGACGGTCCGCGAGGCCCCCTAAAATTCATTTCTCCGAACCCGTTACCTTCGGGTTTTTCGGTTTCTTACCGATCGGACGGTCCGCGCCTGAGGCCGGACGGTCCGCGAGTGGGCTCGGACGGTCTTTCCTTTTCCTCCGGACAGTCCGTAGTGGAAACTTGTATTTTTGCATTGGTTCTGTCCGAGAGTCATCCTAGTGTCGCGGACGGTCCGCCGCAAGGGCCCGGACGGTCCGCGCTTGGCCTGTTTTTCCAAAAAGCTTCTCCTGTCCGGAATAATCTACGGTATTCCGGACAGTCGATTTAGTATAGTTATAGATGAACCTTTGGCACCTGTAGAACATATAATCTAGAGCAAACTAGTTAGTCCAATTGTTTGTGTTGGGCGATTCAACCACCAAAACTATTTAGGAACTAGGTGTAAGCCTAATTCCCTTTCAATCTCCCCCTTTTTGGTGATTGATGCCAACACAAACCAAAGCAAATATAAAAGTGCATAATTGAACTAGTTTACATAATGTAAGTGCAAAGGTTGCTTGGAATTGAGCCAATATTAATACTCATATGATGCGCATGGATTATTTCTTTATTTTTAACATATTGGACCACATTTTGCACCAAAGGTTTTGTTTTTGCAAACTCTTTTGTAAATTCTTTTCAAAGGCATTTTGCAAGATAGTCAAAGGTAAATGAGTAAGATTTGCAAAGCATTTTCAAGTTTTGAAATTTTCTTCCTTTGTTCCAAATGCTTTTCCTTTGACTAAACAAAACTCCCCCTAAATGAGATCCTCCTCTTAGTGTTCAAGAGGGTTTTAAGACATCAATTTTGAAAATACTAGTTGCTCCCCCTTTAGAACACAAAGAGATACCAATTTTGAAATTTACCAATATAAAATCATTAAATTTATAAAATTAGGTGGTGGTGCGGTCCTTTTGCTTTGGGCTCATATTTTCTCCCCCTTTGGCATGAATCGCCAAAAACGGAATCATTAGAGCCCAATGAAGTACATTCTCCCCCTTTGGTCATGAAATACATGAGTGAAGGTTATACCAACGTTGGAGAGATGATGCGGAGCGACGGCGAAGGATGAGTAGTAGAACGGAGTGGAAGCCTTTGTCTTCGCCGAAGACTCCAATTCCCTTTCAATACACCTATGACTTGGTTGAAATATACTTGAAAACACATTAGTCATAGCATATATAAAAGAGACATGATCAAAGGTATATTCATGTGCTATGCGTGCAAGACTAGCAAAAGAAATTCCTAGAATCAAGAATATTAAGCTCATGCCTAAGTCGGGTAAAAGATCGTTCATCAAGTGGTTTGGTAAAGATATCGGCTAATTGATCTTTAGTATTAATATAAGAAATCTCGATATCCCCCTTTTGTTGGTGATCCCGAAGAAAATGATACCGAATGGCTATGTGCTTAGTGCGGCTGTGCTCGACGGGATTGTCGGCCATTTTGATTGCACTCTCATTGTCACATAGCAAAGGGACTTTGGTTAATTTGTAACCGTAGTCCCGCAGGGTTTGCCTCATCCAAAGCAATTGCGCGCAACAATGGCCTGCGGCAATATACTCGGCTTCGGCGGTGGAAAGAGCGACCGAATTTTGCTTCTTTGAAGCCCAAGACACCAAGGATCTTCCCAAGAACTGGCAAGTCCCCGATGTGCTCTTTCTATTAATCCTACACCCCGCCCAATCGGCATCCGAATAACCAATCAAATCAAATGTGGATCCCCGAGGGTACCAAAGCCCAAACTTAGGAGTAAAAGCCAAATATCTCAAGATTCGTTTCACGGCCGTAAGGTGTGATTCCTTAGGGTCGGCTTGGAATCTTGCACACATGCACACGGAAAGCATAATGTTCGGTCGAGATGCACATAAATAAAGCAATGATCCAATCATCGACCGGTATACCTTTTGATCCACGGACTTACCTCCCGTGTCGAGGTCGAGATGCCCATTGGTTCCCATGGGTGTCTTGATGGGCTTGGCATCCTTCATTCCAAACTTGCTTAGGATATCTTGAGTATACTTCGTTTGGCTAATGAAGGTGCCCTCTTGGAGTTGCTTCACTTGGAATCCTAGGAAATACTTCAACTCCCCCATCATTGACATCTCGAATTTCTGTGTCATGATCCTACTAAATTCTTCACATGTAGATTTGTTAGTAGACCCAAATATAATATCATCAACATAAATTTGGCATACAAACAAATCATTGTCAAGAGTTTTAGTGAACAAAGTAGGATCGGCTTTGCCGACTTTGAAACCATTTGCAATAAGGAAATCTCTAAGACATTCATACCATGCTCTCGGGGCTTGCTTGAGCCCATAAAGCGCCTTAGAGAGCCTATAAACATGGTTAGGATACTCACTGTCTTCAAAGCCGGGAGGTTGCTCAACATAGACCTCCTCCTTGATTGGTCCATTGAGGAAGGCACTCTTCACGTCCATTTGGTAAAGCTTGAAGCCATGGTAAGTAGCATAGGCTAATAATATACGAATTGACTCAAGCCTAGCTACGGGTGCATAGGTTTCACCAAAATCCAAACCTTCGACTTGTGAATATCCCTTGGCCACGAGTCGAGCTTTGTTCCTAGTCACCACACCATGCTCGTCTTGCTTGTTGCGGAAAACCCACTTGGTTCCTACAACATTTTGGTTAGGACGTGGAACTAAGTGCCATACCTCGTTCCTTGTGAAATTGTTGAGCTCCTCTTGCATCGCCATCACCCAATCCGAATCTTGTAGTGCTTCCTCTACCCTGGTTGGCTCAATAGAGGAGACAAACGAGTAATGTTCACAAAAATGAGCAACACGAGATCGAGTAGTTACCCCCTTATGAATATCGCCAAGGATAGTGTCGACGGGGTGATCTCGTTGTATCGCTTGGTGGACTCTTGGATGTGGCGGCCTTGGTTGTTCATCCTCCTTGTCTTTATCATTTGAATCTCCCCCTTGATCGTTGCCGTCATTTTGAGGTGGCTCATCTTCTTGATTTTCTTGTTCAACATCTTGAGCCTCATCCTCAACTTGAGTTGGTGGAGATGCTTGCATGGAGGAGGATGGTTGATCTTGTGCATTTGGAGGCTCTTCGGATTCCTTAGGACACACATCCCCGATGGACATGTTCCTTAGCGCTATGCATGGAGCCTGTTCTTCACCTACATCATCAAGATCAACTTGCTCTACTTGAGAGCCGTTAGTCTCATCAAACACAACGTCACAAGAAACTTCAACAAGTCCTGAGGACTTGTTAAAGACTCTATATGCCCTTGTGTTTGAGTCATATCCTAGTAAAAAGCCTTCTACAGTTTTAGGAGCAAATTTAGATTTTCTACCTCTTTTAACAAGTATAAAACATTTGCTACCAAAAACTCTAAAATATGAAATATTGGGCTTTTTACCGGTTAGGAGTTCATAGGATGTCTTCTTGAGGATTCGATGAAGATATAATCGGTTGATGGCGTAGCAGGCGGTGTTGACCGCCTCGGCCCAAAACCGATCCGGTGTCTTGTACTCATCAAGCATGGTTCTTGCCATGTCCAATAGAGTTCGATTCTTCCTCTCCACTACACCATTTTGTTGTGGAGTGTAGGGAGAAGAGAACTCATGCTTGATGCCCTCCTCCTCAAGAAAGTCTTCAATTTGGGAATTTTTGAACTCCGTCCCATTGTCGCTTCTAATTTTCTTGATCCTTAAGCCGAACTCATTTTGAGCCCGTCTCAAGAATCCCTTTAAGGTCTCTTGGGTTTGTGATTTTTCCTGCAAAAAGAATACCCAAGTGAAGCGAGAATAATCATCCACAATTACAAGACAATACTTACTACCGCCGATGCTTATGTAAGCGATCGGGCCGAATAGATCCATATGTAGGAGCTCCAGTGGCCTGTCGGTAGTCATGATATTTTTGTGTGGATGATGTATCCCAACTTGCTTCCCAGCTTGGCATGCGCTACAAATCCTGTCTTTCTCAAAATGAACATCGGTTAGTCCCAAAATGTGTTCTCCCTTTAGAAGCTTGTGAAGATTCTTCATTCCAACATGGGCTAGTCGGCGGTGCCAGAGCCAACCCAAGTTAGTCTTAGCAATCAAGCAAGTGTCGAGTTCAGCTTTATTAAAATCTACTAAGTATAGCTGACCCTCTAACACTCCCTTAAAAGCTATTGAATCATCACTTCTTCTAAAGACAGTAACACCTGTATCAGTAAAAAGACAGTTGTAGCCCATTTGACATAATTGGGATACGGAAAGCAAATTGTAATCTAAGGAATCTACAAGAAAAACATTGGAAATAGAATGGTCAGGAGATATAGCAATTTTACCCAAACCTTTGACCAAACCTTGATTTCCATCCCCGAATGTGATAGCTCGTTGGGGATCTTGGTTTTTCTCATATGAGGAGAACATCCTTTTCTCCCCGGTCATGTGGTTTGTGCACCCGCTGTCGAGTATCCAACTTGTGCCCCCGGATGCATAAACCTACAAAACAAGTTTAGTTCTTTGTTTTAGGTACCCAAACGGTTTTGGGTCCTTTGGCATTAGATACAAGAACTTTGGGTACCCAAACACAAGTCTTGGAGCCCTTGTGTTTGCCCCCAACAATTTTGGCAACTACCTTGCCAGATTTGCTAGTCAACACATAAGATGCATCAAAAGTTTTAAATGAAATGGCATGATCATTTGATGCCTTAATAGTTTTCTTTCTAGGCAACTTGGCATGGGTTGGTTGCCTAGATCTAGATGTCTCACCCTTATACATAAAAGCATAATTAGGGCCAGAGTGAGACTTCCTAGAATGAATTTTCTTAATTTTACTCTCAGGATACCCGGCAGGGTACAAAATGTAACCCTCGTTATCCTGAGGCATGGGAGCCTTGCCCTTAACAAAGTTAGACAAGTTCTTAGGAGGGGCATTAATTTTGACATTGTCTCCCCTTTGGAAGCCAATGCCGTCCTTAATGCCCGGGCGTCTCCCATTATAGAGCATGCTTCTAGCCAATTTAAATTTTTCATTTTCTAAGTCATGCTCTCTAATTTTAGCATTAAGTTGTGCTATGTGATCATTTTGTTTTTTAATTAAGGCAAGGTGATCATGGATAGCATCAACATTAATATCTCTACATCTAGTACAAATGGAAATATGCTCAGCATTAGATGTAGAGGGTTTGCAAGATTTTAGTTCAACAACCTTAGCATGCAACAAATCATTTTTAGCTCTAAGGTCGGAAATAGTAGCATTGCAAACATCAAAATCCTTAGCCTTAGCAATTAATTTCTCATTCTCATTCCTAAGGCTAGCAACAGAAGCATTCAATTCATCAATCCTAGCAAGCAAATCAACATTATCATTTCTAGGATCAATGCAAACATGAGAATCAACCTTAGCTAACAAATTTGCATTTTCATTTCTAAGGTTGTCTAAAGTCTCATGGCAAATACTTAGCTCACTAGACAATTTTTCACATTTTTCTCTTTCTAGAGCATAAGCATTTTTAACCTTAACATGTTTCTTGTTTTCCTTGATTAGGAAGTCCTCTTGGGAGTCCAAGAGATCATCCTTTTCATGGATGGCACTAATTAGCTCATTTAATTTTTCTTTTTGTTCCATGTTAAGGTTGGCAAAAAGAATACGCAAATTATCTTCCTCATTTTTATCATTATCCTCATCACTAGATGTTTCATATTTAGTGGAGGACCTTGATTTTACCTTCTTTTTGCCGTCCTTGGCCATAAGACACTTGTGGCCGACGTTGGGGAAGAGAAGGCCCTTGGTGACGGCGATGTTGGCGGCGTCCTCGTCGTCGGAGGAGTCGCTTGAGCTTTCGTCGGAATCCCACTCCCGACAAACATGGGCATCGCCGCCCTTCTTCTTGTAGTACTTCTTCTTTTCCTTCCTCTTGCCCTTCTTGTCGTCACCCATGTCACTATCGCTTGATAATGGACATTTAGCAATAAAGTGACCGGGCTTACCACACTTGTAGCAAACCTTCTTGGAACGGGATTTGTAGTCCTTCCCCTTCCGTTGCTTGAGGATTTGCCGGAAACTTTTGATGATTAGGGCCATCTCCTCGTTGTCGAGCTTGGAGGCGTCAATTGGTTGTCTACTTGGTGTAGACTCCTCCTTCTTCTCCTCCGTTGCCTTGAAGGCCACGGGTTGCGCCTCGGATGTGGAAGGCTCATCAAGCTCGTTGATCTTCTTGGAGCCCTTAATCATGCATTCAAAACTAACAAAATTCCCGATGACTTCCTCGGGGGTCATTTGTGTATATCTAGGATTGCCACGAATTAATTGTACTTGAGTAGGGTTAAGGAAAATAAGGGCTCTTAGAATAACCTTAACCACTTCGTGGTCATCCCATTTTGCGCTCCCGAGGTTGCGCACTTGGTTCACCAAGGTCTTGAGCCGGTTGTACATGTCTTGTGGCTCCTCCCCTTGGCGAAGACGGAAGCGACCGAGCTCCCCCTCGATCGTTTCCCGCTTGGTGATCTTGGTGAGTTCATCACCCTCGTGCGCCGTCTTGAGTAGGTCCCAAATCTCCTTGGCGTTCTTCAACCCTTGTACTTTGTTGTATTCCTCCTTGCTTAGTGAGGCAAGGAGAATGGTTGTGGCTTGGGAGTTGAAGTGCTCGATTTGGGCCACTTCGTCCGTGTCGTAGTCTTCATCCCCTATGGATGGTACCTGTACACCATACTCAACAACATCCCATAATCTTTTGTGGAGAGAGGTTAGATGAAATCGCATCAAATTACTCCACATAGCATAATCTTCACCATTAAAAGTTGGTGGTTTGCCTAATGGGACGGATAGTAAAGGTGTATGTTTAGGAATGCGAGGGTAGCGTAGGGGGATCTTACTATACTTCTTACGCTCTTGGCGTTTAGAAGTGACGGACGCCGCGTCGGAGCCGGAGGTAGATGTCGATGAAGTGTCGGTCTCGTAGTAGACCACCTTCCTCATCCTCTTGTGCTTGTCCCCACTCCGATGCGGCTTGTGAGAAGAAGATTTTTCCTTCTTCTCTTTGTGGTGAGAAGAGGAGGATCTTTTCTCCTTCCGCTTGGAGGATTTCTTCTTCTTCTCTCTTCTCTTGGTGCGGGACTCTTCCGATGAAGTGCTCCCTTGGCTTGTAGTGGGCTTGTCATCGCCGGTCTCCATCTCCCTCTTGGTGTGATCTCCCGACATCACTTCGAGCGGTTAGGCTCTAATGAAGCACCAGGCTCTGATACCAATTGATAGTCGCCTAGAGGGGGGGTGAATAGGGCGAAACTGAAATTTACAAAAATAATCACAACTACAAGCCGGGTTAGCGTTAGAAACAATAACGAGTCCGCGAGAGAGCGAGCAAAACAAATCGCAAGCGAATAACAAGTGAGACACGTGGATTTGTTTTACCGAGGTTCGGTTCTCGCAAACCTACTCCCCGTTGAGGAGGCCACAAAGGCCGGGTCTCTTTCAACCCTTCCCTCTCTCAAACGGTCTCACGGACCGAGTGAGCTTCTCTTCAAATCACTTGGGAATCAAACTTCCCGCAAGGATCACCACACCCTTGGTGTCTCTTGCCTCAATTACAAGTGAGTGTTTGATCACAAGAAAAGACTGAAAGAAAGCACGATTGTAAAAGCCAAGCGACAAGAGCGACAAATAACACACGGATCACTTTCTCTCTCAAGTTCACTAATCACTAATGATCTCTTTTCTCAATTGTGAAACTTGGAGAGATGGAGGCTTTGAATGTGTCTTGGAATGGATTGCTAGCTCTTGTATTGAATGTTGAAGGTTGGAATGCTTGGATGATATGAATGGAGGTGGTTGGGGTTGTATTTATAGCCACCAACCACTTCCTAGCCGTTGGCCCATTCTGCTGAGCGCGGACGGTCCGCGAGCCAGGTCCGGACGGTCCGCCCCTGTAGATCAACGGCTGAAAATGCAACGGTCAGCAGTAACGGCTATATCAACGGCTATATTGCATTTAATGCGACGTCAGATGTCAGACAGAGCCAGTCGCGGACGGTCCGGTCGTGCACCCCGGACGGTCCGCGAGGCCCCCTAAAATTCATTTCTCCGAACCCGTTACCTTCGGGTTTTTCGGTTTCTTACCGATCGGACGGTCCGCGCCTGAGGCCGGACGGTCCGCGAGTGGGCTCGGACGGTCTTTCCTTTTCCTCCGGACAGTCCGTAGTGGAAACTTGTATTTTTGCATTGGTTCTGTCCGAGAGTCATCCTAGTGTCGCGGACGGTCCGCCGCAAGGGCCCGGACGGTCCGCGCTTGGCCTGTTTTTCCAAAAAGCTTCTCCTGTCCGGAATAATCTACGGTATTCCGGACAGTCGATTTAGTATAGTTATAGATGAACCTTTGGCACCTGTAGAACATATAATCTAGAGCAAACTAGTTAGTCCAATTGTTTGTGTTGGGCGATTCAACCACCAAAACTATTTAGGAACTAGGTGTAAGCCTAATTCCCTTTCATTGGCATTATAAAAAAAATGTTGGTGAAACTAAGAACATGGACAGCCACAAACTTAACCTATTAAGTTCGTCGGACCCAATGTTCTTAACTTTAAGTTTATTGATCCCCATGAACTAAAATTATTAAATTTATCGAAAACAAGCCGTTAGTTATGTTCGTGGGTAAACTGATAAACTTAGCTTGAGTTTGTTGGCTTATGTTATTAAGTTCAATGTTTTTTTACCTGTGTTCCTTGACTAGTTTCTTCTAGCATGAGCACATAATCCCATGGGCCTCATAGTAAGAGGCATCTAGTGGATAAGCCATCGGGATCTCACGTGTCTAGATGCATTTAGTATATAATCATTTGAGGGCCTACATGTCCCATGGTACGTAGCAGATAAGCTAAGGTTTCTCCACGATTGATTTTTTTTCGGTTAAAAGCTAATTTTGCGAACTTATTTTTCCAAGCGATTTTTATTTTTATGAAGAAAATTAATTCATTTTATTTTAAGAAAATAAAAATCTCTTAGAAAAATAAAATTCCCAAGCTAGTCCTAATATTTTTTTTCTCGATCATGCCGTGTTGTTTGGTTTTTGTTAGAAGAAAAGAGAGTATGAAACAACACAACGAGGATGTTTGATTCCAAGGATACAAGAATCTTGTTTACAGAATTCACGCTGAACCAAACATAGCTGATTTCCGGTCTTTGACAATACGCCACAGGAGACTATCCACAGCTATCAAGGTTCGGCTGAATTTTCTCGAATTAAGAGCTAGTTTGGGAATCCCAATTTTCTAAAGGTTTTTCATTTTCCTAACGCCCTGTTTGAATCATTGGAATTGAATTCCATTCTAATAATAGTAATTTAGGCATATATCAATTAAGCTAATTCGGTTTTATGTAAAATATATTTGTATATTATTATTAGCAAGATGTCGGAGATATTTATGTGCTATATTTTTACTATAGAGGGGTTAGACGAAGAATGTCATGTAAGTTACAGAGTAGAAATAAATTCTACTAATGCATAAAATCATTTTCTATCCTCCATCCTACGAATTTGAGATATGTTTATATCTGAACTTTGGAAAGTGGTGGAATGTCAAATTCCAAACTAAATAAATTACTTTATTAAGTGAATTCTAATTTCTTTAAAATAAAGGGATCTAAACGTCCCGTAAGAAAAATTAGTTTATTTTCACTTGTGAAATTGGAAATCCCATGAAAAATTAGGGTTACCTAACTAACCCTAAGTGTGTGATGGAGATACTCGCAATCTGCTGAAACCAAACGTGGTCTAAGGTAATTGGGTATATTAACGAACATACTAAATAAAGAGATACCGATACCCCGTGTTTTCAATGTATGCGTGCGTACCGCGTGTAGTAGCGTGACGAAGCGCATTTGCACATGTATGCACGCATCACCCCGTACCCCTATCCTATGGCGGCTGGAGCCCTGTGGAGCGTAGGACCGAGGACGGCGGAAGATTCTGGCGTTGTTTTCGCCACAACCGCCGGCAACCGCTCCAGTCTTCCAGAACGGACCAGCTCCTTCCATAGCTTGCCCCGTCGTCAGACGTCAGCTGCCTCCAATGTCCAAGCATTATCGCTTCGAGATGTCCGGTCCGGTGAGGGCGTGCCAGCTTGACAGGTTCAAATGTATCTAGCAGCGGACAGTGGTTTTGTAAAGAAAGGAAGAAATCACACATAGTGATACTATCAGTTACTCTGAATACACCGCGGTTTAATTCGGGCCGAGTGAGCGCGCGCGCACGTACTCCGTTAAGCAAAACGAGTGTATATATATATAGCACATGATCCACATCAGAAACTGCTGCGTGCTCCGTTCTTTTTTTAATTATTTCCCCCCCAGAAAACAAGAAAGCAACGAAGAAACTTCCTTTATCCCAATCAACACTGCTCCCTGGTCTGGTCATGCATGATGTATACTATGTCTCAAGTCTTGCACAGATTTCCTTGTCAAACACTCAAAGAACCTTCTTCTGCTTCTAGCCATTTGACTACCAGAGGAGCGCATCGATTTCATTAGGATAAACAAATGAAACAGATCATGCAGCCGGTCAGTGGTCCGCAATGACCACCCGCTCTAGTCAATTTTGCTGAGCGGGTGGGTAGCTCCAGGAAATGGAACGGGAAGACAGGCCGGCCTGAAGAGGCCAAACGGCACAACAACGCACAAGCTAATAATAATAATAATTAAAAAAACTCACGTGCCGCCACGCATCTCCGCGATCCTTCGCTGATCGCATTCTCCGCCTACCCTGCACTGCACAGAATTGTCTCTGCTATAGGCAAGCGGGATCTCCGAACATTCGCCAGCTACTTTGCTTTAAAGCGACATCATCGTCATTTGTCCATCTTGTTACTAGATATAGTTGTTAGTGGTGGTGCCATTTTATACGAACAGCGAATTTCTCACATTTCTCACGATGCTGAAGTAAGTGTACGCCCCGTTCTTTTTAAGGGGCAAATACGTGCCTTCGCTTGGAGTGTAATATCATGTTCATATCAAACATTATCTTATAGTTATAGGGATCAATATTAAATACTGCAGTTTGGTCAAATGGTCAAAATCGCGCACCACTGCAGAGACCGGTTCCGCATGAAGCAGCCAGACACATGCCTCATCCCCATCGTCCAGTTCCCTTGGCGACATCGGCCATTGTCCTCTGCCTTCATCGGTCGGTAGGCCCACTTCTACTCGACTAATCGTGCCCGGCGGCAGCATGGCCGTGCGGCCGTGCCGACGTGTCGTACTTAGTTACGGTTACGGAGAAACTAGCGCATGGCGGCGGGCGGCGGAGGCTAGGGATGAAAACGGTCGGGAACGGTCGGTAAAATACCTCTACCGTTTTCATTTTCATATTTAACTTGCGGGACGGAAACGAAAACGGGATATATCGGTAACGAAAACGAACGGGATAAATACGGTAATCAAAAACCGATACGATCCGGTCGGGTTAAAGCCGAAATCGGACGGAAACCGGTATTTTTGTTCGGTAAAATCACACCATGAAAACATATATTCAAAACTTAAAAACAAATATAAAAAATTGTAAACACAAGTCTTAATTAAACATAGATAAAAGCTATATAAATTCTTAATTAAACATAGATAAAAGCTATATAAATCCGGAGCACACATAGTTTAATGTAGCACATAAGTGATAAGTCTTGGGCTCTTGGCTAACATAAGAAGCCATATAAGTCTACTAGCACACATGACACAATATAAAGTTTAAAACACATATTCATAATCACTTGCTCACATCTGGATCACTTAGCATGCATAGACTATTACAACCAAGGCTCATCTGTCAACAAACATAAGACACATTGCTCATGGAGAGGAGCCACTTGCTACATCTTCATTATTCTTAGAAAATTCTAGTGCGTCTTCATCCTGTTAATACATAAAAATAAGTCAGTTTTGGATAAATAAATATATATAGAAGAACATGAATTGATATGCAGGGAGTATAAATAAATACATATAGAACAACCAATTAGTAATGCTAATGCTATTGCTACTGTTTTTCTAATATATACCTTGCGCATATGCAGAGAATACTGATTTTGTTTTGCGAGTAGAAGGCGCTCTTGTGGTAGACATCAACTTGGCCAATCTCATGGCTGAGCCTGAGCAAGAATTATTTCCAACTGGAGGCGTCATCTCAGGAATGCCGTGCTGCTGCAAGGGACAGAGGGAGTCGAGCTCGAGCACAGCAGTGGAGGACGGCCTGTGGAGCAGCTGAGCAGCAGTGGAGGACGGCGGCGTGTGGTCTGTGGAGGGAGCTGCCGAGCGTGTGGTCTGTGGAGGGAGCAGCAGCCAGCAGTGGAGCCGTGGAGGTGGAGCGAGCTGCCTGGAGCCGTGTGGTCCGTCTGTGGAGGTGGAGCGAGCTGCCTGGCGTGGCGTCCGGCACTCTGGCGAGCAGCTAGCTGGGAGCCTGGCGAATTGGCGATGAGGCAAAGCCGCAAAGGACTGGCGAGCGGCGACCGGCGATGGCAGTATGGCACTGTGGAGGTGAAGCAAGCTGGGACTGGGAGAGGCAAAGCCGGCAAGCCGCACAGAGCAGGAGGGCGGACGGCGGCGCGCCGACGCCTAGGAGGCTGGGAGTGAGTGAGTGACGGGCTGACGACAGGGCACTACGGCGGCGCCTGGGAGCTAGGTTTTTTAGATGGGCTGGGCCTCAAAGTGATGCCTATAGCTGCCTATATTGAAGTGATCCCGAATTACAAAATACGGTAACAAAACGGGATCATCCTGATTAAAAACGGGATCCTGGTTAAACGGTCGGTAAAACAGCTCTACCGTTTCCGTTTCCGTTTACCGTTTTGTATATCCCGTTTTCGTTTTTTAAGTCAGGTTCGAAAACGATCGGAACAAAACTAACAAAATCGGTTATACGATAACGGTCGGTACGGGATTTTCCCATCCTACTTTCATCCCTAGCGGAGGCAGCTTTTACCAGCCCGAAGCTGCCACGTGTGTCACCGTGGGCGTCACGTCCAGGTGGTGCACGTGGCGATCCGGCCAGGTGTCACGCCCCTTGCGGCGGATGTTGCCCAATGGCCGCTCGCACAGCCGCACAGCTGCGGCGAGGCTAGCTCACCGGATACCACGAACGCCTATGAACATACGAGCATACATGTGGGGTTGGGTATGTTTGGTTGATTATTTATGCATACGTGTATGGTCTGTGTGGATTTTGGAGGAGGTTGGAGCTGAAGCACTAGTACCGATTAGACTAGCTCGCTGAGGGCAGAGAAAAACGCCTTTACGTAATCAATTCGAAGTGGATCTATATCATTTGTATCTGCGTTCCGACAAGGGACAAGCTACCCCTTCTACAATACAGTATACGCCGGCGCCGCCGTCCGGAACGTCTCCCTCTCCCGCTCTCACATATAAACGCCCAAGCTCCCTCCCCCTAGTTGCCGTCTGCCCGTCTCCTCCAAATTGGTTCGTGAAACACCCCCGACTCCCACAAACCCACCGGCCACCGCTGTGGCTTCATCCTTACCACTCGATCAACACTAAAGCTGGTGCCCAATGGATACGACACTCCTCCGGAGCAATGGCCGCCTCCTGCCCTTGTTCCTTCTCCTGCTTGCCGCCTCCGATTTCACGGCGGTGCAGGGCCAGGGGGGGCAGCAGCAGCAGCCTGGACCAGCTGGGGGGGCATACTACTCGCAAAGCTTCAGCCCGTCCATGGCCATCGTCATCGTCGTGCTCATCGCCGCCTTCTTCTTCCTCGGCTTCTTCTCCATCTACGTCCGCCACTGCTACGGCGACGGCTCGAGCGGCTACTCCGCGAACCGGCCGCCGGCCCCCGGCGGCGCCGCCGCGCGATCGCGTCGCCAGCGCGGGCTCGACGAGGCCGTGCTGGAGTCCTTCCCCACCATGGCGTACGCCGACGTGAAGGCGCACAAGGCGGGCAAGGGCGCGCTCGAGTGCGCCGTCTGCCTCAGCGAGTTCGACGACGACGAGACGCTGCGCCTGCTGCCCAAGTGCTCCCACGTCTTCCACCCGGACTGCATCGACACGTGGCTCGCCTCGCACGTCACCTGCCCCGTCTGCCGCGCCAACCTCGTCCCGGACGCCAACGCCAACACCCCGCCGCCGGCCGACGACGACGCGCCCGAGCTGCTGCTGCCGCCACCACCCGTGTCCGCGCCGCCTGCCGCCGCCGCTGCGGTGGTCATTGACGTGGACGAGACAGAGGAGGAGAGGATCATCAGAGAGGAGGCCAACGAGCTGGTGCGCATCGGCAGCGTGAAGCGCGCGCTGCGCTCCAAGTCCGGCCGCGCGCCCGCACGGTTCCCGCGCTCGCACTCGACGGGCCACTCGCTCGCAGCGTCAGCCGCCACCGGCACCGGCGCCGGCGCCAGCACCGAGAGGTTCACGCTGCGTCTGCCCGAACACGTGCTCCGGGATCTCGCCGCGGCCGGGAAGCTCCAGCGCACCACGAGCCTAGTCGCGTTCCGCTCCAGCCGCGGCGGCAGCACGCGCCGTGGCGTCAGCGTCCGGACCGGCGGCGGCGAAGGCAGCAGCCGCGCCGGGAGGAGCATCCGGCTGGGCCAGTCAGGGCGGTGGCCGTCGTTCCTGGCGCGGACGTTCTCCGCGAGGCTTCCCGCGTGGGGGTCAGGGTCGACGCGCAGGGGCGTCGAGGCTGACGGGTCTAGCAAGGGCGGTAGGGCGGCCGGCGCCGGCGCCGCCGGCTGAGGCGCCAAGTCAGTGGAACAGGACGACCACGCGTGCGCTCCTGGACAACGTGTTTGACCGGTTCTCTCTGTCCTGGTCAATCGGTGGCTGCTAGGAAACTCTTGGTGCTTTCGTCGCCGTCGTGGTGGAAAATTTTTTTGGCACTTGAATTTAGGAGAGAACGTGCTTGATCGCGGCCCTCGCCTCCTCCTTCAGACTTCAGTCCTTCTGGAAGCGTGCTGTATTCATTTTTTTATTATTATAAGAAAAACATGTACACAAATTCATAAGTTTTTTCATGCGAATTATATTTGTAAGTATACCAATATACCCATACCACTCCTCTAAAACTCTCTAAATGCACGCACACACGTACCTTAGCTCCTAAAGGTACAATGAAAATCTAATCCACCGGATCTCAAGATTACTGAGATCGTTTTTTTATGGAAGAGCACAGACCAATAATTCAATTGAATATTAAAATAAATCTAAAAAATATAAATACTCGTGTTAAGTCGAAAACTAAACCTAAGTGGACATATTTTGCCATAATATTAAGTTAATAGTGTAGACCATAGTCACAACCATGCCCCCGCTCGCTCCCTCTACACACGTGCCACTCCTCCGACCGCGTTCTGCGCTCCTTCGCTTGCAACAACCGTCTGCCGACCCCCCCCCCCCCCCCCCCCCCCGCTCGCGAAGGCGCAACAACCGCCTCACCTCATTCTGATCCTCCTTGCCGCTGTCGTCCCACTCTTGGTTGCTCCCACGGCGGCGGTGTGTTTCCGAAAGAAGCCATCTCGACCAAGTCACCTGCCCGCCAACGCCTCCCTCTTCTTCGCCTTCTACGAGGACACTGACCCGGTCACGTCGCTGGCCACCATGCCACTCTTCCTCTAGCTGCAGCCTGCAGGGCGGGCTAGGGCGCTCCGGCCTCCTAGGCAACTTCTTCGAGCTCGACCCCTACTTTGTCAACCCGATGGCGAGACCCTCTCGCGCAACCCCTTCGCATGGAACCACCGCTTTGGTCTCCTCTTCGTCGACAACCCGCTGAGCACCGTCCCTAGCCGACATCCCCACCAACCAGCCCGTCATCGCCGAGCACATCCTCACCGCACTGCAGTATTTCTATGCCCTGGACCGACCCTCCGCGCGCAGCCCTTCTTCCTAACGGACGGGATCTACATGGGCAAGTACATCCCCGCGGCGGGGGCGCACATCCTGGAGCTGCTAGAGGCGCTGCGTGTGAACCTCCGTTGCGTGGCCATCAGCAATGGGATCACGCACCTGGTGGCGCAGGTGGCCACGCACGCGGACTCGACCTACTTCCTGGGCCTCTTGAACGCGTGGCAGAAGCGGGAGCTGGAGGCACTGCAGTCGGAGGTGGTGTCGCTGACACGTGCCCAGCGGTGGGTCGCGGCGTCGGACACGCGGGCGGGGGGGGGGGGGGTGCTGCACGGTTGCAAAACATGACGGGGCTGGCCACGCTGTACTACTATGCGAAGCAGTGGGACTACAAATGCCCCCATTGAACCATGTCAGGGCCAAGGCGGCGTTGGGCACGCGTGGGGACGTGGCATGGGAGGAGTGTAGCGGCACGGTGGGGCGCGGCGATGCAAGCGGATGTGATGCGCAGCGTGGTGCCGCAGATGGAGTCGTTGTTGTGGAGCACGACATGCGTGCTGCTATATCAGGGCGTCCGCGACCTTCAGGACGACGTCGTATCCACGGAGGCGTGGCTGCGCGGGGTGCGCTGGGACGGCCTGCGTGCGTTCCTGGATACTGAAAGTCGCCTAGAGGGGGGGGGGTGGATAGGCAAAACCTAAAAATTATAACTTTACACCCCACCTAGATCCCTTGATTAGTGGCTAGAACAAGGTATACAATTATCGGAGTATAAGAACTAAGTCCTTGCTTGTAAAGAGTATTGCTTTCAAATAATGCGGAATTGATAAAACAATACAACTAATAGGTCTATGAGAATAAAGCAAGGGGGCTTAGATAAGAAGAGCAATAACACAAGTTCTTTCTTGCAAGGTGTTGCTTTACTAAATGAGAATTTAACTTGAAGCAACACCAAATGATATTAGCAAAGAATAGTGCAAGAAAAACTTAGAAAGGGAAACAACAAACGAATCACAAGCAATAAGCACACGAGACACGGGTGATTTGTTTTACCGAGGTTCGGCCCTCGAAGGCCTAGTCCCCGTTGAGGAGTCCATTAAGGACGGGTCACTTTCAACCCTTTCCCTCTCTCCACCGATCACCAAAGACCGGCGAGCTCTTCTTCTTCTCAAGGATCACTTAAGACCCCGCAAGGATCACCACACTCTTTGGTGTCTCTTGCTAGCTTTACAAGCCTCCAAAACTTTGGAGGAAGTTCAATGGGAGTCAAAACTCCACGCGCAAATGAACACAAAGATGTAGCACACACTATCTCTCAATGAATCTCACAAGGCACTAGTGCTAAACTCAAATGAGTAGCTCTCTCTTGCTTGCTCTCTCTTTTGTGGCACTTGTGTTGGTTGTAGTGGTCTAAATCTTGTGTATAGGATGGATCAATGAATAGAGGTGGTTGGGAGGGCTTGAATATGTCAACTAGATAACTTGGAATGTTGCTTGGGCTCCCACACCTTGAAGTGGTCAGTTGGGGTGGTATTTATAGCCACCAATCAAATTGTAGTCGTTGGAGAAGGTTGTTGGCGATGGGCGCACCGGACAGTCCGGTGTGTCGCCACGTCATCCTCCCGTTAGAGCTTGGAGCTGGTCGACCGTTGGAGGCTTTGTCCTCATGTGGTACCGGACAGTCCGGTGCGACACTGGACAGTCCGGTGCCCCTCTGACCAACTGCTCTGACTTCTGCCGCGTTCACTGTGCTGCACTATTCACTGTCAGAGTCAACCGTTCCGCGCAGATAGCCGTTGCTCCGCTGACACACCGGACAGTCCGGTGGCCCACCGGACAGTCCGGTGAATTATTGCGGAGCTGCGCCTAAGAAACCCGAAGCTGAAGAGTTGAGGTCGATCCTCCCTGGTGCACCGGACAGTGTCCGGTGGCACATCGGACAGTCCGGTGCGCCAGACCAGGGAGCACTTCGGTTTCCTTTGCTCTTTTCTTTTGAGCCCTTTCTTTTGATTTTGTATTGGTTTGATGTGAACCTTTGGCAACTGTAGAACATTTATTCTAGAGCAAACTAGTTAGTCCAATTATTTGTGTTGGGCAATTCAACCACCAAAATCATTTAGGAAAAGGTTTGACCCTATTTCCCTTTCAATCTCCCCCTTTTTGGTGATTGATGCCAACACAAACCAAAGCAAATATATAAGTGCAGAATTGAACTAGTTTGCATAAAGTAAGTGCAAAGGTTGCTTGGAGTTAAACCAATATATTATTTTTACTAGATATGCATGGATGGTTTTCTTCTTATTATTTAAAATTTTGGACCACACTTGCACCACTTGTTTTGTTTTTGCAAATTCTTTGTAAAATTCTTTTCAAAAGCTTTTTGCAAATGGTCAAAGGTACGTGGATAAGATTAAAAGGAGCATTTTCAAAATTTGAAATTTTCTCCCCCTGTTTCAAATGCTTTTCCTTTGACTTAAACAAAACTCCCCCTCAAAGAAATTCTCCTCTTAGTGTTCAAGAGGGTTTTACAAAATTTTAAAGATACTAGTACTTTCCCCCTTTTGAACACAATAAGATACCAATTTGAAAACTTCAGTTTTAAAATTCGGTGGTGGTGCGGTCCTTTTGCTTTGGGCTCATACTTTCTCCCCCTTTGGCATGAATCGCCAAAAAATGGATACTTGTGAGTGAAATACAAGCCCTTCTTCTTTCTCCCCAATGGCAAACAAATAAATATGAGTGAAGATTATACCAAAGTGGAGAACTAAGCGGAATACTGGCAAAGTGTAGATAATACCGATGGAGTTGAATGGAAGCGTCGTCTTCGCCGAATACTCCATTTCCCTTCCAATTCTATGACTAAGCATGAAAATACACTTGAAAACACATTAGTCATAGACATAAAGAGATGTGATCAAAGAATATATTAATTAAGCATAATCATAGTTCTATATAATATAGATTGCTCCCCTAAATACATGCCTTGAGAGGAATACAAATTTTGGCCTTAAATGCCAAGTGCACATAGTTAGGTTAATGAGATCATGTCTATATCATAGAGAATGTGAAGTGCATCATGTCATAGTATAAGTGTGATGCTCATGACAGTTTATGCACTCGTGAAAGCATGTTGTAAACAATTTAAGCATTTTCCCTTAAGGATTTCAAAGAGGCTTAAGGACCATCCACCTTTAAAAAAAGGCAGCTTATCCTCGTTACAAGGTTAAGCTTTAAGCTCTTTGACAACAAAATTACTTCACCTAGTTTTAACAAAGATGCATTAATGCAGGAGTGAGATTTTTTAAGAAGTTAAACTAGGTATGAAGCAGGGCTAATGCATGGACATGCTTTTCTCTTCCTTTTATACAAGATATGCAAGGAATGTATAAGAGAGGAAGATTTAGGTACATGTGTAAATGTTTACCCTTTTGTACCTTCACATAGAGACGCTCTCTTCATTGTGCTTTGTCCTTGGCCTTGGTCACTTAAGATCTATATTCAAGACAATGTATGGAAATATTTTGCACAATAGAGAGTTCTACAACTAGTGATCCTTCTCCAAGTCATTGTTAGCATGGATCACAAATTGCATAAATGTATCATGAATTCTCCTTTTAGCTTAGTGCATATCAAGAGAGATATCGATTGATAGTATATGCGGCACTAAGAGACATAAGTGTTAATTGAAGTTATTCAATGATCAAACAAATATCAGATGTGATCAAAAGAATAACATATGCGTTAGATAAGCTTGAAATAGGAGAATCCATTAAATATGCTACTTTAGCAATGAAAGCAACAATCCTTTATAAAGGTGACATTATTTTAACAAGTTGGATTGATATGTAGTAGCATACTTCATGAGAGGCTTATTCTCATGCAAGAGACTATATGAGATTACAAAGATAAATCGATACTCTCAACATAATCAAGATATAGAAATGGACTCCCCCTAAAGATATGCATCAAGAATTTGAATAAGTTGGATAGATGCACCCACTTTTAAAGACAAATAGGGAGAAGCATTATACATCTTGATCAAGGCTTATAAACTTTGCAATAACCAACTTAAGCCTGGTATTCTCATAATGAAAAGGATTTAGAATGCTTACAACCACACCATTGATTGTTTTGAAGATCTTATTGTCCAAGTAGGTGTTGTTGTTCTTGATGTCTTCCTCTTTCATTTGAGTGTCCTCCCTTTGTAGTTGTCTCTTTTTCCTTCCAAACTTATTGAAAATACTCAAGAGAGATGTTAATAGCACAAGGGAGTATATGATGAAGGATGATTTCTTTAGATAGGAAATATAAGCAATTTATTATCCACAAGTCATATAGACATGAAGTAAAATCCTTAACATTAGTGCACATCTTTAGGAATATGCACCTTTTAAACATTTTAATCAATCATAGGAAATTTACTTCTTCATATTGAATTTATTAATCATTACTTAGAAGCAAATCAATATGAAAACATATATATCAAAGGCATGAAATAGATTCTAATGGACTAGTGCATTTATGAGAATGAGATTGAATGCACACTTAAAAATTAAGTCCAATAAAGAATCTATTCTTCACATAGGTAGAATAAGATAAGTTTGAGTAAATAACCATTGATGGGAAAAAGAGTTCCCATACCTTTGCTTTTACCTTTCTTCCTTTGGGTGAAGAGTAACCCTAGAGGCTTGTGACTTAAACATGCACTTTCTCTTTTGTAGATTTCCATAAGTAAGCTCAAGAGATACGTTGTTAGTAACACAAGCACTAGTTTCCCTTTTTGTAATCATTTTGACAAGGAATGAAAAGTGGATTACTAAAGCATGGAAACTTTATAATATGAACTAGATTATTCCATGATATATGCTTAGTTTTAACTTATAAAACAAGCCTAGTTAATTCCTTAAGATAATGGGAACAAATCTAATTCAATCATGGAGAGCGATGAATGTAGAAGAATCAAATCCAATTTAAGCAACAAGCACAACAACATAAGTCATTGGATTGATTTTTTTTCTTTTTAGTTAGATTACGCACTTCCAAAGAGAAACTTATTCTCTACAAGTGAGACTACTTAGATAAAAGCATTAGTCTCACTATTCTAGTTACAGAGAGAATTTTTCCTTTTATATGTGTCTTGAGGATTTGAATTCCTTACATGACACCTTATTATTTTAAGAACTTGGAATATCTCTCTATATATAGAATCATGACAATAATAAGATAATTAGTGAAAAACATGCCATGAGGTACATGCAACAATTTAAAACATGTAGATTGCCATAGAATAGAAATGATGAATAAGCAATCTACCATATGAGAGGAATTTCTTCAAGGAATGGTGATATAAATTAAAAACATTTGAAATGCTTCTTTTTCTATGTGACTATACAAGACACATGAGAAATGGTAATTTAAGATACGTGCACCTAAAACATAAGTGTTACCATCCTTTGGCTTTCCTCCATATTGTAGGCCTTGATCTTTCCGCATAGGGTAATTCTTTATTTCCTACAACATCAATATCTTCCCCGAGATGATACAAGTTTTGGACATAATAAATTGAAATAACTTTGGGTCAATCTTGGATATATAGATCATTGAAGATTGATAGCTTGAGTTAATAAAAATTGAATTGACTCTCTCAAGCACCCCAAAGCCTCATATCATCTCCTTCTCCTGCAAAGCTTGTCAAGCATATTTTGGTACCCATCTCAATGGGACAATCCTTGCATTGATGTCCCTTCTTTCGGCATATGTAGCAAAGGTGATCTTCAAGTCTTGAAGATTTCTTCTTTCCTTATTTTTTGCTTGCTACATGGTTAGTTAATATTTTCTTTTCTAACACTATGCCTTTTTGTTTCAAATAGGGACAAGACTTAATTAAGTGTCCCTTCTTTGAGCATTTAAAACAAAGTTTATCATCCTTGTTAATAATCAAGTCATTTTTAATATAGGGACATGACCTAATCGAGTGTCCCTTTTCAAAGCATTCACTACACTTCTTACTTCCCTTAGTATGAAGTGTGGCTTGATCATTACCTTGGATATTACCTTTTATGGAGGCGTGGTTGAGGCTTTTGGAGGAGGCATTTATTTTCATCTTTTGTTCCTTCCTCTTGGCAATCCTCAAGTCCTTGACATTTTCTTCAAGGGATTTAGTGCATGCCACGGTTGTTCCCGTCTCAAGCTTCTTCACCATGTGATCACGGTTATCTTGAGAAGGTTGAGCAATGCACTTCCCTTTTAGTTGTGTCAAGCTCATTTTTAGCCTCTCATTTTCTTCTTTGAGCTTTTGATATGTATCATCTTTTGTTCCTGCAAATTCTAGCTCAAAGGAAGATTTTCTTGTCGACGAACAACAAGCATTAGCACATGGTAATGTAGTTTCAATTTAGATACATGTGCATGAGTGAGGTTGTTGGGATTTTAAGTTTTCTATCACAACCTCATGGGCAATATTTAATATGATATGATCATCCATAAGATTTTCATGAGAACATAGAAGCATATCATATTTTTCTTGAAAAGCTAGATTTTCATCTTTTAGCTTTTCTACTTCGTCCTTAAGCGAGGCATTTCTATTTACTAATTGAGCGATACAATGTAAAGAGTTATCTTGCTCAATTGAAATAGTTTCATACCTTTGGACCAAATCAACATGAGAGCTCTTTACCTCCTCATGTTCTTTAGTCAACTCGTCAAAGCTTACCATTTTTATGGAGAGAATATCTTCTAGCCTTTGACGAGCTTCGCTTTGCTCTCTCGCTCTTTTCAGAAGTTTGAGCATGACCGCCTTACCTTCTTGGCTTAGGCGAGCGTAGAGTTGCATGAAGCCTCTTCCATCCTCCTCATCCTCATTTGTGCTTCCACTATCATTTTCATTAGCCACACAAGATATGTGGGAATCGAAATGGGAAGACACACCTTTTGGACAGGTGGATTCATCGTTTGGTCTCCATCGTTCATTTTCTTCTTCTTCCTTCAAAGGGTTAGTTTCACACGGACAAAAAGAAGTAGAAGCACAAAATGAACCATCATGTTTGGACTCATCAAATTTATTTTTAATTTTAGTCCAAATATCATGCGCATCATGAATAGATTCATTATAATTCATTATGAATGCATGATAATCTTCTTTGCTAAGAGAATTACTTAAGATGTCATAAGCTAGGTAGTTTAAGCGTATACATCTTTGATCTTCCTCAGAAGCATTTTTCCTATCATACCTAGAAGGAATGCTACTCTTGTCTAAAATTTGTTCTAATTGAGGGTCTACGGTTCTAAAAGCATTTATCACCCTAGTAGACCATGAATCATAATTAGAACAATCGGGAAGCAATATCTCAAGAGTTACCTCCTTCGGAGTTGTCTTCTTGTTCTTTTGGGATCTTCTTCGAGCCATCACTTCGAGTTGTTAGACTCAATATGAAGTGCCTAGCTCCAATACCAATTGAAAGTCGCCTAGAGGGGGGTGGATAGGCGAAACCTGAAAATTATAACTTTACACCCCACCTAGATCCCTTGATTAGTGGTTAGAACAAGATATACAATTATTGGAGTATAAGAACTAAGCCCTTGCTTGTAAAGAGTATTGCTTTCAAATAATGCGAAATTGATAAAACAATACAACTAATAGGTCTATGAGAATAAAGTAAGGGGGCTTAGATAAGAAGAGCAATAACACAAGTTCTTTCTTGCAAGGTGTTGCTTTACTAAATGAGAATTTAACTTGAAGCAACACCAAATGATATTAGCAAAGAATAGTGCAAGAAAAACTTAGAAAGGGAAAGAACAAACAAATCACAAGCAATAAGCACACGAGACACGGGTGATTTGTTTTACCGAGGTTCGGCCCTCGAAGGCCTAGTCCCCGTTGAGGAGTCCACTAAGGACGGGTCTCTTTCAACCCTTTCCCTCTCTCCACCGATCACCAAAGACCGACAAGCTCTTCTTCTTCTCAAGGATCACTTAAGACCCCGCAAGAATCACCACACTTTTTGGTGTCTCTTGCTAGCTTTACAAGCCTCCAAAACTTTGGAGGAAGTTCAATGGGAGTCAAAACTCCACGCGCAAATGAACACAACGATGTAGCACACACTATCTCTCAATGAATCTCACAAGGCACTAGTGCTAAACTCAAATGAGTAGCTCTCTCTTGCTTGCTCTCTCTTTTGTGGCACTTGTGTTGGTTGTAGTGGTCTAAATCTTGTGTATAGGATGGATCAATGACTAGAGGTGGTTGGGAGGGCTTGAATATGTCAACTAGATGACTTGGAATGTTGCTTGGGCTCCCACACCTTGAAGTGGCCGGTTGGGGTGGTATTTATAGCCACCAATCAAATTGTAGCCATTGGAGAAGGCTATTGGCGATGGGCGCACCGGACAGTGTCCGGTGCGTCGCCACGTCATCCTCCCATTAGGGCTTGGAGGTGGTCGACCGTTGGAGGCTTTGTCCTCATGTGGCACCGGACAGTCTGGTGCGACACCGGACAGCCCGGTGCCCCTCTGACCAACTGCTCTGACTTCTGCCACGTTCACTGTCAGAGTTAGGGATGGCAACGGGGATTTCTCCGTCGGGGAATGGCTCCCCATCCCCGTCCCCGTGGGGAGGAAAATTCCCCATCCCCGTCCTCGTGAACGCTCACGGGGAAGCTTTTTCTCTCATCCACGTCCCAGTCGGGGAATTTATCCCCGTGGGGAACCCCGCGGGGAATCTGCCCCCACTAGAAGTACAATATTTAAAGATAAGTTTAAATTAATTGTATCAAATTAATACAAATTTAACAAACAAGATTGAAAATTACAAGAGACATCTACTTTAGAGTTTAGTTTGCTATTTTATAACATGTCATACATTGAGTTTTTACTATAATTCTAACAAATAAATTGACTAACTTGAATAAAAAAGATTCGTGGGGCGGGTACACGGGAACGGGGATGGGCGATGGTTCCCATCCCCGTCCCCGCGAACCCGACGGGGATTAAATTTCTCCCATCTAGATCCCCATGGGGACTAAATTAGTCCCATACCCGTCCCCTAATAGGAGAATTCCCCGCGGGGAATCGGGGATCAGGTCCCCATTGCCATCTCTAGTCAGAGTCGACCGTTGCGCGCAGATAGCCGTTGCTCCACTGACACACCGGACAGTCCGGTGAATTATAGCGGAGCTGCGCCTGGGAAACCCGAAGCTGAAGAGTTGAGGTCGATCCTCCCTGGTGCACTGGACACTGTCCGGTGGCACACCGGACAGTCCGGTGCGCCAGACTAGGGAGCACTTCGGTTTCCTTTACTCTTTTCTTTTGAGCCCTTTCTTTTGACTTTGTATTGGTTTGATGTGAACCTTTGGTAACTGTAGAACATTTTTTCTAGAGCAAACTAGTTAGTCCAATTATTTGTGTTGGGCAATTCAACCACCAAAATCATTTAGGAAAAGGTTTGACCCTATTTCCCTTTCAGATGCAGAGCGCGCCGTGGGGTGGATGGCGAGGAGCTCGCGAGCTACGTGCAGCAGTCGGGCGCGTTGGCGCACGTGGTGGTGTATGGCACGGGGTACCTGGTGCCGGCGGACAATGGCCGTGTGGCACAGGAGATGATTGAGGGATGGGTGCTGGGGACGGGAATGTTCAGCCACGGTGGTGGTGGCAGTGTCAGGAGTGCCGTCATATGATGGCTGTTCGAGCACACTGGTAGGCACGGCGGAATGCCGAATGTGTTCAAGCTACCTTACTGCGATATGGATACTTGTTGCATGGATTTGAATGGGCTCGATCCATTCTATATTTATCGAGTGATGAAACGGATCGGAATGGAAGGAAAATAGAGATTCTGTTTGTTAATCTCTACTACTTATTAAGCTAAGTATAGCTACAAGTTTCACCAGTGCAGAAGTATATTTTGTTGGGATCTTGTCCTCATCGCGGTCTCCCTGCTGCTCCATAAGAGGAGAATGGCAGAAAGGAAGAGGGAGTGCCAGTTGAGGTTAGCAGGGAGCCTGGATATGCATTCTGTAACTATCGTTTTGAACAACCTGTTGAGACTCAATGGGTTGGTGGGAAGCTATTTCAAGGGAAATTGAAGTAGCACCTGGTGGGAGATGGTTTGAGAAGCTGCATCTGAGCGAGTATGTGTGGAAGTGTTATACAGAGTGCAACAAAAGCATGTGCAACCTTTCAGCTGGACTAATTACCAGAAGGATGAACGTGTTGCTTTTTTTATGAGACACGGACTAAGTGGCATATTGGGTTGCAGGTATTCTTGTTTCCCGTATCATTTTACATATAGATTTTACAGACCAATTTGTGGGCTTTGTTTCTCTTCACATGCGACTGTCACCTATTTCTTTAGTAAATTGAAGGCACTAGGCCACCAGCCACTTCATATCTGCAATGTATCTAATGCAGAAATGCATTGACTATGTAAATTTTAAGTTCCCTAGGTTACTAGGTTACATGCATCGCTAAGACTTGTGTTAAAATATCCATAGGGTGAATTGTTATTCAGCTTATAGATGATTTCTTGCACCGTACTTCTCTGCATGCGGAGATGTGTTATATTTTATTATGAGATTTGAACCGTGTGTCATACGGTACGCTTTAATCGACTTATTACTATCCTGGACATGCTTTTATTAAGGATGTTGAAGCCTGATTGAGGCTCGTCACAACGCATGTGCATTATACTATCATGTATAGAAATCTGCATGGTACTAATTGTTGCAATGTAGTGGTGAAATAACTATATTAAAATAACAAAATTTATGTATGGCTAAGATCACCAATGCATTGCGAAACATTTGCTCATAACAGTATAACACATATTTTACATAAGTTATTGTGGTATTATATGTTCGCATTTTACATAAGTTATTGTGGTATTATATGTTCCGATAGATGGACCCGACACTTGGCAGAATCGCCCACACCCAACCTCCTCCACCTCTTCTCGGCCTCTCGCTCCAACTGCGCCGCGCTATGCATCCCGCGGCCTCCAGCCACCTGCCGCCCTGAGCCTGCCTCCTGACGTGATTTACGGTTGCACACACCCGATGCCCCGCCCCGAGACCGCCTCCACCTCCCTCACCTGCCGATCCGACGTGCGGAGTTCGGTTGATAACGTCACTAAACAATGACCTATGCGTACACAAGTGTCACCCGTCGGTTGATAACATCACTAAACAATAACCTAACCTATTCATGCACAAGTGTCACCCGTTGCAACGCACGGGCATATACCTAGTTTTGCCATAAAAACTCAATCAACTCTGTTCACCATAAAATCAGTGAGTCGAAGGTCTACCCTACACCGAGGGCCGTTCCTGACTTTTTTTGGGGCATGGGGCGAAATCCAATATGGAGGCCCCATTCACCATGTATATACACTATATATATATATAATTATAAACACAAATTATTGAACATTCAATTGAAAAAACTTCTATGCCATGACTTAAAGTTTATAAGATGACACATATAAATTAGAGTCATAATACTTACTTGTCACATGTCACATGATATCATGCTAAAATTTTCTTCTGACATTTTGTGATATAAAGTCATCGATTATACCATTAAGACCAATCTCATCCAACAGCTTCTTCTCAATGCACAAAATTGCCAAACCATTTAATCTATCTTGAGTCATTGTTGATCTCAAATAGTTCTTCAATAATTTCAATATCATTCATTATCTTCTTCTCAATGCACAGAATTGCCAAACCATTTAATCTATCTTGAGTCATTGTTGATCCTAATAGCTTCTTTCCAAATAGTTTGGTGCAAGACTCTTCTAGTTCAGTATCATTCAATGACTTCAGGATAGTTGATTTCAATAAAAAACAAAATATATCTTTGAACAACATGAGTTCTTCAAATCTAGTTTTCAAAGAAGTGATTGCCATATCAACTACAACCAAAAAATATTTCACTTTAAAAACTCTTTCGGCCTCTAGAATTTTTTTCTTGATCATTACTTTTATCTAAATCGCTATCCTGCAGGGTCCGTGGAATAGAGAATTAGAGATGTGGAGGGGTACTGTTTTTTGAAGGGGTGGGGGCCACTAGCTATAGGGCCCCAGTGCGGTGGCACCCCGGCACACAGGACCGGCCCTGCCTACACCTTAAACACAGGAAACTAACGAAATAAACCATTTTAGATTTATTTATATACATTCCCATATATTTCATGTATATGATATTGATGTTATACCTTGCTGGATTTTGGTACCTTCCTTCGCCACTTGATGATCAAAGCATATATTCCGTGGGTCTAAACAAGAATACACATCCTGTCGTTCGAGGAGCCAAAATTTTAAAGTTTAATCAAAATTTCAGAAAATATCACAACACTATTAAGAGTTATATCTCTAAATATATTTATTATTAAAGTGTATAACACATCGTAAGTTTCCTTAAAAAAATAAAAGGCGACCATTTGTAATGGAAATAATGAGAATCATGTGATTGACAACTAGGCGCCAAATGTTTCGCCCCAGGCACGCGTACGGTCACAAACCACCCACCCATGCTTTGCTTCTCTAGAAGACCCTTAAAACAGTTCTTTTTTTGGGGTTTTTTAAGCTTTTCTTTTTTGGCGAGAAAGGCCATTAAAACGTTGATCGATAGGCACCTTGCCAGTTGTTGCTGACAAAAATGTATGCGCTCTAGAAATGCATGGATCGATGCGTGAGGCCGTGACATCACCCATGCATTCGATACGATTAATGGTGGTCGTTCTATTCGAACGTTCGATCCGTTCTGTCGCTGGCTGACGTGTTCTTTGGCCGTGAACAGAAAGCTGACAGGTGGACCTGTTTGGTTCGCTCTAACTTGGCAGAGTTTATCTATTCTTTAATTTAACTGACTAACCTAGATAAGTTGTAATATAGTTAGATGTAAACCAAATAGATCCAACCTGTTGTAGTCGATTGTGGTCTAAAGGTTTGATATGTGCCTTATTTTGTATGTCACAGGGTAGAATTTTCTTTGGATTTATCCGGTTAGGAATGTATTGTGACAGTGGCAGACCCAATACTAAAATTAAGGAGGGGCTAGTGTAACAAAAAAAACTCTCTCTGTCTCAATATACAATTCTTTTTAGCCTTTTACTTTTGTGTGCATATTCAAGTGGATGACAATAAACCTAGACACATATATAATACACATATATCAAATATTGTATGAATCTATTAACATCCTAAAACGAATACTATTCTGAGACGGAGAGAGTAGCATATATGTAGCACATGAGTAACAATCTACTACTACTCTATGAGGACGCAACGAGGGCGTCCACCACGGCGCTTCACCACGCCTTCGCCTCCACCCGCGACCCGTCCGCATTCGCGTCCGCAACCCCACCACCATTCTCACCGGCATCATCACGCCCCCGCCCCCATACGAGCCGCCCCCACGACGCTGACCCCACTACCGTCGAGCCCGAGCCTCCCGAAACCACGCGCCCCCTAGCCCATCATAAACCGCGCACGCCCCAACCCTCATCCACGACAGAGCCGCCATTCACGCCGGCACACCTGTGCTACACCACCGCGGCCGCTGATGGTGGCCCCATCCGCCCGGATCAGCAACCTGTGCTTTGCCCCCACGACCAGCAGGTCCGCCCGCGTTAGCAACTCATGCTCCACCCCAACGACCAGCAGGCCAGGCGTGGATCTCGCCCCCACGCCCGGCGATGGTGCCCGTGCTCCACCCCCATGCCCAGCGGGCAGCCACGGATCCCGCAGGGCGGGGATCTCATGGGTCACGCCGGGCAGGGATCTCGGCCACGCCTGATCAGGCAGGAGATAGCGCCCTTGCTCCACCCCACGCCCAGCAGGATCTCTCCCTTCCCTCGCCGTGTCACGCACGCGGATCTCTCCATTCCCTCGTCGTGCCCCCATTAAGACCACCAGCAAAATCGATGGAAGGGAGAGATCCGCGACCAACGCGTGGAACGGGTGGACGCAGCGGCTTATCGATAAGCACCGGGCGGCTACGATGATTATCTAGGAGGGAGTAGGGGAAGATAATGGCAACGATTTGCTTGAGATGCAGGCATCTGACCCTGAGGCGTACAGTGACAATGTCATCAGAGCGTTATGCATGGTGAGTTATTTTGTTCTGAAAATTGTACTGCAACTTGCAGGAATTAGAGATGGTACAACCACTTTCGCATATTGTATAGTAGAAGAAACATAGTAATCTCAACTACTTGATGAAAATATCAACAAACTGTAGTGGATTTCATAGGTAGTAGGATTTACGGAATTACTGTGTGTAGACTATTTGTTCACTTGTTTGATTAATAGTATCATGCCAGATCATTGTCACGGAGGCAGGCAAGTGCTCAAGACTAGAAATACATTTAAATACATTCATGAATTTAGATTCTCTGGTTTGGAAATTGGTGTGAATCTAGAGTAAGAAAGGAAGGTAAATGTAATGCTAATGATAGTGATTTAGTAATTTGCGAGATACTAAGCTGATATTGGTGTCAATTATAACATTGTTTGTTCGTTTTCATAGATCATCTTATGGAATAATTTGTGTGTCGTCGCAACGCATAGGTATTTGAATCTCACAGTGATCATCTTACTTTGTGGATGTTAGTCTGGACATGGGAGTCAGGAAAGTGATCTCGAGAACTGCTGCAGTCAGCGGTGAGTAAGAGTGCTTGGCTTTTAAGGTATGTACAACCCACTAATCATTGATTAACATTCTATTTTTGTTAAGCCTGGCCATCAACCCAGAAAAAGCAACGGCCTACTAATCCATTGGTTTTATATGAATATTGTCATACCTTGTAGATCTATCGTAGGCATCGCTAATACCTTATCAAACTGAATACTTCTTCCCAGCTGTCAGATCAGATCAAACTTGACGTGTGTTGGGTAACAAAGTTGATGTAGATGGTGGGAACAACTGTGTGATAAGCAACGCTACATGATTTGCTCTCTGATTAAATTATTCTCTTGAACTAGATTATGAACTGCTTAGAAATATAATCTGCTTTGATTTTAGGTATCAGAGAAAAAAGCCAAGGCATGGTGCACTTCTAAAGAGAACATCCCTTATTTTAAGACGCCTCCTAAGGATGGAATGAACATTGAAGATGCCATCCAGTGTATTCTTAAGAATGCTCCGCTCGATCTGCTCCATGAAAGCCGGCGCCCCGCTTGATCTGCTCCATGAAAGTCGGTGCCCCGCTCTCCCTTGCTCTCCCGCTCTACATGGAAGGAGTTGCCGGGGCCCAAATCGATGGAATCACTGCTCGTGGACGGCGGCCTCGATCCACGCTCTCCCCTGCTCTCGTGCTCTACATGGAAGGAAAAGTCGGTGCCCCGCTTCCCCCTGCTCCCGCGCTCTACATGGAAGGAGGTGCCGACGCCCAAATCAACGGAATCAAACTGCTCGCGGACGGAATTGTAGCCTTCAGGTTCGACTGATTCCCTGCTCCGCGCTCTCTAGGTTTGCCCCCACCTTCGGTGACAACCCAACACTGTTATGCCCCTATAAAATGTCACAAGCAGGCACGCCACAACATCCAAAGATCATTCTCGGTGCCCTCCCAAATCTACTACTGCCAAGTACGCCCAAGATCATTTAACTTGTGTTGTTCCTCACGGTTAAACTTGTGTTGGTCTCCCATAATACATCAACTACTTTAGCCTGATGACACATATATTACCTGCTACATTTTTTGGGCGCTGGTCAGATCAGATGCGTTGTACTGTGAATGAAAGACACAAACAGTGATGAAGCATATGTGTTGTACTTGAAAGGGAAATGTGCCCTTGGGCCATTTCTATAATGTTTTGGTGATTAAATGTCCAACACGTTTGATTAAGTTCTTATGTGCCAAATAAAATGAGAAGTGCAAATCAAGACACAAGGTATGTTTCTAGACTTAGTACATTGTTTTTGAGTACTAACATGTTTTGTCTAAAGTGATAGAAACAGAGCCAAGAAGAGACAAGATGAATTGAAGAAGACTTGGCTGTGTACAGCCAAACTTCAGCTCGGCCTGGCACACCGGACTGTTCGCACCAGGCGAGTCTCTAGTGAACTAGCCACTCTCGAGAATCAATGGAGTCGTACGGCTATAATTCACCGGACTTTCCGGTGGTGCACCGGACTGTCCGGTGAGTGATCCACGGCGAACTCGTTGCTCTCGGGAAAAGGAACGGGGTGACGTGGCTATAATTCACAGGACTGCCCGGTGGTTCACCAGACTGTCCGGTGAGCCAACGGCGCCCACGCCAACGGTCGTCCACGTGATCAACGCGTGACACGTGGCTGCTCCAACGGTCGGCTGGGTGCACCGGACAATGTCCGGTGCGCCATCTGGCCCGGAGGAGCAATGGTCGGCTGTGCCCGAATTGGAAGGAGATCGCGCACCGGACAAGCTACAGTGGCTGTCTGGTGGCGCACCGGACTGTCCGGTGCGCCACTCGATAGGAGGCAAGGATAGCCTTCTATGTTGATCTCCAACGGCTCCTAGCTGCCTTGGGGCTATAAAAGGGACCCCTAGGCGCATGGAGGAGTCACCCAAGCATTCTCTGAGCATACTAAGACATCCAGACTTCGCTCCCATGCATTTGATTCATCGTGTTAGTGATTTGGGCTCCATTCGAGTTGTGAACTCCCTGTGTTGTCATTTGAGCTCAAGAATTCACTTGTGTGCATGGTTGTGCTGCATATTTGAGTCTTGCATGTGTTGCTTCTCCCAACCTTACTCTGTGCTCTCTTTGTGATCTCTATTGTAAGGGCGAGAGACTCCAAATTGTGGACATTCCTCGCAACTGGGAAAATACTCTAAAGGAAAAGACCATGGTCTTCAAGTTGATCACCGGATCACTTGAAAGGGGTTGAGTGCAACCCTCGTCCATTGGGACGCCACAACGTGGAAGTAGGCAAGTGTTACTTGGTGAAAGTCGCCTAGAGGGGGGGGGGGTGAATAGGGCGAATCTGAAATTTACAAAGTTTAAGCACAACTACAAGCCGGGGTTAGCGTTAGAATTAAAATCGAGTCCGAGAGAGAGGGCGAAAACAAATCGTGAGCAAATAGGAAGTGAGACACAATGATTTGTTTTACCGAGGTTCGGTTCTTTCAAACCTACTCCTCGTTGAGGTGGTCACAAAGACCGGGTCTCTCTCAACCCTTTCCCTCTCTCAAACGGTCACTTAGACCGAGTGAGCTTCTCTTCTCAATCAAACGGGACACTAAGTCCCTGCAAGGACCACCACACAATTGGTGTCTCTTGCCTCGGTTACAATTGAGTTGATCACAAGAAAGAATGAGAAAGAAAAGAAGCAATCCAAGCGCAAGAGCTCAAATGAACACAAGTCACTCTCTCACTAGTCACTATTTGATTGGAATTGAACTAAGGACTTGGGAGAGGATTTGATCTCTTTGGTGTGTCTTGTATTGAATGCTATAGCTCTTGTAATGTGTTGGAAGGTGGAAAACTTGGATGCAATGAATGGTGGGGTGGTTGGGGTATTTATAGCCCCAACCACCAAACTAGCCGTTTGGTGGAGGCTGCTGTCGAATGGCGCACCGGACAGTCCGGTGCGCCACCGGACACTGTCCGGTGCACCAGCCACGTCACCCGACCGTTAGGGTTCGACCGTTGGAGCTTCTGTCTTCTGGGTCACCGGACAGTCCGGTGGTGCACCGGTCAGTCACTGTACACTGTCCGGTGCGCCTTCTGATGCTGCTCTGACTCTGGCGTGCACTTTTGCGCATTGAATGCATTCTGCAGACGATCGTTGGCGCGAAGTAGCCGTTGCTTCGCTGGCACACCAGACAGTCCGGTGGTGCACCGGACAGTCCGGTGAATTATAGCGGAGCGGCTCCCAGAATTCCCGAGACTGACAAGTTTGGAGTTGGATTCCCTGGTGCACCGGACACTGTCTGGTGGCACACCGGACAGTCCGATGCGCCAGACCAGGGCTGCCTTCGAATGAACTTTGCTCCCTTTGTTTGAACCCTTTCTTTTGACTTGTATTGGCTTGTTGTGAACCTTTGGCACCTGTATAACATATTTTCTAGAGCAAACTAGTTAGTCCAATAATTTGTGTTGGGCAATTCAACCACCAAAATTCTTATTGGAAAAGGTTTGACCCTATTTCCCTTTCAATCTCCCCCTTTTTGGTGATTGATGCCAACACAAACCAAAGCAAATATAAAAGTGCAGAATTGAACTAGTTTGCATAATGTAAGTGCAAAGGTTACTTGGAATTGAAACCAATATACTTATCTCAAGTAGATGTGCATGGATTGTTTTCTTCATTCTTAAAAGTTTGGACCACGCTTGCACCACGGGTTTTGTTTTGCAAATTCTTTTGTAAAATTCTTTTCAAAAATCTTTTGCAATTAGTCAAAGGTACATGAATAAGATTGAAGAAAGCATTTTCAAGATTTGAAATTTTCTCCCCCTGTCTCAAATGCTTTTTCCTTTGACTAAAACAAAACTCCCCCTAAATAAAATTCTCCTCTTAGTGTTCAAGAGGGTTTTGCAATTTTTGAAGATACTACCTTCTCCCCCTTTTGAACACAATAAGATATCAAATTGAAAACTACATTTATAAATTTGGTGGTGGTGCGGTCCTTTTGCTTTGGGCTCATACTTTCTCCCCCTTTGGCATGAATCGCCAAAAACGGATACTTGTGAGCGAAATATAAGCCCTTGTCTCAAACTTTCTCCCCCTTTGGCAAACACAAAAATATGAGTGAAGATTATACCAAAGCGGAGAATGAAGCGGAGTACCGGCAAACACAATTGGAGTTGAGTGGAAGCGCCTTCGTTGCCGACTACTCCATTTCCCTTTCAATACCTATGACTAAGCATAAGATGATACTTGAAAACACATTAGTCATAGACATAAAAAGAGATATGATCAAAGGTAGATAAATGAGCTATGTGTGCAAGGAATCATTCAAAATTCCTAGAATCAAGAATATTTAGCTCATTCCTAAGTTTGGTAAAGGATTGCTCATCTAAAGGCTTGGTAAAGATATCGGCCAATTGATCTTTGGTATTTATATAGGCTATCTCGATATCCCCCTTTTGTTGGTGATCTCTCAGAAAGTGATACCGAATGGCTATGTGCTTAGTGCGGCTGTGTTCAACGGGATTATCCGCCATGCAGATTGCACTCTCATTGTCACATAGGAGAGGGACTTTGCTAAACTTGTAGCCATAGTCCCTAAGGGTTTGCCTCATCCAAAGCAATTGCGCGCAACAATGACCTGCGGCAATGTACTTGGCTTCGGCGGTAGAAAGAGCTACTGAGTTTTGTTTCTTTGAAGCCCAAGACACTAGGGATCTTCCCAGAAATTGACAAGTCCCAGATGTGCTCTTCCTATTAATCTTACACCCTGCCCAATCAGCATCGGAATATCCTAATAAATCAAATGAGGATCCCTTGGGGTACCAAAGACCAAACTTAGGTGTTTGAACTAAATATGTCAAGATTCGCTTCACGGCCCTAAGGTGAACTTCCTTAGGGTCGGCTTGGAACCTTGAACACATGCATACAGAAAGCATAATGTCCGGTCGAGAAGCACATAAATAGAGTAAAGAACCTATCATCGACCGGTATACCTTTTGATCTATGGATTTACCTCCCGTGTCGAGGTCGAGATGCCCATTGGTTCCCATGGGTGTCTTGATGGGATTGGCATCCTTCATTCCAAACATGGTGAGAATATCTTGAATATACTTCGTTTGGCTAATGAAGGTGCCCTCTTAAATACTTCAACTCCCCCATCATAGACATCTCGAATTTTTGAATCATGATCCTACTAAATTCTTCACAAATAGATTTGTTAGTAGACCCAAATATAATATCATCAACATAAATTTGGCATACAAACAAATCATTTTCAATAGTTTTAGTGAATAGAGTAGGATCGGCTTTACCGACTTTGAATCCATTAGTGATAAGAAAATCTCTTAGGCATTCATACCATGCTCTTGGGGCTTGCTTGAGCCCATAAAGCGCCTTAGAGAGTTTGTAAACATGGTTAGGATACTCACTATCTTCAAAGCCGGGAGGTTGCTCAACATAGACCTCTTCCTTAATAGGTCCGTTGAGGAAGGCACCCTTCACGTCCATTTGGTAGAGCTTAAAGTCATGGTGAGTAGCATAGGCAAGTAATATTCGAATTGACTCAAGCCTAGCTACGGGTGCATAGGTTTCACCAAAATCCAAACCTTCGACTTGTGAGTACCCTTTGGCCACAAGTCGTGCCTTGTTCCTTGTCACCACACCATGCTCGTCTTGTTTGTTGCGGAAGACCCACTTGGTTCCTACAACATTTTGGTTAGGGGACGTGGAACTAAATGCCATACCTCATTCCTTTTGAAATTGTTGAGCTCCTCTTGCATCGCCATCACCCAATCCGAATCTTGAAGTGCTTCCTCTACCCTGTGTGGCTCAGTAGAGGAAACAAAAGAGTAGTGTTTACAGAAATGAGCAATACGAGATCGAGTGGTTACCCCCTTATGAATATCTCCTAGGATGGTGTTCACGGGGTGATCTCGTTGGATTGCTTGGTCTCTCACTCATTAAGATGTTCTTATGTGGATGATGAACACCAACTTGCTTTCCTGCTTGACATGCGCTACAAATCCTGTCTTTCTTAAAATGCACATTTGTTAGTCCCAAAATGTGTTCTCCCTTTAGAAGCTTGTGAAGATTCTTCATCCCAACATGGGCTAGTCGGCGATGCCAGAGCCAACCCATGTTAGTCTTAGCGATTAAGCAAGTATCGAGTTCAGCTCTATTGAAATCAACTAAGTATAGCTGACCCTCTAATACTCCCTTAAAAGCTACTGAATCATCACTTATTCTAAAGACAGTAACACCTGTATCCGTAAAAAGACAGTTGTAGCCCATTTTACATAATTGAGAAACAGAAAACAAGTTGTAATCTAAAGAATCTACAAGAAAAACATTGGAAATAGAATGGTCAGGTGATATAGCAATTTTACCCAATCCTTTGACCAAACCTTGATTTCCATCCCCGAATGTGATAGCTCGTTGGGGATCTTGGTTTTTCTCGTAGAAGGAGAACATCTTTTTCTCCCCAGTCATATGGTTTGTGCACCCGCTGTCAATGATCCAACTTGAGCCCCTGGATGCATAAACCTTCTTCTTTTTGCCGTGCTTTGCCATGAGGCACTTGTGGCCGACGTTGGGAAAGAGGAGTCCCTTGTTGACGGCGATGTTGGCGGCGTCCTCGTCGGAGGAGGAGTCGGTGGAGCTCTCCTCGGAGTTCCACTCGCGGCACACATGGGCATCGCCGCCCTTCTTCTTGTGGTACCTCTTCTTTTCCTTTCTTCTCCCCTTCTTGTCGTCGCCCCTGTCACTGTCACTAGAAATAGGACATTTTGCAATAAAGTGACCGGGCTTACCACATTTGTAGCAAACCTTCTTAGAGCGGGGCTTGTAATCCTTCCCCCTCCTTTGCTTGAGGATTTGGCGAAAGCTCTTGATGATGAGCGCCATTTCCTCGTTGTCGAGCTTGGAGGCATCAATGGGGATTCTACTTGGAGTAGAATCTTCTTTCTTCTCCTCCGTTGCTTTGAATGCAACGGGTTGTACTTCGGGCATGGAGGAGGATGTGCCTTACTCGATAATCTTTTTGGAGCCTTTGATCATTAGCTCAAAGCTCACAAATTTACCTATGACTTCCTCGGGAGACATTAGCGTGTATCTAGGATCACCTCGAATTAATTGGACTTGTGTAGGGTTAAGAAAAACGAGGGATCTTAGAATAACCTTGACCATCTCATGGTCATCCCATTTGGTGCTCCCGAGGTTGCGCACTTGGTTCACCAAGGTCTTCAAGCGGTTGTACATGGCTTGCAGATCCTCTCCTTGGTGAAGCATGAAGTGACCGAGCTCCCCCTCGATCGTCTCCCGCTTGGTGATCTTGGTCACCTCGTCTCCTTCGTGCGCGGTCTTGAGCACGTCCCAAATTTCCTTTGCGCTCTTCAACCCTTGCACCTTATTATACTCCTCTCGACTTAGAGAGGCGAGGAGTATAGTAGTGGCTTGGGAGTCGAAGTGTTGGATTTGGGCCACTTCGTCCGAATCATAGTCCTCATCCCCTGCGGATGGTACCTGTACACCAAACTCAACAACCCTCCAAATGCTAGTGTGGAGTGAGGTTAGGTGATGCCTCATTTTGTCACTCCACATATTATAATCTTCACCGTCAAAAACCGGTGGTTTGCCTAATGGAACGGAAAGTAATGGAGTACATTTAGAAATACGAGGGTAGTGTAGGGGAATCTTATTAAACTTCTTGCGCTCATGGCGCTTAGAAGTTATGGACGGTGTGTCGGAGCCAGAAGTGGATGGCGATGAAGAATCGGTCTCGTAGTAGACCACTTTCCTCATCTTCTTTTTCTTGTCGCCACTCTGATGCGACTTTTGTGAGGAGGATTTCTTATCCTTCCCCTTGTTGTGGGACTCTCCCGATGGAGCCTTCCCGTGGCTTGTAACCGGTTCCCATCTTCTTGGCGTGATCTCCCGACATCACTTCGAGCGGTTAGGCTCTAATGAAGCACCGAGCTTTGATACCAATTGAAAGTCGCCTAGAGGGGGGGGTGAATAGGGCGAATCTGAAATTTACAAAGTTTAAGCACAACTACAAGCCGGGTTAGCGTTAGAATTAAAATCGAGTCCGAGAGAGAGGGCGAAAACAAATCATGAGCAAATAGGAAGTGAGACATGATGATTTGTTTTACCGAGGTTCGGTTCTTTCAAACCTACTCCCTGTTGAGGTGGTCACAAAGACCGGGTCTCTCTCAACCCTTTCCCTCTCTCAAACGGTCACTTAGACCGAGTGAGCTTCTCTTCTCAATCAAACGGGACACTAAGTCCCCGCAAGGACCACCACACAATTGGTGTCTCTTGCCTCGGTTACAATTGAGTTGATCACAAGAAAGAATGAGAAAGAAAAGAAGCAATCCAAGCGCAAGAGCTCAAATGAACACAAGTCACTCTCTCACTAGTCACTATTTGATTGGAATTGAACTAAGGACTTGGGAGAGGATTTGATCTCTTTGGTGTTTCTTGTATTGAATGCTATAGCTCTTGTAATGTGTTGGAAGGTGGAAAACTTGGATGCAATGAATGGTGAGGTGGTTGGGGTATTTATAGCCCCAACCACCAAACTAGCCGTTTGGTGGAGGCTGCTGTCGAATGGCGCACCGGACAGTCCGGTGCGCCACCGGACACTGTCCGGTGCGTCAGCCACGTCACCCGACCGTTAGGGTTTGACCGTTGGAGCTTCTGTCTTCTAGGTCACCGGACAGTCCGGTGGTGCACCGGTCAGTCACTGTATACTGTCCGGTGCGCCTTCTGACGCTGCTCTGACTCTGGCGCGCACTGTAGCGCATTGAATGCGTTCTGCAGACGGCCGTTGGCGCGAAGTAGCCGTTGCTCCGCTGGCACACCGGACAGTCCGATGGTGCACCGGACAGTCCGGTGAATTATAGCAGAGCGGCTCCCAGAATTTCTGAGACTGGCAAGTTTGGAGTTGGATTCCCTGGTGCACCGGACACTGTCCGGTGCGCCAGACCAGGGCTGCCTTCGAATGAACTTTGCTCCCTTTGTTTGAACCCTTTCTTTTGACTTGTATTGGCTTGTTGTGAACCTTTGGCACCTGTAGAACATATTTTCTAGAGCAAACTATTTAGTCCAATAATTTGTGTTGGGCAATTCAACCACCAAAATTCTTATTGGAAAAGGTTTGACCCTATTTCCCTTTCACTTGGCCGAACCATGGGATAAAAATCGCGTGTCTCTTGTGTTGCTTTCTCTGTGATTGTTTTTGTTCACAAGAACTCGCTTCAAAGCTACTTAGTCGCACTAACACTTCAATAACTAAGTTTTGTGGCTATTTAGTATTTGATTTTACAGGATCACCTATTCACCCCCCTCTAGGTGCTCTCAATTGGTATCAGAGCAGTACTCTTCATTCAAGGGACTAACCGCCCGAAGAGATATATCCTAAGGGAAAGGGGATGGTGGTCAACGACAAGGAGAAGGAGCCCCTCTTCAATGAGCCAAGGGACGACAAGCCCACTGACTCAGGTTCGAGTCACAGGAAGAGGGACGGGAAGAAGAAGAGGCACATCAAGAAAATCATCTACTACGACAGCGATGCCTTCGCTTCTTCACCAAGAGACGACGACGACTCTTCGTCGAAGAAGGAAACGGTTAATTAGAACTACTCTTTTGACTATTCTCGCATTCCATACAACTCAAATGCTCATTTGCTATGAATTCCACTTGGGAAACCCCCACACTTTGATGGAGAAGACTATTCTTTCTAGAGTCATAAAATGCGTAGTCATTTTTTTCTCTCCATCCTAGTATCTGGGAGATTGTTGAAAACGGAATGCATTTTGATAGTACTGACAATCCGGTTTTTATAAATGAGCAAATCCATAAGAATGCCCAAGCTACTACTGTTTTGTTAGCATCTCTTTGCAGGGATGAGTACAATAAGGTGAGTGGCTTGGACAACGCCAAACAGATCTAGGACACCCTCAAGATATCACATGAGGGAAATGATGCCACCATGATCACCAAGATGGAACTGGTGGAGGGTGAGCTAGGGAGGTTCGCGATGATCAGGGGAGAGGAGCCAACACAAACGTACAACAGGCTCAAGACCCTGGTCAACAAGATACGAAGATACAGAAGCATAAAATGCACGGATCATGATGTCGTCCGACTCATGCTAAGGTCTTTTACTGTAATTGACCCCCATCTTATCAACCTTATTCGTGAAAATCCTAGGTACACCAAAATGACACCCGAGGAGATCCTCAGAAAATTCGTGAGTGGGCGCATGATGGTGAAGGAGGCTCGATACGTGGATGATGCACTAAACGGTCCACTACCCATCTACGAGCCACAGTCCGTTGCTCTCAAAGCAACTAGCAGCAAAGAGACGCTACCAAGCAAGGTAGCACAAGTGGAGGCTGCTGGGCTAAATTAAGATGAGATGGCGCTCATCATCAAGTGCTTCAAGACCGCACTCAAAGGACGCAAGGAGTACCCCAACAAGAATAAAACAAGGGGAAAACGCTCCTGCTTCAAATGCGGTAAGACTGGTCACTTTATTGCTCAATGTCCTGATAATGAAAATGACCAGGCACAAGAAAGACATGGGAAGAAGGAGAAGAAGAAGAATTGCAGGAAGGTAAAGGGTGAGGCGCATCTAGGAAAGGAATGGGATTCTGACTGCTCTTCATCAGACTCCGACGACGAAGGACTTGCTGCCTCGGCCTTCGACAAATCCTCACTCTACCCCAACAAACGGCATACATGTGTTATGTCCAAGGAGAAAAAGGTACGTATTCGGGACACACCCAAGTACACTTCATCTAGTGATGAAGAATATTCCGATGATGAAGTAGCCTACACTGATCTGTTTAAAGGACTAGATAGAGCCAAGGTAGACAAAATTAATGAATCAATTGATGCTCTAAATATAAAGGATAAATTGTTAGAAAAACAAGAGGATATTTTATATGAGGAACATGACAAATTTGTTAGTGTGCAAAAATCTCTTGCTTTAGAAACTAAGAGAAATGAAATGATGTCTTCTGAGTTATCTGCTTGCCATGAAACTGTCTCTAGTTTAAAGAGTTTAAATGATGAATTGAATGCTAAACTAGAGGAAGTTAATAAAACTCGTTCATGTGTAGAGCATGTCATTATTTGTAATAGATGTAAGGACTTTGATGTTGATGCCTGTAATGAACATCTTATTTCTATTGCTCAACTAAATGATGAGGTGGCAAGTCTTAATGCTCAACTTAAGACTTGCAAAGTTGATTTTGATAAACTAAAATTTGCTAGGGATGCCTACACTGTTGGTAGACACCCCTCAATTAAGGATGGACTTGGTTTTCGAAAGGAAACCAAGAACTTAACAAGCCAAAGGACTCCTGTTCTCAACAAGGAGAAATGGAAGGCCCCTATGGCTAATAGTCCTCAAAGGAACCATGCCTTTATGTATGATAGGAAAGTTGCTAGTCGTTCTCATTACAATAGGAGTTATGATCATGCTACTTATAATTCACATGCTATGTTTGCCTCTAGTTCTACTTTTGTTCATGGTAGTAGGCCTAGGAAAAATCATGTTGTACCTCATATACCTAGGAGAATGTGCAAAGAACCTTCCAGTATTTATCATGCTTGCAATACTTCTTTTGTACTTTCATGTAAAAATGCAAAAGTAGTTGCTAGGAAGTTGGGATCCAAATGCAAGGGAGACAAAACTTGTATTTGGGTTCCAAAAGTAATTGTGACTAAGTGTCGGGGACCAAAATTAGGGGTACCCTCAAGGCTCCTAATTCTCAGCTGGTAACCCCCATCAGCATGAAGCTGCAAAGGCCCGATGAGTGCGATTAAGTCAGGGATCAGTCCATCCGAGGGACACGATCACACCTCACCCGAGCCTAGCCTCGGACAAGGGCAGCTGACCCCAGAGGATTTCCGTCTCGCCCGAGGCCCCCCTTCAGCGGCGAACATATTCCCGGCTCGCCCGAGGCCCTGCCTTTGCTAAGAAGCAACCCTGACCAAATCGCCGCACCGACCGACCAAGTCGCAGGAGCATTTAATGCAAAGGTGGCCTGACACCCTTATCCTAGCGTGCGCCCCCCGCCGGCAAAGCCGAAGTGACCGCCGTCACTTCGCCGCTCCACTGACCGGCCTGACAGAAGGACAGCGCCGCCTACGCCGCACCGACTGCAGTGCCACTGGACAGAGTAAGACTGACAAGCAGTCAGGCCCTGCCGGAGGCACCATAGGAAGCTCCGCTTCGCCTGACCAAGGGCTCGGACTCGGGCCAAGTCCCGGAAGACGGCGAACTCCGCCCGACCCAGGGCTCGGACTCGGGCTAGGCCCTAGAAGATGACGATCTCCGCCCGACCCAGGGCTCGGACTCGGGCTAAGTCCCGGAAGACGGTGAACTCCGCCCGACCCAGGGCTCGGACTCGGGCTAAGTCCCGGAAGACGGCGAACTCCGCCCGACCTAGGGCTCGGACTTGGGCTCGGCCCCAGAAGACGACGATCTCCGCCTCGCCCGACCCAGGGCTCGGACTTGGGCTCGGCTCCAGAAGACGACGATCTCCGCCTCGCCCGACCCAGGGCTCGGACTTGGGCTCGGCCCCAGAAGACGACGATCTTCGCCTCGCCCAACCCGGGGGCTCGGACTCGACCTCGGCTTCGGAGGAGCTTCCACATCGCCCAACCTAGGGCGTAGACCAGCCACGTCAACAGGAGGCACCATCATCACCCTACCCCGAGCTGACTCGGGCCGCAGGGAACAAGACCGGCGTCCCATCTGGCTCGCTCCGCCAGATAGGCAATGATGGCGCCCCGCATGCTCTGTGACGGCGGCGGCTCTCAGCCCCCTTACGGAAGCAAGAGGACGTCAGCAAGGACTCAACCGCTCCGACAGCTGTCCCTCCGCCAAGCTCCATCGCTCCTTCGACGGCCACGACATCACACCAGCTGGGTGCCAAGATCTCTCCGGCTGCCACAGCGGCATGTACCTAGGGCGCTAGCTCACCTCCGCTAGACACGTAGCACCTTGCTACACCCCCCATTGTACACCTGGATCCTCTCCTTACGCCTATAAAAGGGAGGACTAGGGCCCTCTTAGAGAGGGTTGGCCGCGCGGGGACGAGGACGAGAACAGGCGCTCGCTTGGTGCCGCTCGCTCCCTCTCCCGCGTGGATGCTTGTAACCCCCTACTGCAAGCGCACCCGACCTAGGCGCGGGACGAACACGAGGGCCGCGGGATTCCCACCTCTCTCACGCCGGTCTCCGGCCGCCTCGCTCTCCCCCCTTCACGCTCGCCCTCGCGCTCGACCCATCTGGGCTGGGGCACGCGGCGACATTCACTCGTCGGCCCAGGGACCCCCCGGTCTCGGAACGCCGACAGTTGGCGCGCCAGGTAGGGGCCTGCTGCGTGTTGACGAACAGCTTCCCGTCAAGCTCCAGATGGGCAGTCTCCAGCAACCTCTCCAACCCGGGACGGTGCTCCATTTTGGGAGTCTCGAGTTCATATCCCTCGACGGCAGCTACGACATGATGCTTCTTCCACCGCCGTGCGACAACAACGGTGGCGGCCGACAACCCGCCTGCCGGCGGTGGAATCGGCGATGTCTTCCCCGCATGGTGGAAGAACAACCTTCGAGCTCACCCCGTCCTCTCCCCCGTCGACGGAGGAGGAGGCGGGGCAACCAAGGCCAAGCAGGAGGCAGCGCCTCGTCGGCTGTCGAGCGAGTCGACGGTCCCGGCACCCCAACAGGGGGCGCACCAGGCGTCGACCTCTCGTTTGAGACGAAGGCGAGCGCCGTCTCCCCGCGACACGCCAATCCCGAGCAAGCGGACGACGCCAGCACGCTCGCGAAAAGCTTGCTGGACGTCACCCTTGTACCTGAGACGACGGCGCAGTCAGTCCCCGACGCGACCTTATCGCCGCCCGTCGACCAAAAGGTACCGATCGATTCCCATCCCACGTCTTTCGGGTTCAGCCTCAACCCGTCTAGCGACTTCGCTTTGGCGGGCACTCTCGTAGAGGCAAATCCAAACCCTGTGGGGTTTCGTGTGCGGTCACCTTGGGACCGGCTGACGGACGTCTTGACCTACGGGCCCTCTGGGTCCGAGGAAGACGACGAACCCAGCATCTGTTGGGATTTCTCTGGACTTGGTAACCCCAGTGCCATGCGGGACTTCATGACCGCATGCGACTACTGCCTTTCCGACTGTTCCGACGGTAGCCGAAGCCTCGGCGATGAGGATCGCGGCCCAAGTCGCGAATGCTTCCACGTCGATCTAGGGGGTCCCCCCGAAGGCAGCCATTTCGGCATGCCGGAGGACGGTGACCTCCCTAGGCCGGTGCCTCGCGTTGACATCCCACGGGAGCTAGCTGTGGTCCCCGTTCAGGCGAGGGGTCATGACCCACAGCTCGAGCAAATCCGCGGGGTGCAGGCCAGGCTCGACGAGGGAGCAGGAGCGCTGGAGCCGATCCGTCGGGACGTCGGGCAGGCATGGGCGGGCCAACCTCCGGCCGGAGAAATACGTCATCTACCCGAGGGTTTCCAGCACCGCATCACCGACGACATCAGGCTCAGGCCACCACCCGCATCCAGTGGGGTCGGCCAGAACCTGGCGGCAGCAGCAATGCTTCTTCGCGTGATGCCAGAGCCATCAACCACCGAGGGTCGGCGAATCCAGGGAGAACTCAAGAATCTCCTGGAAGGCGCCGCGGTCCGACAGGCCGAGAGCTCTGCCTCCCGAAGGCAGGGGTAACCCTCGGAACCTCATGCTGCGACTTCCCGATCCATGCGGGAAGCCTCGGTCTACACCGGGCGCACGCGCAACACCGCGCCTGCGGCCCCAGGTCGCCTCGGCAACGAGCACCACCATCGCGACCGACGGGCCCACCTCGACGAGAGGGTGCGCCGAGGCTACCACCCCAGGCGTGGGGGACGCTACGACAGCGGGGAGGATCGGAGTCCCTCGCCCCAACCACCCGGTCCGCAAGCCTTCAGCCGAGCCATCCGACGGGCGCCGTTCCCGACCCGGTTCTGGCCCCCGGCTACTATTACAAAGTACTCGGGGGAGTCGAGACCAAAACTGTGGCTCGTGGACTACCGTCTGGCCTGCCAACTGGGTGGAACGGACGATGACAACCTCATCATCCGCAACCTCCCCCTGTTCCTCTCTGACTCCGCTCACGCCTGGTTGGAGCACCTGCCTCCGGGGCAGATCTCCAACTGGGACGACCTAGTCCAAGCTTTCACCGGCAATTTCTAGGGCACGTATGTGCGCCCCGAGAATTCCTGGGACCTCCGAAGCTGCCGACAGCAGCTGGGAGAGTCTCTCCGAGACTACATCCGGCGATTCTCGAAGCAGCGCACCGAGCTGCCCAACATCACCGACTCGGATGTCATCGACGCGTTCCTCGCTGGCACCACCTGCCGCGACCTGGTGAGCAAGCTGTGCCGCAAGACCCCAACCAGGGCGAGCGAGCTGATGGACATCGCCACCAAGTTCGCCTCCGGCCAGGAGGCGGTCGAGGCTATCTTCCGAAAGGACAAGCAGCCCCAGGGCCGCCCATCGGAAGGTACTCCCGAGGCGTCAACTCAGCGCGGCGCCAAGAAGAAGGGCAAGAAGAAGTTGCAAACGAAACGCGACGCCGCCGACGCGGACCTCGTCGCCGCCACCGAGTACAAGAACCCTCGGAAGCCCCCCGGAGGTGCCAACCTCTTCGACAAGATGCTCAAGGAGCCGTGCCCCTATCACCAGGGACCGGTCAAGCACACCCTTGAGGAGTGCGTCATGCTTCGGCGCCACTTCCACAGGGCCAGGCCACCCGCGGAGGGTGGCAAGGCCCGCGACGACGACAAGAAGGAAGATCACCAGGCAGGAGAATTCCCCGAGGTCCGCGACTGCTTCATGATCTATGGTGGGCAAGCGGCGAATGCCTCGGCTCGGCACTGCAAGCAAGAGCGCCGGGAGGTCTACTCGGTCAAGGTGGCGGTGCCAGTCTATCTAGACTGGTCCGACAAGCCCATCACCTTCGACCGAGACGATCACCCCGACCATGTGCCGAGCTCGGGGAAATACCCGCTCGTCGTCGACCCCGTCATCGGCGACGTTAGGCTCACCAAGGTCCTCATGGACGGAGGCAGCAGCCTCAACATCATCTACGCCAAGACCCTCGGGCTCCTGTGTGTTGATCTGTCCTCTGTCCGAGCAGGCGCTGCGCCCTTCCATGGGATGATCCCCGGGAAGCGCGTCCAACCCCTCGGACAGCTCGACCTTCCCGTCTGCTTCAGAACACCCTCCAACTTCCGAAGGGAGACCCTGACGTTCGAGGTGGTCGGGTTCCGAGGAACCTACCACGTGGTACTGGGGAGGCCATGCTACGCGAAGTTCATGGCCGTCCCCAACTATACCTACCTGAAGCCCAAGATGTCGGGCCCCAACGGGGTCATCACCGTCGGCCCTACGTACAAACACGCGTTCGAATGCGACGTGGAGTGCGTGGAGTACGCCGAGGCCCTCGCCGAGTCCGAGGCCCTCATCGCCGACCTGGAGAGCCTCTCTAAGGAGGTGCCAGACGTGAAGCGTCACGCCGGCAACTTTGAGCCAGCGGAGACGGTTAAGTCCGTTCCCCTCGACCCCAGCGGCGACACCTCCAAGCAGATCCAGATCGGCTCCGGGTTCGATCCCAAATAGGAAGCAGTGCTCGTCGACTTTCTCCACGCGAACACCGACATCTTCGCGTGGAGCCCCTCGGACATGCCCGGTGTACCGAGGGATGTCGCCGAGCACTCGCTGGACATCCGAGCCGGAGCCCGACCCGTCAAGCAGCCGCTGCGCCGATTCGACGAGGAGAAGCGCCGAGCCATAGGCGAGGAGATTCACAAGCTAATGGCGGCAGGGTTCATCAAAGAGGTATTCCATCCCGAATGGCTTGCCAACCCTGTGCTTGTGAGAAAGAAAGGGGGGAAATGGCGGATGTGTGTAGACTACACTGGTCTCAACAAAGCATGTCCGAAGGTTCCCTACCCTCTGCCTCGCATCGACCAAATCGTGGATTCCACTGCTGGGTGCGAAACCCTGTCTTTCCTCGATGCCTACTCAGGGTATCATCAAATCAAGATGAAAGAGTCCGACCAGCTCATGACTTCTTTCATCACACTCTTCGGCATGTACTGCTATGTCACCATGTCGTTCGGTTTGAGGAATGCGGGCGCAACGTACCAACGGTGCATGAACCATGTGTTCGGCGAACACATTGGCCGCACAGTCGAGGCCTACGTCGATGACATCGTAGTCAAGACGAGGAAAGCCTCCGACCTCCTTTCCGACCTTGAAACGACATTCCAATGTCTCAAGGCGAAAGGTGTCAAGCTCAATCCCGAAAAGTGTGTCTTCGGGGTGCCCCGAGGCATGCTCTTGGGGTTCATCGTCTCCGAGCAGGGCATCAAAGCCAACCCGGAAAAGATCGCAGCCATTACCAGCATGGGGCCCATCAAGAACTTGAAAGGCGTACAGAGGGTCATGGGATGCCTCGCGGCTCTGAGCCGCTTCATCTCACGCCTCGGCGAAAGAGGTCTACCTCTGTACCGCCTCTTAAGGAAGGCCGAGTGCTTCACTTGGACCCCTGAGGCCGAGGAAGCCCTCGGGAACCTGAAGGCGCTCCTCACAAAGGCGCCTGTCTTGGTGCCCCCAGCTGCCGGAGAAGCCCTCCTGGTCTACGTCGCCGCGACCACCTAGGTGGTTAGCGCCGCGATTGTGGTCGAGAGGCAAGAAGAAGGGCATGCATTGCCCGTTCAGAGGCCAGTCTACTTCGTCAGCGAGGTACTGTCCGAAACCAAGATCCGCTACCCACAAGTTCAGAAGCTGCTGTACGCGGTGATCCTAACGCGACGGAAGCTGCGACACTACTTCGAGTCTCATCCGGTAACTGTGGTGTCATCCTTCCCCCTGGGAGAGATCATCTAGTGCCGAGAGGCCTCGGGTAGGATTGCAAAGTGGGCGGTGGAGATCATAGGCGAGACAATCTCGTTCGCTCCTCGGAAAGCCATTAAGTCCCAGGTCTTGGTGGACTTCGTGGCTGAATGGGTCGACACCCAGCTACCGACGGCTCCGATCCAACCGGAGCTCTGGACCATATTCTTCGACGGGTCGCTGATGAAGACAGGGGCCGACGCAGGCCTACTCTTCATCTCACCCCTCGGAAAGCATCTACGCTACGTGCTACGCCTCCACTTCCCGGCGTCCAACAATGTGGCCGAATATGAGGCTCTGGTCAACGGGTTGCGGATCGCCATCGAGCTAGGGGTCCGACGCCTCGACGCTCGTGGTGACTCACAGCTCGTCATCGACCAAGTCATGAAGAACTCCCATTGCCGCGACCCAAAGATGGAGGCCTACTGCGATGAAGTTCGGCGCCTGGAAGACAAGTTCTATGGGCTCGAGCTCAACCACATCGCTCGGTGCTACAACGAGACTACGGACGAGCTGGCTAAAATAGCCTCGGGGCGAACGACGGTTCCCCCGGACGTCTTCTCCCGAGACCTGTATCAACCCTCCGTCAAGATCGACGACACGTCCGAGCCCGAGGTACCCTCAGCCCAGTCCGAGGCACCCACGGCTCAACCCGAGGCACCCTCGGCTCGACCCGAGGCGCCCTCGATTCAGTCCGAGGTACCCTCGGCCCCCGAGGGTGAGGCACTGCGCGTCGAGGAGGAGCGAAGCGGGGTCGCGCCTAATCAAAACTGGTAGACCCCGTACCTGCAATATCTCCACCGAGGAGAGCTACCCCTCGATCGAGCCGAGGCTCGGCGGGTGGCGCGGCGCGCCAAGTCGTTCGTCTTGCTGGGAGATGAGAAGGAGCTCTACCACCGCAGCCCCTCAGGCATCCTCCAGCGATGCATCTCCATCGCCAAAGGTCAGGAACTCCTGCGAGAGATACACTCGGGGGCTTGCGGCCATCATGCAGCGCCTCGAGCCCTTGTCGGGAACGCTTTCCGGCAAGGCTTCTACTGGCCGACGGCGGTGGCCGACGCTACCCGAATCGTCCGCACCTGCGAAGGGTGCCAATTCTATGCGAGGCAGACCCATCTGCCCGCTCAGGCTCTGCAGACGATACCCATCACCTGGCCTTTTGCGGTGTGGGGTCTGGACCTCGTCGGCCCCTTGCAGAAGGCACCCGGGGGCTACGCGCACCTGCTGGTCGCCATCGACAAATTCTCCAAGTGGATCGAGGTCCGACCCCTGAACAACATCAGGCCCGAGCAGGCGGTGGCGTTCTTCACCAACATCATCCATCGCTTCGGGGTCCCGAACTCCATCATCACCGACAACGACACCCAGTTCATCGGCAGAAAGTTCCTGGACTTCTGCGAGGATCACCACATCCGGGTGGACTGAGCCGCCGTGGCTCATCCCATGACGAATGGGCAGGTGGAGCATGCCAACGACATGATTCTACAAGGGCTCAAGCCTCGGATCTACAACGACCTCAACAAGTTCGGCAAGCGATGGATGAAGGAACTCCCCTCGGTGGTCTAGAGTCTGAGGACAACGCCGAGCCGAGCCACGGGCTTCACGCCGTCCTTTCTAGTCTATGGGGCCGAAGCCATCTTGCCCACAGACTTAGAATACGGCTCCCCGAGGACGAGGGCCTACACCGACCAAAGCAACCAAGTCAGCCGAGAAAACTCGCTGGACCAGCTGGAGGAGGCTCGGGACCAGGCCTTACTACACTCGGCGCGGTACCAGCAGTCCCTGCGACGCTACCACGCCCGAGGGGTCCGGTCCCGAGACCTCCAGGTGGGCGACCTGGTGCTTCGACTGCGACAAGATGCCCGAGGGCGGCATAAGCTCACACCTCCCTGGGAGGGGCCATTCGTCATCGCCAAGGTTCTGAAGCCCGGAACATATAAGCTGGCTAACAGCCAAGGCGAGGTCTATGACAACGCCTGGAACATCCAACAGCTACGTTGCTTCTACCCTTAAGATGTTTTCAAGTTGATCATATACCTCGCACCCACGCAAAGTTTAGTCATCAAGGAAGGGTCGGCCTCGCCTCGGCAAAGCCCGACCCTCCCTCGGGGGCTAAAAGGGGGGAACCCCCTCTGCGTCGAAATTGAGGGACCTCTTTGCGTCCAAGATTTTCAAATTAAAGAAGCTTTTTGCGTTCCCCCCGGCAATGTCGGAAGCAAGGCCCCAAGGAGCGAACGCGGGTGCATGTAAGCGGCAAGGCCGACTGAGCCGAGGGACTCCTACGCCTTCGGGTTAGGAACACCTCACTCATCGCCCGCCGCGAAAAGTGACCCCTACTTGGGAAAACCACCCTGTTACTAAACAGGCGAAGCCGGACACGCAAAAAGGAAAGGAGTACGACTTCATGCAACGGTAACAAAGTGTTCAGGCCTCAGCGGCCGCAGAAGGACACACGTGCATCCGACAGAAACTGATCCAACAGAGTTAGGCGTCGCCTTGGGAAGGAGCCGCACCTTCGGCTTCATCCCCACCATCGGTAAAGTCCATCCCGGCTTCCGGCGACGGCGCAGGTGGGAGGATCTCTGCCTCAAAGGTGGTCGCCAGCACTGTGCTCGGACCCGCGGCGGCCGCGTCGAGCCTCTGGACTTCTGCCAGGGCGGCTTCATCTTTGTCGGGAAGGCAATACCCCTCGCTAACCCGCTCCAGGTCCACAACATAGTGGGAAGCGAGTACGGCGAAGGCCCGCCTGACGCCGTGGTGCAACGCCTCGCGGAGCCTGCCGCGCACATGATCGCCCAAGGCTTGAAGGCGGCTTCGAGGGGAGCTTCCTGAGGGGACGTCGCCGGAGCCAAGGACCCAGTAAACGTCCGAGACGGCCTCTAACATGGCCGCGTGGTCGGTTTCCCTCTACTCGGCCGCCCCGGCAAGCGCCTCGGCAAGCGCCTTGGCGGACTCATCGAGGGCGGACTCGAGCTCTGCGAACAGCCAAAGGAAGGATCTCAAACACAAGCAGAGGAAACAAGCAGAAACGAAAACCGAAGATGGCCAAGGCGTACCTCCAGCTCGGGTACGCTGCTCCGAGGCTGCGACCTGGGCTGCGGCTAGGTCGGCCGCAAGGGTTTCGGCCCGGCTTTCGGCCTCGGCAGCCCGGCCCCGAGACTGGTCCCGCTCCTTGACGACCCGGGCGAACTCCGACTGCTGTCGTTGCGCTTCTGCACGCGCCGCTGCCGCCTCGGCTCTCAGATCGGTGCAGAGCAACCGAAGGTCCGCCACCTTGGCACCCTGCTGGGAGAGGCGCGCAGTAGCCCCGACAAGCGAGGTCCTCAGGGATCGCAGCGAGCCCCAGACGTCGACCTCGCGGCGGATGAACGACGACTTGGCGGCGCTCCGATCCGTCAGATCCTGAGGGAAGGAAACGGGGCGTCACGAAAGACGCCTTGGTCACGAAAGGGAAAAGGTATGCCTGAAACCGTTACCTGGAGGATTTTGGGGATGTCCCTGCAGAAAACCTCCAGCGACGACCGGAGCGACCCCACCGTTGCTTCGGCGCACTCGCGGAGCTCGTCCCAGGACTGGTCCTCCCGCTCATCGTCGAGAACAAAGCCGGGATCCAAGGCCTCACGGGTCCGGAACCGGAGAAACTGGCGCCGGCCCTCGGAGCTCCGCCGCACAGCGACGAGGCTGCCGCCCGGCGGGACGGGTCGCGCCTCCACGCCCCCCTCTTCCGAGGCACCAAGCGCCGACGCCTCAGCCGTCTCGACGTCGGCAGCGGCCGGTCGCTCCCCGACTAGGACGGCGGCGACTTCGGTAGCGACAGGTGCCGGCATCACCGGCACGTCCGTTGGGCCCAGGGCCACGTCCGCGTCAGCCGCCACCCCCATCACGACGGCCGCCCCAGCAGAAGCGCCAGCCTCGGGAACCCGCTCCACGGCGACTGGTGCCGCCTGAGCCCCCTGCTGTGGAGCGCCTTGCGAGAAGGTCACCTGAACGGCAGGGCCCGGAGCGGCGCTGGCCATGCGAGCCGGTGTCGTCTTAAGGGCCTTCCGGGGCGCCAGGTCAGTCAGCCCATGGCTTCGCCGCGTCGTTCGATTTCGTATCCTTTTCTGTTTTTCCTCTTTCTCTCTCTTGCAGCAGGGACCGGGAAAGGGGGATACCTCGAAAAGGATCCTTCCCCGAGAAGGAACCAGGCTCCGAGCCCCCCTACTGATCAGAGGTTCGAAAGCTGGACCCCCGGAAGGGTTCAACAGCCGCCTCAGATCGCGTGGGCCCTACACCCACTACTGGTCAGAGGTTCAAAGGCCGGCCCCTCGAAAGGGTTCAACGACAGCCTCAGGCTACTCGGGCTCCGCGCCCAATACTGATCATGGGTTCAAAGGCTGGCCCCCGAAGGGTTCACAGCCGCCTCATATGCCGAGGGAGGGATGACCATGGGTACGTTCGATACATAACCAAGGCTCGAGCTGCGCTCCCGAGGTACCCTAGGACATTTCCGAGACCGGCGGGAACGATCTTGTAACATAATCCCACCAGAGGGAGGCATCGAGCCCTCAGACCCCGTCGCCAGGGGACCGGGTCTGGCAGATCACCCGCAGGTACTTTTGGGCGTGCCTCTGGGCCCCTGGCCGACCCCTAACGAACGGGGCACGCACATCCACTCGGATTACCCGCTTGCAGCTCGTCGGAGACACCATGTTCGGTGCCCATCGAGGGCAACATGGCGCTTTCCCCCCTCCTCCTTGCGGAAAGGCGACGCAGGGGCGTATGTAAAAAAGCCGAGTCTACCCCTGACCGCCCTCTCGCTCTGTGCAGAGGCTCGGGGGCTGCTCTCGCTAACCCAGCTCCGGCCGAACCGTTGACAGCGTCAACATACCAGCCCGAGAACTTGGGACCCGACCGTACACCTAGGCTATGGCCAGTTTGCATGAGGGAACGACCAGACCAGCCGAAGCACTACGTGAGGCAGTAAGACCTCGAAGGAGTGAAACCACTCCTCCGAGGCCTCGGGGGCTACACCCGGCGGGTGCGCTCGCGCACACCCACCGGAACAAAACGCAACCGAGAAAGGCTGGTCCCCTTGCAAAAAAGTGCGACGAAAGCCTCCAAGCGAGTGCAAACACTCCCTTCGAGGCTCGGGGGCTACTGTCGGGGACCATAATTAGGGGTACCCTCAAGGCTCCTAATTCTCAGCTGGTAACCCCCATCAGCATGAAGCTGCAAAGGCCTGATGGGTGCGATTAAGTCAGGGATCAGTCGATCCGAGGGACACGATCACGCCTCACCCGAGCCTAGCCTCGGACAAGGGCAGCCGACCCCGGAGGATTTCCGTCTCGCCCGAGGCCCCCCTTCAGCGGCGAACATATTCCCGGCTCGCCCGAGGCCCTGCCTTCGCTAAGAAGCAACCCTGACCAAATCGCCGCACCGACCGACCAAGTCGCAGGAGCATTTAATGCAAAGGTGGCCTGACACCCTTATCCTGGCGCGCGCTCCCCGCCGGCAAAGCCGAAGTGACCGCCGTCACTTCGCCGCTCCACTGACCGGCCTGACAGAAGGACAGTGCCGCCTACGCCGCACCGACTGCAGTGCCACTGGACAGAGTAAGACTGACAAGCAGTCAGGCCCTGCCGGAGGCACCATAGGAAGCTCCGCTTCGCCTGACCAAGGGCTCGGACTCGAGCCAAGTCCCGGAAGACGGCGAACTCCGCCCGACCCAGGGCTCGGACTCGGGCTAGGCCCCAGAAGACGACGATCTCTGCCCGACCTAGGGCTCGGACTCGGGCTAAGTCCCGGAAGACGGCGAACTCCGCCTGACCCAGGGCTCGGACTCGGGCTAAGTCCCGGAAGACGGCGAACTCCGCCCGACCCAGGGCTCGGACTTGGGCTCGGCCCCAGAAGACGACGATCTCCGCCTCGCCCGACCCAGGGCTCGGACTTGGGCTCGGCCCCAGAAGACGACGATCTCCGCCTCGCCCGACCCAGGGCTCGGACTTGGGCTCGGCCCCAGAAGACGACGATCTCCGCCTCGCTTGACCCAGGGCTCGGACTTGGGCTCGGCCCCAGAAGACGACGATCTCCGCCTCGCCCAACCCGGGGGCTCGGACTCGACCTCGGCTTCGGAGGAGCTTCCACATCGCCCAACCTAGGGCGTAGACCAGCCACGTCAATAGGAGGCGCCATCATCACCCTACCCCGAGCTGACTCGGGCCGCAGGGAACAAGACCGGCGTCCCATCTGGCTCGCTCCGCCAGATAGGCAATGATGGCGCCCCGCATGCTCTGTGACGGCAGCGGCTCTCAGCCCCCTTACGGAAGCAAGAGGACGTCAGCAAGGACTCAACCGCTCTGACAGCTGTCCCTCCGCCAAGCTCCATCGCTCCTTCGACAGCCACGACATCACACCAGCTGGGTGCCAAGATCTCTCCGGCTGCCACAGCGGCATGTACCTAGGGCGCTAGCTCACCTCCGCTAGACACGTAGCACCTTGCTACACCCCCCATTGTACACCTGGATCCTCTCCTTACGCCTATAAAAGGGAGGACCAGGGCCCTCTTAGAGAGGGTTGGCCGCGCGGGGACGAGTACGAGAACAGGCGCTCGCTTGGAGCCGCTCGCTCCCTCTCCCGCGTGGACGCTTGTAACCCCCTACTGCAAGCGCACCCGACCTGGGCGCGGGACGAACACGAGGGCCACGGGATTCCCACCTCTCTCACGCCGGTCTCCGGCCGCCTCGCTCTCCCCCCGTCGCGCTCGCCCTCGCGCTCGACCCATCTGGGCTGGGGCACACGACGACATTCACTCGTCGGCCCAGGGACCCCCGGTCTCGGAACGCCGACACTAAGCTTGTAGGACCCAACAAGAGTTGGGTACCTAAAACCCAAGCTTAATTTCTTGCAGGTTTATGCATCTTGGGGCTCTAGCTAGATAATCGACAGCGGATGCACAAACCACATGACAGGGGAGAAGAAGATGTTCACCTCCTATGTCAAGAACAAGGATTCCTAAGATACGATCATCTTTGGAGATGGGAACCAAGGCAAGGTCAAAGGCTTGGGCAAGATTGCCATCACTAACGAGCACTCAATTTCGAATGTACTTCTAGTAGAGTCACTCGGGTACAACCTTCTGTCTGTAAGTCAATTGTGTCACATGGGTTACAATTGTCTGTTTACAAATGTTGATGTATCTATCTTTAGAAGGAGTGATGGTTCATTAGCTTTTAAGGGTGTATTAGACGACAAACTCTACTTAGTTGATTTTTCGAAAGAGAATGCCGATCTAGATGCATGCTTAATAGCTAAGACTAATTTGGGATGGCTTTGGCATCGCCGTCTAGCACATGTTGGGATGAAGAACCTTCATAAATTTTGAAGGGAGAACATGTGTTAGGACTAACCAATGTCTGTTTTGAGAAAGACAGACCCTGTGCAGCAAGTCAGGCAGGGAAACAGGTGGAAAGCACTCATCACAGCAAGAACGTGATGACAACATCAAGACCACTGGAGCTTCTTCACATGGACCTCTTTGGACCCATTGCATACCTCAGAATCGGGGGAAGTAAGTATGGTCTTGTAATTGTTGATGACTTTTCCCGCTTCACTTGGGTGTTCTTTTTGCAAGACAAATCAGAAACCCAAGGGACCCTAAAGCGCTATCTAAGGAGGGCTCAAAACAAATTTGAGCTAAAGGTGAAAAAGATAAGGAGCGACAACGGGTCCGAGTTCAAGAATCTGCAAGTTGAAGAGTATCTTGAGGAGGAAGGCATCAAGCATGAGTTCTCCGCTCCCTATACACCACAACAAAATAGTGTAGTAGAGAGGAAGAACAGGACGCTAATCGACACGGTGAGAACGATGCTTGGAGAGTTCAAGACGCCTGAGCAATTCTGGTCGGAAGCTATGAACACAGCCTGCCACTAGGGGTGGGCACTTTTTTACCGTAAACCGAAAACCAAACCGAACCGTACGGAACCGAACCAAAATTTCGGTTTTTTTGGTAGTTCGGTTCGGTTTCGGTTTTTGTATCTAAGAAGTTTGGTTTTCGGTATCGTAATCGGTTTTTCACCGTATACCAAACCGAAATACCAAAAAAACCGAATACCAAATTTTATCAATTCTCAAATTTGACTATTCGATTATGTGAACTAAATGTGTGATACAATTAAATTGTTATTCACTTGTTTGTATGTGATGTATGATGTATCTCTAAATATTTGTACCTATATAATTTTTACTTTTTAAAATTATGTGTAATGTATCATGTAAACTTATTGTATGTATTGTCTTGAGTATAAGTTTGGTATTCGGTTTTTACCGAAAAACCGAAGTAAAAAACCGAAACCGAACTACTCGGTTTTCATTTTCTAGAAAACCGATCGGTTTCTAATGTATGAAAACCGAAGTTTTTTAAAACCGAAAAACCGAACCGAAGTTTAGAAAAAAACCGAATGCCCAGCCCTACCTGCCACGCCATAAACCGGCTCTATCTGCATCGCCTCCTCAAAAAGACCTCCTACGAACTTCTTACCGGTAACAAACCCAATGTCTCTTACTTTCGTGTATTTGGGAGCAAATGCTATGTGGCAGAACCTCCCAAGTTATTGGGCCCACAAGCACATGTCCTTGTCTCAAAGACCTCAGACGGCTATGCATGTGCACCAGATAACTTAACAGGATCCGTCCGAGTGTCCTAGGGACCCCGGATAAACCACTTACAACCAGGATCGCAAGATTAAGTAAACACAAATCACACACCAACATTTTGCAGTGGAAATCTTATTACCAAATTTTACAAGTTACAACAAATTTACATTATATTTATCGGAGTGGTTACAAAAGTGGTTCAAAGTGATAAACTTTGAAATGTTATAAATTATTTATAAGTTTGAAATATATATGCTAGCTCAAGTGACCATCCTCAATAAGAAGAATATAAGAGTTACTTAGACTTATAAGAAGGCCGAGCCCACCGGCACTTAACACCATCATCAGCAGCACAAAACTATAACCTGAAAAACAACAGGGAATAAAACCCTGAGTATGGAATTACTCAGCAAGACTTACCCGACTAAAGAAAAGACTCTCAAGGGTATGCTGGCTAGAGGGATTCAAGGTAAAGCTCATCAAGTTTCAAAGACTCTTTTTGCAGAAAAGCTTTCTAGAAGTGGGTCCTTAAGCCAAAATTTTACATCACAAGTTAAGTACTTTTCCTGAATCTAGATTTGCCTAATCTAGAGCATTCACTTGTCCTACACTAGCTTTCTTTTAAAATCCAACTTTTGTTTTGCTTGTTATCTACGATGAGGGTCGAAGATCCAGTCTTCATATCCGAGAAGTTCGGCGATCCGAATCGATTAATACCCAGCTGGGGATCTCCAACCACACGACATATGCTTCCCTTAACTCTTTTGCACATGTCTACCATTCCCACGGATCCTCCACCACATGAACAGGTCCACGCCACCCGAGAGCACACCACCCCTTTTAGGCGGTCCGTTGCCAGGAGGGTACGTGCCACTCTCGCCATCTCTCCACTCCCAGTGCGCGATTGTCTTTTCATGTATGGAATAGCCGGGTTCAAGCTTACCCATGACGAGGTATGTGGCCAGATAAAGGGTCCTAGATCAGCAGGCCAACAATTGGTACGGTCCTTAATCGACACAGACGGGCGACTTTTCCTGCTCAGCGTCTGGTTCCATTTTAAACTATTTCAAAATTTTGGCGTCTGGCAGAGGGGCCATGCCTGGATAATGAATTTGTCAACGTCTTGATGCCTTCATTATCCCAAGCCCATTTTCTTTTTTTGTAAAAACATGAGTCATAGATCAAAAACATTTTTCTTAATCTATCAGCATGACTAAGCATCTCTAGCTTTTATAAAATAGGTGACAAGGTATGGTAATCAATCTTTCAAGGATGGTAATGCATTAAGTGTTTAATCAATCAACTCCTATCACCTAATGCAGCATATAAGTGATAAAATTTTGTAAACACAAGGGAGGTGGCAAATGCACCGGGGCTTGCCTGGGATAACACTACGTTAGTGTTTGTTAAGTGGTGACCACTTGACGATCCGTGTCAGTGTTTCGAAACCCGGGGGGTCCCTGGACCGACGAGTGAATTGTCGCTGTGTGCCCCAGCCCAGATGGGTCGACGCGAGGCGGAACACGAAGGGGGGAAAGGAAGCAGCCGGAGGGAGGCAGGCGTGAGAGAGCGGATCTCGCGACCTTCGTGTTAGCCCCGCGCCTGAGTCGGGTGCGCTTGCAGTAGGGGGATACAAGCGTCCACGCGGGAGTGGGAGCGAGCGGCCTTGCGCGAGCGTCGTCCCGTCCTTCTTCGCGCGGGCCAACCCTCTGTAAGAGGGCCCTGGTCCTTCCTTTTATAGGCGTAAGGAGAGGATCCAGGTGTACAATGGGGGGTGTAGCAGAGTGCTACGTGTCTAGCGGAGGAGAGCTAGCGCCCTAAGTACATGCCGTCGTGGCAGCCGGAGAGGTTTTGGTACCCGGTTCGTGTGGTGTCGTGGCCGTTGGAGGAGTGCTGGAGCCTGGCGAGAGGACAGCTGTTGGGGCTGTCGAGTCCTTGCTGACGTCCTCTTGTTTCCGTAAGGGGGCTGAGAGCCGCCGTTGTCACAGGGCATGCGGGGCGCCATCATTACTCGCATGGTGGAGCGAGCCAGATGGGACGCCGATCTGGTTCCCCGTAGCCCGAGTCAGCTCGGGGTAGGGCAATGATGGCGCTTCCTGTTGACATGGTCGGTCCGTGCCCTAGGCTGGGCAAGGTGGAGGCTCCTCCGAGGTCGAGGTCGAGGTCGAGCCCCCGAGTCGGGCGAGGCGGAGTTCGTCGTCTTCCGGGGTTGAGCCCATGTCCAAGCCCTGGGGTCGGGCGAGGCGGAGTTCGCCGTCTTCCGGGGCTGAGCCCGAGTCCGAGCCCTGGGTCGGGCAGAGCGGAGTTTGCCGTCTTCCGGGGCTGAGCCCATGTCCGAGCCCTGGGGTCGGGCGAGGCGGAGTTCGCCGTCTTCCGGGGCTGAGCCCGAGTCTGAGCCCTGGTCGGGCGGAGCGGAGTTCACCGTCTTCCAGGGCTGAGCCCGAGTCCGAGCCCTGGGTCGGGCGGAGCGGAGTTCGCTGTCTTCCGGGGCTGAGCCCGAGTCCGAGCCCTGGGGTCGGGCGAGGCGGAGTTTGCCGTCCTCCGGGGCTGAGCCCGAGTCTGAGCCCTAGGTCGGGCGAGGCGGAGTTTCCTATGACGCCCGAGGCCGGCCTTGGCTGCTGTCAGCCTCACTCTGTCGGGTGGCTCAGCAGTCGGAGCGGCGCAGGCGGCGCTGTCCTCTTGTCAGACCGGTCAGTAGAGCAGCGAAGTGACCGCGGTCACTTCGGCTCTGTCGACTGGTGGGCGTGCGTCAGGATAAAGGTGTCAGGCCACCTTTGCATTAAATGCCCCTGCGATTTGGTCGGTCGGCGTGGCGATGTGGCCAAGGTTGCTTCTCGGTGAAGACTGGGCCTCGGGCGAGCCGATAGTGTGCCCGTTGCTGGAGGGGGGGGTCCTCGGGCGAGACGTAGGTTCTCCGGGGTCGACTTCCCTTGCCCGAGGCTAGGCTCGGGCGAGGCACGATCAAGTCCCTTGAATGGACCGATCCTTGACTTAATCGCACCCATCAGGCCTTTGCAGCTTTGTGCTGATGGGGGTTACCAGCTGAGATTTAGGGGTCTTAAGGGTACCCCTAATTATGGTCCCCGACAGTAGCCCCCAAGCCTCCAAGGGAGTACTAATACTCGCTTGGAGGCTTTTGCCGCACTTTTTTGCAAGGGGACCTGCCTTTTTCGGTTGCATTATGTTCCGGTGGGTTCGCGCGAGCGCACCCGCCGGGTGTAGCCCCCGAGGCCTCGGAGGAGTAGTTTTACTCCTTCGAGGTCTTAGTGCGTTTCACAGCACTTCAGCTGGTCTAGTTGTTCCCTCATGCGAGCTGGCCGTAGCCCGAGTGCACAGTCGGGTCCCAAGTTCTCGGGCTGGTATGTTGACGCTGTCAACGGTTTGGCCGGAGCCGGGTTTGCGAGAGCAGCCCCTGAGCCTCTGCACAGGGCGAGAGGACGGTCAAGGACAGACTCGTCTTTTTTACATACGCCCCTGCGTCGCCTTTTCGCAAGGAGGAGGGGGGGAAAGCGCCATGTTGCCCTCGGAGGGCGCCGAACATGGTGTTTCCGGTGAGCTGCTGGCGGGTAATCCGAGCGGACGCCCGTGCCCCATTTGCTAGGGGTCGGCTAGAGGCCCGGAGGCGCGCTCCAAAAGTTCCTGCGGGTGATCTGCCGGACCCGGTCCCCTTTGACGGGGTCCGAGGGCTCGATGCCTCCCTCTGATGGGATTCCGTTACAAGATCGCTCCCGCTGGTCTCGAAAATGTCCTAGGGTACCTCGGGAGCATAGCCCGAGCCTTGGTTATGTATCAAACGTACCCAGGGTCATCCCTCGCTCTGTGTCTGAGGCGACTGTGAACCCTTCGAGGGCCAGCCTACAAACCCCTGATCAGTAGTGGGCGCGGGGCCCGAGTGGCCTGAGGCGGCTGTTGAACCCTTCGAGGGGCCGGCCATCGAACCTCTGACCAGTAGTGGGCGCAGAACCCAATCGATCTGAGGCGGCCGTTGAACCCCTCCGAGGGGCCGGCCTTCGAACCTCTGATCAGTAGGGAGGCTCGGAGCCTGTTTCCTTCATGGAGAAGGGTCCTTTTCGGGGTATCCCCCTTTCCCGGTCCCTGTTGTAAGAGAGAGAAAGAGGAAAAGGAAAAGGACACGAAATCGAATGACGCGGCGTACCTTCATGGAGAAGCGTCGCTTGCTTCCCCTGCCAGAGACGCCGCCTGTCCCGCCGCGGAGTTAATGCGACGGGGCGAGCGGTTCGCGGGGCGGTCATTGCGCGTGTGCGAGCCGTTCGAGGAACGGATCACGGGCGCACCATCTTCACGCCGTGGGGGAGGGCTCCCTCGCTGCCCCTGGATGGGACGTAAGCATGGCTGACGACGTGACCGCTGCTCCTGCCCGCCTGTCACCGCCATCACTGCCGACCCATTTTTGGCCGCATTGACCGTCGCGCCTGGCTGGCACTGCTGGGTCGTACGCAGGGTTGCCTCGAGTCGTGGTACTGGTTCCGCAATCGAGGAGGCGTGGCAGTGGTGCGAGTGGCGGTGCAGTTGCTTGCACGTAGCGACCGGCGCGCCGGTTGCATGACGCGTGGGTGTGGGCTTCCATGCTGGGCGCGTTGGAAGTCGGAGAGGTGCGCCCACTTGGCGCGGTTGCATGCCGCCTGCATGGCTTCCCGCCCTTTCGCCCGCTGGTCTGGGCAAAAGTGGAGAACTGCTTGTAACCGCTGGGCGGTTGCATGCACTGCACGCGGTGGTTTGGCTTCTTCTGCTCTGGACCGGCTTGCATGACGTGTGGGACCCAGCCCCCGCGCCGTGGGGGGGAGAATCTTGGAGCGTGTTGGAGGAGACTCAACCCGCAACGGTTGAGGGCGCAAGTGGGTAGAGTTGCCTTTGAAGGGGGGCGACCCCCTTGGAGGGCAACCATGTCTTCGCGCTCCTCTCATGCATCGTGCCTTTCCACCTTCCGAGCCCCCAGATGGGGGACGCCCGCAATCCTTCTGCCTTGTTGTCGGAGGAACGCAACTTCGTGGAAGTTGGTACCTTTCGGCCATTGTTCGGCTTCAAGGATTTTCATCATGCAGCCTGGCTGCATCCCCTCGCCGGTGGTCACCCAAGACGGTGACCACCAGTCTCTGGGTGGGGAGGAGCAAACCAGGCTGCGATCTTGGTTCCGCCCTCAGCTTCAAGGATGTTCATCATCCTTGCTGGGGTGGAGGCCAGGCTGAGCCGGAGCTCTACCTCCCGCGCGGGCCGGCTGGTCACCCCTCCTCTTCCAGCTTCTGGTGGTGGAAACCATCCTCTAGCCTTGCGGAGGAGGCATCCTCCAGCCATGCCGGGGAAGGCGAACTGTTGCTGTCCAGCTAGGATGCAACATTCCGTCCTCCTCCTGGCTTTCGCGGCGAGGACGGGAGTGAGGACCTGCCGGCGCGCCTTGCCGACCGTCGGCGTTGGTGGAGAGGTGGACGGCGCCGTCCGTGCTGATGTGGTGGCAGCCGGAGGAAGCTCCCCCCTCATTGAGGCCGTCGGCGCCGCCCACGGGCCGGCCCCCGGCTCTTTGGTTTTGATGTCTGTTTCACGTCCCTTGAGTAGGGACGCGAACGAAGGCCTTCCGGTGGCCGCGCCCGTACTGGGATCATGGCTGCTGCTGTGGGGTCGGAACCGGAGTTCTGTTTGTAATGGCACCTTGAGCGCCGGTGTCTTGTTCAATGCGGCTGTCGAGGCCTGAACGTGTACGTATTTTCGGCATGGAGCCATGTTTTTTCTTCATTTCGAGCACTGAGACTCGCCTTGTCGATTATCTGAACCGCTTCACCGAGCGTGAGTTGCCTCATGCAAAGGTGACGAGTGAGGTATCCGTATCCCGGAGGAGTAGGAGTCCCTCGGCTCGGTCGCCCTTGCTGTCCGAGGCCCCTCTTGCTTAGTTAAAGGAACCCCTCGGCCGCCCTTCGATGAGCCGAAGCCGGAGGTAGGGGTGTCAGCACGGACGGAGGCAGAGTTGGCTTTGAAAAGGAGGTGTAGTTGGTCAGAGCCTGGCCGGGTCGTCCACTGGCGGAGCCGACGCCGGAGTTGAGCTGCCGAGGCCACAAGCCGAGCTGATGTCTTTGGGGGTCAGCTGGCGGAGGCCTCGGGGTGGCCGGCCGAGCCGCCTGCTTGGGCCAGATTCTCGAAGAAGACCCTGACGGCGATGGCCCGGGTGTGGTGCTGATGTCGTCCTTTAGAGTGGGGGCCCTCCGACCGCGTCGCCGTCTGAGGCTAGGTCAGACCCCGCCGAAGGTGTAGTTGATGCCGAGGGTGCTGCTGCCCCCTTCGACTGTCGACGTCCGAGCCTACAGGATCAGGTTGTCTTGTAGTGTGTGTATGTTTTTTGCGGCCACCGAGGCCTAAACACACCGTCGTCGTGTTGTAAAGCTGCGTTTCTTTTCCTCTTGTTTCGAGTATCCGGACTCATTTGTCGGTAACAAAATTGTTTATGCGGGCGAGAGTTGCTTTTCACGGAAGGCGATGAGTGAGGTATCCGTATCCCGGAGGCGTAGGAATCCCTCGGCTCGGTCGGCCTTGCCGCTTACGTGCGCTCTTGCTCGTCCATAGGGTTCTGTTACCGACGCAGTCGAGAAGGTCCGAAAAATCATTTCGGCAGAGGAGCTCTCGAGCATGAAGACTTGTTCGGTCCGTGGAGTCACTTATCCGAACGCGAGTTACTTATCGCAGAAGGTGATGAGTGAGGTATCCGTATCCTGGAGGCGTAGGAGTCCCTTTGCTCGGTCAGCCTTGGCTGCTTACGTGTACTCCATCGTTTTCAGGATCCACTTTTGAAGTAGTCGAAGAGCACGAAAGGCATTCTGGCAGAAAAGATTTTTTTTCTTTATTCGAGGAAAATTTCGACGCAGAGGGGGTTGCCCCCTTCTAGCCCCCGAGGGAGGGTCGGGCTTTGCCGAGGCAAGGCTGACCCTTCCTTGACGACCATACTTGGTGTGTGAACGAGGTATACGAGCAACTTGAAAGCATCTTAAGGGTAGAAGCAACATAGCTGTTGGATGTTCCAAGCGTTGCTGTAGACCTCGCCTTGGCTGTTGGCCAGCTTATACGTTCCGGGCTTCAGGACCTTGGCGATGACGAACGGCCCTTCCCAGGGAGGCGTGAGTTTGTGCCGCCCTCGAGCGTCTTGTCGCAGCCGAAGCACCAGGTCGCCCACCTGGAGGTCTCGGGACCGAACCCCTCGGGCGTGGTAGCGTCGCAGGGACTGCTGGTATCGCGCCGAGTGTAGTAAGGCCACGTCCCGAGCCTCCTCCAGCTGGTCCAGTGAGTCTTCTCGGTTGGCTCGGTTGCTTTGGTCGGTGTAGGCCCTCGCCCTCGGGGAACCGTATTCCAAGTCTGTGGGCAAGATGGCCTCAGCCCCATAGACTAGAAAGAATGGTGTGAAGCCCGTGGCTCGGCTCGGCGTTGTTCTCAGACTCCAGACCACCGAGGGGAGTTCCTTCATCCACCGCTTGCCGAACTTGTTGAGGTCGTTGTAGATCCGAGGCTTGAGTCCTTGCAGGATCACACCGTTAGCCCGCTCCACTTGCCCATTCATCATGGGGTGAGCCACGGCAGCCCAGTCCACCCGGATGTGGTGATCCTCGCTGAAGTCCAGGAACTTTCTACCGGTGAACTGGGTGCCGTTGTTGGTGATGATGGAGTTCGGAACCCCAAAGCGATGGATGATGTTGGTGAAGAACGCCACCGCCTGTTCGGACCTGATGCTGTTTAGGGGTCGGACCTCGATCCACTTGGAGAATTTGTCGATGGCGACCAACAGGTGCGTGTAGCCCCCGGGTGCCTTCTGCAAGGGGCCAACAAGGTCCAGACCCCACATAGCAAATGGCCAGGTGATGGGTATGGTCTGCAGAGCCTGAGCGGGCAGGTGGGTCTGCCTCGCGTAGAACTGACACCCTTCGCAGGTGCGAACAATTCTAGTAGCGTCGGCCACCGCCGTCGACCAGTAGAATCCTTGTCGGAAGGCATTTCCAACGAGGGTTCGAGGTGCTGCGTGATGGCCGCAAGCCCCCGAGTGTATCTCTTGCAAGAGCTGCTGGCCTTCGGCGATGGAAATGCATCGCTGGAGGATGCCTGAGGGGCTGCGGTGGTAGAGCTCCTTCCCATCTTCCAGCAAGACGAAAGACTTGGCGCGCCGCGCCAACCGCCGAGCTTCGGCTTGGTCGAGGGGCAGCTCCCCTCGGTGGAGATATTGCAGGTACGGGGTCTGCCAGCTTTGATTAGGCGTAACCTCGCTCGGTTCCCCCTCGACGCGCAGTGCCTCACCCTCGGGGGCCGAGGGTACCTCGGGCTGAGCCGAGGGTACCTTGGACCGTGCCGAGGGTACCTCGGACTGGGCCGAGGGTACCTCGGACTGAGCCGAGGGTGCCTCGGGCGGAGCCGAGGGTGCCTCAGACGGAGCCGAAGGTGCCTCGGGCTCGGGCGTGTCCTCGGTCTTGACGGAGGGTTGACGCAGGTCTCGGGAGAATACGTCCGGGGGAACTGTTGTTCGTCCCGAGGCTATTTTAGCCAGCTCGTCCGCAGTCTCGTTGTAGCGTCGGGCGATGTGGTTGAGCTCGAGCCCGTAGAACTTGTCTTCCAGGCACCGAACCTCATCGTAGTAGGCTTCCATCTTCGGGTCGCGGCAGTGGGAGTTCCTCATGACTTGGTCGATGACGAGCTGCGAGTCACCGCGAGCGTCGAGGCGTCGGACCCCTAGCTCGATGGCGATTCGCAACCCGTTTACCAGAGCCTCGTACTCTGCCACATTGTTGGACGCCGGGAAGTGGAGGCGTAGCACGTAGCGTAGGTGCTTTCTGAGGGGCGAGACGAAGAGGAGGCCTGCGCCGGCCCCCGTCTTCATCAGCGACCCATCGAAAAACATGGTCCAGAGCTCCGGTTGGATCGGAGCCGTCGGGAGCTGCGTGTCGGCCCATTCAGCCACGAAGTCCGCCAAGACCTGGGACTTGATGGCCTTCCGAGGGGCGAACGAGATCATCTTGCCCATGATGTCCACCGCCCACTTCGCAATTCTACCCGAGGCCTCTCGGGACTGGATGATCTCTCCCAGGGGGAAGGATGACACCACAATCACCGGATGAGACTCGAAGTAGTGTCGCAACTTCCGCCGTGTCAGGATCACCGCGTACAGCAGCTTCTGGATTTGTGGGTAGCGGATCTTGGTCTCGGACAGTACCTCACTGATGAAGTAGACTGGCCTCTAGACGAGCAATGCATGCCCTTCTTCTCGTCTCTCAACCACGATCGCGACGCTAACCACCTGGGTGGCTGCGGCGACGTAGATCAAGAGGGCTTCTCCGGCAGCGGGGGGCACCAAGATGGGCGCGTTCGTGAGGAGCGCCTTCAGGTTCCCGAGGACTTCCTTGGACTCGGGAGTCCAAGCGAAGCACTCAGCTTTCCTTAAGAGGCGGTACAGAGGCAGACCTCTTTCGCCGAGGCGGGAGATGAAGCGGCTCGGAGCCGCGAGACATCCCATGCCCTCTGTACGCCTTTCAAGTCCTTGATTGGCCCCATGCTGGTGATGGCTGCAATCTTCTTCGGGTTGGCTTCGATGCCCCGCTCAGAGACGATGAACCCCAAGAGCATGCCTCGGGGGACCCCGAAGACACACTTTTCGGGATTAAGCTTCACGCCTTTCGCCTTGAGACATCGGAACGTCGCTTCAAGGTCGGAAAGGAGGTCGGAGGCCTTCCTCGTCTTGACTACGATGTCATCGACGTAGGCCTCGACCGTTCGGTCGATGTGTTCGCCAAACACATGGTTCATGCATCGTTGGTACGTTGCCCCCGCATTCCTCAAACCAAACGGCATTGTAACGTAGCAGTACATGCCGAAGGGTGTGATGAATGAAGTCGCGAGCTAGTCGGACTCCTTCATCCTAATCTAGTGATACCCTAAGTAGGCATCGAGGAAAGACAGGGTTTCGCACCCAGCAGTGGAATCCACGATCTGATCGATGCGAGGCAGAGGGTAGGGAACCTTCGGACATGCTTTGTTTAGACCAGTGTAGTCTACACACATCCGCCATTTCCCCCCTTTCTTTCTCACAAGCACAGGGTTGGCAAGCCATTCGGGATGGAATACCTCTTTGATGAACCCTGCCGCCAGTAGCTTGTGGATCTCCTCGCCTATGGCTCTACGCTTTTCTTCGTCGAATCGGCGCAGAGGTTGCTTCACGGGTCGGGCCCCAGCTCGGATATCCAGAGAGTGCTCGGCGACTTCCCTCGGTATGCCGGGCATGTCCGAGGGACTCCACGCGAAAACGTCGGCGTTTGCGCGGAGAAAGTCGACGAGCACTGCTTCCTATTTGGGGTCGAGCTCGGAACCGATCCGGATCTGCTTGGAGGTGTCGTTGCAGGGGTCGAGAGGGACAGACTTGACCATCTCCGCTGGTTCGAAGTTGCCGGCGTGGCGCTTCACGTTGGGCACCTCCCTAGAGAGACTCTCCAGGTCAGCGATGAGGGCCTCAGATTCGGCGAGGGCCTTGGCGTACTCCACGCACTCCACATCGCATTCGAATGCGTGTCGGTACGTGGGCCCGACGGTGATGACCCCGTTGGGGCCCGGCATCTTGAGCTTGAGGTAGGTGTAGTTGGGGACGGCCATGAACTTGGCGTAGCATGGCCTCCCCAGCACTGCGTGGTAGGTTCCTCGAAACCCGAGCACTTCGAACGTGAGGGTCTCCTTTCGAAAGTTGGAGGGCGTTCCGAAGCAGACGGGAAGGTCGAGTTGTCCGAGGGGTTGAACGCGCTTCCCGGGGACAATCCCGTGGAAAGACGCAGCGCCCGTCCGGACCGAGGACAGATCGATCCGCAGGAGCCCGAGGGTCTCGGCGTAAATAATGTTGAGGCCGCTGCCTCCGTCCATGAGGACCTTGGTGAGCCTGACGTTGCCGATGATGGGGTCGACAACGAGTGGGTATCTCCCCGGGCTCGGCACGTATTCCGGATGGTCGGCCCGGTCGAAGGTGATGGGCTTGTCAGACCAGTCTAGGTAGACTGGCGCCGCCAACTTTACCGAGCAGACCTCCCGATGCTCTTGCTTGCGGTGCCAAGCCGAGGCGTTCACCACTTGCCCGCCGTAGATCATGAAGCAGTCGCAGACCTCGGGGAACCCTCCTGCCTTGTGATCTTCCTCCTTTGCGTCGTCGAGGGCCTTGCCACCCTCCGCGGGTGGCCCGGCCTTGTGGAAGTGTCGTCGAAGCATGGCACACTCCTCAAGGGTGTGCTTTACGGGCCCCTGATGATAGGGGAACGGCTCCTTGAGCATCTTGTCGAAGAGGTTGGCACCTCCGGGAGGTTTCCGAGGGTTCTTGTGCTCGGCGGCGGTGACAAGGTCCGCGTCGGCGGTGTCGCGTTTTGCTTGCGACTTCTTCTTGCCCTTCTTCTTGGCGCCGCGCTGAGTTGACGCCTCGGGAGCATCTTCCGGTGGGCGGCCCTGGGGCTGCTTGTCCTTCCGGAAAATGGCCTCAACCGCCTCCTGGCCAGAGGCGAACTTGGTGGCGATGTCCATCAGCTCGCTCGCCCTGGTGGGGGTCTTGCGACCCAGCTTGCTCACCAGGTCGCGGCAGGTGGTGCCGGCGAGGAACGCGCCGATGACATCTGAAACGGTGACGTTCGGCAGCTCTGTGCGCTACTTCGAGAATCGCCGGATGTAGTCCCGGAGAGACTCTCCCGGCTGCTAGCGGCAGCTTCGGAGATCCCAGGAGTTCCCAGGGCGCACGTACGTGCCCTGGAAATTGCCGGCGAAGGCTTGGACCAGGTCGTCCCAGTTGGAGATCTGCCCCGGGGGCAGGTGCTCCAGCCAGGCTCGAGCGGTGTCGGAGAGGAACAGGGGGAAGTTGCGGATGATGAGGTTGTCATCGTCCGTTCCACCCAGTTGGCAGGCCAGCCGATAGTCCGCGAGCCACAGTTCCGGTCTCGTCTCCCTCGAGTACTTTGTGATAGTAGTCGGGGTTCGAAACCGGGTCGGGAACGGTGCCCATCGTATGGCGCGGCTGAAAGCCTGTGGACCGGGTGGTTCGGGCGAAGGACTCCGATCGTCCCCGCTGTCGTAGCGTCCCCCACGCCTGGGGTGGTAGCCTCGGCGCGCCCTGTCGTCGAGGTGGGCCCGACGGCTGTGATGATGGCGCTCGTCGCCGAGGCGACCCGGGGCCACATGTGCTGTGTTGCGCGTGCGCCCGGACTGGACCGAGGCTTCCCGCATGAATCGGGAAGTCGCGGCGCGACGTTCCGAGGGGAACCCCTACCTTCGGGAGGCAGAACTTTCGGCCCGTCGGACCGCGGCGTCCTCCAGGAGATTCTTGAGCTCTCCCTGGATACGCCGCCCCTCGGTGGTTGATGGCTCCGGCATCGCGCGGAGGAGTATTGCCACTGTAGCCAGGTTCTGGCCGACTCCGCTAGAATCCGGCGGCGGCCTCACCCTGACGTCGTCGGTGATGCGGTGCTGGATGTCATGGGGGAGATGACGCGCTTCTCCAGCCGGGGGTTGGACCGCCCATTCCTGCCCGATGTCCCGGCGGATCGGCTCAAGTGCTCCTGCTTCCTCGTCGAGCCTGGCCTGCCTCTCGCGGATTTGCTCGAGCTGTGGGTCAGGACCCCCCGCCGGGACGGGGACCACAGCTAGCTCCTGAAGGATGTCAACGCGAGGCTCGGGCCTAGGGGATCACCGTTTTCCGGCATACCAAGATGGTTGCCTTCGCCGGGACCCCCTAGATCGACGTGGAAACATTCACGACTTGGGCCGCGGTCCTCATTGTCGAGGCCGCGGCTGCCGTCGGAACAGTCGGAAAGGCAGTAGTCACATGCGGTCATGAAGTCCCGCACGGCACTGGGGTTACCAAGTCCGTTGAAATCCCAACAGAGGTCGGGCTCGCCATCTTCCTCAGACCTCGAGGGCTCGTAGGTCGAGTCGGCCGTCAGTCGGTCCCAGGGTGACCGCACATGATACCCCAGAGGGTTTGGACTCGCCTCTAAGAGAGTGCTCACCGAAGCGGAGTCGCTTGGTGGGTCGAGGCCGAATCCAAAAGACACGAGACGGGAATCGATCGGTACCTTTCGGTCGACGGTCGGTGACGAGGTCGCGTCTGGGACTGACTGCACCGTTGTCTCAGGTACGAGGGTGACGCCCAGCAAGTCCTTCACGAGAGTGCTGGCGTCGTGCGTTTAATTGAGATTGGCGTGTTGCGGGGAGGCGGCGCTCGTCTTTGTCTCAGACGTGAGATCGATGCCCGACGCGCCCTCCGTTGGGGCGCCGGCGCCGTCGACTCGCTCGACAGCCAACGAGGTGCCGCTTCCCGCTTGGCCTTGGTTGCCCCGCCTCCTCCTCCATCGGCGGGGGAGGGGACGGGACAAGCCCGAATGTCGTCCTTCCACCATGTGGGGAAGGCGTCGTCGATTTCCCCGCCGGCGAGCGGGTTGTCGACTGCCATTGTCGCTGTCGCGTGGCGGGGGAAGGAGTATCATGTCATAGCTGCCGTCGAGGGACATGAACTCAAGATTCCCGAAACGGAGCACCGTCCCGGGCTGGAAAGGTTGCTGGAGACTGCCCATCTGGAGCTTGACGGGAAGCTGTTCGTCAACACGCAGCAGGCCCCTACCTGGCGCGCCAACTGTCGATGTTTTGAAACCCGGGGGGTCCCTAGACCGACGAGTGAATTGTCGCCGCGTGCCCCAGCCCAGATGGGTCGACGCGAGGCGGAACGCGAAGGGGGGAAAGGAAGCAGCCGGAGGGAGGCAGGCGTGAGAGAGCGGATCCCACGACCTTCGTGTTAGCCCCACGCCTGAGTCGGGTGCGCTTGCAGTAGGGGGATACAAGCGTCCACGCGGGAGTGGGAGCGAGCAGCCTTGCGCGAGCGCCGTCCCGTCCTTCTTCGCGTGGGCCAACCCTCTGTAAGAGGGCCCTGGTCCTTCCTTTTATAGGCGTAAGGAGAGGATCCAGGTGTACAATGGGGGGTGTAGCAGAGTGCTACGTGTCTAGCGGAGGAGAGCTAGCGCCCTAAGTACATGCCGTCGTGGCAGCCGGAGAGGTTTTGGCACCCGGTTCGTGTGGTGTCGTGGCCGTCGGAGGAGTGCTGGAGCCTGGCGAGAGGACAGCTGTTGGGGCTGTCGAGTCCTTGCTGACGTCCTCTTGCTTCCGTAAGGGGGATGAGAGCCGTCGTCGTCACAGGGCATGCGGGGCGCCATCATTACTCGCATGGTGGAGCGAGCCAGATGGGACGCCGATCTGGTTCCCCGTAGCCCGAGTCAGCTCGGGGTAGGGTAACGATGGAGCTTCCTGTTGACGTGGTCGGTCCGTGCCCTTGGCTGGGCGAGGTGGAGGCTCCTCCGAGGTCGAGGTCGAGGTCGAGCCCCCGGGTCGGGCGAGGCGGAGTTCGTCGTCTTTCGGGGTTGAGCCCATGTCCGAGCCCTGGGGTCGGGCGAGGCGGAGTTCGCCGTCTTTCGGGGCTGAGCCCGAGTCCGAGCCCTGGGTCGGGCGGAGCGGAGTTCGCCGTCTTCTGGGGTTGAGCCCATGTCCGAGCCCTGGGGTCGGGCGAGGCAGAGTTCACCGTCTTCCGGGGCTGAGCCCGAGTCCGAGCCCTGGGTCGGGCGGAGCGGAGTTCACCGTCTTCCGGGGCTGAGCCCGAGTCCGAGCCCTGGGGTCGGGCGAGGCGGAGTTCGCCGTCTTCTGGGGCTGAGCCCGAGTCCGAGCCCTAGGTCGGGCGGAGTGGAGTTCGCCGTCTTCCGGGGCTAAGCCCGAGTCTGAACCCTGGGTCGGGCGGAGCGGAGTTCGCCGTCTTCCGGGGCTGAGCCCGAGTTCGAGCCCTGGGTCGGGCGGAGCGGAGTTCGCCGTCTTCCGGGGCTGAGCCCGAGTCCGAGCCCTGGGGTCGGGCGAGGCAGAGTTTCCTATGACACCTGAGGCCGGCCTTGGCTGCTGTCAGCCTCACTCTGTCGGGTGGCTCAGCAGTCGGAGCGGCGCAGGTGGCGCTGTCAGCCTCACTCTGTCGGGTGGCTCAGCAGTCGGAGCGGCGCAGGTGGCGCTGTCCTCTTGTCAGACCGGTCAGTAGAGCGGCGAAGTGACCGCTATCACTTCGGCTCTGTCGACTGGTGGGCGTGCGTCAGGATAAAGGTGTCAGGCCACCTTTGCATTAAATGCCCCTGCGATTTGGTCGGTCGGCGTGGCGATGTGGCTAAGGTTGCTTCTCGGTGAAGACTGGGCCTCGGGCGAGCCGATAGTGTGCCCGTTGCTGGAGGGGGGGGGGGGTCCTCGGGCGAGACGTAGGTTCTCCGGGGTCGGCTTCCCTTGCCTGAGGCTAGGCTCGGGCGAGGCACGATCATGTCCCTTGAATGGACCGATCCTTGACTTAATCGCACCCATCAGGCCTTTGTAGCTTTGTGCTGATGGGGGTTACCAGCTGAGATTTAGGGGTCTTGAGGGTACCCCTAATTATGGTCCCCGACAATCCGCCTTTTTTGTTGGCACTTGTTCAGACAGGTTCGTTCATCAGCATCACCATGCGGAGTAGCCCACGCTTGGGGTCAACTTGGCTCGTCTTCCGCATCATGCGATTATTTATCGTACCTCATGAGATGCACGATACACATGTATGAGCACGAGTATAAAGAGTATAAGATAGATATCTACACTGAAGAGGATGAAACACTTACCACAAAATATTAAGCAAATACTAGCTAGCGATGTACGACTGATTATAATAATTACGCTTTTCTAGCCTATTCAAAGGTATTTCATATATCACAAAACAATAGTATATATATATATTCACGCTCTAATTTCTTTTATGATTTATTAAGAGAATCATATTACTACATATATTTTTACCAAGTCAGCACAATATGACCACTATCATTTGACACAAGAAAATCTGAAAATGCATACCACCAACACACTCCGAACACGAAATTGACGATCACCAGATGATGCTATTTGCTCCCCACTACTCGGAGTGGTAAACAATATTCATCTGACACATAATCGGTTTCTAAACATCGGATATAATGATTATCCGAGCAAAGCATCGACTTCATTATGAAATCAAGATTTATCAAAAACCACTACTGACAACACTAAATGGCAGACGAGTTAACTACTAAATTTATTCTTTGTGTTACCAATTTTTAGAAGAACCTATCGACTAGTCATTAGAGACACTAGACCTATTCCTCATTTTATTACTTCGACCACTCATCGGATACGAAACACCGATTTAATCCTTCTCGCATAACCTATGTCGTTAAACCTAAACTTAGCTATGCAGCATGACGACTTCGCAATCGGGGACACAATTACCATGCTGCAGGTAGTCCCGTATTCCTACAAGCGTCAAATAAATACGTGCCTGAGCTACAAGCGGAATAATCGTCGCGACATACATACCTATCAATTTATTTATCAAACTAGTCAATAAAAATAGCAAAGTAGCTCACCATAACTAAACTCGATGCAAATCTGTGAGGTCGACGATGATCCTGCGGATTAGGACACGAACTTGAAGGGTGGCATGATGAAATTATTGGAACGGCGGAGTCGTGGACGTGGTTGCTGTTGAGGCGATTGACGTCGACAATTCACGGTAAGAATGATGATGATGCGGGCCTGTCTTGCGTAGAACAGCATGTTCGACATCGAGGTTTGGTGTGGTCGACGCGAGCGCTAGTCAGTGGCTAGGTACCAGACGATGTGCTCAAACCGGGACCAACAGCAAGCGCTAATAGCTAGTGAGCTAGAGCCAAGCGGATGCAGTCTAGCACTAAGTCGAAGAACGACGCGGATGCAGGCAAGCGCAACTAAGCGCGAGCACACACGACGACCGGCCAGGCGAACCTCGACGATGGGGTCGAGCAGGGGATAGCGAGCGCGAGCGCGCGCAATAGTGACGATAGTCGAACTGGTAACAGAACGTTGGCGAACTGGACTGACGCAACCATGGACGCATGCTAGCATAGAGAAGACAACGGCGGCTGGCGAGCTGGAGCACTACGATGGGATTTGAGGCTGGTCCAATGACGAGTTGGCCGAGCACCAGAGAGCCGAGCAGGGCGCGGTCCGAGCACCATGGGAGGGAGAAGACGACCTGGCGGCCGGTGCGCAGAAACAGGGAGCAAGGAGGAGAAGGGTCTGCAAGCCGCCGACGGACAGGGACATGGCGCGAGCGAGCAGAGGGGCGCGGCCATGGAGGGGCTCGGCAGGGAGCGCGGCTGCGCACAGGGAGAACGGCGACGCTCAGCCATGGAGTGAGATAGGCACGAGCAGGAAGCTCGATGCAGTGGCTTGGGTGGAGGTAGGAGACGACGGCGTGGTCATGTCAGGGAGCAGCCATGCGTTGGAACTGAAGGTGACAGCGCCGCGGAGGTGGAAGATGATTGACAACCTCGGAGTGAGCAGAGGCGAGCTCGTAGCATTCTGGCGCAGACTAGGCGAGGTCGACCAGATGTGGCTGCTGGGGTGGCTCTGGTGGAGGAGATGCTGGAGAGGAGCCGAGCTGCAGTCACCGGAGTAGGGAGAAACTAGGGCCAGCGACTGAGAGCGACGCCCAGGGCACGACAAGGATCGAGCACCGGAAAGCCATGCTCGGGCGCTAGCAAGAAGGAGACCAGGGCGTAGCGAACAGCGCCCTGCGCACGATGGAGGGGGGGCGGAGGTGAGAACGAGTGCCTGCTGTCGTTGGAGAAAATACGTGAAGGAGACGTGTCCCTGATAACAAAATTCTGGGTACAGCTAGTTACAGATAGAAGGGTATGGAACTGGTACAGCGGTGGGATTTTTTTCTCCATGGAAGACACGTACGACAAGGATAAGGGAAGACATGAGCTAGAATTTCAAATATCAGACATTGGCTGGAACTTGTGAGAAGCAACGTAGATAATGGATAAAGAATAGGAAGAGCGGTGAAAAGATAAGACCAAATCAATAAAAAGAACTAGATTTCATCTGTCTGTTTTTCTTTAATAGAACATGTGCACATATCCGAGTTCCATAGTTAGAGTTTTGAGACAAATTTAAATTGATCGGATTTAAACTCTATCGACCACAATAGTTCAGACGGTGCTTAATTAATCTGAAATCAGATGAAATTTGCTCACTATCTAAACATTTGGATCAGGGTGAGAAGCAAACAGACCGAACCAAAAGAAATTGACTTTGGTATTTTAGACTGTATTTAGTCCCGCCTAATTTTTACGATTCTCACCAGCTATCGATCATTTGATTTGCAACCAAGGATAACTTGCTGAGAGGTACGATTCACTTAATGAGCTGGCACATCGATCTGTTCGGACAGCGCGGGGCTCTAAATTTTACATAAAATCAGAAGTCTTCTGATTTTCGTATTCACTTACGCGCATGATCCGAACAGTTCAAAATTCGCCAGCAAACGAAGATTTGATAATCCAAAAGTTTCTCGAACCCTTTTTAATTGCGTAGATTATCAAAATGAAAACGACACCAAACTCGAACTTTTGTGAGATGATTAAATTCCAAGCTAAACGAGATTTCTCGAATAATCTTGGTAATCGGAGACGGGGCTAATATCGAAATCGTTATTCACCCCAGCCATTCTTACTTACGTCCATAATCGCTGTTTAACGAGAGATAACACCTGGGGTGTTACATGCTACATTCTGGTGAAGAAAGATAGACATTCTAAATTTGCTCCCAAGGTAGTAGAAGGGTTTTTACTAGGGTATAACTCAAATACAAAGGCATATAGGGTCTTCAACAAATTATCAGGATTGGTTGAAGTCTCTAGTGACGTTGTATTTGATGAGATTAATGGCTCTCCAAGAGAGCAAGTTGATCTTGATGACATAGATGAAGATGAAGTTTCGACGGCCACACTACGCACGATGGCGATAGGTGATGTGCGACCATAGGAACAACAGGAGCAAGATCAGCCATCTTCCTCCACGATGGTGCGTCCCCCAACTCAAGACGATGAACAGATACCGCAAGAAGAAGGGCATGATCATGGGGGAGCACGAGAAGATCAAGCAATGGAGGAAGAAGCACCATAGGTCCCTCCAACTCAAGTCCGAGCAACGATCCAAAGACATCACCCCGTCGATCAGATTCTGGGTGACATTAGCAAGGGAGTAACTACTCGCTCACGATTAGCTAATTTTTGTGAGCACTACTCGTTTGTCTCTTTTATTGAGCCTTTCAGGGTGGAAGAGGCCTTGCAGGATCCGGACTGGGTGTTGTCCATGCAGGAAGAGCTCAACAAGTTCAAACGAAATGAAGTCTGGAGCCTGGTGCCGCGTCCAAAGCAAAACGTTGTGGGAACCAAGTGGGTGTTCCGCAACAAGCAAGATGAGCACGGAGTGGTGACAAGAAACAAGGCTCGACTTATGGTAAAAGGTTATGCCCAAGTCGCAAATTTGGATTTTGAGGACACTTTTGCTCCTGTGGCTAGACTTGAGTCTATTCAAATATTATTAGCCTATGCCGCTCACCACTCTTTTAGGCTGTTTCAAATGGACGTAAAGAGCGCTTTCCTCAATGGGCCAATCAAGGAGGAGGTATACATAGAACAACCCCCTGGCTTTGAGGATGACAAGTATCCCAACCACATGTATAAGCTCTCTGAGGCGCTCTATGGACTTAAGCAAGCCCCAAGAGCATGGTATGAATGCCTTAGAGATTTCTTAATTGCTAATGCTTTCAAGGTTGGGAAAGCTGATCCTACTCTTTTTACAAAGACTTGTGATGGTGATCTCTTCGTGTGCCAAATTTATGTCGACGACATAATATTTGGTTCTACTAATCAAAAGTCTTGTGAGGAGTTTAGCAGGGTGATGACACAAAAGTTCGAGATGTCGATGATGGGCGAGTTGACCTACTTCCTTGGGTTCCAAGTGAAGCAACTCAAGGACGGCACCTTTATCTCCCAAACGAAGTATACTCATGATCTTTTCAAGAGGTTTGGGATGAAGGATGCCAAGCCCACAAAGACACCGATGGGAACTGATGGGCATGTTGACCTCAACAAAGGAGGTAAGTCCGTTGATCAAAAGGCATACCGGTCCATGATAGGTTCATTGCTTTATTTATGTGCTAGTAGACCGGACATTATGCTTAGTGTATGCATGTGTGCTAGATATCAATCCGACCCCAAGGAATGTCACCTTGTGGCCATTAAGCGAATTCTTAGGTATTTAGTTTCTACGCCTTGCTTTGGGATCTGGTATCCAAAGGGGTCTACCTTGACTTAATTGGATACTCAGACTCCGATTATGCCGGGTGCAAGGTTGATAGGAATACATCAGGGACGTGCCAATTTCTAGGAAGGTCCCTGGTGTCCTAGAGTTCCAAGAAACAAACATCCGTTGCCCTATCCACCGCTGAAGCCGAGTACGTTGCCGCAGGACAGTGTTGCGCGCAACTGCTTTGGATGAGGCAAACCCTCCAGGACTTTGGCTACAATCTGAGCAAAGTCCCACTCCTATGTGAGAATGAGAGTGCAATCCGCTTGGCGGATAATCCTATTGAACACAGCCGCACTAAGCACATAGACATCCGGCATCACTTCCTGAGAGACCACCAGCAAAAGGGAGATATCGAGGTGTACCATATTAGCACCGAGAACCAGCTAGCCGATATCTTCACTAAGCCTTTAGATGAGAAAAGGTTTTGCAGGTTGCATAGTGAGCTAAACGTCTTAGATTCGCGTAACTTAGATTGATCTATAGCATACATGTGTTCTATACCTTTGATCATGTTAATTTGAGCATTTATATCATTTGTTGTTTATTTATGGTGCTCAAGTTGTACAAGTCCCCCCCAGACCTCACCAAGTCCGTATGCAAATGATGCATGTGTTTAGGGGGAGTGTGCTACAACTTGACCCCTTGAGACTAACCTGTTTGTTTGAGTATCCTTGATGCAGTCTCAAAGGTACATTGAAAGGGACAATGGACTTGGACGATGCAAAGACTTCCACTGCACTCCGGTATTAGTGTATTTAATTCCGAGTTCATTCTTATGCTCTATTTGCCTTTTGCTCTGAATTGACATTTTTGGTGAGGCAATGGGGTTAAAGGGCCAAAAATGTGGCGGAACTGCCCGAATTATTCCAACTTAAGTGCCTAAATCCCGTCTTGGAGGCTAGACCACACTTAAATGGGAATAACCCGTCAATCCCTCGGATCTAGTCCGACGAGGCCACTGACAGGATCAAGTACCACAGTCTCACTCGATGGTGAGTCACAGAGCAAATACAATAAAGCATAAAACCATACGGTAAAGAGTATTAAGCTTATTACATCATCATCGGAGTTTTAACAAAAGTAGACATCATTGTTCGAAGTGTAGCGGAATAAAACTAACGATAAATAAACAGAGAGATGGGGAAGCCTGTCCCATCACTCCTCATGCTCCTCCTCAGCCGAGGCAGGATCCCACTCGACTGTCCACCCCGGTGGCAAGATGGACGGCCAAGTCACTCCAGCAACCATGTCTTCCAGAGAACCTATAAAAATTATGCCACAAGCAAGGCTGAGTATACTAATACTCAGCTAGACTTACCCGGTGTGAGGAGTCTACTCCTCTACCTCTAGACATGCAGCTGTTTGGCCGAGGGGTTTGGTTGCCAAAAGCACTAGCTGAGTTTATAAATCAAGTTTTAGCTTTGTCAAGTTTAAGTGTGTCTCTCTTAAGGCTAAATGTGTACTATCTACTTATACATGGTATCAAACATATTTAGCAATCAACATCTTGTGTCAACTCATCACATTTTCACTTGTTACTCAATGTAGCAGCATGGATCAACCAGTCTCATTAGCTGCGAGAAGCAGACGATTCGAATCGAGTTTTTTATCCTTGCAAGGTAAACCTAAACACACGACATGTAGGGGCACTCCGTCCCCACACACATCAACCGTCCCCATCGATTCCCCGTCAGCAGATCAGGGCTCACCGCCTTGGCGTACAATGCCTCACTGACCCCGACTGCCGTCTTGCAGTGATCGCACTTGTACCCACCATAACCGAAATGGGAGACCACGTCTCAGGTTGCGTGAGGGGATATGTCCACTACCAGGTTCACTCAGGTACTAGGCTTACCGATTTACCATATTTCTTGGCATGTGCTTAGTACATTCAAACGCTTGACACACGGTACCACACCTTAATCCTTATTCCAATTTCCGTCTCGTAGACAACGCATCCCCATGGACCGTTGTCCACAGACTATCATCATTACGATATATCGAAAATGGATACAACCAATTCCTAACCTCGCGCGAGTGCTAGAAAAATCACTCGACTTCTACCGAGATCCCTAATTAATAAAGCAGCTACTCGACCTAGCATACTAGTATCCATCACAAAAAGGATCCTGAGTTCATGCAACTAGGGTTTCAGTCAACTCCTACACTTAAGTGCACAGTACAAGCCTACAAACATTAAGTGCAGTAAAATAGCATATATAAACGGTTACGCATAAAACCGGGGCTTGCCTTCCAAAGCTGTGGCAGGCAGATCCTCTGGTGCAGGCTCTGGTGCTGGATCCGGGGCTACCTCCTGAGCAACACCGTGCTCCGGCACGAGGACGTACTCTCCGTCAGCGAGGTTGCAATCTATCAAATGCAATGAATAAGAGTATGCATGTCATGATTATGCATGATTCAACAACACTATGCTAAAGGAAGAAGAACTAAGTTTGTTAGCAACTTAGGGTTTCTTGGTCCTAGTGGCCTTTAGTGGTTTTATGCCTGTCACTCGAGGTTTAGGTGTTGTGGAGAATAAGTATAGTGGATTTATATTTTTCCTTTACATATTTCAGTGGGCAAAAATAAAAAAAAAGTTTTGCTAGTTGGGTTAGGGTAACACGGTTTCCACTATCAATTTCTCCTTTTTCATTTCTAATTATGAATCCTAGTGTGGGCTTGAACTACAACAGTGGTTTAACTTGCTCCAACAATTCTATAAAAATTACAGTGGGTTGCCATTGGTTATTACAGTTTGTTCTATGAATTTGAGGTCCATCCTGAAAAGGGTATGCCTTGGACAAAAATAACAAAAGTTAGGCAAAAGGGGTCACTTAACACTACAACTCCTAACTAGGGGTGGGTTCTGTCTTAGGAATCATTTTTGTTGGTATCTAACAGTAATCACAAGTTTCTGTGCCAAAAATCACAGGAGGTTAATTGGTGGTTATTTAGTTGTGATTTTCTAAAGTTTTGTGCCAAAAAGGTGCTTATAACTAACTTGTTATTTGAAAAATATCAAACAACAGATTTCATATTTTTCTTATGTTCATAATAACAACCCATTAGTTATCCCAAGGTTTGGGGTGTTTTCTCCTTGGGGTTATTTTTTAGGGTTTTTCTAAATTTTCCTTGTTTTCTTAAATTAAAAGGTGTCCCAATTATTTTGTACTAAACCAGAGTATAATAGATTTTTCTAGTGAACTATATGGAATAAGTAGACTAACAAAAATATGGGTGTTCCCTGGTTTTCTATTTAAATTACCTTTTCTATTTTCTTTATCTTTAAGCACAAAGTGAAATAAATGGCAAACCTTACCTTAATGGGGTATATAGAGGGGTTTATCATTTTTAAGTAGGTCAGTAGGTGATCAAGTACTTCTCTAAATTTTTTTAACCTCAGTTAAATAGTGTAACTATTTTTCCTTATTTCTTTTTGTTTTTGGCCAATTAATCTTTTAATTCACAACTCTATAGTTTTCTGTAACACTGAGGAATTTTATATTTTTCTTGAGTAGTTTACATTGTTTAAGATCTGGCAAAATTAGTTTGACTCAATTTGGATGAACAAAACAGAAGATATGAATTGTTTAAGCTCTGTTTGAATTTAAATCAAATTAATAAAGAGGTTTCCTGGAAAAACCACTTTGCACCGAAGTCCTCGGGTTCTTTCCAAACTAATTCTTTCAGTTATACCCCTGCGCTACTATTCCTCTGAGTCACTGACAATGCGCAAAACCCCCTAGCCTTTTCTTCTTCTCCCCCGCGGTCCCTCCCTAGGTTTAAACAGTACCCGCGAGAAAGAAAAGGACGGCGTGGCTTACCGGCGGCGAGAGAGGTCCGGCGAGGGGCGGGGTTGGCTCCAGGAGGTCCTGGCGGTCACAACGGTGTACGACTCGACGGCGGGGGTGGCCGGAATCGTCCGGTCCACGCGCGCTGGTGGGTGGTCTCGTCGGCGACGGTTGTTCCGGCCAAACCACGGCGATCTAGTTCAATCCAATGGCACGGTGAGCTTCATGGGGTGACGTAGAGGCTATGTGCACAAGGAATCGAAGAATGGAGCAAAGGATTACCCGGTCTACGCTCACCGGCGGTCAGGCGAAGTCCAGCGACCGTGGACTGGCTTCTCCGGCGAAGCAAACTCCGATTCCTTGCTTGGGGAGCTTCACCGAGGTGTGAACAGTCGATTCTAAGGGTTGGACGGGGTCGGGAAGGGTTCTGTTGGCCGGTCTACGGTGGCGGGGGATCGGGCGGCCGCGGGCACGCCGTGCACGGGCAAACGCTGATGGTTTTGGGCTCCGGTGAGGTCGAGCGCGTGTGGAGGGGTACGGTAGAAGTCCCTGGGTGCTTTATAGGCGCGGGCGCGGGCCATGGCGCCGGCTGGGCTTTGGCGCGACGCGGGGCACGCGGGGCGCGCGTCGGGCGTGCTCTGGCGAGCCCAGAGCGCGTCGAACACGTGGCCGTTGCTTTCTACCCTTGTTCTTGCTCCTGCTGAGCAGCCAAACGTGCGAATCTTGCCATAAGGCTTGTGTAAGATTTCTTCCCTGCGCCTAGGGCTACCTAGTTCATGTGAGTTCCAAGGGAAGATCGGGTCTGGTTTAGAAGATATGGTGGCGCCAAGTCTTGTCTGTCTGCATTGTTCAAACCGAGGCAAAACAAGTGCCAACTTGTGTCAAATGGTCTTGGCTTGGGTTCAAACTCTTCCAGGGAGTTCCTTAGATAATTTGGCTCATTTTTGCTATTTAGACCCTAAGGTTTTGGCGCCATTTGCTAGGTGAACACCCCTGATCTCTAAATTAGGGTTGATTTTGGACTTAGAAGGAATGGGGTGATTCCATATTGTTTTCCACTTGGGGGCTGATTTAGGGGTCTTGTAGGGGTCTTTTTGTAAAGTTCCTTTACTGCCTTTTGTAAACATTTTGGTATTCTTAGACTTTGGCTAAGGGTTTAAATTATGAAATGTTCATTAGCCTAATCTTTCTCTCAACTAAAGGCTTTAAGGAAGGGGCCCAAGGTTCAATTCTTCCTTGCCCAAGGTGATTATTGCCTAAAAGCTTGGGTAATGCTTTGGTCCTTGGCATTTCTTAGCTCATTCATGATTCTAAGGTCTTAAGTGCCCCCCTCTCCTCCAAGTTTTAACCACAGGTGACAAAGGGGCTTGGCTTGTGTAGCCTTAAGTGAAAACCCCAAGTAACACCTAGGGTGTTACAGCCCTCCCCCCTTAAAGGAATCTCGTCCCGAGATTTTAGGTAGAGTCCTTAGGAGGGGTGCCATGAAGGTGTGCTGGTGTGTGGCTTCTGCTTTTCTTTAAGTTTTTCTAGTTAACTGTTCTTCGAGTGTCATCCTCTTTGCAACTTCAGAAGGAAGTCCTTTTCCAGCCAAAACCACAACCTAGACTACCCTTGTCATCTAAGTTTTTCTTATATTTGTATTCAAAGGGCAGGTGAGGGTGGGGTTTTGGGTTACGTACCGACTCCTTTGGGCAGAAATTTGGGGAAGCGAGAGCGTAGAAAATCCTCAGTCTCCCATGTAGCTTCTTCTACTGAATGGTGACTCCACTGAACCTTATACATTCTAATCGACCTTGCTCGTGTTGACCTCTCTTTCTGATCCAATACCTTGACAGGGTACTCTTGATAAGATAAGTCTGGTTCTATCTCAATTTCTGGTTCAGGTAGCACTTCAGTAGGTAAGCGGACGCATTTCCGCAACTGGGATACATGGAACACATCATGAACAGCAACTTCAATCGATATGCTACTGGTCCACAAGTTTCCTTGATCTCGTAGGGGCCAATGTAGCGAGGAGCTAACTTGCCCTTGATTCCAAATCTCTGGACACCTTTAGTGGGTGACACCTTAAGATAAACATGGTCTCCCACTTCAAACTGCAGAGGTTTCCGCCTCTTATCATGATAGCTCCTTTGCCAGGCCTGAGCAGCTTCTAAGTTCTTCTTGATGACTCTGACCTTTTCCTCTGCTTCGAGTACCAAATCTGGCCCAAAAATTTCCCTCTCTCCTGCTTGAGACCAATTCAGCGGGGTTCTACATCTTCTCCCATATAAGGCTTCAAAAGGTGCCATCTTCAAACTAGACTGGTAACTATTATTATAGGAGAATTCTACCAAAGAAAGACACCTGTCCCAATCCTTTCTGTAGTGTAGCACACATGCCCTTAGCATATCTTCCAAAATCTGATTTACCCTTTCTGTCTGGCCATCTGTTTGAGGATGGTATGCTGAGCTTCGTATTACATGGGTCCCAAGCGATTCCTGTAATTGCTCCCAAAATCGCGCCACAAATGGTGCTCCTCTGTCTGATACTATAGTCCTTGGTATTCCATGCAAACGAACTATCTGGTCAATGTAGATTTCCGCATACTTCTCCGTCCGGTGGGTGGTGTGTACTGGCAAGAAATGGGCCGACTTGGTCAATCTGTCCACAATGACCCAGATGGAATCATGATGTCGGGAGGTATTGGGCAATCCCACGATGAAATCCATGCAAACGTCCTCCCATTTCCAAGATGGTATGGGAAGGGGTTGCAAAGGGCCTGCTGTCTTCAGATGACTGGCTTTGATTCTCTGGTAGGTGTCACATTCAGATATATACTTGGCAATCTCCCTCTTCATTCTGGTCCACCAATACAGGGATCTGAGATCATGATACATCTTATTACTGCCGGGGTGCATGGAGAATTTTGAAAGTGAGCTTCATCCAATATCTTCTTTCTGAGCTCAGGGTCCTTGGGAACGACCAATCGATCTCCAAACCATAGAATTCCCTTGCTGTCCTGACGGAAGCATTTGTATTTTTCTGCTTTCTGCTTGATCAATTCCTTGATGACCTGAACACCCTTGTCTTCAATCTGTGCCCTGACTATTTGCTCTTGTAATGTGGGCTCCACCGAGATATAAGTTAAAGCACCTGGAGAAACAACTTCTAGGTTTCACTTGCACAACTCATCACACAGGGTGGTGACTTTTGCATCCATGCTCATACAATTGCACTGGGCCTTTCTGCTCAAGGCATCTGCCACAACATTGGCCTTACCAGGATGGTAATGCACCTCCAAATCATAGTCCTTGATTAGCTCTAACCATCTCCTCTGCCTCATGTTAAGATCTGCCTGAGTGAAAATGTACTTGAGACTTATGATCAGTGTAAATGTTACAGTGAGCTCCCATCAAGTAATGTCTCCATATCTTGAGAGCATGAACCACGGCTGCTAACTCTAGATCATGGGTAGGGTAGTTCTGCTCATGAGGTCTGAGTGCTCGGGAAGCATAAGAAATTACTCTGTTATCTTGCATTAAGACACATCCCAATCCAGTACCGGAAGCATCACAATAAACTTCAAAGGGCTTGGTGTTATCAGGTTGAGCTAGTACTGGGGCTGTTGTCAAATGCTGCCTTAGTGTATGAAAGGCATCTTTGCACTTTTGGCTCCAATTATACTTGACTCCCTTCTTCAACAGTTCAGTCATTGGCTTGGCAATTCTGGAGAAATCCGGAATAAATCGTCGATAATACCCTGCCAATCCCAGAAAACTCCGAATCTGCCTCACTGTAGTCAGGGGTTTCCAATCCATCACCTCTTGTACCTTCTCAGGATCAACAGATATCCCATCCTGAGAAATGGTGTGACCCAAGAATTTTATTTCCTTTAGCCAGAATTCACATTTAGACAACTTAGCATAAAGACGATGATCGTGCAGTCGCTGAAGCATGATGTGCAGATGCTCAGTATGCTCGTCTTCATTCTTGGAATAGACCAGAATATCATCAATGAAAACCACTACAAATTTGTCCAGCTCTGGCATGAATACTGAGTTCATCAGATACATGAAATAAGCCGGGGCATTGGTCAGCCCAAAAGACATCACCAAAAATTCATAGAGCCCATATCGGGTAGAGAAGACCGTCTTGGGAATATCATTGGCACGGATCTTGATCTGATGGTAGCCAAAGCGAAGGTCTATCTTGGAGAATACCTTGGCTCCCACCACTGATCAAACAAAACATCGATGCGGGGCAGCGGGTATTTGTTCTTGATGGTCACCGCATTGAGAGGGCGGTAATCAACACACATTCTTAAACTCTCACCCTTTTTCTTTACAAACAAGGCCGGACATCCCCACGGTGAAGTACTGGGGCGAATGAACCCCTTGTCCAACAACTCTTGCAGTTGCTTTTTCAGTTCTGCCAATTCCGCGGGAGGCATCCTATAGGGTCTCTTGGAGATAGGAGCAGTCCCGGGTTGCAACCCAATTGCGAACTCAATGTCTCTATCCGGTGGCATTCCTGGCAATTTATCCGGAAAAACATCTGGGTAGTCACAGACTACAGGAATCTTCTCAACAGGTGACTCTATCATAACGAAGGCACAAGAACGGGTACAACCCTGATCGGGCAAATATAATGTGGTTTCACCACAGGTTGGTGAGTGCAATTCAAGGGCCCTAGCTGCAATATCAATCACTACCTAATGTTTGGTCAACCAGTCAGTTCCCAATATGATATCCACACTATCCAAACCCAAAATGAGGAGGTTGGTTTTAATTATCAGACTACCAAACTTTATGGGCACATTCTTGTTGATTTGGTAGGTGGCAACCCTGCCTCCTGGTGTTGAAATTGTAATACCCCCATTGGTGTGGTGAAAAGGCAACTGACACTTGGCACTAAATTTGGCACTGATAAAACTATGCGATGCACCAGAATCAAAAAGAATAACAGCAGGATAATTCAAAACTGTAAAGATACCAGTCAAGATGGGTGCTCCCTCTGGAATATCAACCATGGTGGTGAAGTTCAGCTTGCCCTGCCTCACTTGCACTTTTTTCCTCTTGCCTTGGTTCTGGTTAGCATTTTGTCCCTGCCTCTGCTGGTTTCTGGGGCAATTCTTGGCATAGTGTCCGGTGTTGCCACAAGTGAAACACCTGTTGTCATTGGACAGACGAGGTTGCTGCTGCTATTGATTGTTCCTCTGAGCTGGAAAGTGGGTGCAGTTGGGTGCCTGCTGCTGCTGCGGTCGGATCACCCAACGCCCTTGCTGCTGCTGAGGTCCCCTGTTCTGAGTGTCAGACACAATCCTAAAGCGCTGCGGCGGAGCTGAAGGTCCTGCCACAGTGGTCTTCCTCTTCTTCTCTGCCTGACGAGCTGTGATACAGTCCTCCTGAGAAATGGCCATGTTGACTAACTCATTATAGCTGTTGGCCCTGACGGTGTTGAGACGGTCACGGAGCTTAGTGCTGAGCCCCCTCCTGAACCTGTCCCTCTTCTTCTCCTCCGTGTCTGCATGATACCCAGCATATTGGCACAGGTCATTAAAGGCCTGAGCATACTGTAACACTGTCCGGTTTCCCTGAGTGAGCGCCAGAAACTTGTTGAGCTTTCGGTCCATAATGCTTGCTGGTATATGGTGTCCCCTGAAAGTGGCCTTGAACTCTCTCCATTCCACCTCTCGGTCATCTAGCTGCATAGCAAGAAAATGGTCCCACCATGTCCGTGCGGGTCCGCAAAGCTGCTGGGTGGCGAACCTGACCTTCGTGACCTTTGAGCAAACTCCATGGAGTAGCGGGAATTTGGATTCCACTACTCTCAACCATACATCTGCATCAAGTGGGTCCTCTGCCCTGGTGAACAACGGTGGCTGGGTACTGAGGAACTCCTGGTAAGTGGCTGCTGCGGGGTGACGCTGATGATCACCACCACCATAGTGCTGAGGTGGCGGCTGACGCTGAGCTAGCTGTCTCAAGATCTCATTTTGCTGAGCCATCAGCTCCTACAGAGTCGGAGGTGGTGGCGGTGGTGGAGGAATGCGCTCATTCTGTCCACGACGCGCTCTCCCGGCCATCTGAAAAATCACATATATTCCCAATATCACAACTTGAGGTTCAAGGTTTAGCCGCGATGAAAGAGTCAAAAGGTGAAACTGGTAGATTCTTGCATAATCATAAAAGATTTCACATGGCATAAACTTTCCTCCTTAAATTAAGACTGACATCATTCATCAACCATGCTTCCAAAAGAAGTTTAACGCGATTACATCAATAGCCCAAAAGACTCAACTCTATCTAGCCTAGTACCCTAGGGGTGCAAAAGCTAAGCTAGCTTCGAGGAGTTCTACCATCACAGACTTCTACTCTATCCCTGCGACCTAGTGAGTGAACGAGGCAACACTCAACTCGGGGGAAGGTGGTCTCCTTGAGCCCGTAGTGTCCAAACTGGAGGCAGGCTCCTCTCCTCCCTCGATGTCGACATCCTCGTTGGCCCCCATATCCTAGATCTCCTGGTGATGCATACCCAGGTGCTCGTTAGCCTCGACAAGCTGCTGCTGGGTGTTAATAAGCTGATCCTCGAGAACCTCGATGGTGTTCTCCCTAGTTCCCACTAGCTCCTCAAGCTCGTGAATTTCATCTGACAACTGCTCCACTTGTAGATCTTTTTCTACCATCTCAGTGGACAAGTCAACCACAAGCTCCTCTCTGTTGTCCAGGGTGATCTTGGTTGCTTCCAATAATGCCATCAGATGGGACATTGCCTCACCACGCATCACTTGCAAACGATACAGGGCATTCATACACCACACCGTCAAGTGAGCAGTCTGGCCTGGGTAGAGAGCCCAGATATCCTTGGCATGCTCCACTCGGTCCTTCCACATTGGGTCGTCCTCCTTCTCAGCGGGGAACAAGCCAATGGGGTGGGTGGATAGCTCCAAGGGGTGGAATCCGCAGAAAGTGGTCAACCCGTGCAGAGCAATCGCCTCGATCGTATCCTCAGCCTGGTACCCAAAAGACTCAGAGTCCAGCGAACGCCATCCTGGCTATAGGGGATGAGGTTCCAGGGTCATCCTCACCCTACAACGGGGCACTCGGTGCTTCTCGAACTGCAGCACCGCGTACTGGGGAGGTGTCATGTAACCAGCTCCCTGAAGTACCTCCCACAAAATACGGGGAAAGCCCTTTCGTGCAAGCCCGTCAGTTTTGGACAGTGCATTCCCTTCATCCGAGGATCCGTCGGAAGTCATCTGTGTACGGTTAAACGTGAGTAAAAGAAAAAGAATAAATAAAAAAGAAAAAGGAACCACAACTCAGCCTCTCTCTCTAACTACAATAATGGTACTGGGGTACTTAGTTGGTCATCATTTTGTATTAAGGTCCCTATCCAATTATCTATAAGTTTAATTAAGAATGCATGCATGCTCGTCCTGAACGACCTCACATCAACGTAAAGGGAATAGGGAAGAGTTCCCATCCCTTATAGTAGCCTGTAGGGCTTACTTACTTAGCCACCTAACTACCCCTCTTTCATCCTAAGGCTTCCGTCCTAGGTCTTATCCTGATCATCCTACGATCTATCCAACATTTGTTTCTATCAAGTTTTACCTTGGAAACGGATGGTATTTATAGTTTATTGATTCCTCTGTGGTGGTACAAGCTCCGATACCAGCTGTGGCGAAACTGCCTGAATTATTCCAACTTAAGTGCCTAAATCCCGCCTTGGAGGCTAGACCACACTTAAATGGGAATAACCCGTCAATCCCTCGGATCTAGTCTGACGAGGCCACTGATAGGATCGAGTACCATAGTCTCACTCGATGGTGAGTCACATAGCAAATACAATAAAGCATAAAACCATACGCTAAAGAGTATTAAGCTTATTACATCATCATCGGAGTTTTAACAAAAGTAGACATCATTGTTCGAAGTGCAGCGGAATAAAACTAACGATAAATAAATAGAGAGATGGGGAAGCCTGTCCCATCACTCCTCATGCTCCTCCTCAGCCGAGGCAGGATCCCACTCGACTGTCCACCCCGGTGACAAGATGGACGGCCAAGTCACTCCAGCAACCATGTCTTCCAGAGAACCTGTAAAAATTATGCCACAAGCAAGGCTGAGTATACTAATACTCAGCTAGACTTACCCAGTGTGAGGAGTCTACTCCTCTACCTCTAGACATGCAGCTGTTTGGCCGAGGGGTTTGGTTGCCAAAAGCACTAGCTGAGTTTATAAATCAAGTTTTAGCTTTGTCAAGTTTAAGTGTGACTCTCTTAAGGCTAAATGTGTACTATCTACTCATACATGGTATCAAACATATTTAGCAATCAACATCTTGTGTCAACTCATCACATTTTCACTTGTTACTCAATGTAGCAGCATGGATCAAGCAATCTCATTAGCTGCGAGAAGCAGACGATTCGAATCAAGTTTTTTTATCCTTGCAAGGTAAACCTAAACACACGACATGTAGGGGCACTCCGTCCCCATCGATTCCCCGTCAGCAGATCAGGGCTCACCGCCTTGGCGTACAATGCCTCACTGACCCCGACTGCCGTCGTGCAGTGACCGCACTTGTACCCACCATAACCGAAATGGGAGACCACGTCTCAGGTTGCGTGAGGGGATATGTCCACTGCTAGGTTCACTCAGGTACTAGGCTTACCGATTTACCATATTTCTCGGCATGTGCTTAGTACATTCAAACGCTTGACACACGGTACCACACCTTAATCCTTATTCCAATTTCCGTCTCGTAGACAACGCATCCCCATGGACCGTTGTCCACAGACTATCATCATTACGATATATCGAAAATGGATACAACCAATTCCTGACCTCGCGCGAGTGCTAGAAAAATCACTCGACTTCTACCGAGATCCCTAATTAATAAAGCAGCTACTCGACCTAGCATACTAGTATCCATCACAAAAAGGATCCTGAGTTCATGCAACTAGGGTTTCAGTCAACTCCTACACTTAAGTGCACAGTACAAGCCTACAAACATTAAGTGCAGTAAAATAGCATATATAAACGGTTATGCATAAAACCGGGGCTTGCCTTCCAAAGCTGTGGCAGGCAGATCCTCTGGTGCAGGCTCTGGTGCTGGATCCGGCTCCGGCACAAGGACGTACTCTCCGTCAGCGAGGTTGCAATCTATCGAATGCAATGAATAAGAGTATGCATGTCATGATTATGCATGATTCAACAACACTATGCTAAAGGAAGAAGAACTAAGTTTGTTAGCAACTTAGGGTTTCTTGGTCCTAGTGGCCTTTAGTGGTTTTATGCCTATCACTCGAGGTTTAGGTGTTGTGGAGAATAAGTATAGTGGATTTATATTTTTCCTTTACATATTTCAGTGGGCAAAAATAAAAAAAAGTTTTGCTAGTTGGGTTAGGGTAACACAGTTTCCACTATCAATTTCTCCTTTTTCATTTCTAATTATGAATCCTAGTGTGGGCTTGAACTACAACAGTGGTTTAACTTGCTCCAACAATTCTATAAAAATTACAGTGGGTTGCCATTGGTTATTACAGTTTGTTCTATGAATTTGAGGTCCATCCTGAAAAGGGTATGCCTTGGACAAAAATAACAAAAGTTAGGCAAAAGGGGTCACTTAACACTACAACTCCTAACTAGGGGTGGGTTCTGTCTTAGGAATCATTTTTGTTGGTATCTAACAGTAATCACAAGTTTCTGTGCCAAAAATCACAGGAGGTTAATTGGTGGTTATTTAGTTGTGATTTTCTAAAGTTTTGTGCCAAAAAGGTGCTTATAACTAACTTGTTATTTGAAAAATATCAAACAACAGATTTCATATTTTTCTTATGTTCATAATAACAACCCATTAGTTATCCCAAGGTTTGGGGTGTTTTCTCCTTGGGGTTATTTTTTAGGGTTTTTCTAAGTTTTCCTTGTTTTCTTAAATTAAAAGGTGTCCCAATTATTTTGTACTAAACCAGAGTATAATAGATTTTTCTAGTGAACTATATGGAATAAGTAGACTAACAAAAATATGGGTGTTCCCTGGTTTTCTATTTAAATTACCTTTTCTATTTTCTTTATCTTTAAGCATAAAGTGAAATAAATGGCAAACCTTACCTTAATGGGGTATATAGAGGGGTTTATCATTTTTAAGTAGGTCAGTAGGTGATCAAGTACTTCTCTAAATTTTTTTAACCTCAGTTAAATAGTGTAACTATTTTTCCTTATTTCTTTTTGTTTTTGGCCAATTAATCTTTCAATTCACAACTCTACAGTTTTCTGTAACACTGAGGAATTTTATATTTTTCTTGAGTAGTTTATATTGTTTAAGATCTAGCAAAATTGGTTTGACTCAATTTAGATGAACAAAACAGAAGATATGAATTGTTTAAGCTCTGTTTGAATTTAAATCAAATTAATAAAGAGGTTTCCTAGAAAAACCACTTTGCACCGAAGTCCTCGGGTTCTTTCCAAACTAATCCTTTCAGTTATACCCCTGCGCTACTATTCCTCTGAGTCACTGACAATGCGCAAAACTCCCTAGCCTTTTCTTCTTCTCCCCCGCGGTCCCTCCCTAGGTTTAAACAGTACCCGCGAGAAAGAAAAGGACGGCGCGGCTTACCGGCAGCGAGAGAGGTCCGGCGAGGGGCGGAGTTGGCTCCGGGAGGTCCTGGCGGTCACAACGGTGTACGGCTCGACGGCGGGGGTGGCCGGAATCGTCCGGTCCACGCGCGCAGGCGGGTGGTCTCGTCGGCGGCGGTTGTTCCGGCCAAACCATGGCGATCTAGTTCAATCCAATGGCACAGTGAGCTTCACGGGGTGACGTAGAGGCTATGTGCACAAGGAATCGAAGAATGGAGCAAAGGATTACCCGATCTACGCTCACCGGCGGTCGGGCGAAGTCCGGCGACCGTGGACTGGCTACTCCGGCGAAGCAAACTCCGATTCCTTGCTTGGGGAGCTTCACCAAGATGTGCACAGTCGATTCTAAGGGTTGGACGGGGTCGGGAAGGGTTCTGTTGGCCGGTCTACGGTGGCGGGGGATCGGGCGACCGTGGGCACGCCGTGCACGGGCAAACGCCGGTGGTTTTGGGCTCCGGTGAGGTCGAGCGCGTGTGGAGGGGTACGGTCGAAGTCCCTGGGTGCTTTATAGGCGCGGGCGCGGGCCATGGCGCCGGCTGGGCTTTGGCGCGACGCAGGGCACGCGGGGCGCGCGTCGGGCGTGCTCTGGCGAGCCCAGAGCGCATCGAACACGTGGCCATTGCTTTCTGCCCTTGTTCTTGCGCCTGCTGAGCAGCCAAACGTGCGAATCTTGCCATAAGGCTTGTGTAAGATTTCTTCCCTGCGCGTAGGGCTACCTAGTTCATGTGAGTTCCAAGGGAAGATCAGGTCTAGTTTAGAAGATATGGTGGTGCCAAGTCTTGTCTGTCTGCACTGTTCAAACCGAGACAAAACAAGTGCCAACTTGTGTCAAACAGTCTTGGCTTGGGTTCAAACTCTTCCAGGGGGTTCCTTAGATAATTTGGCTCCTTTTTGTTAATTAGACCCTGAGGTTTTTGGTGCCATTTGCTAGGTGAACACCCCTGATCTCTAAATTAGGGTTGATTTTGGACTTAGAAGGAATGGGGTGATTCCATATTGTTTTCCACTTAGGGGCTGATTTAGGGGTCTTGTAGGGGTCTTTTTGTAAAGTTCCTTTACTGCCTTTTGTAAACATTTTGGTATTCTTAGACTTTGGCTAAGGGTTTAAATTATGATATGTTCATTAGCCTAATCTTTCTCTCAACTAAAGGCTTTAAGGAAGGGGCCCAAGGTTCAATCCTTCCTTGCCCAAGGTGATTATTGCCTAAAAGCTTGGGTAATGCTTTGGTCCTTGGCATTTCTTAGCTCATTCATGCTTCTAAGGTCTTAAGTGCCCCCCTCTCCTCCAAGTTTTAACCACAGGTGACAAAGGGGCTTGGCTTGTGTAGCCTTAAGTGAAAACCCCAAGTAACACCTAGGGTGTTACAAAAAATGATCCTGTTTTGGTGCTTAATGCCAAAGGGGGAGAAATTTAAGGCCAAAGCAAATGGATCAGCCAACCACTTGTGAATTTTGAAAACAATAGAGTTAGAATTTGTGTTTTGCCCAAAATCCTCTTATTGCAAAATCTAGTCTCTTATGGGGAGAATTTTGATTATGGGAAAAAGGGGGAGTTTTGGGCACTTGATAAATCTCACTCTTGGAATATCTCTCTATGTGCCCAAACAAGTGTGTTTGACTTAGAGATAGGAAAATGAATTTGATTTACAAAAACAAACCAAGTGATGGCAAAGAATGATCCAAATATGTCAAATCTTGTGCAAAAATGATTTGGTCCTCATTTGCATTGATGTTGCGCTTATTTTGGTTGCTTTTTGATGTGTTGGCATAAATAACCAAAAAGGGGGAGATTAAAAGGGAAATGTGCCCTTGGGTCGTTTCTATAATGTTTTGGTGATTAAATGTCCAACATGTTTGATTAAGTTCTTATGTGCCAAATAAAATGAGAAGTGCAAATCAAGACATAAGGTATGTTTCTAGACTTAGTACATTGTTTTTGAGTACTAACATGTTTTGTCTAAAGTGCTAGAAACAGAGCCAAGAAGAGAAAAGATGAATTGAAGAAGACTTGGCTGTGTATAGCCAAACTTCAGCTCGGCCTGGCACACCGGACTGTCCGATGGTGCACCGGACAGTGTCCGGTGCACCAGGCGAGTCTCTGGTGAACTAGCCACTCTCGGGAATCGACGGAGTCGTACGGCTATAATTCACCGGACTGTCCGATGAGTCATCCGCGGCGAACTCATTGCTCTCGAGAAAAGGAACGGGGCGACGTGGCTATAATTCACTGGGCTATCCGGTGGTTCACCGGACTGTCCGGTGAGCCAACGGCGTCCGCGCCAACGGTCGTCCACGCGATCAACGCGTGACACGTGGCTACTCCAATGGTCGGCTGGATGCACCGGACTGTCCAGTGTGCATCGGACAGTGTCCGGTGCGCCATCTGGCCCAAAGGAGTAATGGTCGGTTGTGCCCGATTTGGATGGAGATCGTGCACCGGACAAGCTACAGTGGCTGTCCAGTGCGCCACTCGACAGAAGGCAAGGATAGCCTTCCATGTTGATCTCCAACGGCTCCTAGCTGCCTTGGGGCTATAAAAGGGACCCCTAGGCGCATGGAGGAGTCACCCAAGCATTCTCTGAGCATACTAAGACATCCAGACTCCGCTCCCACGCATTTGATTCGTCGTGTTAGTGATTTGGGCTCCATTCGAGTTGTGAACTCCCTGTGTTGTCATTTGAGCTCAAGTCTTCACTTGTGTGCGTGGTTGTGCTGCGTATTTGAGTCTTGCGTGTGTTGCTTCTCCCAACCTTACTCTGTGCTCTCTTTGTGATCTCTATTGTAAGGGCGAGAGACTCCGAATTGTGGAGATTCCTCGCAATCGGGAAAATACTCTAAAGGAAAAGACCGTGGTATTCAAGTTGATCACTGGATCACTTGAAAGGGGTTGAGTGCAACCCTCATCCATTGGGATGCCACAACATGGAAGTAGGCAAGTGTTACTTGGCTGAACCACGGGATAAAAATCGCGTGTCTCTTGTGTTGCTTTCTCTATGATTGTTTTTGTTCACAAGAACTCGCTTCAAAGCTACTTAGTCACACTAACACTTCAATAACTAAGTTTTGTGGCTATTTAGTATTTGATTTTATAGGATCACCTATTCACCCCCCCTCTAGGTGCTCTCAGTACTCAGATTTGTTTATTTTATGAATGTATTCACTACATTGCTTGCCATTTCCACTGTTTTCTACTGGCATGGTTATGGTTGGTTAAGGAAATGGTTTGCTTTACAATGGTTTATCTATAAATCTCAAATTAACTTGGTAGTCCCAACACGAGAGCAAAAAGCTCTAAGGCTTTGCTAGCTGTTTGTGCAGGGGAGATTTACTTCGATAATCGTTCAGTATCGATTTGGGATCATATTGGTGGTTGTCAAACTTGGAGAGGATAAAGTAGATGCTAGCGTTGACACTGACATAGGCAATGAGCAATTTGTTTACTCTTGGTATTTACCTTGTAACATTGTGGGTATGATGGGAAAAATTGCAAAATCATGTAACACTACCTGCATTCTTTATTTGACCGACAATCTTATAAAAGTGTATGTAGACGTGTATGTAGATGTTTATGTAGATGTGGATGCATTCTTCTATATGAGCTCCCATCTAGCTTGTAACTTGTGTAAAACCTCAAGGTAGTGAGTTATATTTTGTCTTGATTATTGTACAGGGCTACAAGCACGTTGTTTCATTACTAAGAGAGAGAGGAAACATAGCAGTAGCACACAAGTTTTTATTGATTGTTAGTATATTCAGATCAGTGATATATTGCTAAGTTTTTTTATTATTGGTATACTCAGATCAGCACTCAAAAGAATCACAGACTTAAATCACACTATAGAGAGTTATATTCAGATCTACACTTGCTTTTTTCATGCAATGTACTCATAGCAGTAGTACTTAAATCTTCTCAGTGACTCATTCCATGACTTAAATATATTTTTTCAGATTACTTCTCGTTTCTTGCTACCTGTTTACACGCTAGCTGTTTATGTGCATCTGGTCGACCTTCTTTTTATGAAGTGCTTTTCAGTGACTGCTTTTGTGCTACCTGTTTAGGCGCTAGCTGTTTAAGTTGCACAGGCGCGGACAAATGGGGCCGTAGTGCCATCGTTTAGCCAGCTCTGGCGACCCTGGAACCGTCGTAGCATGCACCTGCCCCAACTCCGGCGACCTCATCGCCGCGAGAAGGAGCGGTGGCACCCGCAGCCGTTAACCCCTCCCGGTGTTGATCTCCACCATCCGATCCTAATCGCGCGGTCCAGATCACTGGATACCGGTTCGCACCTGCGCGCCCTGTCCCCGGGCCCGCCAGTCAGCGCCTACGCTCCCTGGTGTTGGGCCAGACCGGTGAGTCTGCCTCCTCGCCCTCAGTCGCTGATCGCCCTGGCCCACTGGTCAGTGCGCGCCTACGCCTGCGTTCGCGCGCTTGCCCGCAGATCTATTTTCAACCGTTGATCTCAGATCCAGCGGCCGAGAAAGCCCGATACCCCTTCGCGCGGTGATTTTGTTAAAGAGACCTCCGGTTTAGTCGGAATCAACTCGTCGTCCCTGGTTTTCGCACGCAGGCCCCTGTAATCTTACAGATTGAACCCTAGGCTTTTAAATAATTATAGAATTAGACCTATTTTCATATTTTAAATTCCCAAACTTGTTTATTTTATATCTTTTGCATATGAACTCCAAATTTAGTGATTCAAATTGCAAAATGTTCATAGGAATATTCTCTGTTTAAATAAATTAGTTTCATTCACTATCTGCACACTCTAATTTTTATGGCTAACTATGAATAGTATAGGTATTGATTATTTCATTTAATAAAATAAATAAAAGGAGAACCCTAGAGGTTAAAGTACATTTAATCTTGTGAGATTAATAGGGTGTATTACATGAATTAATCTCTGGTTTAACTTTTATGTCTCATTAAAAGGAATTAAGTTAGATTATGTAATCATGGACAACACTTAGGGAATAATCAACTACTAAATGAGAATTAGTTCAGCCTATAATTTAAAGTCCCTTCTGAGTTTATACTTTTCTTTTTGAGATGTATCCCCAGCTTGTACATGATTGATGTGTTGTTTATTTATCATTTACCAAATATATTGAATGCATGATCGTTTTATTTAGACAATGAGCAGTCCGTGGTCCCTGAGTGTGTTGCTGAAGATCTTCCTGAGCAACAACCTGGTGAAGGCAAGTGTCCTCAGACCTATCATGTCCTATTTTACTTTATAATTCACTGTCCCGCACTACATTATTGAAAACTTAAGGATTGACTAGTCTGTATTTACCTTATCCTTGGTTACCTTTCTGGGTTAATCATGGTTAGCTTATGCTACTGCTTTAACTTAATCAATGAACATGATGTGATTATTTATGATACGATGATGTTATCCCGAGGATGATATGGTGATACTTTAGGGGGCTCAGGCTGTTTCCTGAGTACCTCTCCGTAAGGATCTGTTTGGGGAGTGACAACCCGGGATAACAGTGCAACCATGAGGGTGGAATGGGACGCCCTTAGCTGATTAATTAGAGGAACCAGAGGAGTAGTTGGCTTCGCCGTAGGGCCGTCAATGGGGTCCAGGCACAGTACTTGCTCCGCCGAGGCTGGTTGCAGAGCTTCTTTGATTTGGTTTTGTTAGTCACCCTTCCTTTGGGGAGATGTACTGTGTTTATCAAATTGAAGAAACCTAACAGACGGCTATGACCTCTAGGAAATCTTTGTAAAGGCTACATAGTGAGACCCTACTTGGTCACCTTGGTAGTGATCAATGGAGAATCATGATCTCCGGGCAGAACGGGAATCATGACTTGTGGGTAAAGTGTGCTACCTCTGCAGAGTGTTAGAAACTGATATATCAGCCGTGCTCACGGTTATGAGCGGCCTTGGGATCCTCTTTGATTAGAAGAACCCTGGTTACTTTTATGATGATGGTTAGCAATGATGGTAATAATTTTGATCTCTGGTATTTCCTCTTGGAGGAAGTGCTTTTGGGTAATAACTGGGTTATTACTAAAACTTGGCTCTATGAATAGTAATAAATACTTGACCAACTAAAAACAACCGCTTAACCTTAACTCCACATACAACTAGTCCACTTTAGCCAAATGGGACATTTGCTGAGTACGTTGATGTGTACTCACCCTTGCTTTACAAACCACCCCACCGTAGGTTGTCCCCACTGTACTCAGTGCTTAGGAGGAGATGCTAGCAACATGGAGGACTTTGAGGAGTTTCAGGACTACGATGAGTTCTAGTTTATTTTAGTGGCAAACCCCCAGTCAGCTGCCTGTGTAGGCTTATCTTCTACGTTTCATTTCTGCGCACTTTGATATTAATGTTGAAGACTATATTTATGTTTTAGACTCTGTGGATGTCTTGTACATCTTGATGTAATTAAAGTACCTTTCTGCTAATTACTTTGAGCATTATGTGATGATGTCCAATTATGTAATCACTGTGTAAGTGAATTCTGATCCTGACACGTACATGGTTCACATTCGGTTTGCCTTCCAAAACCGGGTGTGACATAAGTGGTATCAAAGCCTTGGTGACGGTAGGACCGCTAACCTAGAGTAGAATGGTCGCCCCAAGGACTATAGACCCCTACTCTTACCTTGACCTTAGTGTCATTTCAAAAGTTGGTCATCTTGACCAATTCTATGTTATCTACTTATCTCAACAAAATTTTGTCTCACGTGGAGCATCCACTTCGTCGCACGGTGCTAGGTCAGTCTAGCCACTTGGAGAAACTGCATCGTCGCCTGCACGAGGAGTAGGAGCGCCGACGCCAGGAGCAGGAGCAGGAGCAGTAGGAATCTTCCCCCTCGCCTCAGCAGGAGGTGGAGTCTGGGAGTCCACCTTCCCCTGCACCTCAGCCAGAGATGCCCCCTGCACCACCACAGGGTATCCCGGCTGCTGGAGGAGACCCTGCCGGAGACAGAGACGACGACAACGCCGGTGGCAGCTCGAGCCATGGCACAGAGCTCTCAGAGGAGTCAGAGCCAGAGGGATGGATCACTAGACCCATCACTCATGACGTCGCTCGTGGGTGTCACTTCCACGATGCTCTCGACACCTTACTGTGTCGGGCCTTTGACTGACACACTTGGTCTATCGAGTACCGTTGTGTAGTCTACCAGCATCGTCGCGAGTTATACCCGGACCAGTGGGAGGCTACTTGCTTGGTGCGCCGTCCGGACGATGATCTCCGGGATGCAGAGGCCTTCTCAGAGCACTATTCTATCACTGAGAGGGATACTGCCGAGGTAGCCATGCAAGATGCAGCACGACGGGCACTTTCTCAGTATTGCTCGTTGTTCAGTAGGGTAGCTGATGACCTTGACCTGAAGTACTACCCTTGCCGTTCGACTAGCAGTGCTAGAGGTGTGATTGTCTCGCTAGTTGGTGAGGGCAATCCTAGGCTGAACAGCATGGTCAACCTGGTCGTCGTGCTCAACACAGAGCTGGACCACACCCTTGACGAGTTGGGAAAGGTTCGGGCGGAGATTGCGGAATTGCATGCTGAGTGCACGGCACGCCACTATTTGGATGGTGGTTCTCCCGCCCCTGTCGGGATTCAGCACCCTTACTGTTCATCGCCCCGTGGTCGCTTCGAGTATGGTACCCCTAACTGCAGGACTCGGATAGATTTGGACCTGTAGATTGACAGAGTTGGAGTTTGTAATAATTCTAAATTCAGTGTCTTACTCTAGTCAGTCTTAGTTAGAGTTAGTTTGCTTATCATATGTTGGAATGCTTGTCATGATGAACTTGTAATGAAGTTGGATCTTTGTAATGATTGTCACCAAGGTGTGGGTATCCCCTGCAACTTGGTGTAGTTATCAATAAAGTCAGTTATTTAGTTGGGTAATCCATTTATTTCCCCTTTCCTCTTTATCTGAGAAGATGTCAGTGAAGATGATCAATTGTTGAGTGCTATGAAGATTTCCATATATCTTTTCTTATGCTGAAAGACTGTAGTCGGATCTGATTTGTGTGTGCTTTCTACAGATGTCCGAGAACATGCATGGAGGTAGCTCAGCAGCAGCAGTTGCCCCTGCCACCCCTAATGACCATTGAGCAGATGTTCCTGATGCAGACTCAGGCAGTCCAAGCAATTGTTCAGACCCTAGCAGCAATGCAGCAGCAACCACTCCCACCTCAGCCTCAAGTGCAAGTTCAGATGCCTCAGGTGCCCAGAGACAAGCGGGTAGAATTCATGAGGGGCCATCCCCCTGTTTTTGCCCACTCTGCTGATCCCATGAATGCTGAAGATTGGTTGCGTACTGTGGAGCACGAGTTGCACACTGCCTAGTGCAACGATCGCGAGATGGTTCTGTATGGTCCCCGTCAGCTAAGGGGAGCAACACAGTCCTGGTGGGAGTCTTACATCGCCACCCATGCCAACCCGGAAGCCATCACCTAGGAGGAATTCAGGGACAACTTCCGTCGCTACCATGTGCACGAGGGACTGATGATAGTGAGGAAGGAGGAGTTTCTCGCTTTGAAGCAAGGTCCCCTATCCGTCAGCGAGTACAGGGACAAGTTTCTGCAGCTGTCACGCTATGCCCCAGAAGATGTTAACACGGATGCTAAGAGGCAGTACCACTTTCTGAGAGGATTGGTTGATCCCCTCCACTACCAGCTGATGAATCACACTTTCTCCACCTTCCAGCACTTGATCGACAGAGCAATCATGACTGAAAGGAAGCGCCGAGAGATGGAGGACAGGAAGCGTAAGATTGGTGGATCTTAGGCCAAGAGTAGTAGTCGTCTACGCTACTCAAGCAACCCACCTTAGCAATTCAAGCAAGGTCACCAGCATCAGTGTCAGAACCATCAGCACCAGTACCAGAGGTAGTTTCCTCCGCAGCAGCAGCAGTACCATCAGAACACCCAACCTAGAGGAAATCAATGCCAGCGTCAGAACAATCAGGAAGCTTGCCTTCCTGCCCCAGTAACCAACCAGAATAGCCAAGCAGCTCCAATGCAAGTAGGAGGTTGTGCATGCTTCTACTATGGAGAACAAAACCATTAGGCGAAGAACTATCCAAAGAAAGCAGTTCAGCAGCCGCCAGCAGTCAATGCCCCAGCAAGACAAGGAGCGCCACAGCAAGCACCAGGAGGCCGTGGTCTGGCCTACAACCATGGAAAGGTGAACCACCTGGAGGCCGAAGCAATCCAGGATGCTCAGGACGTGGTAGTAGGTATGTTTCCAGTCGAATCCTATCCAGCAAAAGTATTATTTGACACTGGTGCCACACATTCTTTTGTTTCTACATCTTGGGTAGAAGCACATAACATCCCCATAGAACCAATGATCCCACCTTTAAGAGTTAATTCAGTTGGGGGAAAATTTCAGTCCGATAGGATTTGCTCGAATCTAAGGATTGAAATAAGGGGGATAGACTTTCCCACTAACCTAGTAGTAATGGGAACTCAAGGGTTAGATGTCATCCTAGGGATGAATTGGCTACACAGAAACCAAGCCACTGTCAGTTGTGACAAGAGAACAGTTAAGTTGGTGTTTGTCGGTGTTTTGGGTCCGACCGCGCACCCAGGGTTGCCCCTTGAGGTGCTTTTTGGAGTAGGACAGTGTTACTGACTGTAGCTCGATGGTTCGTGCCGGATGCACGAGAAACAGTAGACAATCTTGTACAGGTTTGGGCCGCTTTGAGATGCGTAATACCCTACGTCCTGGTGTGGATCTTTTGTGTGGTGGGTTACAAGGGAGTTCTCTAGTATGGAAGATGCTAGAGAGTTGAGTAGACGGCTAAGGAGTGAGAGAGATATTTTGAGGGGATGCCCCCTAGGCCTTATATACTCGACCGTGGAGCGTTACATGCAGATATGATAATAACGTGAGCCGAAGTAATAGTGAACCTACTGAGCCTATCTTCCTATAATTTTGCCGACTTATCACCATTTAGTTCCGATGCCTAAGGATGCAGCGCGGGAAAGTCGGGTTACTGCCGTGGATGTTGCTCGAATCCGTTGGGCCGTCTGAGCTCAAGTTGATCCGATCTTGTGTTGATCCATTTCGCCAAGCGTTCCTCCCAGGCCCACGAAGGGATGGCCTTGCGAAACATCGGGCCCAGAGCCCTTCTCGAGGTCTTCTAACCTTCTAGTGGACTCGGGGGATATCTGTCCCCCACAAGCCCCCATTCTTTGAGTTGATTTTGGAATAATTGGCCCAAAGATTCTAGGTCCAGCTTGCTGTTTTTGAATTTGATAAAGAACACCTTGAAAAATGGGCTTATCAAATTGTTGTTTCTGAGCTCTGAGTAACTTAGTGGAACCGATCTTCAATTACCCTCTACTGTCTTTATTCACCGGTCTCTGCTTTATTCTTCAGAGGTCAATGCTTTGTGGGGTTCAGGATTTATTGTGTGCATTGAAGGTGCACCCAATGGGTGTAGCCCCCGAGCTTCGAGTGGACTATTAAAAAATAATCCGCTCGAAGGTCTTCATTTCAAGTCATTTTCATCTTCATCTCATGCTTTAGAAATCAGCATTGTCTTGTCTTCATCTTAGGCTTTAGAAATTAGCGTCAGTTCATGCTCTAGAGATCAACATTCTATCTTTTGAGGTTGATGATTCATTGGGTGTAGCCCCCGAGCTTTGAGTGGAATACTGAAAATAATCCACTCAAAGGTCTTCATCTCATGCTTTTTAGAAATCATCCTATTAACTTTGTCGAATGCCTTAGAGTCCAGCATTATATTGCCTGCTTTATGCTTTAGAAATTAGAATACAATTTTGTCTTTGATATAAACAATGCGGTCTACCCATGTCTTGTTAGGTTTTGAAATTTATTTGATCTGCGACAGATTGGACATCCGGTAGATGGCTCTTGGCTGGTCTTCATTTCGCTTTGTGCTTCAATGCTCCTGTTGATTAGACTTGTACTTCATCAGCTATTTTTGGCTTTCCTCCGATCTCCGTTGATATCTTCCTTTTGTCTTGATACATTCATTGCGTATACTGTGTGGATGTGACTACTTGGAAGATCTATTGAAAATTCCTGGACGTCCCCCCCAATGGGTGTGGGCAAGGGATGGCTTGCTGCGCTGAGCGTAAGCAAACTGCCCCTGAGTAGTAACTTGACGTGACCGCGGTGTAATCATATCGTCCAAACAGTTGACTTGAGTCCCAATGGGTGTCGTGTTACGTGAAACGGCGTCAGCCGCCTGACTTGTTTCCAGACGATTTGAATTGCTTATTGAATATTTGCGACTGTTCAGTGACCGTGGTAACAGATGAGCGGTTGCCTTCTTCCTCTATAAATAGAGCGCTTGCTGCACTGGTGTCTTCACACATCTCTCTGCCGCTTGTTGCTTACTCTCTTCTCTTCTCTTCCCTTCTACTCCACCATGGGCAAGAGCAAGAAAGGCGGAAGCTCATCGCACCATTCCGGTGATAAGCGGAAGCGCGAGCCGACTCCTCCCTCGGAGGACTTCGGCGATTCTGAATACTCGGAGGAAGAGTTCTCCTCCGAGTCCGAGGGTTTGCCAGTCTACGCCTCTCCTCCGGCGTCGTCCGATGACTCAGATGATTCCCAGGGGATCGCCGCCGAGGTATGGACATACATCTGGGCTGTCGAGCGCTCCGGGCTCGAGGGCTCGGATGAGTTGGAGGTCTCCTCGGATGAGGAGAACTCCTCCGACTCGTCCGAGGAGGGGAGCAGCGGTGACGACGACGGCGAGGGCGAGAGCGATGGCGACGACGGAGACGACGGCGATGGTGACGGCGACGGTGGCGAGGGCGACGGCAAGGGTGACGGCAAGGGCGGCAGCGGCATGGCCAGTGGCAAAGCGTCGCTGGCTTAGATATTAGTATAGATAAATAGTAGTAGAAGTAGTATTAGTTGAATAATGTAGTAGTAGTTAGTAGTATAGCATAGTGTAATGTAATGTAGTAATGTAGTGTGTCGAAAAGTGGGAAGAAGACCAGCTCATAATGAGTCGGCCTTCAAGTTTGTGGAAGGACTTCCCTTTTTATGTAATGAAGAAAATTTTGGCCCGTTTCATGCACATCTCTCAGCTTTCCATCATCTTTTTATAGCCGATCGTCAGTTTGTATTTGTGTCCAATGTAGCCGTTGTTCTCTGGGATAACGCCCGAGTAATGACTTGTGATTGCTATGTCGCGTTTTAATTCTGCCTGCATTTGCGTGGATAAAGAACGGCTGAGTTACCGCTGGTGTCTTTAGAGGTAATAGTCGAATGGCTCTTGGTGACATCGACGTTTTAGATTGTAACATCCGAATTCTGCTGAGCCACGTCGGCGTTATAAAAGTAACAGCCGAGAGGTGCTTGGCAACGTCGGCATTTTAGAGGTAACCACCGAGTCATTTCGAGCCACATCGGCGTTTTAGAAATAAAGGCCGAGTGACGACTGGCGACATCAGCGTTTTTAGAGGTAACGGCCGAGTCGTATCAAGCCACGTCGGCGTTTTAGAAATAACGGCCGAGTGATGACTAAGCACTTTTTAGAAACGGTGTCTGACCCGGGAAAACCCCATTTGTATCATGTCGCCGCACGCCTCTGCATCCTGAGCCCTAGCCTCACTTTTGCCTCCGAATTCTCTCTGTTTCCCTTTGATTTCGCTTCCGCTAAGCCCGCCAACGAGATTGCGATGGCGCCCAAGCGGAAGAGTCAGAATTCTGCTGCAGCGATCATTCCCCCTATCGATTTCAACAGTCAATTGCCCTTCGCAGGTAATCATATGTCTGTTGTTTCCGTGTCGGATCTTCTCCATATTGTCTCCGTCGGAGTTCTTCCTCCGAAGGAGCTTTGCTCTTGGCGGATTTGTCATGGGGTTACTGTCCCGACAGAGGATACCCACGAGTCTGTTGTTTACATCCCTTTTCTTATCCGCGGCCTTGCTCTTCCCATTTCTCCCTTCTTTCGTGGTCTCCTTGACTTTTACCATCTGAATCTGACTCACCTGAATCTCAACTCTATTCTGCAAATTTCTGTCTTTGTTCACCTGTGCGAAGCTTACCTTGGAATTCTTCCTCACTTCGGTTTGTGGAAGTACTTGTATCATTGTCGCCCTAGGATGGCTGGTGGTAGCATCAGCTCGTGGGTGGTGCGAGTCTAGAAATGTGTCGTGGGAGGAAAATAGAATACCTTGACATCCCACTCAAGGATAGCATTAAAGGATGGCGTTTAGAGTGGTTCATTGTGGAAAACCATGGCAAGTCTCTCCCCCCCGGTCAGGGAGACAGTCGGATGTTCGCGCTCCGAGTTGGATTGAGCCTCCCACAGACTTGGAGATAGCAGAAGCCAAAGTTATACTTGCTGAGATTTGCTTGTTGAAGGAAAGAGGTCTGACCGCTGAAGCTGTGGTTGCAGACTTTGTTTTTAAGAATATTCAGCCACTGAAGGATAGGGCATACCCAGCTTATTTTGTATAGTGGTGTCACAGATTCAACCCGAGTTACCAACAAGAGGATCCCTGCTGTGGATTTGGTGAGTCAACTAGAAATGATCCTTAGAGGCAAGGTATCGAACATTGGTGCTCCTGTTGCATATTTTGCCTGGAATCTGCCGCCTTCCAAGTCCTTTTTCGATTTTGTGTCCAATCCTCCTGCTGGTGACAGTGGTTTGGGTCTTAGAATGCGACCCTCTCTTGAAGAAGTTGAGGTTCTGGTCGCTTCACTTGGAGATCTTCCCAATGATGAGAGGCAAGTTCACTTTGAGATGCCTATGAGTCCGGGTGATGCAGAGATAAGCGCTATGCTGGACATGTTGGCTGGGGATTCTTCTGACTCGGTCCCTGCTAAAACAATGGTTGTTGCAACTAACCCAGAGCTTGAGAAAACTGCGGATACTCGGAGGCCTGAAGGTACTCGCCTGAAACGTCTTCGCCAAGTCAGTCATCCAGCTGCTCCTGCTGAGGGGAAGAAAAGAAAAAGAGACGGCTTCTGCGAGTGTCGTGCTTGGATCGTGATGCCAGCCCTTCTGTTCCTACCGCTGAAGAAGTACCAGTGGAACTTTTTACTGGAGCTGATCCCAATAGGTGTGGCCCTGCTGAAACTGAACCCAATGGGAGTGGCCCTGCTGATGTTGATCCCAATGGGTGTGACCCTGTCAGAGCTGATCCCAATGGGTGTGATCCCGTGCCGTGTATTGTTCGTATCGTTAACGAGGATGAGGAAGAAGAAGAGGAAGTCCCCTTAGTTCGAAAGAACAGTCGACGTTACAGAGTTAGTGGGGGAGTAGCGATATTCCTTCTCCAGCTTTGTCTGCTCTTATTAGTCTGTAAGAATTATCCATAGCAAATTTTGATCAGGCTCTCGAAGATGTTGTTCGTGAAGATATGTTGTCTGAACCAGCTGATGGTGATATGATGGATGTTTGTTCTGACATCCCAAAGGTGGGGTTAGAGTTATCCCGAGCAGCGTCTCGTGCCTCATCGACCTTGGAAGGCGGTCTTCGGAGTCAAGAGGTTGGTCAAGGTTGTTCGATTCCCATGGAGGTGGCTGAGAGTCCTTCAGCCTTAGAGGTGGCTGTTGCGGAGGACCCAGTCCTCAAGGATGGTGCCGGTGGTTGCCCAGCCCCCAAGGGTGTTGCCGGTAATGATCCGGCTCGGGTGGGAAGCGCGAGCTGCAACCCAGCCCTCGAGGGTGTTGTCGATGGTGATCCGGCTCTGATGGGCAGTGCGGGCAGCAACCCAGCCCTCAAGGGTGTTGCCGGTGGCGATCCGGCTCCGATGGGTAGTGCAGGCAGCAACCTAGCCCCCGAGGGTGTCCAAGCGGGCTCCCCTTCTCATACCTCCATGGATGTCCATGTTGGGTCTTCTCCTCCATGTTCTGATGGCATGGTAACAGCGCATGCTTCAAATGAGGAAGTCGCCTTAGAGGTCGGCGCGTCGGATGCTAGAGTTCTGACGCCTGCTGGTGGTGCTGAGTTGATCCCTGGTGATGTTCTTCAAATTGCCCCGGTTGACGTTCCTTCATCAAGCCACCACCTAGCTTCTCGTGACTTAGGATCTCCGTCATTCTTCTCTAATCTTCAGGTAATTCGGCTTTTCTAGTTCTAGCAATACTCCTGGCAAGTTACCATCTTTGTACTCATTTATGTTCAATATTAGGCTTTGGTCGACGGGATGGCTAATCAACTAAGATCACAAGGTGTGTCTATCCCCGAAGGAGCTCTGTTTCTGACGCAGTGGAATCCGTTGCTGCTTCAGAAGCAGATATCCGATTTGAAAATGACAAATGCTGTTTAGTGTCTTTGTTTCTTTCTTGGCATCTTGATTAGTCTGTTTTTAACTGCGCGCCCTTCTTCGACTGTTTTTTGTTAGATATGGCTCGGCGGTACTCTAAACTCGAGGAGAAGTATTCTCAAGGTCAGACCGACCTGGTTCGGGTTTCTGCTTCCTTGGATGATGCCAACTCATTGAATTCCTCTCTCAGTGCTTAGCTTGACTCTGAAAAGGCGGCTAATGAAGTAAGCTTACTTGACTTTCTCTACTGTATTCTCACTGCTCACTAGGTGTTTGAGAGCTGATTCTTGTCTGTAGGAGGAAAAACGTGTACTTGCGGCCTCTCGCGATAATCTTGATAGGTTGTATCACGACGCCAACAATTCTTTAACTATCCTGGAGAGGAGCCATCATTTTACCATGGCAGACTTGGAACATCACTGTCGCGAGCTGCAAGTATCCCAGGATGAGGTCCTTCGTCTTAGGCAGTTGGTGTCGAGTAAAGACTCCGTCATCAAGGATCTGCGTGCCTCTAAGAGATCGGTCGCCCATGAGCTACAAGCCGCTCAACTGGCTACCAATATTGCCGAAGACAATTCCACCATTCTGAAGGCCTAGTGTGATAAAGCTATGGATAAAGCCATTCGCGCGGGGTGGATTTTGATGAGAAGGCCTGTCCTGATCGTTCCTGATGATATAGTCACCGATGTCAAGGCTGCTCCTGACTCCTCAAGTCGCCCTTCTTCATCGGTTGCTCCTAAGAAAAGCATTGCCAAGTAGAAATACTGAATACATTCATGAACCATATGTGTATGTGATTAATGTGCCCGACTACTATGTTAGAACGTGTTCTTGGTACCGAATGCTGTTTTTGTTTTTCTATTGCTTGAATTCAACAGTTGTTACGATTGCAGAAGTAAATGCAGTATGCTAGTTTCGAAATTTCTTATTTTTGTGAAGCATAGAGACCGCCCCCGGATGAGTGATCGTAAGCACGTTTATACTAGGTTGAGTTGACGTGAGCATGTTGCATCGCCTTAAGTCACTACCGACTTAAGCCGATGGCTCCATTAGTAGGGTATAGTGGTCACCCTAAGTTAAGTAAGCGTGAGCATGTCGCACCGCCTTAAGTCACTGTCGACTTAAGCCGATTGCTCCGTTGGTAGGGTATAGTGGTCACCCTAGGTTAAGTAAGCGTGAGCATGTCACACCGCCTTAAGTCACTGTCGACTTAAGTCGATTACTTCGTTAGTAGGGTATAGTGGTCACCCTAGGTTAAGTAAGCGTGAGCATGTCGCACTGCCTTAAGTCACTGTCGACTTAAGTCGATTGCTCCGTTAGTAGGGTATAGTGGTCACCCTAAGTTAAGTAAGCGTGAGCATGTTGCACCGTCTTAAGTCACTGCCGACTTAAGCCGATTGCTCCGTCGGTAGGGCATAGTGGTCACCCTAAGTTGAGTAAGCATGCAGATCGATAATAAATGGTTCGAGAGCTTTTTGAGAATGAAGCCTTTTTATTGATGACGTACTTTTCTAATTACAGAATACAATGTTGCCCCGATAGCTTTTGAAATCTAGCTAGGGGTAAAACTTCCTGAGATGCTCTATATTCCATGAATTTCCTATTTCCGTGCCATCCATTTGAGTAAGTCGATATGATCCTGGCCGAGTGACTTCTGCTACCATGAATGGCCCTTCCCATAATGGCGACAATTTGTGCCGTCCTTCCCCCGTTAGAATTCGACGGAGGACCAGATCTCCCACTGCGAAGGATCAATGTCGTATGGCCTTATCACGATAGCGCCTCAGAGTTTGCTTGTACCTGGCTGACTGAATTACTGTATTCAATCGTTCTTCTTCCAGTATATCAATATCCTCCAGTCTAGTAGCTTCAGCTTCAGCTATGTTTTCGAAGATCAGCCTTGGTGCCCCCAAACCTAAGATCAGCAGGTAGTACTGCCTCCGAACCATAGACCATGAAGAAGGGAGTATTACCATGTAAAGCTCGGCTAGGTTGAGTTCTTAAGCTCCAGACCACATACGACAACTCTCTGATCCACTTCCCTGCGAACTTTTCATTCTTGTCGAAGACTTTCTTCCTAAGTGCTTCCAATATCATTCCATTAGCCCTTTCTACCTGACCGTTGGCTCTTGGGTGTGCTACTGATGCATATTTGATCTGGATGCTTCTTTGTTCGCAGAAATCAAAGAATTCTGAGCTAGTGAAATTGGATCCCAGGTCTGTTATAATGCTATTTGGTATTCCGAACTTGAATATTATATCTCGTATGAATTCCACTGCTTTAGCTGAAGTCAGAGAAGCGATGGGTTTGTACTCTATCCATTTAGTGAATTTGTCAATGGCAACCAGCACGTGAGTGTATCCTCCTTGAGCTTTCTTGAATGGTCCAATCATGTCTAGTCCCCAGCACGCAAATGGCCATGTTACGTGTATGGTCTGTAGTTGCTGTGCTGGTAGATGTTGCTGCTTTGATAAGTATTGGCAAGCTTCACACCTCTGGACTAGCTCGGCTGCATCATTCTTCGCTGTTGGCCAGTAGAAACCAGACCTGAAGACCTTCCCAACTAGAGTCCTGGATGCTGCGTGTATCCCGCATTGCCCGGCGTGGATCTCATCTAGTAGTTGCTTCTCGGTAGCCGAAAGAATGCACTTCATGAGTACCCCTGTCGCACCCCTTCTGTACAGTGCTTCCCCAATGAGAGTGTAGTGGGCTGACTGCCTTGCGATGCGTTCTGTCGCAGTTTTGTCATTCGGCTCTTCTACATTCTTTATATATCTGATGATTGGCTCCCTCCAGTCATCTGAATCTGACTCTGGCTGGCTCAGAGCATTGCACCCTTCTGCCTGATCTAAGGAAATACTCGGTCGTGGCACTTCTTGGATGAAAACCCCAGGTGGGACCTGGGTCCAACTGGATCCTAGTTTTGACAATGCATCTGCTGTCGCGTTGTGATCTCTCTCTACATGATGAAATTCCAGCCCTTCGAATTTGTCCTCCAGCTTTTGTACAGCTGTGCAATATTTGCCAATAGAGTCATTCGAGCAGTCCCATTCTTTATTTATCTAACTTATGACCACCAGTGAATCCCCATATATCATCAGTCTCTTAATGCTCAGTGATATGGCAATGTTCAGTCCATAAATCGAAGCTTCATACTCTGCCGCATTATTGGACGCTGAGAATAACAACTGAAGGGCATATTTGAGTTGTTCACCTCCAAGCGCGATGAAGAGGATTCCTGCGCTCGCCCCCTGTAGCTTCAACGAGCCATCGAAATACATCTGCCATACTTCTGCAGTCTCCGGGTTGTCTGGCACTTGTTGCTCGGTCCACTCTGATACGAAGTCAACTAGTGCTTGAGTATGTCGTGAGCTCCCAGCTTGCAGGCCCACTTGGCTATTCTTCGGATGGCTTCTTTGTTGTGGAGAATATCCCCTATTGGAAATCTAGTGACTACTATGACTTTGTGGTCGTCGAAGTAGTGACAGAGCTTGCGTGCAGTTAGAAGTACTGCATACAGTAGTTTTTGAACTTGAGGATATTTCTTTTTTGAGGGTCCCAGAACTTCACTGATGAAATAGACGGGATGTTGTACTGGATATGCATGTCCTTCTTCTGCTCGCTCGACTACCAACGCGGTGCTCACCACGTGAGTCGTGCAAGAGATATATAACAGCAGATCTTCGGCCGGCTGACTCGGCGCGGCTCGGCGCGGCAGCTTTGGCACTGGTGACATTGTTAGGAATTTCTTTAGTGCATCAAGAGCTTCCTGGGCTTCTGAAGTCCACTGGAACTTGTCCACCTTCTTGAGCAACTTGTAGAACGGTAGGCCTTTTTCTCCCAACCTTGATTTGAACGTACTTAAAGCTGTCATGCATCCAGTAAGTCTTTGTACTTTCTTCTCTGGATTAGCTTCAATTCCTCGGTGGCTGACAATGAATCTGAGTAATTTTCCTGTTGGTACTCCAAAGACACATTTTTCTGGATTAAGTTTCCATTGATATCGTCGTAAACTGTTGAAGACCAGCTGCAAATCTTCGATGAAATTTTCTGAGTTTTCTGTCTTGATCACCACGTCATCCACATAAGCTTCTACACGCTTGCCCCAGTGGTCGGCTAAGCATGTCTGAATGGCTCTCTGGTAAGTTGCTCCAGCGTTTTTGAGGCCAAATGGCATGGAGGTATAGCAGAAAGCTCCAAACAGGGTGATGAATGCCGTTTTTTCCTCGTCTTCTTTTGCCAAGATGATCTGATGATACCTAGAGTAGCAATCTAAGAAGGACAACACTGAACACCCGATGGTCGAGTCTACCACCTGGTCTATTCTAGGAAGTCCGAAGGGTTCCTTCGGACAGTGTTTGTTGAGATCCGTATAGTCAACGCACATGCGCCAATCCACTTTATTCTTTTTGAGTACAAGAACAGGATTTGCTAATGAATCCTCGGGATGATCGAAGTGAGCCAGCTCAGCACGGATGGCTTCTCTCTTGTTGGGCGTGAAACGACGTAACTTTTGTCGGATCGGCCTCGCTTGGGGATAGACCTTTAGTTTGTGCTCGGCCAGCTCTCTGGGGACTCCCGGCATATCCGCAGGTTGCCATGCGAATACGTCTCGGTTATCTTGCAGAAATTGGACGAGCGTGCCTTCCTATTTGTCATCCAGGCTAGAGCTGATGATGGCAGTCTTGCGTTCATCAGCGAACCTGAGGTTGATCCTCTTGGTTTCCTCAGTCGGTCGCATAGAGGTCACGGCTTGAGCTTCATTTGCAGGTACTGTGAGGTCCTCCTCAGGCTTTGAGTTCGCCTGCGCCGAAGAAGTCATCGATGGTTTGGTGGTGAGGGCCGCCTGAATGGCCACTCGGATGCACTCCGCAGCGCCTTGGAAGTCAGCGCGCACAGTGATGATTCCTTGCGGTCCCAGCATCTTCAATATCATGTACGTGTAATGCGGAATAGCCATGAATTTCGCCAATCCAGGCCTGCCGATGATGGCGTTGTATCCGCAGTCGAAGCTCGCCACCTCGAACCTCAGGAACTCTGTCCTGTAGTTCTCCGGAGTTCCAAAGGTGACCGGCATGTAGATATGTCCGATTGGATATTCTCCTTCGGTTGGCACGATGCCAAAGAAAGGAGTGTCTGACTCGTGGAGCTCTTTGAGTGTGACTCCCAAGCCTTGAAGTGTTCGAGGAAAGGTGACGTTGATGCTGCTTCCCCCGTCCACCAACACTTTCTTTACCCTGCTCTCTCGGATCACCGGATCAACGAGGAGCGGGTACTTGCCGGGGTGATCGAAGTTGAGCCACTGATCTACCCGAGTGAAGGTAATCGGTTGTTCGGACCATCGATACAGGGCGGGAGGGCCGGTGGCCGCCACTAGTATCTGACGGTCGTTGAGCTTCTGTTGCCTCTTACTTTCTTGTGACCCATGTCCACCGAATATGATGTTGACTTCTCCATCGACGCGCGGGAATGCTCCGCCTCCTCTCCCCTCCTGCTGCTGAGGCTGTCGAGGTTCTCCGGGTCCTCCTCGTGGTGGGGGAGGTGGTAGAGGTTGGAAAGGTCGGCCGTTCCAACGGAGTGCTTGAAGTCTCTGTAGTTCCGGAGGGTGTGGCGCATGTCTTTGTGGTACGGGCATTGGGCGTCGAGGATGTCGTCCAATGTCCGTTCGCCTCCGCGAGGTGCTCCTCAGGCGCGAGAGGCGGGTGGTCTGGCGGCATGGACTTCTTCGCGAGGCCTCTTCTCCCAACGCTTGTCGGGTTGTTGGTTCGTGTCGCGTCGTGGTGCCGCCGGTGCAGGTTTCGCCCCTCCGATGAGGTCCTGAGCTCCTTCGTCGGCGGTGATGTAGAGATCTGCTTCCTAGAATAGCTGCTCGGAGGTACTTGGCGCCTTTTGCAGTATGGCTCGGATGAAGGCCGAGTCATTAGATCCCCGGTAGAAGTCCTCAATTACTGCTGCTTCCGCAACCTCGGGGATACGATTTCTCATGGTCTGAAATCTTTTGAGGTACGACCAGAGAGTCTCGTCCCCTCGGATCTTGATGGATTTGAGGTCCCATGGCTGCGCCAGTTTGTTAGAGAGAGATTGGAAATTGGCGATGAAGCACCGACTGAAGTCGCTCTAGTCGTCGATGCAGTGTTGAGGTAGGTGTCGTAGCCACTACAGCGCATCCTGCCCGAGGATGATGGGTAAGTACGCGGTCATCACATCTTCAGTTGCCCTAGCGGCTCGGGCAGCGGTGGTGTAGACAGCTAACCAGCCTCCCGGATCCTGCTTAGGCTCGTACTTGTCGATGTTGGAGACTTTGAAGTTAGGGGGCCACTGAATGGCCCTGAGACGTGGAGTGAGCGCCGATACTCCACACGTGTCCTCCTATCGATGATGGTGATGTCGGTCCCGGGGTGGGGAGTTGTTGACATGGTGCCTCGACCATCCTCGGGTCGTACCGCCCGTCGAAGCCATTGCTGACTCAACTCTGGTGGCCTGACTTCGCGCAAGGGTGCCGTGGTCCCGATCATAATATTCTTGACGCCAAATCTCGTTCTCGTGTCGTCGTTCGCGTGAAGCGTTGATGGAGCTCCGTGCGTCCCGTCGATTGTTGATGGCGTGTCGTAGATCACTCGGTGGATGGGAATTCCTTCTTTCCCTGAAGACCCGTTCTTCTGGGGTTTCTCCCATCTCCGAGATCTCATCTCGTGACACAGGTTGTGCCGGGTCTCGCTCTCCGGCTTCGTGATGTCGCCGAATATTTCAGCGTCGGTTCCTTCGTCGGCGAGATTCCCACTGAAGAGGTTCTTCTCCCGACGCGGTTGGTTCATCGTCAGAGACGGGGGTAGATTCCACTCTTCTCTCGATAAAGAGGACGTCGGGGTAAAATGGAACCGAAGCAGTGACAAGCTTCTTCCTGTTCTCCTTTAAGGACGGAGATATCTGGATAGCAGCTTGACGAGCTTTTATCTCATTTGCTTCCTTTTTCCTTGTGACCCGTGTCCATTTTTCCATAGAAGAGGTGGACAACGGAGTCCTCCGGGTAGTCGGATCCTCTACTCTCGGTTGACAAGAGGTAGTCTTTGCTCGGAGCGCTGGAGATTGTGCTTTTTTCTGCTTTGCTTCGACTTTCCTAGAGATTGTTGAGGAAGGCTTTCTCTCCGGTGGATCCGCGATGCGATGTAGAGTTCCTTCTTCATCTGCCACAGACGAAATGGTTCTGAAGCCGAATATGGATCCAGGGCAGAGGATGATCTTGTGCTGGAAAGTGATGGCCATTGAGCTAGCTTGGATCAGTGACACACCCCCTACTTAGTGTGCCAGCTGTCGGTGTTTTGGGTCCGACCGTGCACCTGGGGTTGCCCCTTCGAGGTGCTTTTTGGAGTAGGACGGTGTTACCGACTGTAGCTCGATGGTCTGTGCCGGATGCACGAGAAACAGTAGACAATCTTGTACAGGTTCGGGCCGCTTTGAGATGCATAATACCCTACGCCTGGTGTGGATCTTTTGTGTGGTGGGTTACAAGGGAGTTCTCTAGTATGGAAGATGCTAGAGAGTTGAGTAGATGGCTAAGGAATGAGAGAGATATTTTGAGGGGATGCCCCCTAGGCCTTGTATACTCGACCGTGGAGCGTTACATGCAGATATGATAATAATGTGAGCCGAAGTAATAGTGAACCGACTGAGCCTATCTTCCTATAATTCTGCCGACTTATCACCATTTAGTTCCGATACCTAAGGATGCAGCACAGGAAAGTCGGGTTACTACCATGGATGTTGCTCGAATCTGTTGGGCCGTCTGAGCTCAAGTTGATCCGATCTTGTGTTGATCCATTTCGCCAAGTGTTCCTCGCAGGCCCACGAAGGGATGGCCTTGCAAAACATCGGGCCTAGAGCCCTTCTCGAGGTCTTCTAACCTTTTAGTGGACCCGGGGGATATCTGTCCCCCACAGTGTTCCCATCCTTAAAGGAAGTAGTAACTAAGCTGTACCTGCCTGAACTAGAAGGAGCCTGTCACCATTTATCAGTAGATGACAAGGAGTCCAATCCGATTGAGGCAATTAGAATTGTGTCGGAATTCCCCGACGTGTTCCGTGAAGAGTTACCAGGCATGCCACCTGAAAGGAAAGTTGAATTTGCCATAGAGCTTATCACAGGCACCACCCCTATTTTCAAGAGAGCCTATCAAGTGTCCGGACCAGAGTTGGTGGAACTCAAGAAGCAGATTGATGAGTTGTTAAAGAAAGGCTACATCAGACCAAGTACCTCACCTTGGGCAGCCCTAGTGTTATTTGTGGAGAAGAAGGATGGTACAAAGAGGATGTGCATTGATTACAGAGCTTTGAATGAACTCACTGTCAAGAACAAGTACCCCCTATCCCGAATTGAAGATCTATTTGATCAGTTGAGAGGAGCCAGTGTATTCTCAAAGATAGATCTGAGGTCAGGTTATCATCAGCTCAGAATCCGACCTTTAGATATACCGAAGACAACATTCATCACCAAGTATGGACTATATGAGTTCATGGTTATGTCACTCGGTTTGACGAATGTGCCAGCTTACTTCATGTACCTGATGAACAGTGTGTTCATGGATGTAACGCCCTGAATTTGGGGGTAGAATTTTTTCTTCTCTTTACTCACCAAATTCAGGCGTTACTCTCTTTTCTCTTCCTATTTCGCTCCTTCTTCCCAATTTCAAAGCGGTGTAGTAACTGGTGTCCGTATTACGTGTAAACAAAAACCTAAGTTGTCATGGGTGTTGCATCATGCCGAGGCATTTTTCTTGTCTGATGTCGTGTTTAATCGTGTGTGTTGCTCAGTCTCATTTCACGAATCGGATTCCGATCGGTGGTTGTGCGTGTCGTGGGTTTTTGCCCCATGACACGACCTAGCCCGACCCAGCCCGGCCCAGCCGGCCTGCTCTGGCCCGCGTGCCCCCAGCACCCTGCCCCTACCCATGCGCCCCCCTCCCTTCTCTCCCTTTCCCTCACGCAGCAACCTCCTCTCCTCCACCTCTCTCTCTCTCTCCTCGTGGTGCCCTAGGTTTTGGAGACAGTGATGGCCGGATTTGGACCCCGAAGTGAGCTTCCCTCCCCTCTCCCTCTCCTTCTCCCTCCCTCTCTCTCTCCTCCTCCCCTCCCCTTCTTCTTCCCCCCGCGTGGGCCCCTGCGCGCGTCCTCGTGCGGCCCCCTAGCGGCCCCTCGGCGCGCTCCCTGGCGCCCCCCTGGCGCACTCCACGCGCGGCCCCCTGTCGGCGCTCCCCCGTGGCCCCCGATGTAACACCCACTTTGTAATTGCTAGATAAAATACCAATAGAGAAAACAATTTCTCTCCTTATGTGAGTTTGACCTTTATGCATCATCATAAGTGAACACTATACTCGAAAATAAATAAGTAATAAAAGAATATACTATTAAATTGTGCATCATGCTGGGTTTTATTTTTGTGTACATTTTGGGACAATATAAAAATAATGTGAAAATGAATATATTAGTACCCAAATTGGAAATTTAATCCTTAATGGAATTCTATAATTTGAGAAGAGTGGAAAATACTAAACAAATAGGATAAAATGAAGATATAAATAAATAAAGTTTAGTTCACATGGTTATGAGGATTTAGACAATTAACCTAAGTTTGATATTCACACAAAAATAGATTCAAATTTGAAATCAAAAATTTTAAAAAGGAAGAAAAGAGAGAAAAAGATAAGAGAAAAAGAGAAAGGAAGCCAGCTGGGCCAAATTCTCCATCCACGGCCCATTTCCCTCCTTTTCTTCCCGCGCCAGCCCACCATAGGATGACCTTGTTTCACTGACGTGTGGGGCCACAAAGGCCAGCCTCCCCTTCACCCGGCTGGACGCGCTGCGGCTTTGGCGGGGGGCCCACAAGCCAGAATTCCTTCCTGTGCGCGCTGCCTTCACTTCGCTTTCATGGGCCACGCGTGCCGTCGGCCCACTTACAAATATCCCGCGCGCTAGATTGGTTCTACCGTGAAGCCCAGGCGGGTTGGTCGTCTTCCACCTGAGAAAAAGGAAGCTTAACCCTGGGGATGCGCCGTGGAGTCCGCTTCCTACGCCGCTTCAACGGCGAAGCCACCGCGCGAATCTCCTCCACGACCCGCCTGCCCCTATAACTAGGTGCGGGTTTGACTCGGCGTCACCACCGTGTGGGACCCACACTCTCCCAACACCAATTCTTCCAACGGATTCGCCGCAACGGCCGCCGGTGTTCGGGCCGATATCCTCGCGTTGAACACGCCTGCCTGTGGCATAAAATCCCCAGCAGACTCGCGGTAGCTTCTCTTTGTGTCCTCCCTGTTCTCTCCGTAGCCCCGAATCGCGACCTCCACCATACCATCGGTAATTTTTCGCTAGCTCTGGCGCACCACCGTAGATCCGCGCGGCACCGTGCGGCGCTTCGTCTGCTCCTCCATTCCCGGTAAGCAATCCATGACTAGCTTTACCTTGAGCGCAGCATCGCGATAGGGCTAGTCTCAAATGGTGTGGCCTGCCGTGGCGTGGGCACCCTACCCGTTAATGGCGCGCCGCCGCGGGTGGCCTTCTATCGCCTGGAGTGCGCGTTCGTCGTTGGGGCTCGGTGGCGTGAGCTGGTCGACATGTGGTGATCGTTCGTTCTCGGATGAACGGCTGTAGTGGGTTATGGGCTCGCGACCGTTGATCCTCTAGCATGCGGTTAGGATTACATGTGGCGTGTGGGGTTTTCAGCCGTGGATGCCGAATCGATTCGCGACCGTTGATGCCAAATCGGACGAGTGAAGCTGGGGCTCGGTTATGGGGAGCGCTGACGGTAGATCTTCGATCCAACGGTGGGGATCGTGTACCGTTTCAGTTTATGTAAGATCTAATCCGAGCCACAAGATTTAGATCCTACGGACGATAATAGAGAATACCCCTTCGGCCGACGACTTTGCATAAGAGCCCTCCTAAAATTAGCAAATCAACCCGCCGTCCACCCTGTCTGTGCTCTGTGCCTTAGGAAACTTACACCGAGAACCTTGGCCTTTCTGGAATTCGAGGCCCAGCCCAGAACATAATAAAATCAGAGAAATTGAATTATAAAAGGATTTTTAATAGGAAAATAATTGCTAGAACTTTATAAATTCATAGAAAATTCATACTAACTCCAAATTAATCCATTCCAGTTCCTAAAATTTCGTAATTTTATTCTTTATCACCTAGAGCCTCTGTTATGTCATGAAAAAAAACAGTAAGAAATTTATTTATCACTTAATCCTATTTAAGACGCATAAAACCTTTGAAAATGCATAACTTAAAATCTATAACTCAGAAAATTATGATTCCAGTTCCTAGGATTTCATTTTAATGTGTAGAATATCTCTGTGTATTTTGTTTACATGCTTGGTGTAATGTTAATTTCTCTATGTGCACTGTGCTTGTTTGTATTGTGGCGAGTAGAAGAGCCCGTTGCTGGGGATCCTGGTGAGCAGCAGGTTGAAGTAGCTGAGCAGGAGCTCATTGAAGGCAAGTTGTGCCCTTGACCACTTTTTACCCAATAATGTTCTTTAATATCACATACTCATGCATAGGTTAATTTTGAAGGGACCCAATAGGTCACCCTAGATTGTTTATCTCATTACCTTGTTTACCCCTGAATCACTTGGGTAGTTTGCTATTGCTTTATATGGTTTTGGGATAATCATTTATTACCTCTATGTTCCAATTCTTGTTGTTATTCTGTTTATGTTCATGTTGTTATCATTAATGTTAATTGGAACATAGAGCTTAACTTGAGTACCACGTGCCACCACAAGGGTGGAATGGGACGCCCTTGGCTGACTAATTAGGAAAGCTAGTGGAAGACTACCTTACCCGAAAGGGGCAAGGGCAGTAGGGGAGAGGTCAGTGCGGGGAGGTCCCTGGTTGATTTTGCTGCGATGGCTATCAGCCAGGAACCCTTTACTGGATCTTCCCATAAACTGTAGCGGGTTTTCGGAAGCTAGTGGAAATTTGTAAAGGCCTCGTAGTGTTGCCCTGCCGTGCTTCCTAGGTAGAGGTATATGGGGAGTCGCGACCCCTTGGCAGATGGGTAACATGACTTGTGGGTAAAGGGTACAACCTCTGCAGAGTGTAAAACTGGTATACTAGCCGAGCTCACGGTCACGAGCAGCTCAGGACTCTCTGATGTTTAATTATGGAACTTAAATTCAATTTTGTCATTTGCATTGCATGGGTTGTTATTAATTTTGTTCTATTACTTTACTTATGGTTTGGTATTTACTTACACTTAGTAATTGCTAATAAAATTTTGACCAACTACTTAAAAGCAATGCTCAGCCTTTAACCCCTATCATTGATTAGCCTTACACATCACATGAACTCACACCTTTGTGAGTTTATGTCCACTGGTTCCCCACAACTTGTTGAGCTATGATCATGTGTGAGCTCACTCTTGCTGTCTCACACCCCCCCCACAGGAGATGATCAGGTGTTTCAGGAGGAGCCTCAAGGCGAGGAGTTCGATCTGATCTAGGTGGCGTTTCCCAGTCGACATTGGCGCCAACGATCCTTAGTTTGTTTTATCTTTATTATTTTGTAATAAGTCTTCCGCTATGTAATAAATACTCTGATGTTAATGACATTTATCTCTATACACTCTGTTATTATATATGTTGTCTTCTTGGCGCATGTATGAGATGCACCCGGCTTTGTTCTTTTAAACCGGGTGTTACAGAAGTGGTATCAGAGGAAATGTTGACTGTAGGACGAAACCTAGATAGAAATGGACAAACCTTTACCTACTTATCTCATTCTGAATCATTCTACACTTACCTTACTCTGAATCTTTCTATACTTATCTTGATCCTGTCTCACCTTCTACTGTTCTACTCTGATCAATCTTATCTTTTCTACTCTGAGACAAGATGGATTTCAAACTTTGGAATCCCTACCCCTATGACATTTTTAAGAGATAGGAGGCCTAAGACAAAATTAAAATTATTTTCTCTATTAAAAATGTTGGTTGATTGTTCTGAGGATCAATGCCTGATTTGCTTCTTTGATTGATTGAAATAGTATAGATGGGCATCTTAGCATGTTCCACCATAAGGTACTGTATTAGCTTTAGTAGGTGACACACTAATCTACTTAGCTAATAAGTCCCCCGCAGTAACATTCCTCATAATTACTCGCCTTGTCTACAATTCTTTCTTTCTTACCCTGTATTTCTAACCCAGATGGACTACCCCTATACTGTTAGAAGAGAGCAGTATAGACTTGATCCTTGGTATGTCATGGTTAAGAAAGACAATGGTGGTTCATACACTGCGCTAAAGGGAACCGTAGAACTCACCAGTTCCAAAGGAGAAAGATACGAAGTTGGAATTGCAGTAACTACTGCCACCAGATATGGAAGTTGAGTTGGTCATTAATCTTCTGTAACACCCGGTTTAAAAGAACAAAGCCGGGTGCATCTCATACATGCGCCAAGAAGACAACATATATAATAACAGAGTGTATAGAGATAAATGTCATTAACATCAGAGTATTTATTACATAGCGGAAGACTTATTACAAAATAATAAAGATAAAACAAACTAAGGATCGTTGGCGCCAATGTCGACTGGGAAACGCCACCTAGATCAGATCGAACTCCTCGCCTTGAGGCTCCTCCTGAAACACCTGATCATCTCCTGTGGGGGGGGGGGGGGGTGTGAGACAGCAAGAGTGAGCTCACACATGATCATAGCTCAACAAGTTGTGGGGAACCAGTGGACATAAACTCACAAAGGTGTGAGTTCATGTGATGTGTAAGGCTAATCAATGATAGGGGTTAAAGGCTGAGCATTGCTTTTAAGTAGTTGGTCAAAATTTTATTAGCAATTACTAAGTGTAAGTAAATACCAAACCATAAGTAAAGTAATAGAACAAAATTAATAACAACCCATGCAATGCAAATGACAAAATTGAATTTAAGTTCCATAATTAAACATCAGAGAGTCCTGAGCTGCTCGTGACCGTGAGCTCGGCTAGTATACCAGTTTTACACTCTGCAGAGGTTGTACCCTTTACCCACAAGTCATGTTACCCATCTGCCAAGGGGTCGCGACTCCCCATATACCTCTACCTAGGAAGCACGGCAGGGCAACACTACGAGGCCTTTACAAATTTCCACTAGCTTCCGAAAACCCGCTACAGTTTATGGGAAGATCCAGTAAAGGGTTCCTGGCTGATAGCCATCGCAGCAAAATCAACCAGGGACCTCCCCGCACTGACCTCTCCCCTACTGCCCTTGCCCCTTTCGGGTAAGGTAGTCTTCCACTAGCTTTCCTAATTAGTCAGCCAAGGGCGTCCCATTCCACCCTTGTGGTGGCACGTGGTACTCAAGTTAAGCTCTATGTTCCAATTAACATTAATGATAACAACATGAACATAAACAGAATAACAACAAGAATTGGAACATAGAGGTAATAAATGATTATCCCAAAACCATATAAAGCAATAGCAAACTACCCAAGTGATTCAGGGGTAAACAAGGTAATGAGATAAACAATCTAGGGTGACCTATTGGGTCCCTTCAAAATTAACCTATGTATGAGTATGTGATATTAAAGAACATTATTGGGTAAAAAGTGGTCAAGGGCACAACTTGCCTTCAATGAGCTCCTGCTCAGCTACTTCAACCTGCTGCTCACCAGGATCCCCAGCAACGGGCTCTTCTACTCGCCACAATACAAACAAGCACAGTGCACATAGAGAAATTAACATTACACCAAGCATGTAAACAAAATACACAGAGATATTCTACACATTAAAATGAAATCCTAGGAACTGGAATCATAATTTTCTGAGTTATAGATTTTAAGTTATGCATTTTCAAAGGTTTTATGCGTCTTAAATAGGATTAAGTGATAAATAAATTTCTTACTGTTTTTTTTCATGACATAACAGAGGCTCTAGGTGATAAAGAATAAAATTACAAAATTTTAGGAACTGGAATGGATTAATTTGGAGTTAGTATGAATTTTCTATGAATTTATAAAGTTCTAGCAATTATTTTCCTATTAAAAATCCTTTTATAATTCAATTTCTCTGATTTTATTATGTTCTGGGCTGGGCCTCGAATTCCAGAAAGGCCAAGGTTCTCGGTGTAAGTTTCCTAAGGCACAGAGCACAGACAGGGTGGACGGCGGGTTGATTTGCTAATTTTAGGAGGGCTCTTATGCAAAGTCGTCGGCCGAAGGGGTATTCTCTATTATCGTCCGTAGGATCTAAATCTTGTGGCTCGGATTAGATCTTACATAAACTGAAACGGTACACGATCCCCACCGTTGGATCGAAGATCTACCGTCAGCGCTCCCCATAACCGAGCCCCAGCTTCACTCGTCCGATTTGGCATCAACGGTCGCGAATCGATTCGGCATCCACGGCTGAAAACCCCACACGCCACATGTAATCCTAACCGCATGCTAGAGGATCAACGGTCGCGAGCCCATAACCCACTACAGCCGTTCATCCGAGAACGAACGATCACCACATGTCGACCAGCTCACGCCACCGAGCCCCAACGACGAACGCGCACTCCAGGCGATAGAAGGCCACCCGCGGCGGCGCGCCATTAACGGGTAGGGTGCCCACGCCACGGCAGGCCACACCATTTGAGACTAGCCCTATCGCGATGCTGCGCTCAAGGTAAAGCTAGTCGTGGATTGCTTACCGGGAATGGAGGAGCAGACGAAGCGCCGCACGGTGCCGCGCGGATCTACGGTGGTGCGCCAGAGCTAGCGAAAAATTACCGATGGTATGGTGGAGGTCGCGATTCGGGGCTACGGAGAGAACAGGGAGGACACAAAGAGAAGCTACCGCGAGTCTGCTGGGGATTTTATGCCACAGGCAGGCGTGTTCAACGCGAGGATATCGGCCCGAACACCGGCGGCCGTTGCGGCGAATCCGTTGGAAGAATTGGTGTTGGGAGAGTGTGGGTCCCACACGGTGGTGACGCCGAGTCAAACCCGCACCTAGTTATAGGGGCAGGCGGGTCGTGGAGGAGATTCGCGCGGTGGCTTCGCCGTTGAAGCGGCGTAGGAAGCGGACTCCACGGCGCATCCCCAGGGTTAAGCTTCCTTTTTCTCAGGTGGAAGACGACCAACCCGCCTGGGCTTCACGGTAGAACCAATCTGGCGCGCGGGATATTTGTAAGTGGGCCGACGGCACGCGTGGCCCATGAAAGCGAAGTGAAGGCAGCGCGCACAGGAAGGAATTCTGGCTTGTGGGCCCCCCGCCAAAGCCGCAGCGCGTCCAGCCGGGTGAAGGGGAGGCTGGCCTTTGTGGCCCCACACGTCAGTGAAACAAGGTCATCCTATGGTGGGCTGGCGCGGGAAGAAAAGGAGGGAAATGGGCCGTGGATGGAGAATTTGGCCCAGCTGGCTTCCTTTCTCTTTTTCTCTTATCTTTTTCTCTCTTTTCTTCCTTTTTAAAATTTTTGATTTCAAATTTGAATCTATTTTTGTGTGAATATCAAACTTAGGTTAATTGTCTAAATCCTCATAACCATGTGAACTAAACTTTATTTATTTATATCTTCATTTTATCCTATTTGTTTAGTATTTTCCACTCTTCTCAAATTATAGAATTCCATTAAGGATTAAATTTCCAATTTGGGTACTAATATATTCATTTTCACATTATTTTTATATTGTCCCAAAATGTACACAAAAATAAAACCCAGCATGATGCACAATTTAATAGTATATTCTTTTATTACTTATTTATTTTCGAGTATAGTGTTCACTTATGATGATGCATAAAGGTCAAACTCACATAAGGAGAGAAATTGTTTTCTCTATTGGTATTTTATCTAGCAATTACAAAGTGGGTGTTACACCCGACGCGCTCCCCCACGGCCTCCACGGCACGCTTCCCCCCCCGGCCTCCCCGGCGCGCTCCCTCGTGGCCCCGGCGTGCTCCCCCCACGGTCCCGGGCGCCCCTGCGTGGCCCCCCGGAGCGCCGTGGCGCCCCTCGTGGCCCCCTGCCCCGCCCTCCCCACGCGCCCCCGCGTGGCCTCTCCTCGGCGGCGCCCGCCCTATCCCTGGCGCGACTGCGTGCCCCCGGCGTGACTCGCGTGGTCTCGCGTGTCCCCGGCACACGCAACACGTTCCCGCGTGTGCAACGATCGATTTTCAGTTTAATTAGTTTTGAATTTAGTTTAATGAATGTGCTGCGTCGCACGCTTCGTCACGCGCTTCGTCGCGCGATGATTCATTTTAAATTCATCTTTATTAATGAGCTGTGTTGCGCGCTTCATCGCGCGACGATTCGTCTTAATTTCAGATTATTTAATGTGTGGCGTCGCGCGTCCATTCGCGCGTCGTTTCGTTTTAAATTCAATTTAGATGGCGTATGCCGTTGTGCATTTCGTCGCGCGACGCTTAACGTCTCTTTATAATTAATGCAAGTGTCTCGTTGCGCGCTTCGTCACGCGATGAGCCGTTTATTTCTTAATTCAATTAAGTGTTGTGTCGCATGTTTCGCCGCGCGACAATCCTTTTAATTTACCTTTATCTATTCATAATAATTAAACATGGAACATGACTTTACCCTATGCTAAACGCGATGGCTAAATTAATACTGTTCTGTTTAGACGAGTATTTTAATTTATAATCATGTGACGTGATCGCTCGTCGGCCGTAGCCTCGACCGTTACTTTTCCTTTCTCGATTAGTCGTAGGTGTGAGCCCTGCGTCGAACGTCTGTTTATTTATTGCATTCTATTGTTTGGTGTACTGTTCTTTTGTATTAAAATCGTGGAATGTATGTTTGAAACTCGTATAGATAACAGTCAATTGGCGGAGTCCGAAGGAGTTACAGGTGAAGACCCTGAGCAGCAGTCGGTTTGTGAAGGCAAGTGTCCCTTGACCCATCTATGTCCTACTCATTCTTACAATTCATTCCCCGCATTTATACAGTTTATACCTAAGGATTGACTAGGTTTTGTTTATCTTGTCCTTGTTTACCTATTTTGGTTGGGTTATTTTGGCTTAGCTATATGCTAGCGCTTCACATTAATCAATGAACATGATGAGATTATCTATGATACGTTGTTTTCCCTTTTGATTATGATGGTGGTAATGTGACATTTAAGGGGGCTCGAGCTGTTTCTTGAGTGCCTCTCCGTAAGGACTGGTTCGTTGGATGACCGCCCGGGTAAACAGTGCAACCATGAAGGTGGAGTGGGACGCCCTTAGCTAAGTAATTAGAGGAACTGGGGTGTAGTTCGCTTTGCCGTCGTGCCGTTAATGGGGCTCGGTGTATGCGGCTCGCTCTGCCAAGGTTGGTTCGCCCCTTGGGGAGGAGTGTGGTGCATTTAGGAAACCTAATGGGCGGCTACAGCCTAGGAAATCTTTGTAAAGGCTACGTAGTGAGACCATGCCTATTCACCTTGGTAGTGTTTAAGGGTTTGATCGGCCCAAGGCAAGAGGGAATCATGGCTTGTGGGTAAAGTGCACAACCTCTGCAGAGTGTTATGAAACTGATATATCAGCCGTGCTCGCGGTTATGAGTGGCCAAGGGAGCTCCATTGATTAGAGATACTTGATCAGAGATGTATGCTTTGCAGGTGGTGATGAGGATGATGGTTTTGGTTATGCCTATGGTAATGGTAAGTGGTATTCTTTCAGTTTAGAAAGGGTACATTGGATTAATAACTTGGGTTAATGCTAAAACCTGGCTCTCTACTAGTAATAATAACCTGACCAACTAAAAGCAACTGTTTGACTTAACTCCACATAAAGCTAGTCCACTACAGCCAAACGGGATATTTCGCTGAGTATGTTGATGTGTACTCACCCTTGCTTTACACAACAAATCCCCCCAGCTTGTCCGCGTTGTAACCACTACTCAGGTGAAGATGAAGTTGTGGAGGAGGACTTCTAGGAGTTCCAAGAGTACGATGAGTTCTAGGCGTGGGTTAGCGGCAAACCCCCAGTCGGCTGCCTGTGTAGGCCGTATGTATCTACATTTCTTTTCCGCACTTTGATAATTGTTAAAGACTATGTGGATGTCTCGGACATCATGATGTAATTGACTATGATACCTTCTTTTATGTTATTATTTGAGCATTGTGTGATGATGTCCAGTTATGTAACTGCTGAGTACGTGAATTGCTGATCCTGGCACGTACATGGTTCACATTCGGTTTGCCTTCTAAAACCGGGTGTGACATAGGTGGTATCAAAGTCGTGCTGACTGTAGGACCGCTAACCTAGAATAGAATGGTCGTTCTAAGGATTATAGACCCTTATTATCACCTTGACTTTGGTATCCCTTCAAAAGTTGGTCATATCAACCAAACCTATGTTCTACTATATAATATTATAACTTGCTGAAAAATTTGTGTTATTCTAATTCCTCATTTATTTATGGTCTACTTGCTGGTCATATTAGTTCTGTTCTCACTCTTATGCTTACGATGTCTTTTGTAGATGGCTCATCTTAGACACACTGCACAGAAGTCAGTCATTCCTTTCTTGCCTTCTCGTCTCGCGGAGTGTCCGCTTCGCCGTCCGGTGGCTGGTTAGTCTAGCCATTTGGAGAGGCTGCACCACCGCCTGCACGAGGAACATGAGCGTCGACGACAGGAGCTGAAGCAGCAGGGCTCTTCTTTCTCGCTTCAGTAGGAGATAGAGTCTGTGAGGAGCTGCTCCCCTGTGCTTCCGCTGGAGGTGCCCCCTGCACCACCACTGAGTGCCCCAGCCGCTGGAGTAGCTGCTGGAGGAGACTTAGACGACAAAGGTGGCGATAGCAGCTTGAGCCATAACATCGACCTTTTAGAGGAGCAGGAGCTGGAAGGATGGGTTGCTCGACCTATCACTCGCGACGCCGCTCGCGGATGTCACTTCCACGATGCGCTCGACACCTTGCTTCGCCAGGCACTCGACCGGTGCACTTGGTCTATCGAGTATTGTTGTGTTGTCTTTTAGCATAGTCGCGGGGTTTACCCGGACCGTTGAGAGGCGACCTGCTTGGTGCGCCGTCCGGAGAACAGTCTCCGAGGTGCGGAGGTCTGCTCAGAGCACTATTCTATCTCTGAGCGGGACTCAGCTGAGGCGGCCATGCAAGATGCCACATGGCGTGCGCTTTCGCACTACTGCTCAGTGGTCGGTGGGGTAGCCGATTGTCTTAACCTGAAGTATTACCCCCACCATCCATCTGGCAGCATAGGAGGCATGGTTGTCTCACTTATCGGTGAGGACAATCCTAGGTTGAGCAGCACAGTCAACCTAGCCGCCGTGCTAAACACGGAGCTGGACCATGCATTGGATGAGCTGAGTAGGGCTCATGCTAAGATCGCCCAGTTGCAGGCTGAGCGCGCGGAGCATCGTCACCTGGAGGATGGCTCCCCCGCTCCCGTTGGGACTTAGCACCCGTACCGCTCACCTTAGCGTGGATGCCATGCTTATGGTAACCCCGACTTCAGGACCAAGATAAATTTAGAACCATAGATCGTCGACGTCAGATCTTGTAATTAATGCAAATATATATATATATAGAAGCTATAGTCTTAGCATCAGTTTTACTCTTAGTTAGTCTTAGTTAGACAGGGTAGTTTGCTTATCTTGTGCCTTTATGTTTGTCATGATGAACTATGTTGGATTTGGATCTTTGTAATGACTGTCGCCAGGGTGTAGGTATCCCCTGCACTTTGGTTTACCTGTTAAATGTTAATAAAAATTAGTTATCTAGTTGGGAAGCCCTTTTGTTCTACTTTCTTCTTTATCTGAGAAGTTGTGGTTGCCTGTGTTGGAAGTCAGTGAAGATGTTCATCTATTCAGTGTTGTGGAAGGATTCTATACTCTCTTCTTATGCTGCAAGTTGCAAGATCAGTTCTGATGTGTGATTGCATTCTGTAGATGTCAGAAAATAGGCGCAGAGGAGGAAGGCGTGCTCAGCAGGAGCAGGCAGCCCCGTAGGAAGAGGCACCCTAGCAGCAGCCGCCGCCCCCGATGACCATCGAGTAGATGTTCTTGATGCAGACTCAGGCAGTTCAAGCCATTGGTCAGACTCTGGCCACTATTCAGCAGCAGCAGCCACCACCTCAACCTCAGATGCCTCAGATGCCCAGAGACAAGCGTGCTGAATTCATGAGAGGTCATCCCCCATTGTTCGCTCACTCTTCTGACCCCATGGATGCTGAAGATTGGCTGCGCACTGTGGAGCGAGAGTTGCACACCGCTCAGTGCGACGACAGGGAGAAAGTTCTGTATGGTCCCAGTCTATTGAGAGGAGCAACCCAGTCTTGGTGGGAGTCCTATCTCGCCACCCATGCCAACCCCGACACTATCACCTAGGAGGAATTCAGAGACAATTTTGGCCAGTACCATTTTCCCGCAGGTCTGATGACAGTGAAGAAAGGAGGAGTTCCTAGCGCTCAAGCAAGGGCCTATATCTGTCAGTGAGTACCGAGACAAGTTTCTGCAGCTGTCCCGCTATGCTCCTGAAGATGTCAACACATATGCTAAGAGGCAGTACCGTTTCTTGAGAGGCCTAGTCGATCCCTTGCATTATCAGCTGATGAATCATACCTTCCCCACATTTCAACATCTGATCGACAGAGCGATCATGATAGAGAAGAAGCACAAGGAGATGGAGGATCGTAAGAGCAAGATTGGTGGACCTCAACCTGGAAGCAGCAATCGCCCCCGTTTCTCACGCAACTCACCTCAGCAGTTCAAGCAGAATCAGCGTCCCCCTCAGCAGCAGTTTCAGAGGCAGTACCCTCAGCACTAGTAGCAGAATCGCCAGAACAACCAGTCAGGAGGAAGTCAGTTCCAGAGGTAGAATCAGCAGGCACCTCGCCTCCCCGCCCCAGCAACCAACCAGAGCAGTCAAGCAGCCCCAGTTCAAGGCGGAAGCAGAGCATGTTTCCATTGTGGAGAGCAAGGTCATTGGGTGATGCAATGCCCGAAGAAGGCAGCCCAGCAGCAGTCAGGCCCCAGTACCCCAGCAAAGCAGAATGTGCCCCAGTCTAGAGCAGACAACCGCTCCCAGCCACACTACAACCATGGGAGACTGAACCATTTGGAAGCTGAAGCCGTTCAGGAAACACCCGGCATGACAGTAGGTATGTTTCCAGTCGACTCCCATATTGCAGAAGTGTTAGTTGATACTGGAGCAACGCATTCATTTATCACTGCATCATGGGTAGAAGCACATAATCTTCTAATCACTACCATGTCAATCCCTATCCAAATTGACTCAGCCGGTGGTAGAATTCGAGCCGATAGCATTTGCTTGAATGTAAGTGTGGAAATAAGGGGGATAGCGTTTCCCGCTAATCTCATAGTAATGGGTACTCAGGGAATAGATGTCATCCTAGGGATGAATTGGCTAGATAAGTACCAAGCAATTATCAGTTGTGATAAGAGGACAGTTAAGTTGGTGTCCCCACTAGGAGAAGAAGTGGTAGCCGAGTTAATCTCACCTGAGCCAAGGAAAGGAAGTTGTTATCAGATGGCTATCGATAGCAAGGAACCAGATTCGCTCGAGATTATCAAAGTGGCGTCAGAATTCCCAGATGTGTTCCCGAAAGACTTACCAGGCATGCCACCTGAGCGGAAAGTTAAGTTTGCCATAGAGCTTCTTCCTGGTACCGCCCCCATCTCTAAAAGAGCCTACAGGGTATCTGGACCAGAGTTGGTTGAACTCAAGAAGCAGATCGATGAGCTGTTAGAGAGAGGTTATATAACGCCAAGCACCTCGCCTTGGGCTGCCCCTGTCCTGTTCATGGAGAAGAAAGATGGCACTAGAAGGATGTGCATCGATTATCGAGCTCTGAATGAGGTCACGATTAAGAATAAGTACCCCTTGCCCAGAATAGAAGATCTGTTCGACCAGTTGAGAGGAGCCAGCGTGTTTTCAAAGATAGATCTGAGGTCAGGTTATCACCAGCTCAGGATTCAACCTTTAGACATTCTGAAGACGGCATTCATTACCATGTATGGGTTGTATGAGTTCACTGTGATGTCTTTTGGCCTAACAAATGCACCAGCCTTCTTCATGAATCTGATGAACAGTGTATTCATAGATTATCTTGACAAGTTTGTGGTGGTATTTATTGATGACATTCTTATATATTCTCAAAGTGAGGAGGAGCATGTGGATCATTTGAAGATGGTATTGCAGAGATTGCGAGAGCACCAGTTGTAAGCAAAGTTGAGTAAGTGCAAGTTCTAGATCAATGATGTGACGGAACCTCCCAAGTAATCAGGCCCACCTACAGTTGTCCTTGTCTAACAGACATCAGACACCCTGTAGATGTTCCTAAGTTACTTGACAAGCTCGGTATCTTTCCTTACCTTACCAGGAACGTTTCACCCGTCTTGCAGACATTACAGATCATCGGAGATAAAGATATGCGGAAGCGATTACATAATCTTACATTTATTTCCAAAGTAAGCTCAAGTTAAGTTATTACAGACCAGTTCAAAAAGTGAGTGCATAACAGTAATAATTATACAAACCGGGGAGACACAACTTCTCCCGAGGGACTAAAAACAAAAGATCTCAAGTGGAGGACTGAGTCCTCCCGCACTTCATTCCTGTTTCTCTTCGTTGGGAACCACCTTAGCACAGAAGCAGCAGAAGTCTGCTACTTCCCTACCTAAAAACAACAAAGGGATAAACCCTGAGTATGGAATTACTCAGCAAGTCTTACCCGACTAAGGAAAAGACTCTCAAGGGTATGCTGGATATGTGGGAGTCAAGGTAAGGCTTCTCAATAGTCAAGACTCTGTTTTGCAGAAATGCTTACTAAAGTGGATCCTTAAAATCCAATTTTATTTGTCAAGTTAGGTAAAATTACCTGCACTAGAGTTCTTTCTACCCTAGTTCAATCACTGGTCCTGCACTAGCCAATTTCTTAACCAAAAACCCATCATCTTTAGTGGAATGCTACGTGTAAGTCAGTGGCCAAGTCTCCATAACCGCGGAGGTACGGCGATCCGAATCGATTATACTCAGCTGAGGATCTCCAATCACACGACATATGTAGCACTTAACCCTTGCATATGTCAACCCGCCACCGGGGTTCTTAAGACCGGATCAGGTTCACGCAAACCGAGAGCATAGATACACCACCGTCCAGCCTCTTGCCACGGAGGGTACACGCTACTCCCGCCACCGCTCCACTCCCATTTCGTGTTATCTTATTCCGGCCTTAGTCTACCCGAGGCAAGGCTTACCCATGACGAGGCATGTGACCAGTTAAAGGGTCCTCGGTCAGCAGGCCTACATCGAGGCGGTCCTTAATCGACTCAGACGGGGACACTACACCGAGACTCTCTTCTCGTGCAAGTCACCCGCCCGGTCTCAGCTTACTCATTTCAAACCCAAAGTTTGGTACCTGACAGAGGTACATCTTTTCCGATGTTGAATCCATCACGGCCGTGATGGATCCACCATCAAGTTTTATTTTCAAAAACATCCCTCCCACTTTGCCAAACATCTTTGGTAAAACAAATCCTTTTGTTTTCTAAAGCAATACTAAGCAAAGTAAAACCTTTTTGTAAAATAGGATTTCAAGGAGGGTAATCAAAATCAAGGAAAGTAATGCAGGAATTGTTTAATCAATCAACTCCTAACACCTAATGCAGCAAGTAAGTGAGAAAAATTTTAAAGACATCAAGGAAGGTGGCAAATGCACCGGGGCTTGCCTTTGTTATCAGAGGTGTCGGGCTCGGATCCACAGATATCAAAATAAAAGTAGTTGTCTGCCTGGGGATCAGAGGTGGGTGGTATCCCTTCTTCGGAAACTTCTTCTTCCTCTTCTTGCTCTAATATAATCATATACATGTATAAGAATGGATGTCATGGAATGCTCATGAGGATGCAAAGGTAACATAAACTTATTATTTATGTCTTGAATACAACTTTCCTTCACGGAGTTCCGGGAACTTAGGGTTTCCGGAGTCAGTAAAGGAGTTCATGGAGCAGGGGGGGTGGTTTTGGGTTTAGTGATCAAACAAGGCCCAAATTAACCCAATTTCTACCCATGGCTTCCAAATAATGTGAAAAGCTCACATAAAAAGTTTGGGAAATTTTGGGCTTATTATTTATTTTCTAAAAATCCAGAATCAATAGTTTAGGCTATTTTAAATATCCTAAAATTCCCTATTCCAACTAAAAATCATAAAACTATTTTTCTTAAATACTTTGGAAAATAACAAGCCTAGGAAAATTGGTCTCACAATTTTAGGATTTTTCTACAGTTTCCTACAAATTTCCCAAGCTTCACTGAAAAAGAAAAAGAAAAACATTAAACAGCTCTGGGCCGAATCTAGCCCAACAAGCCCAGGCCCAGGGAGAACCGCGCCCGCGCCCGCGCGCGCGCGTCCGCGCTCAGGCAGTTTTGCAGAAAAGGCCTTGCGTTTCTGGCTAAACAGAGATCGGTCCTTTCACTATTGTTTCGAGTCGCTGACAGTTCACGAAAAGACCCCTGGGTTCTGGTCAATTCACAATTACAAGTCCTCGACGGCGCTCCGCGCGGCCGCGCTCCGGCGAGCGAGCAGACCGGCCGATTGAGGCAGCGGCTGAGCTCTCCGAGCGGCATACACGGAATTGGAGCTAGCCTAACTATTTCCCCTAAGTTAATTGCGCTATTGGCGGATCATGGAGCTCCAGCCACGGTGGCCGTAAGCACAACGGCAAGGTGATCGTGTTCCCGACGACAGGCGCCGGTCTAGTTCGATTAAAAGGCTCGGCAAGCATCAAGGAGACGTGAGCATGCTCAAACGAAGGCGCAGAGGGCAGGAACGGACCTATGGAGGGCTGACCACGGCGAGCTCACAACACGGCGGCGGAAAACAGATTTGGGGGCAACGCAAAATTCCGGCGAGCTAGAGGACGATTAAGTGCGGGAGCGGGTGCAATAGTTAGCCAAATACATGGCGCAGCCGAGGGGGGGCTCAATTTATAGGCTCCGAGAGCGGTGGCTCTCAATTTGCTCGCGATGCGTTGGCGGTCGGAGGGGAGGAAGAAGCTTGGCGCGCGGTTACGTGGCCTACGGCGTGGCAAGCTCCTTAACGCTGATGGGACGGCCTAGAGGAGTCATGGCGACGCTATGGAAGGGCTTGGACACACGGCACCCGGCCGAGAGGCGGCGGTCGACGGCGAACACTTTACTGCGGGCGGTGAGCCAGGGGGGGAGAACGTCGTCGGAGTGGTGGCCAGCTCACCGGTGCCGAGGATCTTTACTGCGACGGGCTTATCTGATGACCGCCAAGCACGAATCACAACGACGACGATCGACGGCGTCGGCATCGGCGGTGAGGACGAACGGATCTTCTTCAGTGTATTCGAGCACTGTACCATCAGAACATCAATTCAGGGTGACTGACAGTCCATGTTTGGGATTGATTTTCTCAAATTTTTACGTGGTGACAACGCCAACTATCTGCAGCAAACTTATACACCTATCATCCATGATCAACTTTGCTACAAGACTTGCCATCAAATAGTTACCGAAGATCATTCAAAATCGAGCTCAAAGTTAATCCCATTACACTGCTCTTGAAAATTCAGTTCAGGGATCGACTGACAGCCCGACTTTGAGCTTCATTATCTCTCAAATACTCTTAACAACTATGCTTACAACCTTAAGCAAAGTTGTTCTTCTATAATAGGTCTTCAACTTTGATGTGGTGACCTAGGGTAAAAACCCTATATCCTGAAAGATACAAGGCTCCAAAGTTGAGCCAATATCACTGAAATCCAGACTTAGAATAGACTCAAATGAGGTCCATTTTGCATTTAAGTCCAAAATTTAGGGTTTTGCCCTCAAGTCCACATATTTGTGACCCAAATGACCTAAGATACTTATTTAACTTGGTTTTTGCACTTTAGTCCAAAAGTGGACTAATTTTGCACTTAGGTCCCTAGGGTTTAGTTTTAGGGTTTCCCAGGGTTCCAATTAGGGTTTTTAATATTCCAGGGGTATAAATGTGATTCAACTTTATTGTTGGGGTCACTTTATGGCTTTTACCCTAAAGCCTTTAGGTTTTCTCAACTTTGGTTAAGTTTTACTCCTTTAACCACTATTTAGAGTTAAGTCCTTAAACCAGGGTCCTATTTGTAAAACTTTGTAACAATACAACTTGTTTGAAATTTTTGCCTAGTGAATGCACTCTAGGTGTATCAAACATATGCAATGCCCATGCTTATGATGCCATGCTCAGTTTTAGTTATAGTAACACCAGGGGTGTTACATCCTTCCCCCCATAAAAGAATCTCGTCCCGAGATTTAAAGTCCTAGGGTGAGTAATGGAAAAGGAAATGTGTCATGTTTTTTATTTCCTGATTTCTGGTACAAGGCAGGGGTGGTGTGGGGTTCATTCCTTTATTACACAGCTATACAAACTTTACAATTTACAAGAGGCTAAAAAGCCTGGGAAATTCTTATCTAAGAAATCTTGGGTTTCCCATGTAGCCTCATCTTCCGAATGCTGGTTCCACTGAATTTTATAAAATTTGAGAGTCTTTCTCCGGGTAACCCTGTCCTTTTGATCCAGAACTCGAATGGGATGTTCCGAGTATGTCAAATCTGGTTCTAGGACAACATCAGTCACTTCAACGGTTCGATCGGGAACCCGAAGACACTTCTTCAATTGTGACACGTGGAACACATTATGTACAGCAGACAATGTTTCGGGGAGCTGAAGTTGATACGCCACTGGTCCATATCTTTGAAGAATAGGGAATGGACCAATGTACCTGGGTGCAAGTTTTCCCTTTATCCCGAAACGCGATACTCCTTTCATTGGTGAAACCTTTAAATAAACATAGTCTCCTTCTAAAAAGAATAAGGGCATTCGCCGTTTGTCTGCATAACTCTTTTGTCGAGTCTGAGCTTTCTTCATATTATGAATGATTTTCTGAACCTTTTCTTCGACCTCTTTCACCATATCAGGCCTAAAGAAATACCTTTCTCCAGGTTCAGACCAATTTAGCGGAGTTCGACACCGACGTCCATATAGAGCTTCAAAAGGTGCCATCTGGATACTTTCTTGATAACTGTTATTGTATGAAAACTCCGCCAAAGGTAAGCATTCATCCCACTTTGTTGAGAAATCCAGGACACATGCCCGTAACATATCTTCAAGTATTTGGTTCACTCTCTCAGTCTGTCCACTGGTTTGGGGATGGTAGGCCGAACTGTGGAGTAACTTGGTACCCAAAGATTGGTGAAGTGCTTCCCAAAACTTGGCTACAAATTGAGGTCCACGATCCGACACTATGGTCTTTGGAACACCATGCAGACTAAGAATACGAGCAATATACAATTGGGCGTAGACAGTAACCGGGGAATTTGTCTTGACCGGCAGAAAATGAGCAACCTTTGTAAGTCGATCAACAATCACCCAGATAGAGTCGTACCCTTTTGCAGTCCTGGGCAATCCCACAATGAAGTCCATGCTGATGTCTTCCCATTTCCATGTTGGGGTTGGCAAAGATTGCAATGGACCAGCAGTTTTCAGGTGTATGGCTTTGACACGTCTGCAAGTGTCACACCTAGCCACATAGCGTGCAATCTCAATCTTCATCTTCGTCCACCAGTAATGTTGCTTCAGATCATGATACATCTTAGTGCTTCCTGGATGAATAGAATAGCGACTAAGATGCGCCTCATCTAAGATTTGCTGGCGGAGTTCTTCATTCTTCGGCACTACTATGCGGTTATTAAACCATAACACACCTTGATCATCTTCCTTGAAACATTGGGCTGTTCCAGCCCTGATCTTCTCTCGTATGTGTCCCATGCCCAGATCATCCCTTTGAGCATCAATTATCCTTTGCAAAATGGTTGACTCAAGCTTTAATTGATTCAGAGTCCCTTGCTGAATTATCCCCAGGTTTAACTTCTCCATTTCTTGACACAAAGTGTTTTCGGAGGTCCTTACCATAAGACAGTGGCAGGTAGTCTTACGACTCAATGCATCTGCCACCACATTGGCCTTGCCTGGGTGATAATGGATTTCCAGTTCATAGTCTTTAATGAGCTCAAGCCATCGTCTTTGCCTCATGTTTAACTCTGACTGGGTAAATATATACTTCAAACTCTTATGATCTGTATATATGTGGCAGATGTTTCCCAGCAGATAGTGACGCCATATTTTCAGGGCATGAACCACAGCAGCTAGCTCTAAATCATGTGTTGGATAATGCTCTTCGTGTCGGCGTAACTGCCTCGAAGCATACGCAATTACTCGGCCTTCTTGCATTAGCACACAGCCGAGTCCACTGCCTGACGCATCACAATAGACATCAAAAGGCTTAGTGATGTCCGGTTGAGCCAATACCGGAGCAGTGGTCAATAGTGTCTTCAGTTGCTCAAAGGCTTCGTTACACTTAGAAGACCAATTGAATTTAGTATCATTCTTCAATAAACTTGTGATTGGCTTCACAAGCTTCGAAAAATCAGGTATGAATCTGCGATAATATCCCGCTAGTCCAAGAAAACTCCGGACTTGGTGAACAGTTGTTGGAGGTTTCCATTCCAGAATATCCTTGACCTTGCTAGGATCTACCGCAATCCCTTTGGCTGATAGTACGTGCCCCAGAAATTGAATTTCCTCCAGCCAGAACGCGCACTTGCTGAACTTGGCATACAATTGGTGTTCCCTCAGGCGCGTCAATACAATCCGTAAGTGCTGAGCATGTTCCTCTTCATTTTTAGAATATATCAAAATATCATCAATGAAGACCACCACGAACTTGTCTAACTCGGGCATAAACACCGAGTTCATTAAATAGGTGAAGTGGGCAGGAGCATTTGTGAGCCCGAAAGACATTACTAGATACTCAAACAATCCATACCGCGTAGTGAATGCGGTCTTCGGTATATCCTCGGGCCGAATACGGATTTGATGATAGCCCGACCTGAGATCAATTTTGGAAAACACCCTCGCCCCAGTCAGTTGATCAAATAAGATGTCGATCCTTGGAAGAGGGTACTTATTCTTGATGGTGACCTCATTCAGGGGCCGATAGTCCACACACATTCGCAAGGTTTGATCCTTCTTCTTCACAAAGATGGCGGGACAACCCCAAGGGGACGAGCTTGGCCGGATAAATCCTTTATTCAGCAGATCTTGCAATTGAATCTTCAATTCTGCTAACTCATTAGGGGGCATACGGTACGACCTTCGGGAAATGGGAGCCGTACCAGTCTTTAGCTCAATTACAAATTCTACATCTCTTTCTGGGGGCAGTCCAGGCAAATCTTCCGGAAACACATCTGGAAACTCACATACTACCGGAATGTTCTTGATCTCCGGTACAATGGCTTCAAAGATTCTACCAGAAGCTTTGGCTGGATTGGTCTTGGGGAGAGATAAGAGAATTTCTTCTTGATTATAACTCAACCTGACGGTTCTGAGTTCAGTGTTGAGTACTGCCTTGTGTTGGGTTAACCAATTCATCCCCAAAATTACATCTATATCCTAGCCTCTTAGAATAATCATGTTAGCAGGAAAGTTCCGTTCGGCCATAGTTACTGGCACTCCATAGGCCACTTCTTTAGTAAAAATGTATCCCCCAGGTGAATGAATTTTAAAACCCTCTTTTGATTCATGACATGCAATGTGATGCTGCTCCACAAATGTCTTGCTAATGAAGGTATGCGAAGCACCAGAATCAAAAAGAATTACTGCAGGGTGGCTGGCCACAGGGAACATACCCATCATCACCGGCTCTCCCTCCGGTGTCATAGCCACTTGCGTATAATATACTCGCCCCGTTTTCTTGGTATTCTTGCCCGAAGTACTTCCCTTGCCTGGAGCTGAACTTCCCGATCCTTGCTGATTATTGGCCTGATTCTGTCGAGGATAGGGACAATCTTTAATAAAGTGCCCAGATTTGCCACAGTTAAAACATCCAGTTGAAGAACTTGGCAGTGCAGGGAATCGAGTGCCTGGGGCACCCGGCTGACTTTGGACAGTGGGAGCTTTGTTGGGACGAATAATTATAGGCTGCTTGAAAGGGAAAGATGGTGCACTTGAACGGTTCTGGTTAGAGGGCCGGAGAATAAACCGTTGCCTCTTTACCGGGCCCTGACTAGGCCGATCACCACTGAATCCCTTACTTTTCCCAGTACTTGCATATTTGGCCTCCACAGATAAGGCTGTGCTGACAGCCTTTCCATAAGTAAGATCAATACATGCAGCCATCTTCCGCTGCATCCGGTCGTTCAGACCTCTCATAAAACAATTCTTCTTTTTCAAATCTGTATTCACCTGATCAATTGCGTACTGGGACAGGTGATTGAACTTGTTGAGGTACTGGTTCACAGTATCTCCCCCTTGTTTCAATTTCATGAACTCTTCTTGCTTCATGTGCAGCACTCCCTCAGGAATATAATGCTCGCGGAATGCTGCTTTGAACTCATTCCATGTAATTTGATGATTATCCGGTTGGATGGCCACAAAATTCCCCCACCAAGTGCTGGCAGGGCCTCGAAGTTGCTGAGCCGCAAACAACGGCTTCTGGGTTTCTGAGCAGCGAAGAAGGCCAAATTTCTGTTCAATAACCCTTATCCATTCGTCGGCTTCGAGCGGATCTTCAGCTTTGACGAAGAGAGGCGGACGAGTCTCTGAGAAATCCAGATAAGTGGTCTCACGGGGACCCTGTTGAAATCCTCTTCCTGCTTGTTGCTGAAGCTGTTGCTGACCCGCCATCTCCCTCAGGAAGCGGGTATTGTCGGCTGTAGCATTTACCAAGGCAGCGATTGCCTCGGCAAGCGTGGGTGGAACGGGAGGTGGATTCGGGGTAGCATCCCCACCCCCGGATGTTCCAGCTGCATCCTGTCCTCGAGTACGGGTCGGCATCTGAGGCAAAAACATTTGAATAAACATAATGTGCCAAAGAAAACCTTCCGTTTTACATTACTGTAAAGAGTAATGGTACAGACTCGACATTACACAACAGGATACATTACCCATTTTACAAAAGTTTAACCTATTATACAACCGTACACCCTACAATACACTACTCTACTATAACAGTACACTCTACAATACACTACTCCCTACAATACACTACTCTACTCTTATTACACCACTAGTCCTGCTTCCCATCGCTTTTGGCGGCTTCCTCATCAGGAGTGGGAGTCCAGACGTCCACCAACCTCAAAGAAGGAGGGGGTTCATACAGGTCTAATTCCCCACCCAACGAGCGTCCCACGGCGTGAGAAGGTCCGGCTTCTGCCTCAGAAGGGGGTATAGGCTCACTAGGGTGTAGCTGCGAGTAGAGCACATGGACTTCTTCATGGAGTGTATTGCAGTACACCTGCAGTTCATCGACAGCTGTGCTGAGTTCTTTTACTCGGGCCTGAGCCCTTGCCTCCTTGGCCCATGCCAGTGAACGAGATTGAACAGCCCAATCGAGTGCCAAATCCCGATCGGCCAGCTGGTCTTGTAGATGGCGAACGTCTGCTCGTAACTCATTTATACGGTCACCATCTCCAATCCATATAGCTGTCCTGCGGCGGAGTTCCAGTTGGAGCCTGCTTACTTCTGCCTCTAGATCCCCTATAGGATCATTGCTCCCGCTACTACTATCTACATCTCGCGGAGCAAGTTGATGGCGAGGCACTCCAAGAGGTCCAGTCGACTTACGCGCGGTCTTTCTTGTGCGCGGCGGCATTTTCTAAAGGGGGAAATTTATTAGTATAATTCTTAGCATGATGCATGAGTAAGTACAGAATCAACCTTGGGTGATTCAACCTTCTATATATTGCACTCTTCCTATCTGGTCTTTAATATAAACTCTTCAGACTGCTTAGGTAAGAAGAGAAAAGAATCTTTAGGTAAGACTTTTGAAAATCTTTTGAAGATGCCCTGGAATATCTGCAAAGAAGGGCTACGCTCCGATACCAGCTGTGACGGAACCTCCCAAGTAATCAGGCCCACCTACAGTTGTCCTTGTCTAACAGACATCAGACACCCTGTAGATGTTCCTAAGTTACTTGACAAGCTCGGTATCTTTCCTTACCTTACCAGGAACGTTTCACCCGTCTTGCAGACATTACAGATCATCGGAGATAAAGATATGCGGAAGCGATTACATAATCTTACATTTATTTCCAAAGTAAGCTCAAGTTAAGTTATTACAGACCAGTTCAAAAAGTGAGTGCATAACAGTAATAATTATACAAACCGGGGAGACACAACTTCTCCCGAGGGACTAAAAACAAAAGATCTCAAGTGGAGGACTGAGTCCTCCCGCACTTCATTCCTGTTTCTCTTCGTTGGGAACCACCTTAGCACAGAAGCAGCAGAAGTCTGCTACTTCCCTACCTAAAAACAACAAAGGGATAAACCCTGAGTATGGAATTACTCAGCAAGTCTTACCCGACTAAGGAAAAGACTCTCAAGGGTATGCTGGATATGTGGGAGTCAAGGTAAGGCTTCTCAATAGTCAAGACTCTGTTTTGCAGAAATGCTTACTAAAGTGGATCCTTAAAATCCAATTTTATTTGTCAAGTTAGGTAAAATTACCTGCACTAGAGTTCTTTCTACCCTAGTTCAATCACTGGTCCTGCACTAGCCAATTTCTTAACCAAAAACCCATCATCTTTAGTGGAATGCTACGTGTAAGTCAGTGGCCAAGTCTCCATAACCGCGGAGGTACGGCGATCCGAATCGATTATACTCAGCTGAGGATCTCCAATCACACGACATATGTAGCACTTAACCCTTGCATATGTCAACCCGCCACCGGGGTTCTTAAGACCGGATCAGGTTCACGCAAACCGAGAGCATAGATACACCACCGTCCAGCCTCTTGCCACGGAGGGTACACGCTACTCCCGCCACCGCTCCACTCCCATTTCGTGTTATCTTATTCCGGCCTTAGTCTACCCGAGGCAAGGCTTACCCATGACGAGGCATGTGACCAGTTAAAGGGTCCTCGGTCAGCAGGCCTACATCGAGGCGGTCCTTAATCGACTCAGACGGGGACACTACACCGAGACTCTCTTCTCGTGCAAGTCACCCGCCCGGTCTCAGCTTACTCATTTCAAACCCAAAGTTTGGTACCTGACAGAGGTACATCTTTTCCGATGTTGAATCCATCACGGCCGTGATGGATCCACCATCAAGTTTTATTTTCAAAAACATCCCTCCCACTTTGCCAAACATCTTTGGTAAAACAAATCCTTTTGTTTTCTAAAGCAATACTAAGCAAAGTAAAACCTTTTTGTAAAACAGGATTTCAAGGAGGGTAATCAAAATCAAGGAAAGTAATGCAGGAATTGTTTAATCAATCAACTCCTAACACCTAATGCAGCAAGTAAGTGAGAAAAATTTTAAAGACATCAAGGAAGGTGGCAAATGCACCGGGGCTTGCCTTTGTTATCAGAGGTGTCGGGCTCGGATCCACAGATATCAAAATAAAAGCAGTTGTCTGCCTGGGGATCAGAGGTGGGTGGTATCCCTTCTTCGGAAACTTCTTCTTCCTCTTCTTGCTCTAATATAATCATATACATGTATAAGAATGGATGTCATGGAATGCTCATGAGGATGCAAAGGTAACATAAACTTATTATTTATGTCTTGAATACAACTTTCCTTCACGGAGTTCCGGGAACTTAGGGTTTCCGGAGTCAGTAAAGGAGTTCATGGAGCAGGGGGGATGGTTTTGGGTTTAGTGATCAAACAAGGCCCAAATTAACCCAATTTCTACCCATGGCTTCCAAATAATGTGAAAAGCTCACATAAAAAGTTTGGGAAATTTTGGGCTTATTATTTATTTTCTAAAAATCCAGAATCAATAGTTTAGGCTATTTTAAATATCCTAAAATTCCCTATTCCAACTAAAAATCATAAAACTATTTTTCTTAAATACTTTGGAAAATAACAAGCCTAGGAAAATTGGTCTCACAATTTTAGGATTTTTCTACAGTTTCCTACAAATTTCCCAAGCTTCACTGAAAAAGAAAAAGAAAAACATTAAACAGCTCTGGGCCGAATCTAGCCCAACAAGCCCAGGCCCAGGGAGAACCGCGCCCGCGCCCGCGCGCGCGCGTCCGCGCTCAGGCAGTTTTGCAGAAAAGGCCTTGCGTTTCTGGCTAAACAGAGATCGGTCCTTTCACTATTGTTTCGAGTCGCTGACAGTTCACGAAAAGACCCCTGGGTTCTGGTCAATTCACAATTACAAGTCCTCGACGGCGCTCCGCGCGGCCGCGCTCCGGCGAGCGAGCAGACCGGCCGATTGAGGCAGCGGCTGAGCTCTCCGAGCGGCATACACGGAATTGGAGCTAGCCTAACTATTTCCCCTAAGTTAATTGCGCTATTGGCAGATCATGGAGCTCCGACCACGGTGGCCGTAAGCACAACGGCCAGGTGATCGTGTTCCCGACGACAGGCGCCGGTCTAGTTCGATTAAAAGGCTCGGCAAGCATCAAGGAGACGTGAGCATGCTCAAACGAAGGCGCAGAGGGCAGGAACGGACCTATGGAGGGCTGACCACGGCGAGCTCACAACACGGCGGCGGAAAACAGATTTGGGGGCAACGCAAAATTCCGGCGAGCTAGAGGACGATTGAGTGCGGGAGCGGGTGCAATAGTTAGCCAAATACATGGCGCAGCCGAGGGGGGGCTCAATTTATAGGCTCCGAGAGCGGTGGCTCTCAATTTGCTCGCGATGCGTTGGCGGTCGGAGGGGAGGAAGAAGCTTGGCGCGCGGTTACGTGGCCTACGGCGTGGCAAGCTCCTTAACGCTGATGGGACGGCCTAGAGGAGTCATGGCGACGCTATGGAAGGGCTTGGACACACGGCACCCGGCCGAGAGGCGGCGGTCGACGGCGAACACTTTACTACGGGCGGTGAGCCAGGGGGGGAGAACGTCGTCGGAGTGGTGGCCAGCTCACCGGTGCCGAGGATCTTTACTGCGACGGGCTTATCTGATGACCGCCGAGCACGAATCACAACGACGACGATCGACGGCGTCGGCATCGGCGGTGAGGACGAACGGATCTTCTTCAGTGTATTCGAGCACTGTACCATCAGAACATCAATTCAGGGTGACTGACATTCCATGTTTGGGATTGATTTTCTCAAATTTTTACGTGGTGACAACGCCAACTATCTGCAGCAAACTTATACACCTATCATCCATGATCAACTTTGCTACAAGACTTGCCATCAAATAGTTACCGAAGATCATTCAAAATCGAGCTCAAAGTTAATCCCATTACACTGCTCTTGAAAATTCAGTTCAGGGATCGACTGACAGCCCGACTTTGAGCTTCATTATCTCTCAAATACTCTTAACAACTATGCTTACAACCTTAAGCAAAGTTGTTCTTCTATAATAGGTCTTCAACTTTGATGTGGTGACCTAGGGTAAAAACCCTATATCCTGAAAGATACAAGGCTCCAAAGTTGAGCCAATATCACTGAAATCCAGACTTAGAATAGACTCAAATGAGGTCCATTTTGCATTTAAGTCCAAAATTTAGGGTTTTGCCCTCAAGTCCACATATTTGTGACCCAAATGACCTAAGATACTTATTTAACTTGGTTTTTGCACTTTAGTCCAAAAGTGGACTAATTTTGCACTTAGGTCCCTAGGGTTTAGTTTTAGGGTTTCCCAGGGTTCCAATTAGGGTTTTTAATATTCCAGGGGTATAAATGTGATTCAACTTTATTGTTGGGGTCACTTTATGGCTTTTACCCTAAAGCCTTTAGGTTTTCTCAACTTTGGTTAAGTTTTACTCCTTTAACCACTATTTAGAGTTAAGTCCTTAAACCAGGGTCCTATTTGTAAAACTTTGTAACAATACAACTTGTTTGAAATTTTTGCCTAGTGAATGCACTCTAGGTGTATCAAACATATGCAATGCCCATGCTTATGATGCCATGCTCAGTTTTAGTTATAGTAACACCAGGGGTGTTACAAATGAAATCCTGTTCTTGGGTCACATAATTAACAAAGATGGATTAGTTGTGGATCCAAAGAAAGTGGCAGATATTCTGAACTGGAAAGCGCCAACAGATGCCCGAGGAATCAAGAGCTTCATTGGAATGGCCAGATATTATCGACGATTCATTGAAGGGTTTTCGAAGATCGCGAAACCGATGACAGCTTTGCTAGGCAACAAAGTGGAGTTCAAGTGGACCCAGAAATGTCAAGAAGCCTTTGAAGCGCTGAAAGAAAAGTTGACTACAGCGCCTGTCTTAGTCTTACCTGATGTGCACAAGCCCTTCTCAGTGTATTGCGATGCTTGTTACACTGGTTTGGGATGCGTGTTGATGCAAGAGGGAAGAGTTGTGGCTTACTCATCCCGACAGCTGAAGGTTCATGAGAAGAATTGTCCAATCCATGACCTAGAGTTGGCAGCAGTGGTTCATGCACTGAAGACATGGAGGCACTATCTGTATGGGCAGAAATGCGATGTTTACACAGACCACAAGAGTCTGAAGTACATATTCACTCAATCGGAGCTGAATATGAAGCAAAGAAGATGGTTAGAGTTGATCAAAGACTATGAATTGGAGATTCATTACCATCCAGGCAAAGCGAACGTAGTGGCAGATGCTCTGAGCAGGAAAAGTCAAGTCAATATTATGGTCGCTCATCCGATGCCTTATGAGTTGGCCAAAGAGTTTGATAGGTTGAGCCTCGGATTTCTGAACAATGTGCGAGGAGTAACAGTTGAGTTAGAACCCACCTTAGAGCGGGAGATCAAAGAAGCACAGAAGAATGATGAGAAGATCAGTGAAATCCAGCAACTGATTCTAGAAGGCAGAGGTAAAGACTTTCAGGAAGATGCAGAAGGTGTGGTATGGTTTAGGGACTGTTTGTGTGTTCCTAATGTCCAGTCTATTCGGGAGTTGATCCTCAAGGAAGCTCATGAGTCAGCTTATTCTATACACCCTGGAAGTGAGAAGATGTATCAGGATCTGAAGAAGAAATTCTGGTGGTACGGAATGAAAAGGGAGATCATAGAGCATGTGGCTATATGTGACAGTTGTCAAAGTATCAAGGCAGAGCATCAGAGGCCATCTGGATTGTTGCAGCCGTTGCGAATTCCTCAGTGGAAATGGGATGAAATCGAGATGGACTTCATAGTCGGATTGCCTCGCACTCGAGCCGGCTACGATTCCATTTGGGTAGTGGTGGACCGCTTAACCAAGTCAGCCCACTTCATACCTGTCAAGACTAACTACAGCAGTGCAGTATTGGAAGAATTGTACATGTCCCGGATCGTTTGTCTTCACGGTGTGCCAAAGAAGATAGTGTCAGACAGAGGAATGCAGTTCACCTCTCATTTCTAGCAGTAGTTGCATGAAGCTTTGGGTACACATCTGAATTTCAGTTCAGCCTACCATCCGCAGACAGACGGCCAGACTGAAAGAACCAATCAAATCCTTGAAAATATGTTGAGAGCCTGTGCGCTAGAAGATCAGTCTGGATGGGACAAGAGGTTACCATATGCAGAATTTTCCTATAATAATAGTTACCAGGCCAGCTTGAAGATGTCACCATTTTAGGCGCTTTATGGAAGGAGTTGTAGAACTCCATTGCAATGGGATCAGCCTGGAGAAAAGCAAGTGTTCGGGCCAGACATTCTGCTCGAAGCTGAAGAGAACATCAAGATGGTTCGAGAGAACCTAAAGATAGCACAATCAAGACAGCGAAGTTATGCAGACACAAGAAGGAGAGAGCTGAGTTTCGAAGTTAGAGATTTTGTCTATTTGAAAGTATCACCGGTCAGAGGAGTCAGAAGATTCGGAGTCAAAGGCAAGCTAGCACCCCGCTATGTTGGTCTGTATCAGATTCTCGCAAAGCGTGGAGAAGTGGCCTATCAGTAGGGCTCGGCATTCGGTTCTTTTTGAAACTTCGGTTCGGTTTTTCGGTTTTAAAAAACTTCGGTTTTCTAGACATTAGAAACCGATCGGTTTTCTTGAAAATGAAAAACCGAAAAGTTCGGTTTCGGTTTTTTACTTCGGTTTTTTGGTAAAAAACAAATACCAAACTTATACTCATGACAACACATACAACAAGTTTATATGATAAATTACACATAATTTTAAAAAGTAAAAATTATATAGGTACAAATATTTAGAGATACATCATACATCACATATAAATAAGTGAATAACAATTTAATTGCTTCACACATATAGTTCACATAATCAAATAGTCAAATTTTAGAATTGATAAAGTTTGGTAATTCGGTTTTTTGGTATTTCGGTTCGGTATACGGTGAAAACCGATTACGATACCGAAAACCGAACTTTTGAGATACAAAAACCGAAACCGAACCAAACTACCGAAAAACCAAAATTTCGGTTCGGTTTTCGGTTTATGGTAAAAAAGTGCCCACCCCTACCTATCAGCTCAGTCTGCCAGAAGGTTTGTCCGTAGTGCATGATGTCTTCCATGTGTCTCAGTTAAAGAAGTGTCTGTGTGTGCCAGAAGAGCAGTTGCCAGTGGAAGGTCTGGAGGTCCAGGAGGACTTGACCTACATAGAGAAGCCAGTGCAGATTCTTGAGACTGCAGACAGGGTCACCTGGAGGAAAACTATCAGAATGTGCAAAGTCAAATGGGATCACCACTCTGAGGAAGAAGCAACCTGGGAGCGTGAAGATGACCTGATGGCTAAATATCCTGAACTCTTTGCTGGCCAACCTTGAATCTCGAGGGCGAGATTCTTTTAAGGGGCAAAGGTTTGTAACGCCCTGAATTTGGGGGTAGAAGTTTTTTTCTTCTCTTTACTCACCAAATTCAGGTGTTACTCTCTTTTCTCTTTCCGTTGCGCTCCTTCTTCCCAATTTCAAAGCGGTGTAGCAACTAGTATCCATATTACGTGTAAACAAAAACCTAAGTTGTCATGGGTGTTGCATCATGCTGAGGCATTTTTCTTGTCTGATGTCGTGTTTAATCGCATGTGTTGCTCAGTCTCGTTTCGCGAATCAGATTCCGATCGAAGGTTGTGCGTGTTGTGGGTTTTTCCCCTCAACGCGACCCAGCCCAACCTAGCTTGGCCCAGCCGGCCCGCTCTGGCTCACGCACCCCCGGCGCCCTGCCCCTCCCCCATGCGCGCCCCCCTCCCTTCTCTCCCTTTCCCTCATTTGATTTTTCCCGCGCAGCAACCTCCTATCCTCCACCTCTCTCTCCCCCCATGGTGCCCTAGGTTTTGGAGACAGTGATCGCCGGATTTGGACCCCGAGGTGAGCTTCCCTCCCCTCTCCCTCTCCTTCTCCCTCCCTCTCTCTCTCTCCTCCCCCTCCCCTTTTTCTTCCCCCCCCACGTAGCCCCCTGCGTGCGTCCCGCGCGGCCGCCTGGCGGCCCCCCAGCGCGCTCCCTCGCGGCCCTGATGGCGCTCCCCTGCGGCCCCCGACGCGCTCCTCCGCGGCCCCCGGCGCGCTCCCCTGTGGCCTCCCCAGCGTGCTTCCCCCCTGGCCTCCCCGACGCGCTCCCCCGCGGCTCCCGGCGCGCTCCCCCATTGCCCCCGACGGCGCTCCCCTGTGGCCCGGCGCGCTCCCGCATGGCCCCACCGGCGCGCTCCACGCGCAGCTCCCCGACGCGCTCCCCCTGCGGTCCCGCACGCCCCTACGTGGCCCCCCGGCGGCGCTCCCCTGTGGCCCCAGCGGCGCCCCTCGCGGACCACTGCCCCGCCCTCCACGCGTGCCCCTGGCGGCACCCCTGTGTGGCCCCCGCGTGCCCCTCGCGACCCCCTGGCGGCACTCCCGCGCGTGCCCTGGCGGCCCCTCGCGCGCCCCCACGTGGCCCCTGCTCGACCCCTCCTCGACGGTGCCCGCCCTGTCCCCGGCGCGGCTGCGCGCCCCCGGCGTGACTCGCGTGGTCTCGCGTGTCCCCGGCGCGGCCTCGCGTGCCCCGGCACACGCAACGCGTTCCCGCGCGCGCAGCCCCAGTGCGCGCGGCGATCGATTTCCAGTTTAATTAGTTTTGAATTTAGTTTAAATTCATCTTTATTAATAAGTTGCGTCGCTCGACGATTCATCTTAATTTCAGATTATTTAATGTGTGGCGTCGTGCGTCCAGTCGCGCGACGTTTTGTTTCAAATTCAGTTTAGATGGCGTATGCCGTTGTGCGTTTCGTCACGCGACGCTTAACTTCTCTTTATAATTAATGCAAGTGTCTTGTTGCGTGCTCCGTCACGCGACGAGTCGTTTATTTCTTAATTCAATTTAAGTGTTGTGTCGCGCGTTTCGCCGCGCGTTAATCCTTTTAATTTACCTTTATCTGTTTATAATAATTAAACGTGGAACATGACTTTACCCTATGCTAAACGCGATGGCAAAATTAATACCGTTCTGTTTAGACGAGTATTTTAATTTATAATCGTGTGACGTGATCGCTCGTTGGCCATAGCCTCGACCGTTACTTCCCCTTTCTCGCTTAGTCGTAGGTGTGAGCCCTGCATCGAACGTCTGTTTATTTATTGCATTCTATTGTTTGGTGTACTGTTCTTTTGTATTAAAATTGTGGAATGTATGTTTGAAACTCGTATAGATAACGGTCAGTTGGTGGAGTCCGAAGGAGTTGCAGGTGAAGACCCTGAGCAGCAGTCGGTTGGTGAAGGCAAGTGTCCCTTGACCCATCTATGTCCTACTCATTCTTACAATTCATTCTCCGTATTTACACAGTTTATACCTAAGGATTGACTAGATTTTGTTTATCTTGTCCTTGTTTACCTATTTTGGTTGGGTTATTTTGGTTTAGCTATATGCTAGCGCTTCACATTAATCAATGAACATGATGAAATTATCTATGATACGCTATTTTCCCTTTTGATTATGATGGTGGTACTATGACATTTAAGGGGGCTCGAGCTGTTTCTCGAGTGCCTCTCCGTAAGGACTAGTTCGTTGGATGACCGCTCGGGAAAACAGTGCAACCATGAGGGTGGAGTGGGACGCCCTTAGCTGAGTAATTAGAGGAACTGGGGTGTAGTTCGCTTCGCCGTCGTGCCGTTAATGGGGCTCGGTGTATGCGGCTTGCTCTGCCAAGGTTGGTTCGCCCCTTGGGGAGGAGTGCGGTGCATTTAGGAAACCTAATGGACAGCTACAGCCCCAGGAAATCTTTGTAAAGGCTACGTAGTGAGACCCTGCCTATTCACCTTGGTAGTGTTTAAGGGTTTGATCGGCCGGAGGCAAGAGGGAATCACGGCTTGTGGGTAAAGTGCGCAACCTCTGTAGCGTGTTATGAAACTGATATATCAGTCATGCTCGCGGTTATGAGCGGCCAAGGGAGCTCCATTGATTAGATATACTTGATCAGAGATGTATAGTTTGCAGGTGGTGATGAGGATGATGGTTTTGGTTATGCCTATGGTAATGGTAAGTGGTATTCTTTCCGTTTGGAAAGGGTACATTGGGTTAATAACTTGGGTTAATGCTAAAACCTGGCTCTCTACTAGTAATAATAACCTGACCAACTAAAAGCAACTGCTTGACTTAACTCCACATAAAGCTAGTCCACTGCAGCCAAGCGGGACATTTTGCTGAGTATGTTGATGTGTACTCACCCTTGCTTTACACACCAAACCCCCCCAGGTTATCCGCGTTGCAACCACTGCTCAGGTGAAGATGAAGTCGTGGAGGAGGACTTCTAGGAGTTCCAAGAGTACGATGAGTTCTAGGCGTGGGTTAGCGGCAAACCCCCAGTCGGCTGCCTGTGTAGGCCGTGTGTATCTACGTTTCTTTTCCGCGCTTTGATAATTGTTAAAGACTATGTGGATGTCTCAGACATCATGATGTAATCGACTATTATACCTTCTTTTATGTTATTATTTGAGCACTGTGTGATGATGTCCAGTTATGTAACTGTTGTGTACATGAATTGCTGATCCTGGCACATACATGGTTCGCATTCGGTTTGCCTTCTAAAACCGGGTGTGACAATGGACTACCTTGACCAGTTCATAGTGGTGTTCATCGATGATATCCTTGTATATTCCCAGAACGAGCAAGAGCATGAAGAACATTTGAGGAAAGTACTTCAGAGGCTACGAGATTGTCAGGTGTACGCCAAGCTTAGCAAGTGCGAGTTCTGGATCAGCGAAGTTCTGTTCTTGGGTCATATTATAAACCGAGATGGACGAACTGTGGATCCAAAGAAGGTAGCAGTGATTCTAGACTGGAAAGTACCAAAAGATGTCCGAGGAATCAAGAGTTTCATTGGAATGGTCAGTTACTATCGATGTTTCATTAAAGGTTTCTCCATGATTGCTAGGTCAACGACAGCCTTGCTAGCAAAGAAGGTTGAGTTCAAGTGGACCCCAGCGTGCCAAGAATCATTTGAGATGTTGAAGCAGAAGTTGACAACAGCACCGGTGTTGGTTCTGCCAGATGTTCACAAGCTATTCTCAGTATATTGCGATGCTTCATACACCGGACTGGGATGTGTATTAATGCAGAAAGGGAAAGTAGTGGCGTACTCATCCCGACAGTTGAAGGTTCATGAGAAGAATTACCCCACTCATGGTCTGGAGCTAGTAGCAGTGGTTCATGCACTGAAGACTTGGAGACATTATCTTTACGGGCAGAAGTGTGATATCTATACGGACCATAAGAGTCTCAAGTATATATTCACTCAGTCAGAGCTAAACATGAGGCAGCGAAGATGGATAGAGTTGATCAAAGATTATGAGCCAGAGATTCATTATCACCTAGGTAAAGCAAATGTTGTTGCAGATGCTCTAAGAAGAAAGACTCAAGTCAATATGTTGGCCGCTCACCCCATGCCGTATGAGCTAGCGAAGGAATTCGACAGGCTAAGTCTCGGATTTCTGAACAACACTCAAGGAGTGGCAGTTGAGTTGGAACCCACCCTAGAACAAGATATGAGGAAGGGCCAAAAGGATGATGAGAAGATCAACGGGATCCGGCAACTGATCATAGATGGGAAAGGTCTAGATTTCTGTGAAGATGTAGTATGGGCCAAAAGGAGTGGTATGGTTCAAGGATAGGTTGTGCGTTCCCAACATCAAATCGATCCGGGAACTGATTCTCAAGGAAGCTCATGAGACAGCATATTCTATAGATCTTGGTAGCGAGAAAATGTACCAAAACCTGAAGAAGAGATTCTGGTGGTACGGTATGAAAAGAGAGATAGCAGAGTATGTGGCCAGATGTGATAGTTGTCAGAGGATCAAGGCAGAACATCAGAGGCCCGTAGGTTTGTTGCAGCCGTTGCAGATTCCTCAGTGGAAATGGGATGAGATTGGGATGGACTTTATAGTCGGTCTGCCCCACACTCGAGCTGGTTATGACTCCATCTGGGTAGTAGTGGACCGTTTAACAAAGACGGCCCATTTCATACCAGTCAAGACCACATATAACAGTGCGGTGTTGGCAGAATTATACATATCTCGAATTGTGTGCTTCCATGGCATTCCAAAGAAGATAGTATCGGACATAGGCACCCAATTCACTTCTCATTTTTTGCAGCAGTTACATGAAGCTTTGGGCACACACTTGAAGTTCAGTTCAGCTTATCACCCATAAACAGATGGTCAGACTGAGAGAACCAACTAGATTCTTGAGGATTTGTTGAGAGCTTGTGCTTTGCAAGAGAAGTTAGGTTGGGATAAGAGGCTACCGTATGCAGAATTCTCCTACAACATTAGCTATCAAGCCAGTCTGAAGATGTCACCCTTCGAAGCGCTTTATGGGAGGAATTGCAGAACCCCGTTGCATTGGGACCAACCCGACGAAAGGCAGGTGTTTGGTCCAGATATTTTGCTTGAAGCTGAAGAGAATATCAGGATGGTCCGGGAGAAGCTGAAGGCAGCGCAGTCTAGATAGCAAAGCTATGATGACATCAAAAGAAGGGAACTCAGTTTTGAAGTGGGAGACAATGTCTATTTAAAAGTGTCACCCATCAGAGGAACCAAAAGATTTGGAGTCAAAGGCAAGTTAGCACCTCAATATATTGGGTCGTACCAGATTCAAGCAAGACATGGAGAAGTGGCTTATCAGCTCAGCTTACCAGAAAATTTGTCCGCCGTGCACGATGTGTTTCACGTGTCTCAGTTAAAGAAGTGCTTGCGAGTACCAGAAGAGCAGTTGCCAACGGAGGACCTTGAAGTTCAAGAAGATCTGACATATATTGAGAAGCCAACTCAAATTCTAGATACAGCAAATCGAGCCACTCGGAAGAACACTATCCGAATGTGCAAAGTCAAGTGGGGCCATCACTAAGAAGAAGAAGCAACCTGGGAAAGAGAAGATGACCTGAGAGCCAAGTACCCTGAACTCTTTGCTAGCCAGCCCTGAATCTCGAGGGCGAGATTCTTTTTAAGGAGGATAGGACTGTAACACCCTAAATTTGGGGGTATAAAATTTCTTTCTTATTATCATCCAAATTCAGGTGTTACTCTTCTCTCTCTCTCACTCTAGTTTCTACCTCTCTCTACCTTCTCTCTCTTTTCCCTTTTGTGTAGATTTAACTTAATTAGGGAGGGATTAATCATTTATTTTTGCCAAAACATTATGAGTCATGAAATGATGCATTATGCTGAGCTTAAATATTCTTTGAATTATAGCACATGTTTGAATTAGTTTGAATTTGAAACTTGATTTGAATTTGAATTGAAACCCTAGAGAAAAAGAAATGGAAAAGCAATTAGAAAATCCAGGGAAATAGAAAAAGCCAAAGCAGCCCAACCGGTCCAGCTCGGCCTAGCCAGGCCGCGCGCCCGTGCCGCCTGACAGGTGGGTTCCACCTGTCAGCGGTGGTTTCCTTCCCCGCTCTCTCTCTCTCTCTCTCTGCCCAGTGGGGCTGGGTTGTCGACACTGGTTGCCTTCGCCCACGTGCTCCTTTCCATCTCTGCCTCGCAGGCCCGCTTCGCTAGACGCTGAGTCGTTTCCCCCGCGCGCTCTCTCTCTCTTGATGCACCGTGGGATCGCCCTATCAGCTCCGCCTTCCCCGTGCCCCACCGTGGACCGGCACGCGCGCACTCGCATCCGCACGCCGAGATCTCCAGCCACGTCGCTCGCACACGCACCCCAGCTCCTTTTTTAGCCCCGCTCGCACTCGCTTCCCCATCCCATTTCGCACAGCCCCGCTCTCTCTCTCACTCTGCCCATGCCGCTCGACCTCGTCGGAGACCCGCGCCCGTCGTGCCGGTCATCTAGCCCGCTGGAAGCCACACCAGGCCACCCCAAGCTCCGCTGTGAGGTGAGACACCCGTTCCCCTGCTTGGTTCTCCCAATTGTGCTTCCTCGTTGGCCAATTTCGGCTTCGCCGGAGGTGGGCCGTGGCAGTCCGCCGCACCCTCGCGGTGGCCAGCCAAATTGGATTGGTCAAGTGTCCCCGCGCCGGTTCCTGGCGTTCCCCTCGCCCTGCTGAAGACAGTCCAGGCCATAGCGCGCCTCAGACCCCCTCCCTGCGGCCGGAATCCCTCACCGGAGTTACCCCGACCCGCCCGGAGTCCTCCATCTGCCATTCTCCCCTCTCTGACCCTGATCTCGTGGCCACAACCTCACCAATGAGTTCACCGTGCCTTCCCCTTCATTTTTAGCCAGCTCCAGCGACCCCGGAACCGTCGTAGCACACACCCGCCCCAACTCCAGTGACCTCACCGCCGCGAGAAGGAGCGCCATCGCCCGCAGCCGTTAACCCCCTCCCGGTGTTGATCTCCACCGTCCGATACTAATCGCACGGTTCAGATCAGGTTCAGATCACCGGATACCGGTTCGCACCTGCGCGCCCTATCCCCGGGCCTGCCAGTCAGCGCCTACGCCCCTTGGCGTTGGGCCCGACCGGTCAGTCTGCCACCCCACCCTCGGTCACTGACTGCCCTGGCCCACTGGTAAGTGCACGCCCGCGCCCGCGCCCGCGTCCGCGCGCTCGCCCGTGGATCTGTTTTCAACCATTGATCTTAGATCCGATGGCCGAGAAAGCCCGATACCCCTTCGCGCGGTGATTTTGTTAAAGAAACCCCCAGTTTAGTTGGAATCAACCCGCCGTCCCTGGTTTTCGCGCGCAGGCCATTGTAATCTCGCAGATTGAACCCTAGGCTTTTAAATAATTACAGAATTAGACCTATTTTCATATTTTAAACTCCCAAACTTGTTTATTTCATATCTTTTGCATATGAACTCCAAATTTAGTGATTCAAATTGCAAAATGTTCATAGGAATATTCTCTGTTTAAATAAATTAGTTCCATTCACTATCTGCACACTCTAATTTTTATGGCTAACTATGAATTAGTATATGTATTGATTATTTCATTTAATAAAATAAATAAAAGGAGAACCCTAGAGGTTAAAATACATTTAATCTTGTGAGATTAATCGGGTGTATTACATGAATTGATCTCTGGTTTAACTTTTATGTCTCATTAAAAGGAATTAAGTTAGATTATGTAATCATGGACAACACTTAGGGAATAATCAACTACTAAATGAGAATTAGTTCAGCCTATAATTTAAAGTCCCTTCTGAGTTTATACTTTTCTTTTTGAGATGTGTCCCCATGCTTGTACATGATTGATGTGTTGTTTATTTGTCATTTACCAAATGTACTGAATGCATGATCGTTTTATTTAGACAACGAGTAGTCCGTGGTCCCTGAGTGTGTTGCTGAAGATCTTTCTGAGCAACAACCTGGTGAAGGCAAGTGTCCTCAGACCTATCATGTCCTATTTTTCTTTATAATTCACTGTCCTGCACTGCATTATTGAAAACTTAAGGATTGCCTAGTTTGTATTTACCTTATCCTTGGTTACCTTTTCTGGGTTAATCATGGTTAGCTTATGCTACTGCTTTAACTTAATCAATGAACATGATGTGATTATTTATGATACGATGATGTTATCCCGAGGATGATATGGTGATACTTTAGGGGGCTCAGGCTGTTTCCTGAGTACCTCTCCGTAAGGATCTGTTTGGGGAGTGACAACCCAGGATAACAGTGCAACCATGAGGGTGGAATGGGACGCCCTTAGCTGATTAATTAGAGGAACTAGAGGAGTAGTTGGCTTCACCGTAGGGCTATCAATAGGGTCCGGGCACAGTACTTACTCCGCTGAGGCTGGTTGCAAAGGTTCTTTGATTTGGTTTTGTTAGTCACCCTTCCTTTGGGGAGATGTACTGTGTTTATCAAACTGGAGAAACCTAACAGGTGGCTATGACCTCTGGGAAATCTTTGTAAAGGCTACGTAGTGAGACCCTGCTAGGTCACCTTGGTAGTGGTCAATAGAGAGTCATGATCTCCGGGCAGAACGGGAATCACGACTTGTGGGTAAAGTATGCGACCTCTGCAGAGTGTTAGAAACTGATATATCAGTCGTGCTCATGGTTATGAGCGGCCTTGGGATCCTCTTTGATTAGAAGAACCTTGGTTACTTTTATGATGATGGTTAGCAATGATGGTTATAATTTTGATCTCTGGTATTTCCTCTTGGAGGAAGTGCTTTTGGGTAATAACTGGGTTATTACTAAAACTTGGCTCTATGAATAGTAATAAATACTTGACCAACTAAAAGCAACCGCTTAACCTTAACTCCACATACAACTAGTCCACTTTAGCCAAACGGAACATTTGCTGAGTACGTTGATGTGTACTCACCCTTGCTTTACAAACCACCCCACCCCAGGTTGTCCCCACTGTACTCAGTGCTCAGGAGGAGATGTTGGCAACATGGAGGACTTTGAGGAGTTTTAGGACTACGATGAGTTCTAGTTTATTTTAGTGGCAAACCCCCAGTCAGCTGCCTGCGTGGGCTTATCTTATATGTTTTGTTTCTCCGCACTTTGATATTAATGTTGAAGACTATAGTTATGTATTAGACTCTGTGGATGTCTTGGACATCTTGATGTAATTAAAGTACCTTTTCGCTAATTACTTTGAGCATTGTGTGATGATGTTCAATTATGTAATCGTTGTGTACGTGAGTTCTGATCCTGGCACGTACATGGTTCGCATTCGGTTTGCCTTTCAAAACCGGGTGTGACATCAATAGTGTAGCATAAAAATGCAATTACGCTCGCCATCATTTCTACTTCCTCCATCTCAATTTTCTCCTCCTCCCTACAACAAACATCATCATAGAATATGGTGAAGAACTAGTGGACTAGTTGGATAATAAACACCATGCAGAACAATAGTAGAATCATAGTAGAGTTCTAGAAAATCTAAATCTTCTTAGCAACCTACCAATGATTAGGAGGCAACAATTCATAATGTGAATTGATAAAGATAGAAAAAACAAATGTGTCAAAGTATCCATATCCTTTGAATTCGAAGAAGCATTGTCTAGAGTAACAGAGAAAATTTTGTCAATCAGACAATACTCCTCAACAACAACAACAATCCTTTCAACAATGTTTTCACCAATATGTCTAACCTCAATAAGCCTAAGACCAATCGCCCTTTTCTATAATTCCCAATCAGCATTAACATAATGGAACACAACACTAATATAGTTCTCCTTAGCATTACCAGACCAAATATCTGAAGTTAATGGAATCGAAGAAGTAGCAGGCAACATAGAATTGATTAGCACATTACATCATTAAGTGAAAAGCTTGACAAGATCTCTAGTGGTGCTCTGTCTAGAAATTTTGGTAAACATGGGGTTATGAGCATGAGCAATGTAATCCTCCCAGGATTGTATCTCGCCTATACCTAATGCAAGGTCAATCCAGGCAATCAGCTGACACAACTCAGTTCGAGAAACAATAGGATCATACTCCCAATTATGTAGAGAACCATCAGGATTGAAAGCAAGCCAAGACTGGACCCTAGCAGCGTGATCAACCTTCTTCCTACAAACTTTCTTGTGTCTAAGAAAATGTCCAATACTAGTAGAAGATCTAGTAGACAATCTAGTCTTACACATTCTACAATAGTAGTAGTTCGAACATTTGACCCATTCACTTTCTCAAAGATCTCATCAAAATCAACCCGGATACTAGATTTGCGCTTACCAACCGATGAGGTACTAGTACCAGTACCACCATCGGTGCTAGTGGAGCCAACCAGAGTCTTGGTGGCCATTGCAGGCCCTCCACCACTATCGCCAGCGTCGACATCGACCGGAGCAGAGTTGAGATTAATACCGAGCAAGGCAGCAACATCTCCATGGATGTCAATCATCTTCATCATCGGAGACAAGCCCTGTCGTGCGAAGGTCATCGTTATCGGTGAGCGAATAGACATCGTCATCATCCGCCATGGTGACCTTCACCGTGGACGGCCGATCTCTAGCATCGTTCCTCAACAGTGCACGTAGCCGTCATGCCTGGTCTACTCCAGAGGAAGAAGACATGGCATCGACAACTGACCTAAGCAAAAGAGCAAAACAATCACATTGATGACTAATGAATAGTGAGATCTAGGGTTAGGGTTTACTTGTGCTACTAGAGCCCAGCGCCGGAGAATACGGGGGCCACCGAGACGAGAGACAGACACAGATTAGAAATGATGGCGAGCGAGGGAAGGACTAGATGACAACACGAACTCACATAGCTCACCGAGAGAAAGAGAGAGAGAGAGAGGAGAGGAGAGGGGAGAGAGGAGCTGGTGCTAGACTGCTGAATCGAGGTCACCGATGTCGGGGATGGGAGCCACGAGCGCCGAGGTCGCCAGATTGGGGCAGCGGAGGAGCTGGGAGTCATCGTGTCGGGGAGAGAGGGGTGGCGAGTGCGAGTGGGAGGTGGAGGTGCCAAGGCCGAGGGGTGGTCGTATATGGCCATACGGAGCGCTTTCGGGCCGACCAAGTACGAGCAGGCCGTGTCGTGTCGTGCTTTCGGCCAAGTCACAACCTACTCCACTGGGTCGTGCTAGCCCGAGCCAAAAAAGGGTCTTGAGCCAGGTTAACATGCTCGGGCTTCATGAACATATCTTGTTTATTAAAACCTCAATCAGTTTGAAGCTCTTCCCGCGTTCCACGGAAGCTCCACCGTCACGCGTGACGACGCATGGTCGCGCGGTCGGACCCGAGTTTTTCATTCAATTGAGTGAACCGTTCGGGTCAACGTCCGTCGACCAACCCTTCCTCTCGAGTGGAATATGTAACCACCCGTCCACTGCACCTCGCCCGCTCGCTGCCTCCAATGTAGGCTTCGTCCCATGGATGCCCTCCACCTCACGGTTTTTACAACTGCGACCGCCGTCGGGTGGTGGTCGCGAGTCGCGATGAGCCAGATCTCCCGCCTCTAGGGCAGCATCCCTCCCATGGATCGCCGCTGCCTCATGGTGTTCATGCCCGCGCCCACCCTTCTTTGTCAGGTGTGGTGCGTAGGCGTAGATCCTCACCTACGACCGGGAGCTCTTCCGCGAGGTGGTCAACGCCTTCCTCCTCTCCAGCAGCGAGGGCATCGTCGCTGACGTGGGCATCTGGCAGAGCCCGCCCCCATCCTTCTTCATCGAGTGTGAAACTCTCTCTCGACCCCTCCCCCTCCCTCCCTCCTTGCTAAAGAATAGTGTTTGGCCGTGGATTCTAGAGGCTGGTGTTATGCATGTAAAGGTGGAGTTCGAACGCGCCACTGCAAATGAGAATTGGTTCTGCCAATATAGATTTTGTCAGATGTTACAAAATGCAGTTTAGCTTCTTTTAATTCATTATAACTGTAGGTATTGTTAAGAAGGGGAAAAGGAGAAATACCAGTTTTCCTTCTTTTAATTCAGTCTTAGCATGAATTTCTGTTGTTGTATCTGAATTTAAAGGGTCAGATGTATTTGGTGTGGTTCGTTTGGCCCAAGTAAACATGGAGTTGGCTAGAAATGAAGCCACGTCGTTTAGTGGTCTATCACCCGGTAAACATTGATGGTCAATAAATCAATTTGAGTTTAAGAGAGTGCAGGTTACAATACAACATCCAGTGTGCCTTCAAACCACTGCCGATAATACTAAGTTAATGGAACAAACTCATGTGTGCAATACCTGCGACTGAACATGTTTAAGGTCTTTGGTATGATTGAGACTTCATATATAGTAGAACCAAACTCACATGTCAAGGGTTCACGTCTGTAACAAATACTTTACAAACCAATGCAATGTAAATTGACAACACATGAGTAGCAGTTAGTTGTTTGCACATAATGGCATTTATATATTTTTTAGTTAACTTTGCAGTATTTAATTTTTAAAAACATATCAAAACAATTTGAGTAAACTGCTAGGTGTATATAATTTATTTGGTCCATTATGTTCCTTCTTCGTGTCTATAGTATTGTGCACATTGTAAAGTAATTTTCATTGATATTTAGGCAGGATTTCATTCATTATCTTTTTAATCAGCATGACAATTAATTGAAAAGCAAGATGACATCTATTAATCATCCTGCGTGACCTTCCTTGTGTTTCGATGGTGCAACATTTGTGTCGACGTTTCGACCCCGGGGGGGTCCCTGGACCGACGAGTGAATTGTCGCTGCGTGTCCCTGCCTAGATGGGTTGGCGCGGGATGGAACACAAGATGTGGGACAAGTCTTGTATTATCCTGCACCAGGGGTGCCGCCCGCAGTAGGGGTTACAAGCGCGTCGTGTGAGGGAGAGAGAGAGTGGGCTCGTACGCCGCTTCCCCTCGCGTGAACCCCCCGAACCTCCCTCGGGGTGGTCCTGGACTCCCCTTTTATAGAGGCAAGGAGAGAGTCCAGGTGTACAACAGGGGGTGTAGCTATGCGCTAATGTGTCCGGCAGTGGGGTGCCTAAGCCCTGTGTACATGCCAACGTGGCCGTCGGGGGAGAGCTTGGGCGCTGTACATGTGATGGCATGGCCGCCGGAGGAGCGCCTGAGTCCTGTAGGAGCACAGCTGGCAGCGCGGTGAGGACTCTGCTGACGTCTCCTTCCTGTCGTAAGGGGCTGGGAGCCATCGGCGTCATGGCGCACGCGAGGCACCATCATTACCCGTCGCTAGGGTAAGTCAGATGGGACGCCAGTCTTGTTCCTTGTAGCCTGAGCAGGCTAGGAGTAGGGGAATGGTGCATCCCCTATCAGCACGGTCAGCCCGAGCCTGGGGTCGGTCGAGGCGGAGACTTCTCTTGTGGTCGAGGCCGGGGTCGGGCGAGGACGCGATTCCTCCCGAGGCTGGAGCCTGAGGTCGGGCGAGGCAGAGACCTCCTCCTAAGGCCGGAGCGTGAGGTCGGGCGAGGCGGAGCTTCCTGTTGCGCCCGAGGCTTGAGCTCGGTGGTTGATCATGACTTGTTGTCAGTCGTTGCCGGGGTGGCTGACACGGCAGTCGGAGCGGAGCGGGCGGCGCTGTTTTCCTGTCATATCGGACAGTAAAGAGGAGGGGCGAAGTGACTGCGGTCACTTCGGCCTGGCCGATTGAGGCGCGTGTGTCAGGATACGGCGTCAGGCATCCCCCGCATTTAATGCGCCTGCGAAGCGGTCGGTTGGTGAGGCGCTATGGCCAAGGTTGCTTCACAACGAAGCCTGCCCGAGCCATGACTCGGGAGAGCCGAGGGGGCGCCTACCGTCTGAGGGGGCCCTCGGGCGAGGCGTGAATTTGTCTGGGACCACTGTTCCAACCCGAGGCTGGGCTCGGGTAAGATCGCGTCCTTCGGGTAGACGAAGTCTTGGCTTGAACCGCACCCGTCAGTTGGTCTGAGGGTGTTAACCAGCCGTGATTAGGAGCGTTGGGGGTACCCCTAATTAAGGTACCCGATAGTAGCCCCCAAGCCTCGAAGGGAGTGATGGTACTCGCTTGGAGGCTTTTGCTGCGTTTTCGGTGAGGGGACCGGCCTTTCTCGGTTTTTTGCCTTGTTCTGGTGGGTGTGCGTGAGCGCACCCGCCGGGTGTAGCCCCCGAGGCCTCGGAGGAGTGGTTTGAGTCCTCTGAGGTCTGAATGCTTTTCGTAGTGCTTTGGCCGGTCTGGTCGTTCCCTCTTGCGGCCCGGCAGTAGCCCGGGTGCGTGGTCGGGTTCCAAGTTATCAGGCTGGTTTGTTGACGCTGTCAACAGTTTTGGCCGTAGCCAGGTGCGAGAGCAGCCCCCAAGCCTCTGCACGGAGCGAGAGGACGATCAAGGACTTTCCCGACTTTTATTTACGCCCCTGCGTCGCCTTTCCGCAAGGAGGAGGGGGAAAGCGCCATGTTGCCCTCGGAGGGCGCCGAACATGGTGTTTCTAGTGAGCTGCTAATGGGTGATCCGAGTGGACACCCGTGCCCCGTTCGTTAGGGGTCGGCTGTAGCCCGGAGGCGCGCTCCAAAAGTACCTGCGGGTGATTCGCCGGACCCAGACCCCTTCGACAGGGTCCGAGGGCTCGATGCCTCCCTCCGGTGGGATTCCATTACAAATCGTTCCCGCTAGTCTCAGAAATGTCCTAGGGTACCTCGGGAGCGTAGCCCGAGCCTTGGTTATGTATCGAACGTACCCAGAGTCATCCCTCACTCTCCATGCTCTGGGGCGACTATCGAACCCTTCCGAGGGGCCAGCCTACGAACCCCTGATCAGTAGTGGGCACGGAGCCCAGACGCTCTGGGGCGGCTATCGAACACCTTCGAACCCCTGATCAGTAGGAGGGCTCGGGGCCCGCTTCCTTCGCCGGGAAGGATCCTTTCCACAACGTCCCCTTTCTCGGTCCCTGTGGCAAGAGAGAGAGGAGGAGGAGGGGAAGGATATGAATTTTAAATAAAGTGGCGCACCTTTTTTGACGCGGTCATTATGGCGAAGACGAAGCAACGCCTGCCTCGCCTGCCAGAGGTGTTGTCTGCTCCGTCGGGGAGTTGATGCGACGGGATGGGTGATTCGCGTGGCGCCCGTTGCGCGTGCGAGCCGTTCGAGGAACGGGGCACGGGCGCATCGTCTTCACGCCGTGAGGGAGGGCACTCCCGTCGCTTCAGGAGGGGATGCGAGCCTGCAAGCAACTTGACTGCTGCCTCCGTTCGTCTGCCGCTGCAGTTACTGCCGGCCCACTTTTGACCATGCCAACCATCGTGCCTACCCCGCGGTAGACCAACCCGTGGTCGTCGCCTTTAATTGGCACTGCTGGGTCATGCGTAGGGGTACCTCGAGTCGCGGTACTGGTCCCGCAGTCGAGGAGGCACAACATTGGCGTGAGTGGCGGTGGAGCTTCTTGCACGTCGTAACCGGGGCGCCGGTTACATGACATGCGGGCCCGCTTCCTTTGCGCTGGTCCACCGGATGTGGACGGAGCCGAAGGGGCGCACAGTTGTGGTGCAGTTGGACGCTTGTCACGTAGCAGTCCACCCTTTCGACCACCGGTTTCTGCGGAGATGGGAGAGTGCTTGTAACCGCGGGGCGGTTACATGCCTTGCGTGCGGCGGTTCGCCTTCTTCGTGCTTCGGTTCAGCTCGTATGACGTGTGGGTCCCAGCCCCCATGTCGTGGGGGGAGAACCCTGGAGGTTGTCAGTGGGGACTTCGCCCGTGACGCTAAGGGGTGCAAGCGAGGAGGTCTGCCTATAAAAGGGGGAAACGATCCCCTGGGCAGTGGCCATGCCTTCGTCCTCCCCTCATGCCTTGCGCCCTTCCACCTTTTGAGCCCCCGGATGGGGTGCCCCAGCGTTGCCTTGCTCTTGCTGTCGTTGGAGGAGCGCGAACTCGTGGAGATCGGTACCTTTCAGCCATCGTTCGGCTTCAAGGATTTTTGTCGTGCAGCCCGACTGCATTCCCTCACCAATGGTCAGTTTGGTGGGGAGAAGCGAGCCGGGCTGCGGCCTCTGCCTCGCCCTCAGCTTCAAGGATCTTCGTCATCCTTGCTGAGGCGGAGGGAGAGCTGAGCCGGGGCTCTACCTCCCGCATGGGCCGGCAGGCCGTCTCCTCCTTCAGCATTCAGGGGAGAAGGCACTCACCGGCCTTGCGGACGGGCGAAATTCGGCAATGCAGGACCTGTCGGCCGCAAGCGCCATCGGCTCCAGCGTGCCTGGCTCGCTGGCTCAGCTGGCTCTGTCGCGGCCTCCGATGCTGCCTCCTGCCGCTTGATCTAGGCTCGGGCGTCTGTTGCGCCGCGCGTACCGGTGGATCGTCCAAGACGTCGTACGCCGCATAGGCGGCGTTCGTGTTCTTGGATTGTCTCGTCCTCACTCCGGCACACCGCCTCTATGCGGAGGTTGAGGCCTGCCTGTCCGCGAGGACCAGAGTGGGGATCTGCCGGTGCAGGCTGGGGCGTCCGCCATTCGCTGGCGTGGCGCTGGCGCGCATGTGGCCGCTGTCGTCGGTGCTGAGGTGGTGGCAGCCGGAAGAGGTTGTCTCTGCCGACGAGACCGCTAACTCCGCCCGCACCCCTGGACCTCCGTCTCCTTGGCTTGAATGGCTGGTTCTCGTCCTTCGTGGGCGAGGGCTTTTCCGCCGCAGCGTTTGCCCTGAAGCCGTTGCTGCAGCTGTCTTGCCGCCCGGGACGGAGGTCATTGTCGCTGCTGTCGGAGCGGTTGCCGGTAAGCCGCTTGGAGTCCGTCGTCCCGCGGGCCCTCCATTGTGGGGGGTTGTTCGTACCCGCGGGAACGGAACCGGAGTCCCGTTTGTAATGGCACCTTGAGCGCCAGTGTATGTTTATTGTGGCTGTCGAGGCCTGAACATTTGGGTATTTGAGAACGAAGTTGTGTGTCTTCCTCATTCCGAGCGCTGGGACTTGTCTGTTGGCTAGCTGAACCACTTAACCGAGCGTCGGTTGCCTTTCGCGGAAGGTGACGAGTGAGGTGTCCGTATCCCGGAGGCGTAGGAGTCCCTCGGCTCTGTCGGCCTTGCCGCTCTAGGCTTCCCTTGCTCAGTTTTCGGAAACCTCGGCTGCTCTGCGATGAGACGAAGCCGGAGGCAGCGGTGCTAGTGCGAACAGACGCGGAGTCGACTCGGAAGGAGACTTCGTCGGCCCGGGAGATGGTGGCTTCCCAGGCCGAGGAAGGTGTTGCAGCAGCTGCTGGAGCTTGGCCAAGACATCTGCTGGCGCGGTGCTGGCGTCCTCCCTTAGGTGGAGGTCCTTTTGCCCGGGTCGCCGTCCGAGGCCGGGCCTGGTTCCACCGAGGGTGGAATCAACGCCGAGGGTGCTGCTGCTCCCCTGCCGATGCCAGAACCTACAGGAACAGTTTATCTGTAGCATGCGCATGCTTTTTTGCGGCCGCCGAGGCCTAAACACTTTATCGTCGTGTTTAAGAAGCTGCGTCTTCTCTCCTCTTATTTCGAGCATCACGACTTGTATGTTAATAGCAGAATCGTTTATCTGAACGAGAGTTACTTTTCGCGGAAGGTGATGAGTGAGGTATCCGTATCCCGGAGGCGTAGGAGTCCCTCAGCTCAGTCGGTCTTGCCGCTTACATGCGCTCTCATTCGGTCGAAGGATTCCATTATTGGGACAGTCGAGAAAGCGCGAAAGTCGTTTTCTACCTGAGTGTTAGGACTTGTTTAGTAGCAGGATTGCTTATCCGAGAGTGAGTTACTTCTCGCAGAAGGTGATGAGTGAGGTATCCGTATCCCGGAGGCGTAGGAGTTCCTCGGCTCGGTCGGCCTTGCCGCTTACGTGTACTCTCATCGTTCTAAGGATCCCGCTATCAATACGGAAGTCGAAAGCACAAAGGTTGTTTTGGTAGAAAATTTTTCCAAGGAAAATTTTGACGCAGAGGGGGTTCTCCCCTTCTAGCCCCCGAGGGAGGGTCGGGCTTTGCTGAGGCAAGGCCGACCCTTCCTTGAAGGTTAGACTTTGTGTACGCAAACGAGGTACATGAACGACTTAAAACATCTTAAGGGTAGAAGCGATGTAGTTGTTGGATGTTCCAAGCGTTGTTGTAGACCTCGCCTTGGTCGTTGGCTAGCTTGTATGTTCCGGGCTTCAAGATCTTGGCGATGATGAAGGGCCCTTCCTAGGGAGGAGTGAGCTTGTGGCGCCCTCGGGCGTCCTGTCGCAGGCGAAGCACCAAGTCTCCCACTTGGAAGCCTCGGGCCCGAACGCTTCGGGCGTGGTAGCGCCGCAGCGACTGCTGGTACCATGCCAAATGTAGTAAGGCAACGTCCCGAGCCTCCTCGAGTTGGTCCAGTGTAATACCCAAATTGTAAATCATATGAAAAGAGAACAATTCCTTTACCTGTATGTGTGTACCATCTTTGATTATCATCACATGTGACTGACCATGTTTAAAAATGAGTAAATCCTTACTAAGACACAAATAAATCACTGCATCATATTGGATTTTTGTTTGTTTGTGCATTTAAAACAATGGTAACATGGATAAAAATATATATATTATAATGAGTAGAAGATTTAGATTAAACTCTAGATTTGAATTTGGGATTTCTGTCCACATTAGAATTGTGCTTGAAATTCAAAGTTGAATTAGGTTTGAATTTGAAATAGAAATCATAAAAAGAAAATAAAAAAAGAGAGAATTTTGATTGGGCCGCCTGGTGGGAAATTCCCTTACCTCGGCCAAGTACCTGCGCGCACGCTGCGCGGTCCGTTCCCCTTGTGCTGACTGGTGGTACCCCGCGGGCAGTCCTCCACTCTCGCACACGACGCGGCCTGCCATCGCTGGCTCGCGGGTCCGCTCCGTCAGCCACTCCTATCTTTTCTATCAGCACGATGGATGGGCCCGGGTCACCAGCCCTCCTCTTCCTCCTTGGGTTGTTGCAAATCTCTCGCCGGGTCGTGCGATGCTGCAGGGTCGACCTCCCCGCTCCGACCGGGGTCCTGGCGCCCACACGGACTTACCTCGGGGCTATAAAATCGGGGACCGTCACCACCCTGCCCTCGTACCATGCCCCATCACCGTCGCAGTCGTGGGAGGAATCGAGCCGAACGCCGCCGCTACACCCTCTCCCCACTACCAGCGCTAGGAGTCGGGCAACTGGGCGGAAGGGTTCACAGGGAGGTGAAGATCGCGTGCGTGAAGGATTTAGTGCTCGGGAAGCCTTGGCGGCGCGATGATTTCTTGCCGGAGTCGATCCTTCGTCGCTGACCCGCGTGCTACCGTGGCTAGTGCGGTCGAATCCACAAATTCACGGTAAAAAGACTTCCTAGTGTTCGCCTCAATATCCTCTCTGTTCTACGCGCTAGCATTTTATGGTTGGGACTCCCAGGCACCCGCTCGGTGATCGCTGGCCATGGCGCCGCCGCGCGCGTCCCTGCACCACCGTGCAACGTGTGCGGTGGGGGTAGCATTTGCGAGTCGTTGGATCCACCGTGAACGCGTAAGATTAGAGCTGATGGGTGGCTGTAGTTAGGTTCAGGATTGGGGCAACAGTGGTCGTCGATTTCAGAACAAACGCTTCCGATTAAAAGATGTATACCCCTTCGGTTGATTGAATCGTGGCCGTCGACCTGTGATCCCACGGTCCCTGTTACATACCTCTTCACGATCTATTCTCGGCCCTTAGATCTGACCCAATGGACGAGATCCAACCATACCCCTTCGTGGGTCAAATTTGCACATGCACCCCTCTATGTTTATAGATTAGAACCCGCCGTCCTGGGGGCACTATTCACTGAGTCTGTGGAGTCTTGCGCTAGAGCCCCTGCGTTTTCTAGGATTTAAGGCCCCGTCCAGAGAGTTGTAAAATCAGGAAAAATGAATTAGAGAATGAGTTTTAATATAAAAACAATTCATAGAATTTGCATAATTCATAGAAAATGCATATGAACTCCAAATTAGTCCATTCCAGATCCTAAATTTTTATAATATTATTGTCTAACCATTAGTGCCTCTGTGTTAACATGAAAGATGATTTAAAATGTATCTAGCACTTAATATTGTATTAAGCACATAAAACCTTAGAAAATCCATAACTTAAAATCTACAACTCCAAATTTAATGATTCCAGTTCCTATGATCTCATTTTAATGTCTAGATTATTATTGTGTATTTTATTTACATGTTTGGTGCAATGTTAATTTTTGTTGTACTATGTATGTATTGTGTTGATGCGAGTAGACGAACAAGCCACTGTGGATTCTGAGGTTCAGCTGGTAGAGACTGCTGAGCAGGAGCTCGTTGAAGGCAAGTTGTGCCCTTGATCACTTCTTTTACCCATTCATGTTCTTATTAATCATAATGATCTGCATAGGTTAATTTTGCTGGGACCCAATAGGTTACCCTAGATTTGACTATCTTTATATCTTGTTTCACCACTGGTTTTACTACTAAACTTTTGGGTAGTACATGCTATTGCTTTATGTGGCTTTGGGTATAGAGATATTCATCACTCATTTTTACACTTGTTATTATCTGTTCATTATTTTATGTTCATGATAAGATCATTATGTTAATGGGAACATGGAGAACCACCCGGGAAAACAGTGCTACCACAAGGGTTTAATGGGACGCCCTTGGCTGATTAACTAGGAAAGCTAGTGGAGGGCTACCTTACCCGAAAGGGGCAAGGGCAGTAGGGGAGTGGTCAGTGTAGGGAGGTCCTTGGGTTGATTTTGCTGCGATGGCGGTCAGGCAAGGGATTCCTGCACTGGAGCTTCCTATAAACTGTAGCGGGTAGTCTGAAGCTAGTGGAACTTTGTAAAGGCCTCGTAGTGGTACCCTGCCTCGCTTCCTTGGTAGAGGTGTATGGGGTCTGATCAACTCCGTGGCAAATGGGTAACACGACTTGTGGGTAAAGATGCGCAACCTCTGCAGAGTGTAAAATTGGTATACTAGCCATGCTCACGGTCATGAGCGGCTCGGACACTCACATGATTAACTTATGGAACTTAAACTTAATTTGTCATTTCATTGCATCTAGGATTATTTTATTATTACTTTACTTATTATTTCTAAGGTTTGGTATTTACTTACACTTAGTAATTGCTAATAAAATTTTGACCAACTTATAAAAGCAATGCTCAGCTTCAGCCTTTATTTCATTGATCAGCCTTACACTTCATGAACTCCCACCTTTGGTGAGTTCATGCCACATTATTCCCCACAACTTGTTGAGCGATGAACATGTGTGAGCTCACTCTTGCTGTCTCACACCCCCCCCCCCTCACAGGAGAAGAGCAGGTGGTTCAGGAGGAGCCACAAGGCGAGGAGTATGATCTGATCTAGGTGGCGTTTCTCAGTTGACATTAGCGCCGACGATCCTTAGTTCGTTTTATGTTTAATCTTTTATTTTGTATTAAGTCTTCCGCTATGTAATAAGTACTCTGATTTTATTGTGACATTTATCTCTATACACTCTGTTATTATATATGTTGTCTTCTTGGCGCATGTATGAGATGCACCCGGCTTTGTTCCTTAAAACCGGGTGTGACAGAAGTGGTATCAGAGGAAATGTTGATTGTAGGACGAAACCTAGATAGAAATGGACAACCCTTACCTACTTATCTTACCCTGATTCTTTCTACACTATTCTTGATTCTGTCTCACCTTCTACTGTTCTACTCTGATCATTCTTGCCTTTTCTACTCTGAGACAAGATGAATTTCACACCTTGGAATCCCTACCCCTATGACATTCTTAAGAGTTAGGGAACCTAAGACAAAATCAAAACTAGTTTCTATATTTAAAAATGTTGTTTGATTGTTCTGATGAAAAATGTCTGATTTGCTTCTTTGATTGATTGAAGTATTATATATGGACATCTTAGTATGTACCACTATGAGGTAATGAATTAGCTATGGTAGGTAAAACATTAATCTGCTTAGCTAATAAATCCCCCCAAAGTAACACGATTCGTAATTAATGCCTTGTCTACTATTCTCTTACCTTATGTATCTAACTCAGATGGTAAATACCAGGTGGGGTGGTGGAATTGATTTGCCTCCTAATCGACACACTCGAAGGATATATAGACAACCTCAGCCACAGCCAGCAGAGATGAATCCTCCTAATCCTCCACCAGGCGGAGTTGATCCACTGATTGCAGCTCAGATGGCGGTGATGCAGCAAATGGCGGACACTATGGCTGATATGCGTGCCAGATGCAGCAAGAACGCCAGGAGATGCGTCAGGAAAGAGAAGATATACGCCAGGAGTTGCGCCAGGAGCGAGAAGAGATACGCCAGGAAAGGAGGGCGCAACAACAGCAGCTGCAACAGCAAATGCAACAACAACAACAGCAGCAGCAACAGCAACAAGTACCACTGCCTCCACCACCACCACCAGTTCCACCTCGTGATAAGCACTGGGAGTTTATGAGCCATAAGCCACCGACCTTCGCCAGCTCGCCAGATCCACTAGATGCAGATGATTGGTTGAAAGCAATTGAGAAGATGCTCAACATTGCCCAATGCTCAAACAGGGAGAAAGTTCTTTATGCCTCAGGTCGTTTGACAAGTCCCGCTGCTGACTGGTGGGATTCATATACTGCTGCCCACGATGCTGCTGATACTATCACTTGGGCAGAGTTCAGTACGCAGTTCAGGAACTACCATATTCCAGCTGGTATGATAAATATCAAGAAGAAGGAGTTTCTGTCTTTAAAGCAAGGCAACATGTCGGTCAGCGAGTACAGAGACAAATTCATTCAGCTGTCGAGATATGCTCCGGAAAAAGTTGATGAGGATGAGAGGAAGCAGGAGCACTTTATTGAAGGACTTAATGGACCCCTGCAGTATGCACTGGTTGCACACACCTTTCCATCATTTCAGAGGCTACTGGATAAGGCTCTTGCTATTGAACACAAGCGTGTTCAACTGGGTGATTTGAAGAGGAAGGCTATCTCACAGGGACAGGGTAGCAGCAGTGTTCGTCCCCGCTATGTTCCACCATAGGGTACACCGACTCGACCAGGAGGGCCATGTATAGCTCAGTACGCTCCACAGGGGTCTCCACGTACACCCCCTACTCGTCAGGCTACTCCCACTGGCACCCCGACGAGGCCTACAGGACAGAAGACCGGCCCTACATGCTTCAAGTGCAGTCAGATTGGGCACTATGCTAATGCTTGTCCTATGGGGAATTCTGGTACACCAGCTAAGAACAAGCAGCAGACTCCTGGCAAGAGATATTCTATAGCCAGGGTGAGTCAAGTCAGTGTTGATGATACTCCTGATGGTGCGGACATTGTACTTGGTATGTTTTATGTTAATGCAATTCCTGCGATCATATTATTTGATTCTAGTGCTACACATTCATTCATGTCGGCTCGTTATGCCAACACAAATGAGATACCACTGCTAAATATGAGAAAACCAATGATAGTAATCACACCTAAAGGGCCTATTGAGGCAAATCAAATGACACATAGATTGACATTAACCATTATGGGAAGAGAATTTGGAGCTACTACTATAATACTAGAGGCCAGCAGTATAGATCCGATTCTTGGTATGTCATGGTTAAGGAAGGCAAAGGCCATTATAGCATGTGGTAGATGCACTATAGAACTCACTAGCCCTAAAGGAGAAACATTTCAAGTTAATATTGCAGTAACCACCTCATCCAAGCATGCAATGTTCTTTATACCCGAGGAGTTTGTTGGTGACAACATCCGGGTGGTTAGAGATTTTCCGGATGTCTTTCATGAGGAGTTACCAGGAATGCCACCAGATCGAGAAGTTGAGTTTGTGATTGATCTTCTACCTGGAACTGCCCCTATATCTAAGCGACCATACAGGATGTCGGTAGAAGAGTTAAAGGAACTGAAGAAGCAGTTGACGGAGTTACAAGAGGCTGGTTACATTCGTCCGAGTTCCTCACCTTGGGGAGCACCGGTACTGTTTGTACAGAAGAAGGATGGTTCGCAACGGATGTGCGTGGACTATAGATCACTTAATGATGTTACGGTGAAAAACAAGTATCCGTTACCCCATATTGAGGATTTGTTTGATTAGATGAGAGGAGCCAGGGTATTCTCGAAGATTGATCTCCGATCAGGATACCATCAGATGAAGATTAGACCATCAGATATTCCTAAGACGGCTTTCTCAACCCGATATGGATTATATGAGTTCACTGTTATGTCATTTGGATTGACCAATGCACCAGCTTATTTTATGAATTTGATGAATAAGGTGTTTATGGAGTATTTGGACAGATTCGTCGTGGTGTTCATTGACGATATTCTTATCTATTCTAAGAATGAAAGTGATCATGAACAACATCTAAGGTTGGTGCTACAGAAGCTACGAGATAATCAGCTCTATGCCAAGTTCAGTAAATGCGAGTTCTGGATTGATAAGGTGCCATTTCTTGGCCATATTATTTCTAATGGACAAATAGCAGTGGATCCTGCTAAGGTTAAGGAGATTATGGAGTGGAGAGTGCCCACTACAGTTACTGAGATTCGGAGTTTCTTGGGGCTTGCAGGATATTATCGGAGATTTATTGAGGGATTCTGTAAGATTGCCAAGCCTATGACATTGCTTCTGGAGAAAGGAAAAGAATTTAAGTGGGATGAGAAGTGCCAAGAAAGCTTTGATCAATTGAAGGAGAGATTGATGTCACCTCCAGTGTTGGTTATGCCAGACTTACAGAAAGGATTTGATATTTATTGTGATGCATGTGGCCAAGGATTGGGATGTGTGCTTATGCAAGAAGGACACGTGATCGCCTATGCATCTCGTCAGTTGCGGAAACATGAATTGAACTACCCCACTCATGACTTAGAGTTGGCTGCCGTTGTGCATGCACTTAAGATTTGGAGACATTATATTATGGGAACCAAGTGTCAAGTGTACACGGATCATAAGAGTTTGAAGTACATATTCACTCAGAAGGATCTCAACCTTAGACAACGTTGTTGGTTGGAGTTCATTAAGGATTATGATTTGGAGATACACTATCACCCGGGCAAGGCAAATTTGGTTGCAGATGCCTTGAGTCGGAAGGAGCAAGTTCACTCCGCTTTTGTTGTCCAGCTACCTGATGAATTAGCAAAAGATTTTGAGAGACTCAACTTGGGAATTGTTACACACACTAAAGGAGTTACCATTGAGTTGGAACCTACCTTGGAGCAAGAGGTTCGTAAAGGTCAGGTTGGTGATGCTAAAATTCAAGAGATTAAGGATCTGATCACGAAAGGTCGAGTTCCGGAATTCACGGAGGATGAGCAAGGGACTATATGGTTCAAGGATAGGATATGTGTTCCGAAGATTGATAGCCTTCGTGAGACTATATTGAAAGAAGCCCATGATTCTGATTATTCTATCCACCCTGGTAGCACTAAGATATATCAAGATTTGAAGCAAAAGTATTGGTGGTATGGACTGAAAAGAGATATTGCTGCCCATGTGGCTAAGTGTGACGTGTGTCAAAGAGTTAAGGCCGAACATCAAAGACCCGCTGGATTATTGCACCCATTGAGGATACCCGAGTGGAAATGGGAAGAAATTGGTATGGATTTTATTGTTGGACTACCCCGCACCCCTGCTGGGTATGACTCTATTTGGGTAATTGTGGACAGATTGACAAAAGTAGCTCATTTCATACCCGTGAGGACTAATTACACGGGAGCCAAGCTAGCAGAATTATATATGACTCGGATAGTTTGTCTACATGGAGTACCTAAGAAGATCGTGTCTGATCGAGGATCGCAGTTTACTTCTCGATTTTGGAAGAAGTTGCATGAGAGCTTGGATACAAAGTTGAATTTTAGTTCAGCCTACCATCCTCAGACTGATGGGCAGACAGAGAGGACTAATCAAGTGCTGGAAGATATGCTAAGAGCTTGTGCTCTTAAACATGGTGGAAGTTGGGATAAGAGCTTACCATATGCAGAGTTCTCTTATAATAACAGTTATCAAGCCAGTTTGAAGATGTCACCGTTTGAGGCTCTATATGGCAGAAAATGCAGGACTCCTCTATATTGGGATCAGACTGGAGAAAGACAATTCTTTGGGCCTGAACTTATTCAAGAGGCAGAAGAACAAGTTTGAATGATAAGAGAAAATTTGAGAATTGCACAATCCAGGCAAAAGAGCTATGCTGATAATAGGAGAAGACTACTGGAATTTAAGGAGGGTGATCACGTGTATCTGAAGGTGTCACCGATCCGAGGTATGAGGAGATTTAAAGTTAAAGGAAAGTTGTCCCCTCGCTTCATTGGACCTTTCTTGATCTTAAAGCGAGTGGGAGAAGTTGCATATCAACTGGAGTTACCCGATCATCTGTCAGATGTACATGATGTATTCCATGTATCTCAACTGAAGAAATGTCTTAGGGTACCTGAGGAGCAGCTACCACTGGAGGACCTCAGTGTGCAAGATGATCTGACTTATGCTGAGTACCCTATCAAGATTCTGGACACTTTGACTCGAGTTACAAGAAATAAGGTGATAAAGATGTGCAAAGTACAATGGAGTCACCATGGTGAAGATGAAGCCACCTGGGAAAGAGAAGAAGAGCTTCGCATAGATTTCCCCCATCTTTTCCCTAGATCTTCTTAAATCTCGAAGACGAGATTATTTTTAAGGGGGTAGGATTTGTAATACCCAAATTGTAAATCATATGAAAAGAGAACAATTCCTTTACCTGTATGTGTGTACCATCTCTAATTATCATCACATGTGACTGACCATGTTTAAAAATGAGTAAATCCTTACTAAGACACAAATAAATCACTGCATCATATTGGATTTTTGTTTGTTTGTGCATTTAAAACAATGGTAACATGGATAAAAATATATATATTATAATGAGTAGAAGATTTAGATTAAACTCTAGATTTGAATTTGGGATTTCTGTCCACATTAGAATTGTGCTTGAAATTCAAAGTTGAATTAGGTTTGAATTTGAAATAGAAATCATAAAAAGAAAATAAAAAAAGAGAGAATTTTGATTGGGCCGCCTGGTGGGAAATTCCCTTACCTCGGCCCAGTACCTGCGCGCACGCTGCGCGGTCCGTTCCCCTTGTGCTGACTGGTGGGACCCCGCGGGCAGTCCTCCACTCTCGCACACGACGCGGCCTGCCATCGCTGGCTCGCGGGTCCGCTCCGTCAGCCACTCCTATCTTTTCTATCAGCACGATGGATGGGCCCGGGTCACTAGCCCTCCTCTTCCTCCTCGTGTTGTTGCAAATCTCTCGCCGGGTCGTGCGATGCTGCAGGGTCGACCTCCCCGCTCCGACCGGGGTCCTGGCGCCCACATGGACTTACCTCGGGGCTATAAAATCGGGGACCGTCACCACCCTGCCCTCGTACCATGCCCCATCACCGTCGCAGTCGTGGGAGGAATCGAGCCGAACGCCGCCGCTACACCCTCTCCCCACTACCAGCGCTAGGAGTCGGGCAACTGGGCGGAAGGGTTCACAGGGAGGTGAAGATCGCGTGCATGAAGGATTTAGTGCTCGGGAAGCCTTGGCGGCGCGATGATTTCTTGCCGGAGTCGATCCTTCGCCGCTGACCCGCGTGCTACCGTGGCTAGTGCGGTCGAATCCACAAATTCACGGTAAAAAGACTTCCTAGTGTTCGCCTCAATATCCTCTCTGTTCTACGCGCTAGCATTCTATGGTTGGGACTCCCAGGCACCCGCTCGGTGATCGCTGGCCATGGCGCCGCCGCGCGCGTCCCTGCACCGCCTTGCAACGTGTGCGGTGCGGGTAGCATTTGCGAGTCGTTGGATCCACGGTGAACGCGTAAGATTAGAGCTGATGGGTGGCTGTAGTTATGTTCAGGATTGGGGCAACAGTGGCCGTCGATTTCAGAACAAACGCTTCCGATTAAAAGATGTATACCCCTTCGGTTGATCGAATCGTGGCCGTCGACCTGTGATCCCATGGTCCCTGTTACATACCTCTTCACGATCTATTCTCGGCCCTTGGATCTGACCCAATGGATGAGATCCAACCAAACCCCTTCGTGGGTCAAATTTGCACATGCACCCCTCTATGTTTATATATTAGAACCCGCCGTCCTGGGGGCACTATTCACTGAGTCTGTGGAGTCTTGCGCCAGAGCCCCTGCGTTTTCTAGGATTTCAGGCCCCGTCCAGAGAGTTGTAGAATCAGGAAAAATGAATTAGAGAATGAGTTTTAATATAAAAACAATTCATAGAATTTGTATAATTCATAGAAAATGCATATGAACTCCAAATTAGTCCATTCCAGTTCCTAAATTTTTAATGTTATTGTCTAACCATTAGTGCCTCTGTGTTAACATGAAAGATGATTTAAAATGTATCTAGCACTTAATATTGTATTAAGCACATAAAACCTTAGAAAATCCATAACTTAAAATCTACAACTCCAAATTTAATGATTCCAGTTCCTATGATCTCATTTTAATGTCTAGATTATTATTGTGTATTTTATTTACATGTTTGGTGCAATGTTAATTTTTGTTGTACTATGTATGTATTGTGTTGATGCGAGTAGACGAACAAGCCACTGTGGATTCTGAGGTTCAGCTGGTAGAGACTGCTGAGCAGGAGCTCATTGAAGGCAAGTTGTGCCCTTGATCACTTCTTTTACCCATTCATGTTCTTATTAATCATAATGATCTGCATAGGTTAATTTTGCTGGGACCCAATAGGTTATCCTAGATTTGACTATCTTTATACCTTGTTTCACCACTTGTTTTACTACTAAACTTTTGGGTAGTACATGCTATTGCTTTATGTGGCTTTGGGTATAGAGATATTCAACACTCATTTTTACACTTGTTATTATCTGTTCATTATTTTATGTTCATGATAAGATCATTATGTTAATGGGAACATGGAGAACCACCCGGGAAAACAGTGCTACCACAAGGGTTTAATGGGACGCCCTTGGCTGATTAACTAGGAAAGCTAGTGGAGGGCTACCTTACCCGAAAGGGGCAAGGGCAGTAGGGGAGTGGTCAGTGTAGGGAGGTCCTTGGGTTGATTTTGCTGCGATGGCGGTCAGGCAAGGGATTCCTGCACTGGAGCTTCCTATAAACTGTAGCGGGTAGTCTGAAGCTAGTGGAACTTTGTAAAGGCCTCGTAGTGGTACCATGCCTCGCTTCCTTGGTAGAGGTGTATGGGGTCTGATCAAATCCGTGGCAAATGGGTAACACGACTTGTGGGTAAAGATGCGCAACCTCTGCAGAGTGTAAAACTGGTATACTAGCCGTGCTCACGGTCATGAGCGGCTCGGACACTCACATGATTAACTTATGGAACTTAAACTTAATTTGTCATTTAATTGCATCTGGGATTATTTTATTATTACTTTACTTATTATTTCTAAGGTTTGGTATTTACTTACACTTAGTAATTGCTAATAAAATTTTGACCAACTTATAAAAGCAATGCTTAGCTTCAACCTTTATTTCATTGATCAGCCTTACACTTCATGAACTCCCACCTTTGGTGAGTTCATGCCACATTATTCCCCACAACTTGTTGAGCGATGAACATGTGTGAGCTCACTCTTGCTGTCTCACACCCCCCCTCACAGGAGAAGAGCAGGTGGTTCAGGAGGAGCCACAAGGCGAGGAGTATGATCTGATCTAGGTGGCGTTTCTCAGTTGACATTGGCGCCGACGATCCTTAGTTCGTTTTATGTTTATTCTTTTATTTTGTATTAAGTCTTCCGCTATGTAATAAGTACTCTGATTTTATTGTGACATTTATCTCTATACACTCTGTTATTATATATGTTGTCTTCTTGGCGCATGTATGAGATGCACCCGGCTTTGTTCCTTAAAACCGGGTGTGACATCCAGCGCGTCTTCTCGGCTGGTCTGGTTGCTTTGGTCGTCGTACACCTTGGTCCTTGGGGAGCCATATTGTAAGTCTGTGGGGAGGACGGCTTCGGCCCCATAGACTAGAAAGAACGGCGTAAAACCCGTGGCGTGGCTCGGCGTCATCCTCAGACTCCAGACTACCGAGGGTAGCTCTTTCATCCACCGCTTGCCGAACTTGTTGAGGTCATTGTGGATCCTTGGTTTGAGCCCCTGCAGAATCCACTACAGGAATCCTAATGATTCCCGTCGGCCACAATAATTCCCGTCGGCCAGGGAAAAAAACCGACGGGGATAATGTAACTCCCGTCGGCTAGACTGTAGCCGACGGGCATAATGTAACTCCCGTCGGCCAGAGCGTAGGCCGACGGGAGTTAACTTAACTCCCGTCAGCCAGAACATAGGCCGACGGGGATTACTTAACTCCCGTCGGCCATATCGCAAGCCGACGGGGATAAGCCTTTTATGAGCACGCGGGCGAACCCGCGCGGGCTCATTCCCTGCCTTTCTTCCTGGCCGCGCCGCCGCTTGTCTCTCTGCCCTAGCCACCGCCGCCTCTCACCACCACCGCGCCGCCGCCCCTCCCCGCCGGCGTGCCATCCCGGCCGCGCCCGCCCGTCCACGCCACGCGCAGCGCCGCCGCCCGCCCGTCCTCGGCGCCGCGCGCCAGTCGGCGCCGCCGCTCGCCCGGCCGCCCGTCCCCGCCGCGCGCGCGTCCGGACGCCCCTCCCCACGACGTGCCCGCCCGTCCGCCGCCACCGTGCCCGCCCTCGCTCGTCTCCGCCGTGCCCCACACCGCCCACATCGCCACCGGGCCTCCCATCGCGCCCACAAGCGCCGCCGCCGCCTCTCGGAGCGTCGTCGCTGCCTCCTCGAGCGCCGCCGTCACGCCCAAGCGCCGCCTACGCCCCTGACCGCATCTCCGAACCGACTACGACACCCACGTGAGTTAATTATGTGCGTACATGTTAATGCATGGGATTGTGAATGTTAATTATGTGTGTACATGTTTATTTTCGTCGGTTTTTTATGGCCGACGGGAGTTAACTTTCATGTGATTAGTATTAATTTAATAACACATGTGATTAGAGTGTGATTATAGTTAATTTAATATCACATGTGTGGCTTCATGTTAGGTAATTATTAATTGTATATATAATTATTTATGTATATATAATTTGATGTTATTTGATGTTATTAATTTGATGTTAATTTGATGTATATATAAATTGATGTTAATTTGATGTTAGTTAATTTGATGTATTTATATATAATTTGATGTTATTATTTGATGTATATACGTGTGACGTGTAGAAACGTGATTGTCTCACACACACTCTTTACGTACACAGCCGCAATAATGGGTGATAGACGTGATTGGATGTATGAAGGTTTCAAGAAGGGTGGGTGTCACACTAGTGAATGGTTTGCCAACACGCAGATGTTTCTGGACCATGCAGCTGCTTTGTCACAAATAGATAATATTAGGTGTCCATGCAATAAATGTAGAAATATGACGAGCCACACCAAGAGGCAGGTCACACTACACCTGTGTTCGCATGGTTTTGTGCCAGGCTATAAGGTCTGGTATCTCCATGGTGAAGATGTTGAACGAGCAACAGAAGTAGAAGTTGATGACGGTGAAGATGATGTTGATAGGATGGACCAAATGCTTGAGGATCTGCAGCCTGAACTGGCACCAGATCATCATGATTCACCTACACCGGAGGTTCATAAGTTCTTTGACCTACTCAAAGCGTTAGAAGAGCCTCTTCACGGGCACACTGACGTGACCGTACTGGAATTCGTGACCCAGCTGATGTCAATCAAGTCCAAGTTTGCATTCTCAATTAATTGTTACAAGGAGCTTGTGGATTTGATTAGCGAGGTTCTTCCTACGGGTCACAAGATGCCCAAAGACATGTACCAGTCCAAGAAATTTCTTGAAGGTCTTGGTATGGAGTATGAGAAGGTTGATGTTTGCCAAGACAACTGTATGCTTTTTTGGAAGGAACATGGCAGAGAACAGAAATGCTTAAAATGTGGGAAGTCGAGGTATGTGGAGCTTGTAAATGAAGATGGGGAGAAGGTGGTGACAAAGGTTGCACATAAACAGCTTCGGTACATGCCTCTCACTCCTAGAGTGAAACGTTTGTTTCTCTCGAGGAAGACCGCTATGCACATGAGGTGGCATAAAGATTGTACGGACAGACAAGATGGGTTAATGGTGCACCCGTCAGATGGTGATGCATGGAAGGCTCTTGACAAATTTGATCCAGATTTTGCCAGCGATGCAAGAAACGTTCGTATCGGCTTGGCAACTGATGGTTTCACGCCGTTCAATATGACCGCTACGTCGTATTCATGTTGGCCTGTCATTGCCATACCGTACAACCTTCCACCTGCTCTTTGCATGAAATATGAGTTTATGTTCCTATGTCTTGTTATACCTGGGCCTGAGCATCCTGGCGTACGCCTCAATGTGATGCTTCAACCACTGATTGAAGAGTTAAAGAAGCTATGGCAAGGTGTGGAAGCCTATGACTGCTTCAAGAAGCAGAAATTCAATCTTCGTGTTGCATATCTGTTCTCGGTTCATGATTTTATGGCGTATGGTATTTTCTCTGGATGGAGCGTGCATGGTAGATTGACGTGTCCTTATTGTGCTAAAGATACAGATTGTTTTCGTCTTAGTGCTGGTGGCAAGATATGTTACTTTGATTGCCATAGATGTTTTCTACCCTTCAATCACCCCTTCAGAAGGCAGAGAAAGGAATTTAGGAAGGGCACCATTGTCACGAAGGGACCGCCCAAGCGACGTAGTGGGATAGAAATTACAGAAGAGCATATGAAACTTGTCCTAGACGATAGTGGGAAAAGGTATCAAGGTTTTGGTGAGGAGCATAACTGGACTCACATATGTGGCTTGTGGGAGCTTCCTTATGCTAAGTCATTGATTTTGATGCACAACATCGATGTCATGCATCAAGAGAGTAACTTTTGCCAAGCCCTCATAAATACATGCATGGATTTCCCTGATAAAACGAAAGACAATGACAAGGCACGCATGGACTTAGCAGTGATATGTGATCGTCCAACCCAAGTGCTTAGAGAAAATGGAGGCAAACCAAAAGCTGACTATTGTCTGAAATCTAAGCAACGGAAAGAAGTGATGAAGTGGATGAAGGATATTAAATTCCCCGATGGTTATGCCGCTGGTTTTAGTAGATCGGTGAACTTGAAGACAATGAAGATGAATGGACTGAAGAGCCATGACTTCCACATAATTATGGAGAGGCTCATGCCTGTAATGTTTCGTGGGTACATTTCCGAAGCTGTGTGGAAAACGTTAGCTGAAGTTAGCTATTTCTACAGACAGTTGTGTGCTAAAGAAATCAGAAGAGATGTGATGGAACATCTGGAGAAAGAGGCACCGGTGCTTTTGTGCAAATTGGAAAAAATATTTCCACCGGGTTTCTTCAATCCTATGCAGCATCTCTTTATACATCTTCCATATGAGGCTAAGGTCGGTGGACCTGTTCAGTATAGGTGGATGTTTCATATAGAAAGAGCATTAAAGAAGCTTAGAGCAATGGTGGGCAATAAGGCAAGAGTTGAAGGATGTATTGCGGAACAATTTAAACTAAAGGAGGTATCATACTTCACAAGTTGTTACTTTGCAGAAGAACATAATGTATTTGCTCGAAAGAAAAGGTACCATGATGATGAACGAGAGATGCCTCCGTGTAGTGATCTTTCGATTTTTCAGACAAACGGCAAAGCCGTTGGTCCACCCAAGGCATATCACCTCAGTATGGAAGAACGGAAGTCTGCTTTACTGTACATGTTCACGAATATGCCTGAGGTGGAGAAATACTTTGTGTAAGACTTGTTTTCTTAAACTGTTCATATGTGAATTAGTTTATGTTATCAAATATCTCATGTCATACAATAATATTTGACAGCGAGTTTGATGAACAAAACATGAGGTGTCTTGGTAGGCCAACAGCGAGAGACATAGACAAATTGCGACGCGATGGTATGCATGGGCGACCTAATTTCATTATGTGGCTTCGGGACCGTGTAAGTCTTAATTATGTGGCTCCGAGAGCTAATTTTATTTAACTAATATTACAGAATTTGCTAATGCTTTGTGGCATGATTGACAGTTTGGGGAGGAAATGAATTTGAATGATGACTTACGTCAGTTATCTATTGGAAGCGTAACTGCCAAAAGCTATGGACGTTACGACGTCAATGGATATCACTTTCGTTCAAGCATTTTCGAATCAAGTCATCCTATGGCCGCCACTCAAAATAGTGGAGTCGTTACTAGGGCAACCGACATGGAAGGACACGAAGCCTGCTATTACGGGAAAATCAAAAATATAATCGAGATTACATTTGCTGGAAATAAGCCTTTAGCGCTAGTTTTCTTTGAGTGTAAATGGTATGACCCGAAGTATTATAGGACCGAATTTGGAATGACACAGATCCAACCTGAGAAATTGCTTCAAGGACACGACACATATATCCTTGCCCATCAAGCAGACCAAGTTTATTTCTCGACATATCCATGCAAAAAGTTGTCTAAATGGAGGGTTGTGTACAATGTAAATCCCCGCGAACGCCTATACACTCCTGGTGAGGACGAATATCAAATTGGTCACCTTGAGCAGGTTGATGAGGTGTTTCAAGAAGAAGAGTTGCCAACTAGTTTTCATATTGATCCTGCGCCGGCATTAGATTCACTAGTTGCAGACGTTAACGACTTAACTTTTCCCGAGAGACGGAGAAGACAACCTGTTAGGAGAAAAGTTACATGGCGACCTCTTCATAGAAGAGAACAAATAGATCCTGATTTTGATGATATTTAACAAGTAAAGTTGTTTTGTTATTTCATTTGTTTATATTTTAAGTATTATGTCATTTTTGATGCACTAATGAATAATTTCTTATTTTTTATGCAGGATGCCGCCAAAATCAAAGAAGTCAGTGAAGGGGTTGTTCAAGGGCCTGGGCCTTTTTCAGGGCAGTTCTTCGAGCAGCAGCAGACGTCGAGAGCTGTTGAGCGCGGTACATGGAGATGAGGTAACATATCTTGTACAAATAAATTTGTTTACATATTTAAAAATAAATCTTGAGTTGTATGTACCAGGATGAGCAGCACACTGAGGAGCAGCGCATTGAGGAGGAGCAGCACAATGAGGCTGAGCAGCACAATGAGGAGGTGGAGCACAATGAGGAGGTGGACCACGTGACATGGGACCAGGCCGCACAACATCACCAGCCATGGGACCAGTGGGACCACCAGAGAGAGCAGCAACAGGCGTGGGACCAGTGGGGCCAACAGGGCGAACCGGCTGACAACCCGATGGATGATGGCTCGGGAGGCTCTTCAGCGACACGCACACGTCGCTCAAGAAAAAGCCACTCAGTAAAGCCTCGTCACGCGATAGAGCGAGAGGCTGATAGGACTTTAATCATGCCACATGGAGATCGGTGAGTGTAATATATTAACTTATCTAATATAACTATTATGTGTATTGTTAATGTTTTTGTGTAATGCAGGAATTGGGAGGACCTGTCCTTTGACGGCAAGGGACACCACACTCAGGTTAACCTTACGTTGGGTTCTCTTTGCCACCTTCACTACCCTGGTATAGTGAAGGTGTCAAACGGTGATACCGAGGATGAGGTGCTCGTCAGTACCTGGGATGAGTACAAGTTTAAAAAGGAACGAAACCACACCGACAGATAGGGACTTGTGCGTAATGACTTTTGGGTATGAATTCTTTATTATTTTTGTTATGTTTCTTAATATTGTAAATCTATGACTTATACCATTGTATTTGTATTCTTTATGTTGTAGCTTCGATATCGGTTGCCTAACGGAGAGGATTACATGGGGCACGCTGAACGTGTCTTGCAAAACAATCAAAGAAGCTGGTGAAGGATGCCATATACTATGCGAGAATTCAGGCTACAAACCTGTATTTTCAAAAGCATCCGGAAGAAGCAGGCCCCTTGACTAAAAAGGAAGGGTCCTCAAAGATATATTTGACTGAGGATCAATATCGTGAGGTTAGTATTCAATTTGTTTTACCCTTTATATTTATTGTTGTGATTGATATAATATGTAACATTGTGTGTGTGCAGGTGATGGTTCCATGGATGGCGCCCGTGCCTGATGCGTACTATGCTTGGTGTCGATATTGGGCTTCCGAAGGCTTCCAGAAAGCGTCAGCGCATCACAGACAATGTCGAGGAACCAATCCTAACCACAAGTTTGGCGGTGACGACATGATACGAAAAGCTAAAAGAATGGTTAGTTTGATCTTTCTATGTCGATCAACAAATAGTCCGATTGCTTATGAATGTTTTTTGTTTATACAGGAAGCTACCAGTGGCCAAAAGTCTAGTGACATTGAGGTCTACCAGTAGGGCCACAAAGGACCAGACCCGAACAACCCTGACCAGCTCTGCAGCCAGACAGCCACAGATCGCTTGGTGAGTTTTGGCTCAAAAGTTCAAACGTTCAAAGTATATAAATTCCTGCATTTGTAAGGCTGTGAATGATGTATAGGCAGCATATGGGGAGGAGATGGTTCGTCGCCATGGCCCTGACTTCGACTGGCGCCATGAACCGGTGGATCCCTCGGTGGTGTACGCAAGTGGTGGTGGCAAAGCGCATGGACGTTAAGCTCTAACTTATGAAATTATATGGTTGACACTAAATTGATTATGCAGTAATAACATTTTTTGAATCACTTATAGATACGCACTCTTCGACGGATTCATTGACTCGTCGTCGGTGAGATCTCAGAGGACGGGTTCATCTTCCCGTAGCTCATGCTCTCGTCGACCGAACGAGCAGGAGTTGGAGATTATGAGGATGCGTGAAGAGATGAGACAACAACGCGAATTTATGGAGGCTTGCAATGCTCATAATCAAGCGATGTATCAAGTGAGTACACATAATCCGAACTCTAAATTATTATATTTCAATACAACATCTTCAGTAGTAACACATATGTGTTTAACAGTTAATGCAGCAACAGGGCATGGCAACAAATTTTCCACCGCCACCACAATGGAGCCAATTTGCAAACACACCAGTTCCACCACCACAGTTCACCACCCCTCCGACACATATACCTGCACCTGGAGATAGGGTACGTTTGATAACTCTCGATTAATTTATACACTTGTATACTTTTTGATATTTGCATTTAACGTGTTGATATTTGCTAACTTGCATAGGTTACGCCTGAAGCGGGTGGTAGTGGGTCTGATCCAGCAGTAGGGTCTGGATTTGTTGACTCGCTCTTCGCGTTCCCTCCTCCTGGTGGTGGTGGCGGCAGTGGTCAAAGCTCTAACCACCCAAGTGGTGGTTATCTCTAAACACTTAAACTCGTGCTCGTTATGTTTTTAACTCCTGGACGTTATGTTTGTGTAAACACTTGATCTTAACTCGTATCAGAAATGTTTGTGTATGTTATGTGACGGATTTAACCTATAATGCGTTTGTGATGTGTATGTTCATGTGGATGATATATATGTTTGTGATGTGTATGTTTTGTGATGTGTATGTTCATGTGGATGATATATATATTTTGTCATATGTTTGTCTGTGGAGAAATACCTAATTTGGTGTTGCTGTTGCAGAATTATAGATTAATTCCCGTCGGCCCAGTTAATCCCGTCGGTTTGACCATAGCCGACGGGAATAAACTATTAATTCCCGTCGGCCCAGTTAATTCCCGTCGGCTGACTGGGCCGACGGGAATTAATAATTAATTCCCGTCGGCTGGTAGGGCCGACGGGAATTAATTGATAACGCCCGTCGGTTCTCCTGGCCGACGGGAATTAGCCATAACTCCCGTCGGCCATTAACTAGCCGACGGGGAATAATTATTCCCGTCAGCCGCCGTCGGGAATAACCGTATCCCCGACATCTAACGGCTGTCGGCTAACAACCGACGGGAATAAGCCTTAAACCGACGGGAATAAGTAATTCCCGTCGGTTTAAGGCTTATTCCCGTCGGTTCCTGGCTGACGGGAAATAATTGATTTCCTGTAGTGATCATACCGTTGGCACGCTCCACCTGCCCATTCGTCATGGGATGAGCTACGGCGGCCCAGTCCACACGGATGTGGTGGTCGTCGCAGAAGTCCAAGAACTTTTTTCCGGTGAACTACGTGCCATTGTCGGTGATGATTGAGTTTGGGACCCTGAACCGATGAATAATGTTGGTGAAGAATGCCACCGCCTGCTCGGACCTAATGCTGTTTAGGGGTCGGACCTCGATCCACTTGGAGAATTTGTCGATAGCGACCAGCAGGTGCGTGAAGCCCCCGGGTGCCTTCTGCAAGGGTCCAACGAGGTCCAGACCCCACACAGCAAATGGCCAGGTGATGGGTATCGTCTGCAAGGCCTGAGCGGGCAGATGCATCTGCTTTGCGTAGAATTGACACCCCCGACAGGAGCATACAATCCTAGTGGCGTCGGCCACCACGGTTGGCCAGTAGAAACCTTGTCGAAAGGCATTCCCCATGAGGGCTCGAGGTGCTGCATGGTGGCCGCAAGCCCCCGAGTGTATTTCTTGCAACAGCTCTTGTCCTTGGGTGATGGATATGCATCGTTGAAGGATGCCCGAGGGGCTGCGGTGGTAGAGCTCTTTTTCATCACCCAGCAGGACAAATGACTTGGCGCGCCAAGCCAGTCGCCGAGCTTTGGTCTTGTCGACGGGAAGCTCTCCTCGGAGGAGATATTCCAGGTACAGGGTCTGCCAGTTCGGATCTGGCGTGACCCCATTCTGTTCCTCTTCGACGGGCAAGGCCTCTTCCTTGATGTCCGAGGGTGCCTCGGGTGCGGCCGAGGGTGCCTCGGGCTGGGCCGAGGGTGCCTCAGGCTCGGGCGCGTCGTCGATCTTGACGGATGGTTGATGCAGATCTCTAGAGAAGACGTCGGGGGGAACTGTCGTTCGCCCCGAGGCTATTTTCGCCAGCTCATTCGCAGTCTCGTTGTACCGTCGAGCGATGTGGTTGAGCTCCAGCCCGTAGAACTTGTTCTCCAGGCGCCGGACTTCGTCACAGTAGGCTTCCATCCTCCGGTCATGGCAGTGGGAGTTCTTCATGACTTGGTCAATGACAAGCTGTGAGTCGCCTTGAGCATCGAGGCGTCGGACCCCTAGCTCGACGGCGATGCGTAGCCCGTTAACCAGTGCTTCGTACTCGGCCACGTTGTTTGACGCCGGAAAATGGAGGCGAATGACGTAGCAGAGATGCTTTCCGAGGGGTGAAACGAAGAGCAGGCCAGCGCCCGCTCCTGTTTTCATGAGTGACCCATCGAAGTACATGGTCCAGAGCTCGGGCTGGATTGGAGTTGTCGGTAACTGGGTGTCGGTCCACTCAGCCAGGAAGTCTGCCAAGACCTGGGATTTTATGGCCTTCCGAGGAGCGAATGATAGCGTTTCGCCCATAAGCTCCACCACCCACTTTGCTATCCTACCCGAGGCCTCGCAGCACTGGATGATCTCCCCCAGGGGGAAGGATGACACCACAGTTACCGGATGAGACTCGAAGTAGTGTCGCAACTTTCGTCGTGTCAGGACCACTGCGTAGAGCAGCTTCTAGATCTGTGGGTAGCGAGCTTTGGTCTCGGAAAGTACTTCACTGATGAAGTAGACCGGCCTCTAGACGGGCAGTGCATGCCCTTCTTATCATCTCTCGACTACGATCATGGCGCTGACCACCTGAGTGGTCACGGCTACGTAGATCAAGAGGGCTTCTCCTACGGTGGGAGGCACCAGGATGGGTGTTTTCGTAAGGAGCGCCTTAAGGTTTTTGAGAGCTTCCTCGGCCTCGGGGGTCCAAGTGAAGCACTCGGCCTTCCTTAAGAGACGGTACAGAGGCAAGCCTTTCTCGCCGAGGCGTCAGATGAAGCGGCTTAGAACCGCAAGGCATCCCATGACCCTCTGTACTCCTTTTAAATCTTTGATCGGTCCCATGCTGGTGATGGCCGCGATTTTCTCCGGGTTGGCCTCGATGCCCCGCTCAGAGACGATGAACCCAAGGAGCATGCCTCGGGGGACTCTGAAGACACACTTCTCAGGATTGAGTTTCACGCCTTTCGCTCTCAGACACTTGAATGTCGTTTCAAGGTCGGAGAGGAGGTCGGAGGCTCTCTTCGTCTTGACAACGATGTCGTCGACGTAAGCCTCGACCGTTCTGCCGATGTGTCCTCCAAACACGTGGTTCATGCACCTCTAGTAAGTGGCGACTGCATTCCTCAACCCAAATGGCATTGTGGTGTAACAGTACATGCCAAAAGGTGTGATGAAAGAAGTCGCGAGCTGGTCGGACTCTTTCATCTTGATTTGGTGATAGCCTGAGTAGGCATCGAGGAATGACAGGGTTTCGCACCAAGCTGTGGAGTCCACGATTTGATCGATGCGAGGTAGAGGGTAGGGAACTTTCGGACATGCTTTGTTTAGACCAGTGTAGTCTACACACATCCTCCATTTCCCATCCTTCTTCCTTACAAGAACAGGGTTAGCTAACCATTCGGGATGGAATACCTCTTTGATGAACCCTGCCGCGAGTAGCTTGTGGATCTCCTCGCCTATGGCCCTGCGCTTTTCCTCGTCGAAGCGGCGTAGGGTTTGCTTCACGGGTCGGGCTCCAGCTCTGATATCCAGTGAGTGCTCGGTGACATCCCTCGGTATGCCGGGCATGTACGAGGGACTCCACGCGAAGACTTCGGCGTTTGCGCAGAGAAAGTCGACGAGCACTGCTTTCTATTTGGGGTCGAGCTTGGAGCCGATCCGAACTTGCTTGCTGGCGTCGTTGCTAGGGTCGAGAGAGATGGACTTGACTGCCTCAACCGGTTCGAAGTTATCGGCGTGCCGCTTCGCGTCGGGCGCCTCCTTGGAGAGGCGTTCAAGGTCGGTGATGAGGGCCTCGGACTCGGCGAGAACCTCGGCGTACAACCACGCACTCCACGTCGCATTCTTACGCGTGGCGGTACGTGGACCCGACAGTGATGATCCCATTCGAGCCCGACATCTTGAGCTTGAGGTAGGTGTAGTTGGGGACGGCCATAAACTTGGCGTAGCATGGTCTTCCCAACACCGCATGGTAGGTTCCTCGGAACCCAACGACCTCAAAGGTGAGAGCTTCCCTTCGGAAGTTTGAAGGAGTTTCGAAGCAGACGGGTAAGTTGATCCGCCCGAGGGGTTGGATTCGCTTCCCGGGCGCGATCCCGTGGAAGGGTGCAGCACCGGCCCGGACTTCGGATCGATCAACCCCTAAGAGTTCCAGGGTCTCGGCGTAGATGATGTTAAGGCTGCTGCCTCCGTCCATGAGGACCTTGGAGAGCCTAACGTTGCCGATGATCAGATCGACGACGAGCGGGTACCTTCTCGGGCTCGGCACGAAGTCGAGGTGGTCGCCTTGGTCGAAGGTGATAGGCTTGTCAGACCAGTCTAGGTAGACTGGCACCGCCACCTTCACCAAGCAGACCTCCCGGCGCTCCTGCTTGCGGTGCCGAGCCGAGGCGTTCGCCGCCTGCCCGCCGTAGATCATGAAGCAGTTATGGACTTCCGGGAATCCCTCTTCCTTGCCGCCCTCCTTCTTGTCGTTGTCATGGCCCCTGCCATCCTCCGTCGGGGGCCCGGTCTTATGGAAGTGGCATCGGAGCATGATACATTCTTCGAGGGTGTGCTTGACGGGCCCCTGGTGATAGGGGCACGGCTCTTTGAGCATCTTGTCGAATGCGCCGGCCCCTCCAGGTGGTTTCCGAGGGTTCCTGTGCTCGGCCGCAGCGACGAGATTCGCGTCTGCGGCGTCGCGTTTCGCTCGCGACTTGTTTTTGGCCTTCTTCTTCATGCCCCGCTGGGCGGACACCTCAGGGGCATCTGTCTTCGGCTCGACCTGAGGCTGCTCGTCCTTCCGGAAGATGGCTTCGACCGCCTCTTGACCTGAGGCAAACTTGGTGGCAACGTCCATCAGTTCGCTCGCGCGGGTGGGGATCTTGCGCCCCAGTTTGCTCACCAGGTCCCGACAAGTGGTGCCGGCAAGGAAAGCCCCGATGACATCTGAGTCGGTGACGTTGGGCAGCTCGGTGCGCTGCTTCGAAAACCGCCGGATGTACTCTCGGAGGGACTCCCCGGGCTGCTGGCGGCAGCTTCGGAGGTCCCACGAGTTCCCAGGGCGCACATACGTGCCTTGGAAGTTCCCCGCGAAGGCTTTGACCAGATCGTCCCAGTCGGAGATCTGCGCAGGAGGCAGATGCTCCAGCTAGGCTCGGGCGGCATCGAAGAGGAAAAGGGGTAGATTACGGATGATAAGGTTGTCATCATCCGCCCCTCCCAACTGGTAGGCTAGTCGGTAGTCCGCGAGCCACAGCTCCGGCCTCGTCTCCCCCGAGTACTTGGTGATAGTAGTCGGGGCTCAGAAATGGGCAGGGAACGGTGCTCATCGTATGGCCCGACTGAAGACTCGTGGGCCGGGTGGTTCGGGCGAAGGACTGTAGTCCTCCTCGCTGTTGCAGCGCCCCCGCGCCTGGGATGGTAGCCTCGGTGCACCTTCTCGTCGAGGCGGACTCGATGGTCGAGATGGTGGTGCTCGTTGCCGAGGCGTTCCCGGGCGGTGGGCGCCTCGTCCTGTGTACGCTCGGGACGGACCGAGGCTTCCCGAATGCGCCGGGAGGACACCGCGTGATGCTCCGAGGGGTCAGCTCGCCTACGGGAGGCAGAGCTCTAGGCTCGTCGAACCGCGGCACCCTCTAGAAGATTCTTGAGTTCGCCCTAGATGCGCCGTCCCTCGGTGGTGGATGGCTCCGGCATGGCCCGAAGCAGCATCGCCGCTGCAGCTAGGTCCTGGCCGGACCCGCTGACAGCCGGAGGCAGCGCTGCCCTAGCATTGTCGACGATGCGGTGCCGGATGTCTTGGGCCCGGTGACAGGCTTCTCCGGCGAGTGATCGGTCTGCCCACTCCTGTTCGATGCTCTGTCGGAGCTGTACAAGTCGGCCTGCTTCCCCGTCGACCCGGGCCTGCATCTCACGGATTTGCTCGAGCTATATGTCCTGACCCCCCGCAGGGACTGGGACGACAGCTAGCTCCTGCAGGATGTCAACGCGAGATGAGGGCCCAGAGGGATCGTCAACCTCTAGCATACCAAGGTGGTTGCCTTCGTTGTGATCTCCCAGATCGACGTGGAAGCATTCGCGACTTGGGCCGTAACCCTCGTCGTCAAGGTCATGGCTATCGTCAGAACAACTGGAGAGGCAGTGGTCGCATGCGGACATGAAGCCCCGCATGGCGCCGGGGTCACTGAGGGCAGAGAAATCCCAACCGGAATCGGGGATGTCCTCCTCCTCAGAACCCGCCGGTCCGAAGGTCGAGACGGCTGTCAGTCGGTCCCAAGTCGACCACATGTGGTACCCCGAAAGGTTTGGATACGCCTTTACGAAGGCGCTCACCATTGCGGGGTCGCTAGGTGGATCGAAGCTGAACCGAAAAGGTATGGGATGGAAAACGGACGGTACCTCTTGGTCGTTGGACGGTGGTGAAGTCGCGTCGGGGGCGGTGCACACCGTCATCTCAGGTACGAGGGTAACGCCCAGTAGGTCCTTCGCGAGGGTGCTGGCGTCATCAGTCCGCTTGGGGCTGACACGTCGCGGGGAAGTGACACCTGCCATCGCCTCAGGTGCGAGGGCAATGCCCGACATGTCCCACGGGGAATGCCGGCGTCGTCGACTCACTCTAGTGCGACAGCCGACAAGGTGCCGCCTCCTGCGTGGCCGTGGTTGCCCTGTCTCCGCCTCCTCCGACGAGGAGGGTGGCGGGGACGACCAGAGTGCTCCTCTTCTGCCGCGGGGAGATGCTGTCGTAGAGCTCGTCGTTGTCATGCGAGTCGAAGACCGTCGTTGTCGTCGCGCCGTGGGGGGAGGAGTACCATGTCGTAGCTGTCGTCGAGGGACATGAACTCAAGACTCCCGAAGCGGAGCACCGTCCCGGGCTGGAGAGGTTGCTGAAGACTCCCCATCTGGATCTCAACGGGAAGGTGTTCGTTAACACACAGCAGGCCCCTACCTGGCGCGCCAACTGTCGGCGTTTCGACCCCGGGGGGGTCCCTGGACCGACGAGTGAATTGTCGTTGCGTGTCCCTGCCCAGATGGGTTGGCGCGGGATGGAACACAAGATGTGGGACAAGCCTTGTATTATCCTGCACCAGGGGTGCCGCTCGCAGTAGGGGTTACAAGCGTGTCGCGTGAGGGAGAGAGAGAGAGTGGGCTCGTACGCCGCTTCCCCTCGCGCGAACCCCCCGAACCTCCCTCAGGGTGGTCCTGGACTCCCCTTTTATAGAGGCAAGGAGAGAGTCCAGGTGTACAACAGGGGGTGTAGCTATGCGCTAACGTGTCCGGTAGTGGGGTGCCTAAGCTCTATGTACATGCGAACGTGGCCATCGGGGGAGAGCTTGGGCGCTGTACATGTGATGGCGTGGCTGCCGTAGGAGCGCCTGAGTCCTGTAGGAGCACAGCTGGCAGCGCGGTGAGGACTCTGCTGACGTCTCCTTGCTGTCGTAAGGGGCTGGGAGCCATTGGCGTCATGGCACACGCGGGGCACCATCATTACCCATCGCCGGGGTAAGTTAGATGGGACGCTAGTCTTGTTCCTTGTAGCCTGAGCAGGCTAGGAGTAGGGGAATGACGCATCCCCTATCAGCACGGTCAGCCTGAGCCCAGGGTCGGTCGAGGCGAAGACTTCTCTTGTGGCCGAGGCCAGGGTCGGGCGAGTACGCGATTCCTCCCGAGGCCGGAGCCTGAGGTTGGGCGAGGCGGAGACCTCCTCCTAAGGCCGGAGCGTGAGGTCGGGCGAGGCGGAGCTTCCTGTTGCGCCCGAGGCTTGAGCTCGGTGGTTGATCATAACCTGTTGTCAGTCGTTGCCGGGGTGGCTGACACGGCAGTCAGAGCGGAGCGGGCGGCGCTGTTTTCCTGTCATATCGGACAGTAAAGAGGAGGGGCGAAGTGACTGCGGTCACTTCGGCCTGGCCGACTGAGGCGCGTGTGTCAGGATACGGCGTCAGGCATCCCCCGCATTTAATATGCCTGCGAAGCGGTCGGTTGGTGAGGCGGTATGGCCAAGGTTGCTTCATAACGAAGCCTGCCCGAGCCGGGCCTCGGGAGAGCCGAGGGGGCGCCTGCCGTCTGAGGGGGCCCTCGGGCGAGGCGTGAATTCGTCTGGGACCACTGTTCCAACCCAAGGCTGGGCTCAGGTAAGATCGCGTCCTTCGGGTAGACGAAGTCTTGGCTTGAACCGCACCCGTCAGTTGGTCTGAGGGTGTAAACCAGCCGTGATTAGGAGCGTTGGGGGTACCCCTAATTATGGTACCCGACAATTTGTACACCAGTATTGCTATCGATCGTACTGATCAAACTATTTTGCTATCAGTAGGTGATGGAGCTGGACATGCAAGCATCTAGCAACTATGCTTTACTTGGTCTGTGGATTATGGTTTTGCATTGGTGGCTAGCTCAGCCAATCAAGCCAACAAATGCAGAAGCCTCTTTATGACAACCTAAAGATTTTAGGCCATGTGCATAACATGTATTGTTGGGGGAAACAGTCCAAACAGTTGAGATGGGATTTCAGACTTGCAAACAAGTGGTACCTGACTTCCTTCTTTTTTCACCAGAAAAAATGTTCCTTCCTATTTAACAAAAAAATAAAAAATGGAAAAAAGCTTCAAACAGGAACAACCAAGCAGACAAACTGAAGATTTAGACCATTTGCTACCACCAAGGACTTATTATCTCACTGTTTCAACGAGTTTGGTGTAGTTCTGAAGGTACTCATTGTCAATAATGCCAGACCAGCCAACAGGGTCATTTTAATTTTAAAATTTTAGTGCTTATTATAGTTGAGCTAAGATTTGTATCATGCTATTCATTTTACCCCTTTTTGGAATATAACTTGTTTATTGAGACATTCATAAGGCTTCAATGACACATTTGTATATCTACAGGTTATAGGTGCTTAACATTAGATAATTGCTCAATGGCCAAAAATGTGAATACAATAATTCAGGGCATTTTATACCATTCTACACTAAGCTTGTGAGTGTTTTGAACTTTCAATGAACATTATATTTATAATAATTGGTCATATTACATAAGCCCCTCCATTTGATTGCTCTTTGCTGATGTAATCTGTGCATGCCAAGTTTGAATTCTTGAATTGATGTTTTTTAGTTGAATTACGGTCGAATGTCACTGCACTTGATGCAGCAAAAACATAGGGTCCTGTGTACATGTTTTATATGTATATATGGGTTTTGGAGAAGTTCCATCTCGTTGTCATTATTCCCTCCACCCCCCCCCCCAAAAAAAATGTCGAGCTAGGTGCTGCAAAACACATATGTTTATCCTGATATGTTCGTGCCCTCACCTGAAATAAATTCTTACTATTCTCAGTCTTGCATGCTATTTGTATGGAGCCTAACATCTCTATCTCCATGACCACAGATGGGAGACGGAGTAGTTACACTACAGCAATCCAAAGCATTCCCGTCGGCTACATTAATTCCCGTCGGCCTGCGCGCGGGCCGACGGAAATTAATTAATCCCCGTCGGCCAAAGTAAGGCCGACGAAGAATATTTAATTCCCGTCGGCCAGTCAACGTAGCCGACAGGGATTAACTAACTCCCGTCGGCCCGCGTACAGTCGACGGCGATTAACTAACTCCCGTCGGCCGCGCCGCCAGGCCGACGGGAGTTATTCGAAATAACCACCGCCGTGCCCTTTCTTCTTCCTTTCTGTTTCTTTCACCGCGCGCTCTCTCTACGCCCGCGCCCGCGCTGCCGTTCTGCCCACCACCGCCCGCACACCACCGTCCCGCCGCCGCCCCACCGCCGTCCCGCCGCCCCTGCTCGCCCGCCGCCCCGCTCGCCCGCCGTCACGCCGCCGCTCGCCCGGCCGCCGCACCCGAGCCCACGGCCGCCGCCCCCGCCCACGGCCGCCGGTCCCACGCCGCGCCGCCCCGCGCCCACGGCCGCCGCGCCCACGGCCGCCGCCCTCGCCCGGGCGCCCGACGACCGCCGCCGAACGCCGTCACCGCCCAACGCCGTCACCCGCCGCCGTCCACGGTAGCCGCGGCTTCCCCACATCGACGTCGTCCACCGACGTCGTCCACCACCGTCGTCCGCGCAAAGCGAGCGAGGTATATTATATATATTGTAATGTTTTATTTTCGTCGGTTTTTTATGGCCGACGGGAGTTAACTGTTATGTGATTAAGTTTTGTTTAAATTTGTTAATTAACGGTGTTATTAGTCTTCATATTTTTAATTTTATGTTGCAAATATAAAATGTGTTGTTTAATGTTATTAGTTAATGAATTGGATGATATGTTATGTATATATATGTATGTGTGACGTTTATGTGTTATGTATATATATAGTTATGTTATGTATATATATAGATATATGTGTGACGTTTATGTTATGTATATATATAGTTATGTTATGTATATATATAGTTTAACTATTTATCTATAGATGTATGTGTGACGTTTATAAACATGAATGTCTCACACACGCAATTCTTACTCGTACACACAGCCGCAACATGGGTGATAGACGTGATTGGATGTATGAAGGTTTCAAGAAGGGTGGGTGTCACACAAGTGAATGGTTTGCCAAGACGCAGATGTTTCTAGACCATGCAGCTGCTTTGTCACAAATAGATAACATTAGGTGTCCATGCAATAAATGTCGAAATATGACGAGCCACACCAAGAGGCAGGTCACACTACACCTGTGCTCGCATGGTTTTGTGCCAGGCTATAAGGTCTGGTATCTCCACGGGGAGTCACGCCTTGAACGAGCAGCAGAAGTAGAAGTTGATGACGGTGAAGATGATGTTGATAGGATGGACCAGATGCTTGAGGATCTGCAGCCTGAACTGGCACCAGATCATCATGATTCACCTACATCGGAGGTTTAGAAGTTCTTTGACCTACTTAAAGCGTCAGAAGAGCCTCTTCACGGGCACACTGACGTGACCGTACTCGAATTCGTGACCCGGCTGATGTCAATCAAGTCCAAGTTTGCATTCTCAATTAATTGTTACAAGGAGCTTGTGGATTTGATTAGCGAGGTTCTTCCTACGGGTCACAAGATGCCCAAAGACATGTACCAGTCCAAGAAATTGCTTGAAGGTCTTGGTATGGAGTATGAGAAGATTGATGTTTGCCAAGACAACTGTATGCTTTTTTGGAAGGAACATGGCAGAGAACAGAAATGCTTAAAATGTGGGAAGTCGAGGTACGTGGAGCTTGTAAATGAAGATGGGGAGAAGGTGGTGACAAAGGTTGCACATAAACAGCTTCGGTACATGCCTCTCACTCCTAGAGTGAAACGTTTGTTTCTCTCGAGGAAGACCGCTATGCACATGAGGTGGCATAAAGATTGTACGGACAGACAAGATGGGTTAATGGTGCACCCGTCAGATGGTGATGCATGGAAGGCTCTTGACAAATTTGATCCAGATTTTGCCAGCGATGCAAGAAACGTTCGTATCGGCTTGGCAACTGATGGTTTCACGCCGTTCAATATGATCGCTGCGTCGTATTCATGTTGGCCTGTCATTGCCATACCGTACAACCTTCCACCTGCTCTTTGCATGAAATATGAGTTTATGTTCCTATGTCTTGTTATACCTGGGCCTGAGCATCCTGGCGTACGCCTCAATGTGATGCTTCAACCACTGATTGAAGAGTTAAAGAAGCTATGGCAAGGTGTGGAAGCCTAAGATTGCTTCAAGAAGCAGAAATTCAATCTTCGTGTTGCATATTTGTTCTCGGTTCATCATTTTATGGCGTATGGTATTTTCTCTGGATGGAGCGTGCATGGTAGATTGACGTGTCCTTATTGTGCTAAAGATACAGATTGTTTTCGTCTTAGTGCTGGTGGCAAGATATGTTACTTTGATTGCCATAGATGTTTTCTACCCTTCAATCACCCCTTCAGAAGGTAGAGAAAGGAATTTAGGAAGGGCACCATCGTCACGAAGGGACCGCCCAAGCGACGTAGTGGGATAGAAATTACAGAAGAGCATATGAAACTTTTCCTAGACGAGAGTGGGAAAAGGTATCAAGGTTTTGGTGAGGAGCATAACTGGACTCACATATGTGGCTTGTGGGAGCTTCCTTATGCTAAGTCATTGATTTTGATGCACAACATCGACGTCATGCATCAAGAGAGTAACTTTTGCCAAGCCCTCATAAATACATGCATGGATTTCCCTGATAAAACGAAAGACAATGACAAGGCACACATGGACTTAGCAGTGATATGTGATCGTCCAACCCTAGTGCTTAGAGAAAACGGAGGCAAACCAAAAGCTGACTATTGTCTGAAATCTAAGCAACGGAAAGAAGTGATGAAGTGGATGAAGGATATTAAATTCCCCGATGGTTATGCCGCTGGTTTTAGAAGATCTGTGAACTTGAAGACAATGAAGATGAATGGACTGAAGAGCCATGACTTACACATAATTATGGAGAAGCTCATGCCTGTAATGTTTCGTGGGTACATTTCAGAAGCTGTGTGGAAAACGTTAGCTGAAGTTAGCTATTTCTACAGACAGTTGTGTGCTAAAGAAATCAGAAGAGATGTGATGGAACAGCTGGAGAAAGAGGCACCAGTGCTTTTGTGCAAATTGGAAAAAATATTTCCACCGGGTTTCTTCAATCCTATGCAGCATCTCTTTATACATATTCCATATGAGGCTAAGGTCGGTGGTCCTGTTCAGTATAGGTGGATGTTTCATATAGAAAGAGCTTTAAAGAAGCTTAGAGCAATGGTGGGCAATAAGGCAAGAGTTGAAGGATGTATTGCGGAACAATTTAAACTTAACACTACAGGAATCCTATTGATTCCCGTCGGCCAGGGTAATTCCCGTCGGCCAGGGAGAAAACCGACGGGGATAACGTAACTCCCGTCGGCTAAAACGCAGCCGACGGGAGTTAACTTAACTCCCGTCGGCCAGAAAGCAGGCCGACGGGAGTTAACTTAACTCCCGTCGGCTAGAGCGTAGGCCGACGTGGATTACTTAACTCCCGTCGGCCAGGGAGAAAACCGACGGGGATTAGCCGTTTATGAGCGCGGGTGACCCGCGCGGACGCATTCTGTCTGTCTTCAACCGCCGAGCCGCGCCATCGCCTAGCTCCGCCACCGCCGCGCCCAAGCCCCGCCGCCGCGCCTCCCCAAGCCCCGCCGCGCCTCCCCAAGCCCCGCCGTCGCCTGCCCAAGCCCCGCCGTCGCGCCTCCCCAAGCCCCGCCGTCGCCCCGACCCCGCGCCGCCGCAGCAGCCCCAGCCCCCATCCACCGCCGTCGCCCCCATCCACCGCCGCCGCCGCCACTCCCCTACCGGCCCCGCGCCGCCCCTAACGGCCGGCCGACCACCACGCCGCCCCTGCCGGACCCCGCCGCCGCCGCAATAGCCTCCCCCGTCGGCCTCCTCCACCGCCGCCCATCGCTCCGACCGGCTCTCCGAGCACCGCCGCAGCCCCAAGTCCGCCGTCGCCTTCGATCGCCTCCACGAGTGCCGCCGCCGGTCCCGACCGCTTCCCGAGTGCCGTTGCCGCCTTGTCGTTGAGGTATACATCCTAAATTATGAATACGAGTGTGATTATAATAGTTAAATATGTGTGTAGATGTTTATTTTCGTCGGTTTTTTATGGCCGACGGGAGTTAAGTTTCATGTGATTAGAGTTAATTTAAATTTGTTAATTGTTTATTGATTAGATTTAACTTATAATATTAGGATGTATGAAGGTTTCGATATTGATAAATTTGATGCTATTGTTAATAAATTTGATGTTCTGAAAATTTTATTTAATTTAATGGATTTAATGTTGCAAATATTGTTTATTTTCGTCGGTTTTTATGGCCGACGGGAGTTAACTGTAATGCGATTACAATTTATTTAATATTGGTATTTGTTGTAAATTTGATGTTCTGGAAATGTTGCAAATATTGTTTATCTAAATTTGGATGTTGCATTATTGTTAATTAATGAATATCATGTTATTGTGTTGAAGGTGATGTTATGTATATATATATATATAGTTTTACTACTTACCTATAGATGTATGTGTGACGTGTACAAACATGAATGTCTCACACACACTCTTTACTCGTACACACAGCCACAATAATGGGTGATAGACGTGATTGGATGTATGAAGGTTTCAAGAAGGGTGGGTGTCACACAAGTGAATGGTTTGCCAAGACGCAGATGTTTCTGGACCATGCAGCTGCTTTGTCACAAATAGATAATATTAGGTGTCCATGCAATAAATGTAGAAATATGACGAGCCACACCAAGAGGCAGGTCACACTACACCTGTGTTCGCATGGTTTCGTGCCAGGCTATAAGGTCTGGTATCTCCATGGTGAAGATGTTGAACAAGCAGCAGAAGTAGAAGTTGATGACGGTGAAGATGATGTTGATAGGATGGACCAGATGCTTGAGGATCTGCAGCCTGAACTGGCACCAGATCATCATGATTCACCTACACCGGAGGTTCAGAAGTTCTTCGACCTTCTCAAAGCGTCAGAAGAGCCTCTTCACGGGCACACTGACGTGACCGTACTGGAATTTGTGACCCGGCTGATGTCAATCAAGTCCAAGTTTGCATTCTCAATTAATTGTTACAAGGAGCTTGTGGATTTGATTAGCGAGGTTCTTCCTACGGGTCACAAGATGCCGAAAGACATGTACCAGTCCAAGAAATTGCTTGAAGGTCTTGGTATGGAGTATGAGAAGATTGATGTTTGCCAAGACAACTGTATGCTTTTTTGGAAGGAACATGACAGAGAACAGAAATGCTTAAAATGTGGGAAGTCGAGGTACGTGGAGCTTGTAAATGAAGATGGGGAGAAGGTGGTGACAAAGGTTGCACATAAACAGCTTCGGTACATGCCTCTCACTCCTAGAGTGAAACGTTTGTTTCTCTCGAGGAAGACCGCTATGCACATGAGGTGGCATAAAGATTGTACGGACAGACAAGATGGGTTAATGGTGCACCCGTCAGATGGTGATGCATGGAAGGCTCTTGACAAATTTGATCCAGATTTTGCCAGCGATGCAAGAAACGTTCGTATCGGCTTGGCAACTGATGGTTTCACGCCGTTCAATATGACCGCTGCGTCGTATTCATGTTGGCCTGTCATTGCCATACCGTACAACCTTCCACCTGCTCTTTGCATGAAATATGAGTTTATGTTCCTATGTCTTGTTATACCTGGTCCTGAGCATCCTGGCGTACGCCTCAATGTGATGCTTCAACCACTGATTGAAGAGTTGAAGAAGCTATGGCAAGGTGTGGAAGCCTATGACTGCTTCAAGAAGCAGAAATTCAATCTTCGTGTTGCATATCTGTTCTCGGTTCATGATTTTATGGCGTATGGTATTTTCTCTGGATGGAGCGTGCATGGTAGATTGACGTGTCCTTATTGTGCTAAAGATACAGATTGTTTTCGTCTTAGTGCTGGTGGCAAGATATGTTACTTTGATTGCCATAGATGTTTTCTACCCTTCAATCACCCCTTCAGAAGGCAGAGAAAGGAATTTAGGAAGGGCACCATCGTCACGAAGGGACCGCCCAAGCGACGTAGTGGGATAGAAATTACAGAAGAGCATATGAAACTTGTCCTAGACGAGAGTGGGAAAAGGTATCAAGGTTTTGGTGAGGAGCATAACTGGACTCACATATGTGGCTTGTGGGAGCTTCCTTATGCTAAGTCATTGATTTTGATGCACAACATCGACGTCATGCATCAAGAGAGTAACTTTTGCCAAGCCCTCATAAATACATGCATGGATTTCCCTGATAAAACGAAAGACAATGACAAGGCACGCATGGACTTAGCAGTGATATGTGATCGTCCAACCCTGGTGCTTAGAGAAAACGGAGGCAAACCAAAAGCTGACTATTGTCTGAAATCTAAGCAACGGAAAGAAGTGATGAAGTGGATGAAGGATATTAAATTCCCCGATGGTTATGCCGCTGGTTTTAGAAGATCTGTGAACTTGAAGACAATGAAGATGAATGGACTGAAGAGCCATGACTTCCACATAATTATGGAGAGGCTCATGCCTGTAATGTTTCGTGGGTACATTTCTGAAGCTGTGTGGAAAACGTTAGCTGAAGTTAGCTATTTCTACAGACAGTTGTGTGCTAAAGAAATCAGAAGAGATGTGATGGAACAGCTGGAGAAAGAGGCACCGGTGCTTTTGTGCAAATTGGAAAAAATATTTCCACCGGGTTTCTTCAATCCTATGCAGCATCTCTTTATACATCTTCCATATGAGGCTAAGGTCGGTGGTCCTGTTCAGTATAGGTGGATGTTTCATATAGAAAGAGCATTAAAGAAGCTTAGAGCAATGGTGGGCAATAAGGCAAGAGTTGAAGGATGTATTGCAGAACAATTTAAACTAAAGGAGGTAGCACACTTCACAAGTTGTTACTTTGCAGAAGAACATAATGTATTTGCTCGAAAGAAAAGGTACCATGATGATGAACGAGAGATGCCTCCTTGTAGTGATCTTTCGATTTTTCAGACAAACGGCAAAGCCGTTGGTCCACCCAAGGCATATCACCTCAGTATGGAAGAACGGAAGTCTGCTTTACTGTACATGTTCACGAATATGCCTGAGGTGGAGAAATACTTTGTGTAAGACTTATTTTCTTAAACTGTTCATATGTGAATTAGTTTATGTTATCAAATATCTCATGTCAGACAATAATATTTGACAGCGAGTTTGATGAACAAAACATGAGGTGTCTCGGTAGGCCAACAGCGAGAGACATAGACAAATTGCGACGCGATGGTATGCATGGACGACCTAATTTCATTATGTGGCTTCGGGACCGTGTAAGTCTTAATTATGTGGGTCCGAGAGCTAATTTCATTTAACAAATATTACAGAATTTGCTAATGCTTTGTGGCATGATTGACAGTTTGGGGAGGAAATGAATTTGAATGATGACTTACGTCAGTTATCTATTGGAAGCGTAACTGCCAAAAGCTATGGACGTTACGACGTCAATGGATATCGCTTTCGTTCAAGCATTTTCGAATCAAGTCATCCTATGGCCGCCACTCAAAATAGTGGAGTCGTTACTAGGGCAACCGACATGGAAGGACACGAAGCCTGCTATTACGGGAAAATCAAAAATATAATCGAGATTACATTTGCTGGAAATAAGCCTTTAGCGCTAGTTTTCTTTGAGTGTAAATGGTATGACCCGAAGTATTATAGGACCGAATTTGGGATGACACAGATCCAACCTGAGAAATTGCTTCAAGGACACGACACGTATATCCTTGCCCATCAAGCAGACCAAGTTTATTTCTCGACATATCCATGCAAAAAGTTGTCTAAATGGAGGGTTGTGTACAATGTAAATCCCCGCGAACGCCTATACACTCCTGGTGAGGACGAATATCAAATTGGTCACCTTGAGCAGGTTGATGAGGTGTTTCAAGAAGAAGAGTTGCCAACTAGTTTTCATATTGATCCTGCACCGGCATTAGATTCACTAGTCGCAGACGTTAACGACTTAACTTTTCCGGAGAGGCGGAGAAGACAACCTGTTAGGAGAAAAGTTACATGGCGACCTCTGCATAGAAGAGAACAAATAGATCCTGATTTTGATGATATTTAACAAGTAAAGTTGTTTTGTTATTTCATTTGTTTATATTTTAAGTATTATGTCATTTTTGATGCACTAATGAATAATTTCTTATTTTTTATGCAGGATGCCGCCAAAATCAAAGAAGTCAGTGAAAGGGTTGTTCAAGGGCCTGGGCCTTTTTCAGGGCAGTTCTTCGAGCAGCAGCAGACGTCGAGAGCTGTTGAGCGCGGTACATGGAGATGAGGTAACATATCTTGTACAAATAAATTTGTTTACAAATTTACAAATAAATCTTGAGTTGTATGTACCAGGATGAGCAGCACACAGAGGAGCAGCACATTGAGGAGGAGCAGCACAATGAGGCTGAGCAGCACAATGAGGAGGTGGAGCACATTGAGGAGGTGGAGCACGTGACATGGGACCAGGCCGCACAGCATCACCAGCCATGGGACCAGTGGGACCACCAGAGAGAGCAGCAACAGGCGTGGGACCAGTGGGGCCAACAGGGCGAACCGGCTGACAACCCGATGGATGATGGCTCGGGAGGCTCTTCAGCGACACGCACACGTCGCTCAAGAAAAAGCCACTCAGTAAAGCCTCGTCACGCGATAGAGCGAGAGGCTGATAGGACTTTAATCATGCCACATGGAGATCGGTGAGTGTAATATATTAACTTATCTCATATAACTATTATGTGTATTGTTAATGTTTTTGTGTAATGCAGGAATTGGGAGGACCTGTCCTTTGACGGCAAGGGACACCACACTCAGGTTAACCTTACGTTGGGTTCTCTTTGCCGCCTTCACTACCCTGGTATAGTGAAGGTGTCAAACGGTGATACCGAGGATGAGGTGCTCGTCAGTACCTGGGACGAGTACAAGTTTAAAAAGGAACGAAACCACACCGACAGACAGGGACTTGTGCGTAATGACTTTTGGGTATGAATTCTTTATTATTTTTGTTATGTTTCTTAATATTGTAAATCTATGACTTATACCATTGTATTTGTATTCTTTATGTTGTAGCTTCGATATCGGTTGCCTGACGGAGAGGATTACATGGGGCACGCTGAACGTGTCTTCCAAAACAATGCAAAGAAGCTGGTGAAGGATGCCATATACTATGCGAGAATTCAGGCTACAAACCTGTATTTTCAAAAGCATCCGGAAGAAGCAGGCCCCTTGACTAAAAAGGAAGGGTCGTCAAAGATATATTTGACTGAGGATCAATATCGTGAGGTTAGTATTCAATTTGTTTTACCCTTTATATTTATTGTTGTGATTGATAATATGTAACATTGTGTGTGTGCAGGTGATGGTTCCATGGATGGCGCCCGTGCCTGATGCGTACTATGCTTGGTGTCGATATTGGGCTTCCGAAGGCTTCCAGAAAGCGTCAGCGCATCACAGACAATGTCGAGGAACCAATCCTAACCACAAGTTTGGCGGTGACGACATGATACGAAAAGCTAAAAGAATGGTAAGTTTGATCTATCTATGTCGATCAGCAAATAATACGATTGCTTATGAATGTTTTTTGTTTATACAGGAAGCTACGAGTGGCCAAAAGCCTAGTGACATTGAGGTCTACCAGGAGGGCCACAAAGGACCAGACCCGAACAACCCTGACCAGCTCTGCAGCCAGACAGCCACGGATCGCTTGGTGAGTTTTGGCTCAAAAGTTCAAACGTTCAAAGTATATAAATTCTTGCATTTGTAAGGTTGTCAATGATGTATAGGCGGCATATGGGGAGGAGATGGTTCGTCGCCATGGCCCTGACTTCGACTGGCGCCATGAACCGGTGGATCCCTCGGTGGTGTACGCAAGTGGTGGTGGCAAAGCGCATGGACGGTAAGCTCTAACTTATGAAATTATATGGTTGACACTAAATTGACTATACAATAATCACATTTTTTGAATAACTTATAGATACGCACTCTTCGACGGATTCATTGACTCGTCGTCGGTGAGATCTCAGAGGACGGGTTCATCTTCCCGTAGCTCATGCTCTCGTCGACCGAACGAGCAGGAGTTGGAGATTATGAGGATGCGCGAAGAGATGAGACAACAACGCGAATTTATGGAAGCTTGCAATGCTCATAATCAAGCGATGTATCAAGTGAGTACACATAATCCGAACTCTAAATTATTATATTTCAATACAACATCTTCGGTAGTAACACATATGTGTTTAACAGTTAATGCAGCAACAAGGCATGACATCAAATTTTCCACCGCCACCACAATGGAGCCAATTTGCAAACACACCAGTTCCACCACCACAGTTCACCACCCCTCCGACACATATACCTGCACCTGGAGATAGGGTACGTTTGATAACTCCATTAATTTATACACTTGTATACTTTTTGATATTTGCATTTAACGTGTTGATATTTGCTAACTTGCATAGGTTACGCCTGAAGCGGGTGGCAGTGGGTCTGATCCAGCAGCAGGGACTGGATTTGTTGACTCGCTCTTCGCGTACCCTCCTCCTGGTGGTGAAGGCGGCAGCGGTCAAAGCTCTAACCACCCAAGTGGTGGTTATCTTTAAACACTTAAACTCGTGCTCGTTATGTTTTTAACTCCTGGACGTTATGTTTGTGTAAACACTCTCGTATCTGAAATGTTTGTGATGTGTGAATTATATCAATGTGTTTGTGATGTGTGATGTCAATGATGTGTTTGTGATGTGTGATGTCAATGCGTTTGTGATTTATATGTTTATGTGATATGTTTTGTCATATGTTTGTGATATATATGTTTTGTGTATGTTATGTGTGAGAAATATCTAATTTGGTGTTGCTGTTGCAGAAATATAGGTTAACTCCCGTCGGCCCAGTTAATTCCCGTCGGTTTGACCATAGCCGACGGGAATTGACTATTACCTCCCGTCGGCCCAGATAATTCCTGTCGGCTGACCTGGCCGACGGGAATTAATTAGTAACTCCCGTCGGCCAGGTCAGCCGACGGGGATTAATTAGTAACGCCCGTCGGTTGTAGAGCCGACGGGAATTAGCCCTTATTCCCGTCGGCTCGATTTTGGCCGACGGGGATTACGTATTCCCGTCGGCGGCCGACGGGAATAACCGTATCCCCGACAAGGGACGCCTGGCGGCTGACAACCGACGGGAATAAGGGCTAAACCGACGGGAATTACTTATTCCCGTCGGTTTAGTGCTTATTCCCGTCGGTTCCTGGCCGACGGGAATTAACTGTTTTCCTGTAGTGTAAGGAGGTAGCACACTTCACAAGTTGTTACTTTGCAGAAGAACATAATGTATTTGCTCGAAAGAAAAGGTACCATGATGATGAACGAGAGATGCCTCCTTGTAGTGATCTTTCGATTTTTCAGACAAACGGCAAAGCCATTGGTCCACCCAAGTCATATCACCTCAGTATGGAAGAACGGAAGTCTGCTTTACTGTACATGTTCACGAATTTGCCTGAGGTGGAGAAATATTTTGTGTAAGACTTATTTTCTTAAACTGTTCATATGTGAATTAGTTTATGTTATCAAATATCTCATGTCACACAATAATATTTGACAGCGAGTTTGATGAACAAAACATGAGGTGTCTCGGTAGGCCAACAGCGAGAGACATAGACAAATTGCGACGCGATGGTATGCATGGGCGACCTAATTTCATTATGTGGCTTCGGGACCGTGTAAGTCTTAATTATGTGGCTCCGAGAGCTAATTTCAGTTAACTAATATTACAGAATTTGCTAATGCTTTGTGGCATAATTGACAGTTTGGGGAGGAAATGAATTTGAATGATGACTTACGTCAGTTATCTATTGGAAGCGTAACTGCCAAAAGCTATGGACGTTACGACGTCAATGGATATCGCTTTCGTTCAAGCATTTTTGAATCAAGTCATCCTATGGCCGCCACTCAAAATAGTGGAGTCGTTACTAGGGCAACAGACATGGAAGGACACGAAGCCTGCTATTACGGGAAAATCAAAAATATAATCGAGATTACATTTGCTGGAAATAAGCCTTTAGCGCTAGTTTTCTTTGAGTGTAAATGGTATGACCCGAAGTATTATAGGACCGAATTTGGGATGACACAGATCCAACCGGAAAAATTGCTTCAAGGACACGACACGTATATCCTTGCCCATCAAGCAGACCAAGTTTATTTCTCAACATATCCATGCAAAAAGTTGTCTAAATGGAGGGTTGTGTACAATGTAAATCCCCGCGAACGCCTATACACTCCTGGTGAGGACGAATAACAAATTGGTCACCTTGAGCAGGTTGATGAGGTGTTTCAAGAAGAAGAGTTGCCAACTAGTTTTCATATTGATCCTGCACCGGCATTAGATTCACTAGTTGCAGACGTTAACGACTTAACTTTTCCCGAGAGACGAAGAAGACAACCTGTTAGGAGAAAAGTTACATGGCGACCTCTGCATAGAAGAGAACAAATAGATCCTGATTTTGATGATATTTAACAAGTAAAGTTGTTTTGTTATTTCATTTGTTTCTATTTTTAAGTATTATGTCATTTTTGATGCACTAATGATAATTTCTTATTTTTTATGCAGGATGCCGCCAAAATCAAAGAAGTCAGTGAAGGGGCTGTTCAAGGGCCTGGGCCTTTTTCAGGGCAGTTCTTCTAGCAGCAGCAGACGTCGAGAGCTGTTGAGCGTGGTACATGGAGATGAGGTAACATATCTTGTACAAATAATTTTGTTTACATATTTACAAATAAATCTTGAGTTGTATGTACCAGGATGAGCAGCACACTGAGGAGCAGCACATTGAGGAGGAGCAGCACAATGAGGAGGTGGAGCACAATGAGGAGGTGGAGCACAATGAGGAGGTGGAGCACGTGACATGGGACCAGGCCGCACAGCATCACCAGCCATGGGACCAGTGGGACCACCAGAGAGAGCAGCAACAAGCGTGGGACCAGTGGGGCCAACAGGGCGAACCGGCTGACAACCCGATGGATGATGGCTCGGGAGGCTCTTCAGCGACACGCACACGTCGCTCAAGAAAAAGCCACTCAGTAAAGCCTCATCACACGATAGAGCGAGAGGCTGATAGGACATTAATCATGCCACATGGAGATCGGTGAGTGTAATATACTAACTTATCTCATATAACTATTATGTCTATTGTTAATGTTTTTGTGTAATGCAGAAATTGGGAGGACCTGTCCTTTGATGGCAAGGGACACCACACTCAGGTTAACCTTACGTTGGGTTCTCTTTGCCGCCTTCACTACCTTGGTATAGTGAAGGTGTCAAACGGTGATACCGAGGATGATGTGCTCGTCAGTACCTGGGACGAGTACAAGTTTAAAAAGGAACGAAACCACACCGACAGACAGGGACTTGTGCGTAATGACTTTTGGGTATGAATTCTTTATTATTTTTGTTATGTTTCTTAATATTGTAAATCTATGACTTATACCATTGCATTTGTATTCTTTATGTTGTAGCTTCGATATCGGTTGCCTGATGGAGAGGATTACATGGGGCACGCTGAACGTGTCTTCCAAAACAATGCAAAGAAGCTGGTGAAGGATGCCATATACTATGCGAGAATTCAGGCTACAAACCTGTATTTTCAAAAGCATACGGAAGAAGCAGGCCCCTTGAATAAAAAAGGAAGGGTCCTCAAAGATATATTTGATTGAGTATCAATATCGTGAGGTTAGTATTCAATTTGTTTTACCCTTTATATTGATTGTTGTGATTGATATAATATGTAACATTGTGTGTGCAGGTGATGGTTCCATGGATGGCGCCCATGCCTGATGCGTACTATGCTTGGTGTCGATATTGGGCTTCCGAAGGCTTCCAGAAAGCGTCAGCGCATCACAGACAATGTCGAGGAACCAATCCTAACCACAAGTTTGGCGGTGACGACATGATACGAAAAGCTAAAAGAATGGTAAGTTTGATCTAGCTATGTCGATCAGCAAATAATACGATTTCTTATGAATGTTTTTTGTTTATACAGGAAGCTACGAGTGGCCAAAAGCCTAGTGACATTGAGGTCTACCAGGAGGGCCACAAAGGACCAGACCCGAACAACCCTGACTAGCTCTGCAGCCAGACAGCCACGGATCGCTTGGTGAGTTTTGGCTCAAAAGTTCAAACGTTCAAAGTATATAAATTCCTGCATTTGTAAGGTTGTGAATGATGTATAGGCGGCATATGGGGAGGAGATGGTTCGTCGCCATGGCCCTGACTTCGACTGGCGCCATGAACCGGTGGATCCCTCGGTGGTGTACGCAAGTGGTGGTGGCAAAGCGCATGGACGGTAAGCTCTAACTTATGAAATTATATGGTTGACACTAAATTGATTATACAGTAATCACATTTTTTTGAATAACTTATAGATAGGCACTCTTCGACGGATTCATTGACTCGTCGTCGGTGAGATCTCAGAGGACGGGTTCATCTTCCCGTAGCTCATGCTCTCGTCGACCGAACGAGCAGGAGTTGGAGATTATGAGGATGCGTGAAGAGATGAGACAACAACGCGAATTTATGGAGGCTTGCAATGCACATAACCAAGCGATGTATCAAGTGAGTACACATAATCCGAACTCTAAATTATTATATTTCAATACAACATCTTCGGTAGTAACACATATGTGTTTAACAGTTAATGCAGCAACAGGGCATGACATCAAATTTTCCACCGCCACCACAATGGAGCCAATTTGCAAACACACCAGTTCCACCACCACAGTTCACCACCCCTCCGACACATATACCTGCACCTGGAGATAGGGTACGTTTGATAACTCTCCATTAATTTATATACTTGTATACTTTTTTATATTTGCATTTAACGTGATGATATTTGCTAACTTGCATAGGTTACGCCTGAAGCGGGTGGTAGTGGGTCTGATCCAGCAGTAGAGACTGGATTTGTTGACTCGCTCTTCGCGTTCCCTCCTCCTGGTGGTGGTGGCGGCAGCGGTCAAAGCTCTAACCACCCAAGTGGTGGTTATCTCTAAACACTTGAACTTATGTTTGAAATGTCGTACTCGTTGGTCGATGTTATGTTTCAATACTATGTCGTACTCGTTGGTGGATGTTGGTGGATGTTATGTTTCAATACTATGTCGTACACGTTGGTGGATGTTTTAATTATAAATGCAAGTGTTTATGTCTAAATGCATGTGTTTGTGGATGTCGTATCTCTAAATGCATGTGTTTGTAATGTGGTTGTTATCTGTGATTTATGTTATGTTTGATATATGTTATGTGTGCAGAAATAGTGACATAATTTAGTGTTGTTTTTGTAGCAGTATAAGGTAATTCCCGTCGGTCCAGTTAATTCCCGTCGGCTATGGTCGAACCGACAGGAATTAACTAATAATGCTCGTCGGCCCATTTAATTCCCGTCGGCCACGTCGGACCGACGAGAATTAATTCATAACTCCCGTCGGCCTGGGAAACCGACGGGAATTAATAAATAACGCCCGTCGGCCCGCAACACCGACGGGAGTTAGCCTTAACTCCCGTCGGCCACCTTCTAGCCAACGGGAATTAATTATTCCCGTCAGCTGCCGATGGGGATAAACTTATCCCCGACAAGGGACGCCTGACGGCTGACAACCGACGGGAATAAACCCTAAACCGACGGGAATAAGTAATTCCCGTCGGTTTAGGCTTATTCCCGTCGGTTTCTGGCCGACGGGAATTAAGTGAATTCCTGTAGTGTTACTGGGCTGTTGATTGGGGACTGCAGTGACCGGCTGACCGCCTCCGTGTACATGCCTCTAGAATATGGGACTACTATGATCTTAAAGATGAGACAAGGCTGCTGCATAGTGACTTGGTGTTGCTTGATGAAGAGTATGTTGTGTAGTGTTTTTACTCATAATACAGTGGTCAAGTAATTACATAGAGTACAATGTTTACACCATCTGTAGAATATAATGCAAAGGTTGCAACAGCTATATTCAGCAAAGGTTGCAACAGCTATGAATATAGTTAGACGGGCTGCAGCTATTACATAAATAGGAGTAGCAAATCGTATATAAGTTGTTTCGAAACATTCGTAAGGGGGCCGTCTGTTCTAGTATACTAATTTGTTATCATCTTATTCCTTACAAGTTAATAATCAGTACTAATATTCTAATATATAATAGAATATAATTGTTTCTTAATACTTGGTCTGACTTGTGATGCTCGAAGAGGAGACTTATCCATATATCTAGCACCTGCGCGCAGTGAGTACACGTCTCTCCAGACGATCCTGGGGCCCGTGGCCCCGGCGTCACTATTGCATTCAAAGTGTAGTGGTGTAGACTGGTAGCTCCATGTACCTACTACGACCACGACCAGGAGGCACGCCAACTACATACTACTAGCATCTTGTGAACAGACAGAGGTAGGAGTAGGCATGGACGTGGAAGCGAGCCATGAGTCTCCGCCCTTGCGCAGCAAGACGATGCGCCGCCTCCTGGTGGCGACCAACTGCGTGATGCTCGCGCTTGGCGTCACCGGTGGGCAGCTCCTCAGCCGCCTCTACTTCAGCAAGGGCGGCCACCGGCAGTGGCTCTCCGGATGGCTCCAGACCGGTGGCTGGCCGCTGCTGCTCCCGCCAGTGGCGGCTTCCTACGTCCGCCGCCGAGCGCGCGACCGGAGCGCCCCGGCGCTGCTCACCCAGACCCAGCCGCGCATACTGCTGGCCGCCGCGGGGCTCGGGCTCATCGCGGGCGTGGACAACTTGCTCTACGCCTGGGGCCTCGAGTTCCTGCCCGTCTCCACCTCCGCGATCCTCATCTCCACGCAGCTGGCCTTCACGGTGCTGTTCGCGTTCCTGATCGTGCGGCAGCGGCTGACGATGGCGACGGTGAACGCCGTGGCGCTGCTGACGGTGGGCGCCGTCGTGCTGGGCCTGCACGTCTCCTCCGACCGCCCCGCGGGCGTCACCAGGAGCCAGTACTGGCTGGGCTTCACGCTCACCCTGGGCGCCGCGGTGCTGTACGGGCTGTTCCTGCCGCTGGTCGAGCTCACCTACAAGTGCGCCGCGGGGGGCGGACGCGCCGTGACGTACGCGCTGGTGGTGGAGTTGCAGCTGGTGATGGGGTTCGTCGCCACCGCGTTCTGCACCGTCGGTATGATCGTCAACAAGGACTTCCAGGTGCGTGATGCCCACATATACGTGTTGCATATATACGTACGTTCCACTTCAATTCTCCACTAGCTGGCCTTCAGCCTCTTGCCATATACACCGAGCGCTAAGAAATGTTTGCTTGAAGGTGCCATCTCAGTTTAAGATGAGGTGATGCATGATAACTCTATTTATCAAATTTAGGGTTTAAATGTTGTTTGGTTTTTAGAGATTAATTTTTAGTTACTCTAGTTTATTCTATTTTTAGTTTGTAAAACTATTAAATACATAAACTAAAATAAGTGTCGTATTTAGTAATTTAGAGATAAAAATAAAATAAAATAGGAGGAAACTAAAATATAGTTTAGTTTTTATATTTATTAATTTAGAGATAAAAATAAAATAAAATAAACCGACTAAATTAGTCTTATAAACCAAACAAGTCTACCATACAGCTTCACCGGTTCCTCGTCTTTCTACTTTATTTTTTAATCCAAAAATCAAAGCGGTTTCTTTCTACAATGACAAACAGAGCCACCGTCATACGGTCATAGTACCAAATAAGGTCTTGGTGGAATGAGTCCATTTCTTATATGCTACGGTAGTAGTTAATTATTAACTTTGACAAACGCAGTGGTAATGCATCAACTTACTGTATTCCGAATTAAATAAAAATGAAAAAAATGAAAAAACGAGGAACTACTTCACTCTTCAAATCAAACAACAAGAGGATATATAGGATGTAACAGGAGTAGTGCTGAAAATATGTGTTAGGCTTTTTCGTTCAGTACAAGTACGACTTAAAAATAAAAGTCTAAAGCACGGTCCGACACAAATAATATGGGTCGGGCTAGCACGGTCCGAAAGCAGGCCTGGCTCGAGCCATAGATTTCAGCACGTTGGGCCCCTGACACGGCTCGCACACATAGGATGTTTGGGCTGACACGGCCCAATGAAGCTCATATTATATAATTTCTTTAATTTAGTAAGTTATAGACTTTATGTTGTTGTAATATTTGGACTTTTATGTAGTCAAATGGTTCTAGCATTGTTTAATATTTTTAATTTAGTAAGCTATAGACTTTATATGGTTGTAATATTTGGATTTTATATGGTTCAATATGGGCCGGCATGGCCCAACGAAGATACGAAGTGCTATAGGGCGGGGCTGGGCTACTGTTTCTACTCTTTAGCCTGGCATGACACGATCCAAAAAAAAATTGGGCCTTCTTGACCCAAACCCATTTGGCTTGAAGTACCGACCGATCCGGTCCGATCCAATTCCCAACACTAACAAGAGCCACATAGCTAGCACGGGAGCACCAATTGAGTGATTAGCTCATCTGATTGGTTTGTTTTCCTTGTATTTTTGGCCCCATGCTTTATGTTTGGCAACAAGATCCTATACAGCACTCTGCGTTGAGGTCACTCACGTATAAGTCTAATCTAAATTTGGCCCCATACGTCAGTGACCTAACTGCAGGGTATCTGTTTCGCTATGCTTCATTGCTCTTGTCATCCAACAATTCGATAGTGGTCTAGGCTTTAGCCAGCTTCCTCAACTTCGGTAAGGTTATGACGAGGTTAGGGTTAGGGCTTGAGAGATGTCCATGTTCACTTTTCACCGGAGATGGCAGGCTTATTAGCACCAACCTAAAACGACACGAGCAGTTTCCATAGCTGTTACGTAACACCAAAAAGTTACTGCTAGAAATTGGATCTGTAGATCAAATCATTTTCCCTCCATCTTTTCTCTAGATCATCAATTTTCTCGACATTTCCTATTTTCTCCTCTCATTTCTCGTTTCTCAAGGTGGGGGTCATATCAAATCATTTTCCATCTCCATCTTTTCTTGCGACCATCAAGGGCGTGTTTGCCGTCGTGGCCCATCAGCCTAGTTGCAACTCCCGTGTTTGCGTCGCCTAGCTTGATCGGGAGCCAGAGTGTGCACGTGCAAATTTGGTTTCTTAGCCTGGCTCCACAGAAACAAGATCAATGTCCATTTTCTAAAAGCCTGGTTGCTCGTGGCGCTAGGCTTACGTATTTTAAATAATTTTAGCCTTCTAGCCCGACTGTCTATTGGATGACAAACATTAGCTTGTCTAGATATACTTATATAGTACAAGTGTATAAACAAAGTGAGTTACAATAGTTGAGACATAGTAGTCTTAGCCTACACGAGTTGAACGGATGGAGGCGGTCAAACATAGAGTCGCAAACACGCCCCAATTTTCCCGGCATACCGTCGGCTTCTCTCTCCTTCCGGGGCGCTGCATGGTGAGGTCTCTTTTTTGTTTCAATTTTTTTTTCTAACAAGTTTGTTTCAGCTTTCGGGGCGCTGCATGGTGAGAAGTAATTTCCAGGAGTAACCGCCAGTCGATTTAATAGTATGAGGCTGATACCGTATATGAACTACATTTTTATTAAAAAAAACACTTCGTATATCTCCTGTTTATCTCACAATTAACGTGTGTTCCATGCTTTGCTACCTGTCCGAGTGCTGCATTTCTGTGGTTTTCATGGTTTTCTAATGCCGTGTGTTTTTTCTTCCGCATGTCAAGTTTTTGAGTTTTAGGAAGCTAACTATTAAAAATTATTAAATAAAGATAAAAGTAGAGCTTATATTCTTTATCTTTACTTAGCATTATCATTAGTCTACCAAGTAATTTTTATGGAGTTTTCTTAGATGCTTTGTTCTTAGCGGTTGTAATTTGTTGTCCCGCCAGCTAGTCGATGCAAATCTTCTATTGCGAGAATGCCCTTGGCGTATCAATCTGCCTCGGCTCCAAACAAAGCAGGGCCCTCCGACCAATCTATGTCCTACAAGATTGGAGCCTAAGGGAGAACCCTTGTTGCATGTATGTCCCTCGTCTAGCCATTAGCTGCCAGCATTGCTTCAATGAGAGCAAGCTTCGAGATTGTCTCAACACCTTAATTGGCATCGCACTACCTCGCTGGCACCCTAGCAAGGAGCGCATTGATTCTCTATGTTGCAAGATCAAGGATGATCCGCGAAGTCATTCGACCCGTTGTCTTGTGAGAAGATTGGACCCACCTGTAGGCCTCCCTAGGTCGGTGATGGTCTCGAGGGCCTCAGTCAGCGCCCGGGAAAGGTCATATCCCCATATACTTACAAAATGCCTTCTAAAGATCCCACCAAAAGAAGGAAAACATGAGCAGAGCCTAGCTAACGTAAGCCACATGTCCCTAAAGCCCTATGCCACATGGATCTCACTAAACTTCAACTAAGGCCACCTCTGCTACAAGGGACCTGATCCCGCTTCCCAAGACCTCCAAGACTCTCACTACCTGAGAGCACCTAGAGGGGGGGTGAATAGGTGATCCTGTAAAACTTGAAACTTAAGCCACAAAAACTTGGTTAAGTGTTAGCATAGTAATCGCCAAGTGGCTAGAGAGGAGTCTCAACAAAACACAATAACCACAAGAGATCAATCACAGAGATGGCACGGTGGTTATCCCGTGGTTCGGCCAAGACCAACTCTTGCCTACTCCACGTTGTGGCGTCCCAACGGACGAGTGTTGCAATCAACCCCTCTCAAGCGGTCCAAAAACCCACTTGAATACCACGGTGTTTTGCTTGCTTTTCTTAATCTCGTTCGCGAGGAATCTCCACAACTTGGAGCCTCTCGCCCTTACACTTGAAGTTCACAAAGAAGCACGGAGTAAGGGAGGGATTAGCAACTCACACAAGACATTAAGATCACAGCAAATACACACACACAAGACCCAGACTTAAGCTCAAAAGACTAGCACACTAGAACGGAGCTTAAATCACTAGAATGTCGAACAAGTGCGCAAGAATGGAGTGTGAGTGATCAAGAGTGCTCAGGGAATCTTGTTGTACTCCTCCATGCACCTAGGGGTCCCTTTTATAGCCCCAAGGCAGCTAGGAGCCGTTGAGAGCAATCCTGGAAGGCAGATCTTGCCTTCTATCGACTGGCGCACCGGACAGTCCGGTGCACCACCGGACACTGTCCGGTGCAGATATCCTTACTTATTTGGCGAAGCCGACCGTTGGAGTCTGAGAGCCGTTGGCGCATCGGACACTGTTCGGTGCATACCGGACAGTCCGGTGCACCAATGTGACTGTTGGCTCGGCCACGTGTCACGCGCGGAATCCTCGGCCGACCGTTGCCCCGGCTGACTGTTGGCTCACCGGACAGTCCGGTGCACGACCGGACAGACCGGTGAATTTTAGCCGTACGCCGTTAATCATCTCCCGAGAGCGACGAGTTCGCCTGTGAACGGCTCACCGAACAGTCCGGTGCACCACCGGACAGTCCGGTGAATTATAGTCGTACACCGCCGTCGAAGTCCCGAGAGCAGCCTGTTCGCCAGAGCCAGTCTGGAGCACCGGACACTGTCCGGTGCACCACCGGACAGTCTGGTGAACCCAGACTGAGCAGACTTTGGCAGAACAAAGCCATCTTATTTCCAATTCAATTTTTCCTGTTTCCAGCACTTAGACACAATACATTAGTCCATAAAACAATGTACTAAGTCTAGAAACATACCTTTTGACATGATTTGCACTTTGGCCATCACATTGCATAGATTAGCACAAAAGCACTTGTGTTGGCACTCAATCACCAAAATACTTAGAAATGGCCCAAGGGCACATTTCCCTTTCAATCTCCCCCTTTTTGGTGATTTATACCAACACAACATAAAGCAACTAAACAAGTGCAATATCAATGCAAATGACTACTCAAAATTGTTTTGATTCAATTTTGACATATATGGATCATACTTTGCCACCACTTGGTTTGTTTTTGCAAATCAAACTCAAATTCCTATCTCTAAGTCAAATTCACTTGTAGAGACATAAAGAGAGATATTCCAAAGGAAATTGATCAAGGATTTCAAAAACTCCCCCTTTTTCCCATAATCAACACTTCTCCCCACAAGAGGCCAACTTTTGACAAAAGAGACAATAAAAGAGTTTTGACAAACCAAAAGCTCTATTCTACTGTTTTCAAAATTTCTCAAGTGGTAGCTGATCCATTTATTGCTTTGGCCTTTATTTTCGCCCCCTTTGGCATCAAGCACCAAAACGGGATCAATCTTGGCCCTTTAACCCCATTGCCTCACCAAAATCTTCAAATAAGAGTATAAAGGCAATGAGAGGACATGAGATGAACTTGGAATAAGTTACCCTCTCATCGGAGTGCAGTGGAAGTCTTTCATAGTCCAAGTCTACATTTTCCCTTTCAAATCTCCTTTGAGACTAAAACAAGCAAACTCAAGCACACGGTTAGTCTCAAAGGGTCAAGTTGTAGCACAGCTCCCCCTAAATATGTGCATCACTTGCAAAAAGGACTTGTGAGGTCCAGGGAGGGTTTGTACAACTTGAGCACCACAAGTAAGCAACAAAATGCAGAAGGAACATGATCAAAGGCATAAACACATGTATGCTATAAATCAATCCAAGTTCCACGAATCTAGGATATTTAGCTCACCACACAGCCTGCAAAAGGTCTTTTCATCTAAAGGCTTAGTGAAGATATCGGCTAGCTGGTTCTCGGTGCTAACATGAAACACTTCGATATCTCCCTTTTGCTGGTGGTCTCTCAAAAAGTGATGCCGGATGTCAATGTGCTTTTGTGCGGCTGTGCTCAACAAGAGTTTCCGCTATTCGGATAGCACTCTCATTGTCACATAGGAGTGGGACTTTGCTCAGATTGTAGCCAAAGTCCCGGAGGGTTTGCCTCATCCAAAGTAGTTGCGCACAACACTGTCCTGCGGCAACGTACTCGGCCTCAGCGGTGGATAGGGAAACAGAAGTTTGTTTCTTAGAGTCCACGACACCAGGGACCTTCCTAAGAACTGGCACGTCCCCGATGTACTCTTCCTATCGACCTTACATCCAACATAGTCGGAATCTGAATATCCAATCAAGTCAAAGTTAGACCCCTTTGGATACCAGATCCCGAAGCAAGGCGTAGCGACTAAATATCTAAGAATTCGCTTCACGGCCACTAAGTGACACTCCCTTGGATCGGATTGAAATCTAGCACACATGCATACGCTAAGCATAATATCCGGTCTACTAGCACATAAATAAAGCAAAGAACCTATCATGGACCGGTATGCTTTTTGATCAACGGACTTACCTCCTTTGTTGAGGTCGGTGTGTCCGTCAGTTCCCATCGGCGTCTTTGCGGGCTTGGCGTCCTTCATCCCAAACCGTTTCAGCAAGTCTTGTGTGTACTTTATTTGGGAGATGAAGGTGCCGTCCTTGAGTTGCTTCACTTGGAACCCAAGGAAGTAGTTCAACTCGCCCATCATCGACATCTCGAATTTTTGCGTCATCACCCTGCTAAACTCTTCACAAGACTTTTGGTTAGTAGAACCAAATATTATGTCATCGACATAAATTTGGCACACAAAAAGATCACCATCGCAAGTCTTAGTGAAAAGAGTTGGATCGGCTTTCCTAACCTTGAAAGCATTAGCAATTAAAAAGTCTCTAAGGCATTCATACCATGCTCTTAGGGCTTGCTTAAGTCCATAGAGCGCCTTAGAGAGCTTACACACGTGGTCGGGGTACCGTTCATCCTCGAAGCCAGGAGGTTGCTCCACGTACACCTCCTCCTTGATCGGCCCGTTGAGGAAAGCGCTCTTCACATCCATTTGGTACAACCTGAAAGAATGGTGAGCGGCATATGCTAGCAAAATACGAATTGATTCTAGCCTAGCCACAGGAGCAAACGTCTCCTCAAAGTCCAAACCTGCGACTTGGGCATAACCTTTTGCCACAAGTCAAGCCTTGTTCCTCGTCACCACCCCGTGCTCATCCTGTTTGTTGCGGAACACCCACTTGGTTCCTACAACATTTTGCTTAGGACGAGGCACCAGTGTCTAAACTTCATTGCGCTTGAAGTTGTTGAGCTCTTCCTGCATGGCCAGCACCCAGTCCGGATCTAGCAAGGCCTCTTCTACCCTGAAAGGCTCAATAGAAGAGACAAAGGAGTAATGCTCACAAAAATTAACTAATCTTGAACGAGTAGTTACTCCCTTGCTAATATCACCCAAAATTTGGTCGACGGGATGATTCCTTTGAATCATCGCTCGAACTTGGGTTGGAGGTGCCTGAGGTGCTTCTTCCTCTTCAACTTGAACATGCTGTGCTCCCCCTTGATCATGCGCCTCCACTTGAGGTACATGTTCGTCATCTTGGGTTGGGGGATGCACCATAGTTGAGGAAGATGGTTGATCTTGCTCCAATTGTTCCTGTGGTCGCACATCGCCAATCGCCATGGTGCACATTGCGGCCGTTGGAACATCTTCTTCATCTACATCATCAAGATCAACAACTTGCTCTCTTGGAGAGCCATTAGTCTCATCAAATACAACGTCACTAGAGACTTCAACCAAACCCGATGATTTGTTGAAGACCCTATACGCCTTTGTATTTGAATCATAACCTAATAAAAACCCTTCTACGGCTTTGGGAGCAAATTTAGAAGTTCTATCTTTCTTCACAAGAATATAACACTTGCTCCCAAATACACGAAAATAAGACACATTGGGTTTGTTACCAGTTAGCAGCTCATATGAAGTCTTCTTGAGGAGGCGGTGAAGATAGACCCTGTTGATGGCGTGGTAAGCCGTGTTCACGGCTTCCGACCAAAAACGCTCGGGGGTCTTGAACTCTCCAAGCATCGTCCTCGCCATATCGATGAGCGTCATGTTCTTCCTCTCTACCACACCATTTTGCTGAGGTGTGTAGGGAGCGGAGAACTCGTGCTTGATCTCCTCCTCCTCAAGGAACTCCTCCACTTGAAGATTCTTGAATTCGGACCCGTTGTCGCTTCTTATCTTCTTCACTTTGAGCTCAAACTCATTTTGAGCTCTCCTGAGGAAGCGCTTGATGGTCCCTTGAGTTTCAGATTTATCCTGCAAAAAGAATACCCAAGTGAAGCGGGAAAAATCATCAACTATAACAAGACCATACTTACTTCCTCCTATACTTAGATAGGCGACGGGTCCGAAGAGGTCTATATGAAGCATCTCCAAGGGTCTTGATGTGGTAATCACATTTTTGGTGTGATGAGAGCCTCCCACCTGTTTCCCTGCTTGACAAGCTGCACAAGGTCTATCTTTTTCGAAATGTACATTAGTTAGACCTATCACGTGTTCTCCCTTTAGAAGCTTGTGGAGGTTCTTCATCCCCACATGTGCTAAGCGGCGATGCCACAACCAGCCCATGCAAGTCTTAGCAATTAAGCATGCATCTAGACCGGCCTCTTCTTTTGCAAAATCAACCAAATAAAGTTTGTCGTCTAGTACACCCTTAAAAGCTAGTGAACCATCACATCTTCTAAAGACAGACACATCTATATTTGTAAATAGACAATTATATCCCATTTTGCATAATTGACTAACAGATAACAAATTATATCTAAGCGACTCAACTAAAAACACATTAGAAATAGAGTGCTCAGATGAAATAGCAATTTTACCTAACCCTTTTACCTTGCCTTGGTTCCCATCACCGAATATTATTGAATCTTGGGGATCCTTGTTCTTGACGTAGGAAGAGAACATCCTCTTTTCCCCCGTCATGTGGTTTGTGCATCCGCTGTCGATAATCCAGCTTGAACCCCCGGATGCATAAACCTGCAAGGCAAATTTAGGCTTGGGTCTTAGGTACCCAACTCTTGTTGGGTCCTACAAGGTTAGTTACAATTGTCTTAGGGACCCAAATGCAAGTTTTATCTCCCTTACATTTGGCCCTTAACTTCCTGGCAATCACCTTCTTATTCTTTCTATAAATGGCAAAAGAAACATTGCAAGCATGATATATTGTAGAAGGTTCATTAACTTTCCTAACAACATTTCTCCTAGGCACATTATGAACAACATTTCTCCTATCAACATTTCTATCATGCACATAGGAAGAACTAAAGGTAAACATGGCATGAGAATCAAAAGCATCATATGCATTACAACTCCTATGAGTATTTCTAGATTGTCTCCTATCATGGTACATAAAAGTATGATTCTTTTATACACTACTAGCCATAGGGGCCTTCCCTTTCTCCTTGGCGGAGATGGGAGCCTTATGGCTTGTTAAGTTCTTGGCTTCCCTCTTGAAGCCAAGACCATCCTTAATTGAGGGGTGTCTACCAATTGTATAGGCATCCCTTGCAAATTTTAGTTTGTCAAATTAACTCTTGCTAGTCTTAAGTTGAGCATTAAGACTAGCTACTTCATCATTTAGTTTAGAAATGCACTCTAGGTGTTCACTACAAGTGTTAAGATCTTTACACCTAGTGCAAACATGTTCTACACAAGAGTTAGATTTACTAGCTACTTCTAGTTTAGCATTTAAATCATCATTAACACCTTTTAAAGTAGAAATGGTTTCATGACAAGTAGATAGTTCATAAGAAAGCATTTCATTTCTTTTAACTTCTAAAGCATAAGATTTTTGTGCCTCTACAAATTTGTCATGTTCTTCATACAACAAATCCTCTTGCTTTTCTAGTAACCTATTCTTGTCATTCAAGGCATCAATTAACTCATTAATTTTGCCAATTTTAATTCTATCCAAACCTTTAAATAAACTAGAATAGTCTATCTCATCGTCATCACTAGAATCATCATCACTTGAAGAAGCACAAGTGGTATCTCGAGTACATACCTTCTTCTCCCTCGCCATGAGGCATGTGTGATGCTCGTTGGGGAAGAGGGATGACTTGTTGAAGGCAGTGGCGGCGAGTCCTTCATTGTCGGAGTCGGAGGAGGAGCAGTCCGAATCCCACTCCTTTCCGATATGTGCCTCGCCCTTGGCCTTCTTGTAATTCTTCTTCTTCTCCCTCTTGTTTCCCTTTTCCTGGTCACTATCATTATCGGGACAGATAGCAATAAAATGACCAAGCTTACCACATTTGAAGCATGAGCGCTTCCCCTTTGTCTTGGTCTTGCTTGGCTGTCCCTTGCGACCCTTAAGCGCCGTCTTGAAGCGCTTGATGATGAGGGCCATCTCTTCATCATTGAGCCCTGCCGCCTCAACTTGCGCCACCTTGCTAGGTAGCGCCTCCTTGCTTCTTGTTGCCTTGAGAGCAACGGGTTGAGGCTCATTGATTGGACCATTCAGTGCGTCGTCCACGTACCTCGCCTCCTTGATCATCATTCGCCCGCTTACGAATTTTCCAAGGACTTCTTTGGGCGATATTTTGGTGTACCTAGGATTCTCACGAATATTATTCACCAAATGTGGATCAAGAACGGTAAAGGACCTTAGCATTAGTCGGACGACGTCGTGGTCTGTCCATCGCGTGCTTCCGTAGCTTCTTATTTTGTTGATAAGGGTCTTGAGCCGGTTGTATGTTTGGGTTGGCTCCTCACCCCTTATCATCGCGAATCGTCCAAGCTCGCCCTCCACCAGCTCCATCTTGGTGAGCAAGGTGACGTCGTTCCCCTCATGAGAGATCTTGAGGGTGTCCCAGATCTGTTTGGCATTGTCCAAGCCGCTCACTTTATGGTACTCGTCCCTGCACAAGGAGGCTAACAACACAGTAGTAGCTTGTGCATTTCTATGAATCTGTTCATTAATAAAAATAGGACTATCCGAGCTATCAAACTTCATTCCATTCTCAACAATCTCCCATATGCTTGGATGGAGAGAGAACAGGTGACTACGCATTTTGTGGCTCTAAAATCCGTAGTCCTCCCCATCAAAGTGTGGAGGCTTGCCGAGAGGAATGGAGAGCAAATGTAAATTTGAACTTTGAGGAATACGCGAATAATCGAAGGAAAAGTTTGAGTTAACCGTCTTTCGTTTGTCGTAGTCGTTGTCGTCGTCGTCCTTATGGGAAGAAGTGGACTCATCACTGTCGTCGTAGTAGACGATCTCCTTGATGCGTCTCGTCTTCTTCTTCTTTCCATCTTTGCGTCTGTGGCCTGAGCCCGAGTCGGTAGGCTTGTCATCCTTAGGCTCGTTGACGAAGGAATCCTTCTCTTTATCGTTGATCACGATTGTCGGCGTTCCGAGACCGGGGGGTCCCCGAGCCGACGAGTGAGTGTGCCGCGTGCCCCAGCCCAGATGGGTCGAGCGCGTAGGTGAGCGCGAAGGGGGAGAGAGCGAGAGCGAGGTGGCCGGAGCCGGGTCGTGAGGGAGTCGGAGAATCCCGTGGCCTTCGTGTTCGTCCCGCGCCCAGGTCGGGTGCGCTTGCAGTAGGGGGTTACAAGCGTCCGCGCGAGGTGAGGGGAGCGAGCGGCCCCGAGAGAGCGCCTGCCCCTGCCCTTCATCCCCGCGAGGCCAACCTTCCCTAAGAAGGCCCTGGTCCTTCCTTTTATAGGCGTAAGGAGAGGATCCAGGTGTACAAACGGGGGTGTAGCAAGGTGCTACGTGTCTAGCGGGGGAGAGCTAGTACCCTAAGTACATGCCAAGGTGGTAGCCGGAGAGATCTTGGCACCCAGCTAGTGTGGCGTCGTGGCTGTCGGAGAAGCGATGGAGCCGGACGGAGGGACAGCTGTCGGAGTGGTTGGGCCCTTGCTGACGTCTCCTTGCTTTCGTAAGGGAGCTGGGGGCCGCCGTCGTCATAGGTCCAGCGGGGCGCCATCATTGCCTATCTGGCGGAGCTAGCCAGATGGGACGTCGGTCCTGTTCTCTGCGGCCCGAGTCGTCTCGGGGTAGGGTGATGATGGCGCTTCCTGTCGACGTGGCGGACTTGTGCCCTAGGTCGGGCGACGTGGAGTCTCTTCCGAGGCCGAGGTCGAGTCTGTCCTGCATGGCCGAGGCCGAACCTGAGCGCCCGGGTCGGGCAAGGCGGAGGTCGGGGTGGAGTCCGAGCCCTGGGTCGGGCGAAGCGGAGTTCATCATCTTCCGAGGCCTTAGCCTGAGTCCGAGCCCTGGGTCGGGCGGAGCGGAGTTCGCCGTCTTCCGGGGCCTTAGCCCGAGTCCGAGCCCTGGGTCGGGCGGAGCGGAGTTCGCCGTCTTCCGGGGCCTTAGCCCGAGTCCGAGCCCTGGGTCGGGCGGAGCGGAGTTCGCCGTCTTCCGGGGCCTCAGCCCGAGTCCGAGCCCTGGGTCGGGCGGAGCGGAGTTCGCCGTCTTCCGGGGCCTTAGCCCGAGTCTGAGCCCTGGGTCGGGCGGAGCGGAGCTCGCCGTCTTCCGGGGCCTCAGCCCGAGTCCGAGCCCTGGGTCGGGCGGTGCTTCCTCTGGCGCTTTTGGCCAAGCCTGGCTGCCCGTCAGTCTTACCTTTTGCGTTAAAGGCCCCAGTGACCTGGTTGGTCGGCGCGGTGATTTAGTCAGGGTTACTTCTTATCGAAGGCGTGGCCTCGGGCGAGCCGGAGATGCGTCTGCCGTGAAAGAGGAGGCCTCAGGCGAGACGGAAACATCTCAGGGTCGGCTGCCCTCGCCCGAGGCTAGGCTCGGGCGTGGAGTGATCAAGTCGCTCGTATGGACTGATCCCTGACTTAATCAAACCCATCAGGCCTCTGCAGCTTTATGCTGATGGGGGTTACCAGCTGAGAATTAGGCGTCTTGAGGGTACCCCTAATTATGGTCCCCGACAGTAGCCCCCGAGCCTCGAAGGGAGTGTTAACACTCGCTTGGAGGCTTTTGTCGCACTTTTTTGCAAGGGGACCAGCCTTTCTCGGTTGTACTTTGTTCCGGTGGGTGCGCGCGAGCGCACCCGCCGGGTGTAGCCCCCGAGGCCTCGGAGGAGTGGTTTCACTCCTTTGAGGTCTTAATGCCTTGCGTAATGCTTCGGCTGGTCTGGCGGTTCCCTCATGCGAACAGGCCGTAGCCCAGGTGCACTGTCGGGGCCCAAGTTCTCGGGCTGGTATGTTGACGCTGTCAACGGTTTGGCCGGAGCCGGGTTTGCGAGAGCAGCCCCCGAGCCTCCGCACAGAGCGAGAGGACGATCAGGGACAGACTCGGCTTTTTTATATACGCCCCTACGTCGCCTTTCCGCAAGGAGGAGGGGGGGAGAGCGCCATGTTACCCTCGATGGGCACCGAACATGGTGTCTCCGGTGAGCTGCAATCGGGTAATCCGAGTGGACGTCCGTGCCCCGTTCGTTGGGGGTCGGCTAGGGGCCCGGAGGCACGCCCAAAAGTACCTGCGGGTGATCTGCCGGACCCGGTCCCCTGGCGACGGGGTCCGAGGGCTCGTTGCCTCCCTCCGATGGGATTCCGTTACAGAGTCATTCCCGCTGGTCTCGGAAATGTCCTAGGGTACCTCGGGAGCGCAGCCCGAGCCTTGGTTATGTATCGAACGTACCCCTGGTCATCCCTCGCTCGGTGTCTGAGGCGACTGTGAACCCTTCGGGGGGCCAGCCTTCGAACCCCTGATCAGTAATGGGCGCGGAGCCCGAGTAGCCTGAGGCGGTCGTGGAACCTTTCGGGGGGCCGACCTTCGAACCCCTGACCAGTAGTGGGTGTCGGGCCCACGCGATCTGAGGCGGCTGTTGAACCCTTCGGGGGGCCAGCGTTCGAATCCCTGATCAGTAGGGTGGCTCGGAGCCTAGTTCCTTCACGGGGAAGGATCCCTTTGGGGGTATCCCCTTTCCCGGTCCCTGTTGCAAGAGATAGAGAAAGAAGGAAAAGGAAAAAGGATTCGAAATTGAACGTCGTGGCGTACCTTTTTCGGTGTGTGTCGTTTTGGCGAAGGCGAAGCGTCGCCAGCTGCTCCTGCCAGTAGCGCTGCCCGTTGAGCCGCGGAGTTAATGCGCCGGGGCGAGTAGTTGGCGAGGCTGCCGTTGCGCGTGTGCGAGCCGTTCGAGGAACGGGTTACGGGCGTGTCGTCTTCACGCCGTGAGAGAGAGGGGGTTCTCTTGCTGCCTCCGGATGGGACGTGAGCCTGGCTGATGGCGTGATCGCTCCTCTTCCGCGCCTGCCACTGTCATTACTGCCAGCCCACTTTTGACCGTGTTTGACCGCTGCGTCAGGCTGGCGCAGCTGGGCCGCGCGCTGGGCCGCCTTGGGTCGCGGTATTGGTTCCGCAACCGAGGAGGTGCGGTGGTGGCGCAAGTGGCATAGTGGCTTACATGCAGCATCCGGCGCGCCAGTTGCGCGACGCGTGGGCTTGAGCCTTCATGCTGGTCTGTCAGGAGTCGGAGAGGCGCGTCCACTTGGCGCGGTTGCATGCCGCTCGCATGGCTGCCCGCCCCCTTCGCCCGTTGGTCTGGGCAAAAGTGGAGGGTCACTTGTAACCGCTGGGTGGTCGCGCGCACGCCGCGCGCGGCGGTTCGGCTTCTTTTGCTCGGAGCCGGTCCGCATGACAGGTGGGTCCTAGCCCTCGCGCCGCAGGGGAGGGCTTTGGAGGCGTGTTGGAGAGGACTCAGCCCGTGACGGTTGGGGGCGCAAGCACGGAGAGTTGCCTTTAAAAGGAGGGCGACCCCTTTCGTAGGGCGACCATGTCTCCTTCCTTCCTTATGCATTGTGTCTTTCCACCTTTCAAGCCCCCGGATGGGGGAAACCGCCGTCTCCGTGCCTCATCGTCGGGGGACACCACTCCTTGGGAGCGGGTACCTTTCGGCCATCGTTCGGCTTCAAGGATTTTCATCACGCAGCCCGGCTGCACCCCTCCACCGGTGGTCACCCAAGAGGGCGACCTCCGGCTTGATGGTGGGGGAAAGCGAGCCGGGCTGCGGCCTCCGCCCCTCCCTCAGCCTCAAGGACTTTCATCACCAGGCCAAGAGGGAGGACGAGGCGAGTCAGGGGGCTGTCTCCGTGTGGGTCGGTTGCCCTCTTCTTCCCCGTGCGTCTGGGGGAGAACGGCATCCTCCAGCTTCACGGAGACTTCCTCCAGCCATGCCGGAGGAGGCGGGTCCCGAGGCGTCGGTGGACGGAAGTGGCTTCTCTACCGATGAGATTGCCAATTCCGTCAGTAGCCCTGGGTCTCCGTCTCCTGGCCTGAATGGCTGGCTCTCGTCCTCGGGGGGTGAGAGTTTTTCCGCCGCCCCGCAGGCCCGCCCCTATCGAGTGGGGTTGTTCGTACCTGCGAGGGGGGGGGAACCGGAGTTCCGTTTGCAATGGCACTTCGAGTGTCGGGTTTTTTGTTCATTTTTGGCTTTCGGGGCCTGAACATGTACGTAACTTCGGCACGGAGCCGTGTTTTTCCCCATTTCCGAGCACTAAGACTCGTCTGCTGATTGTCTGAACCGCTTCACTAAGCATGAGTCGCCCCGTGTCAAGGTGACGAGTGAGGTATCCGTATCCCGGAGGCGTAGGAGTCCCTCGGCTCGGTCGGCCCTGTTGAGGCTCCTCTAGCTTAGTTAAATAGACCCCTCGGCCGCTCTTCGACGAGCCGAGGCCGAGGGTAGCGATATCAGCATGAGCAGAGGCAGAGTTGGCTCGGAAATGAAACCTGGTTGGCCGGAGCCTAGCCGAGTTGTCCGTTGGCAGGATCGACGCCGGAGTTGGTCAGCCGAGGCTTCGGACCGGGCTCGTGCCCTCGGAAGGTGGTTGGCCGAGGTCCCGGAGGTGGCTGGCTGAGCCGCCTGCTTGGGTCGGATTCCCGGAGAAGTCCCCGACAACGATTGCCCGGGCGTGGTGATGACGCCGTCCTTTGGAGCGGAGGCCCTCGGACCGCGTCGCCGTCCGAGGCTAGTTCGGGCCTTGCCGAAGGTGCTGTCGATGCCGAGGGTATCGCCGCCCCCTTCCAGCGCCAAGACCTGAGCCTGCAGGATCATCTTGTCTTGTAGCGTGTGCTTTGTGCGGCCGTCGAGGCCAGAACACACACCCTTGCTGTGTTGTAAAGCTGCGTCCCTTTTCCTCATGTTCCAAGCATCTGGACTTTTTGTCGGTAACAGGGATGTTTGTGCGAGCGAAAGTTGCTTCTCGCGGAAGGTGAGGAGTGAGGTATCCGTATCCCGGAGGCGTGGGAGTCCCTCGGCTCGGTCGGCCTTGCCGCTTACGCGCACTTTTACTCGTCCATGAGGCCCTATCACCGACTTAGTCGAGAAAACTCGAAGAATCGCTTCGACAGAAGAGCTTCCGAACGTAGAGACTTGTTCGATCCGCGGAGTCACCTTATCCGAGCGCGAGTTACTTATCGCAGAAGGTGATGAGTGAGGTATCCGTATCCCGGAGGCGTAGGAGTCCCTCGGCTCGGTCAGCCTTGGCTGCTTACGTGTACTCCGTCGTTTCCAGGACCCACTTTTCGAAGTAGTCAAAAAGCACGAAAGATATTCTGATAAAAGAGATTTTTTGTTCGAGGAAAATTTTGACGCAGAGGGGGTTTCCCCCCTTTTAGCCCCCGAGGGAGGGTCGGGCTTTGCCGAGGCGAGGCCGACCCTTCCTTGTTGACTAAACTTTGCGTGGGTGCGAGGTATATGAACAATTTTGGAAACATCTCAAGGGTAGAAGCGACGTAGCTGTTGGATGTTCCAAGCGTTGCCGTAGACCTCGCCTTGACTGTTGGCCAGCTTGTACGTTCCGGGCTTCAGAACTTTGGCGATGACGAACGGCCCCTCCCAGGGGGGCGTGAGCTTGTGCCTTCCTCGGGTGTCTTGCCGCAGCCGAAGCACCAGATCGCCCACCTGGAGGTCTCGGGGTCGGACCCCTCGGGCGTGGTAGCGTCGCAGGGACTGCTGATACCGCGTCGAGTGTAGTAAGGCCCTGTCCCGAGCCTCATCCAGCTGGTCCAGCGAGTCTTCTCGGCTAGCTTGGTTGCTTTCTTCGTTGTAGGCCCTCGTCCTCGGGGAGCCGTATTCCAGGTCAGTGGGCAGGACGGCCTCGGCCCCGTAGACCAGGAAGAACGGCGTGAAACCCGTGGCTCGGCTCGGCGTCGTCCTCAGGCTCCAGACCACCGAGGGGAGTTCCTTCATCCATCGCTTGCCGAACTTGTTGAGATCATTGTAAATCCGGGGCTTGAGCCCTTGTAGAATCATGCCATTGGCACGTTCTACTTGCCCATTCGACATGGGGTGAGCTACGGCGGCCCAGTCTACCCGGATGTTGTGATCCTCGCAAAAATCCAAGAATTTTTTGCCGGTGAACTGGGTGCCATTGTCGGTGATGATGGAGTTCGGGACCCCGAAGCGATGGATGACGTTGGTGAAGAACGCCACCGCCTGCTCGGACCTGATGCTGTTCAGGGGTCGGACCTCGATCCACTTGGAGAATTTGTCGACGGCGACCAGCAGGTGCGTGTAGCCCCCGGGCGCCTTCTGCAGAGGGCCGACGAGGTCCAGACCCCACACAGCGAAGGGCCAGGTGATGGGTACCGTCTACAGAGCCTGAGCGGGCAGGTGGGTCTGCTTCGCATAGAATTGGCACCCTTCGCAGGCGCGGACAATTCTAGTGGCGTCAGCCACCGCCGTTGGCCAGTAGAAGCCTTGGCGGAATGCGTTCCCGACGAGGGTTCGAGGTGCTGCATGATGGCCGCAAGCCCCCGAGTGTATTTCCTGCAGGAGTTCCTGACCCTCGGCGATGGAGATGCATCGCTGGAGGATGCCCGAGGGGCTACGGTGGTAGAGCTCCTTCTCATCGCCCAGCAAGACGAACGACTTGGCGCGTCGCGCTACCCGCCGAGCCTCGGTTCGGCCGAGGGGCAGCTCTCCTTGGCGGAGATATTGCAGGTACGGGGTCTGCCAATCTTGTTCTGGCATGACCCCGCTCTGCTCCTCCTCGATGTGCAGTGCTTCGCCCTCGGGGGCCGAGGGTTCCTCGGGCTGAGCCGAGGATGGCTCGGGCTGGGCCGAGGCTGCCTCGGACGGGGCCGAGGGCAACTCGGGCTCGGGCGTGCCACCCATCTTGACGGAGGGTTGGTGCAGATCCCGGGAGAAGACGTCCGGAGGAACCGTCGTTCGCCCCGAGGCTATCTTCGCCAGCTCGTCCGCAGTCTCGTTGTAGCGCCGGGCGATGTGGTTAAGCTCGAGCCCGTAGAACTTGTCTTCCAGGCATCGAACCTCGTCACAGTAGGCCTCCATCTTCGGGTCGCGGCAGTGGGAGTTCTTCATGACTTGGTCGATGACGAGCTGCGAGTCGCCGCGTGCATCGAGGCGTCGGACCCCTAGCTCGATGGCGATTCGCAATCCGTTGATCAGAGCCTCGTACTCAGCCACATTGTTAGACGCCGGGAAATGGAGGCGGAGCACGTAGCGCAGGTGCTTCCCGAGGGGCGAGACGAAGAGCAGGCCCGCGCCAGCTCCCGTCTTCATCAGCGACCCATCAAAAAACATGGTCCAGAGCTCTGGTTGGATCGGAGCCGTCGGTAACTGGGTGTCGACCCATTCGGCTACGAAGTCCGCCAGTACCTGGGACTTGATGGCCTTCCGAGGGGCGAACGAGATTGCCTCGCCCATGATTTCCACCGCCCACTTCGCGATCCGACCCGAGGCTTCCCGGCACTGGATGATCTCCCCCAGGGGGAAGGATGACACCACAGTCACCGAATGAGACTCGAAGTAATGTCGCAGCTTTCGCCTCGTCAGGATCACTGCATACAGCAGCTTCTGGACTTGTGGGTAGCGGATCTTGGTCTCGGACAGCACTTCGCTAACGAAGTAAACTGGCCTCTGAACGGGCAAAGCATGCCCCTCTTCCTGCCTTTCGACCACGATCGCGGCGCTGACCACCTGAGTGGTAGCGGCGACGTAGACTAAGAGGGCTTCTCCATCAGCTGGGGGTACCAAGACGGGCGCCTGGGTGAGGAGCGCCTTCAGGTTCCTGAGGGCTTCCTCGGCCTCGGGAGTCCAAGTGAAGCACTCGGCCTTCCTTAAGAGACGGTACAGGGGCAGGCCTCTTTCGCCGAGGCGCGAGATGAAACGGCTCAAGGCCGCGAGGCATCCCATGACCCTCTGTACGCCTTTTAAGTCCTTGATGGGCCCCATGTTCGTGATGGCTGCGATCTTCTCCGGGTTGGCTTCGATGCCCCGCTCGGAGACGATGAATCCCAAGAGCATGCCTCGGGGCACCCCGAAGACGCACTTCTCGGGATTGAGCTTGACGCCCTTCGCCTTGAGACATCGGAATGTCAGTTCAAGGTCGGAGAGAAGGTCGGAGGCTTTCCTCGTCTTGACTACGATGTCATCGACGTAGGCCTCGACCGTGCGACCGATGTGTTCGCCGAACACATGGTTCATGCACCGCTGGTACGTCGCACCCGCGTTCCTCAGACCAAAAGGCATTGTGACATAACAGTATATGCCGAAGGGCGTGATGAAAGAAGTCGCGAGCTGGTCGGACTCTTTCATCTTGATTTGATGATACCCTGAGTAGGCATCGAGGAAAGACAGGGTTTCGCACCCTGCAGTGGAGTCCACAATTTGGTCGATGCGAGGTAGAGGGTAGGGGACTTTCGGACATGCTCTGTTGAGACCAGTGTAGTCTACACACATCCGCCATTTCCCCCCTTTCTTCCTCACAAGCACAGGGTTGGCAAGCCACTCAGGGTGGAATACCTCTTTGATGAACCCTGCTGCCATCAGCTTGTGGATCTCCTCGCCTATCACCCTGCGCCTTTCCTCGTCGAATCGGCGCAGAGGCTGTCTGACCGGTCGGGCTCCGGCCCGAATATCCAGCGAGTGCTCGGCGACATCCCTCGGTATGCCGGGCATGTCCGAGGGACTCCACGCAAAGACGTCGGCGTTTGCGCGGAGAAAGTCGACGAGCACTGCTTCCTATTTGGGGTCGAGCCCGGATCCGATCCGAATCTGCTTGGAGGTGTCGCCGCTGGGGTCGAGAGGGACGGCCTTAACCGTCTCTGCTGGCTCGAAGTTGCCGGCATGTCGCTTCACGTCCGGCACCTCTCGGGAGAGGCTTTCCAGGTCGGCAATGAGGGCCTCGGACTCGGCGAGGGCCTCAGCGTACTCCACGCACTCCACATCGCATTTGAATGCGTGTTTGTACGTGGGGCCGACAGTGATGACCCCGTTGGGGCCCGGCATCTTGAGCTTCAGGTAGGTGTAGTTGGGGATGGCCATGAACTTCGCGTAGCATGGCCTTCCCAACACTGCGTGGTAGGTTCCTCGGAACCTGACCACCTCGAACGTCAAAGTCTCCCTTCGGAAGTTGGAGGGTGTTCCGAAGCAGACAGGAAGGTCGAGCTGTCCGAGGGGCTGGACGCGCTTCCCGGGAATGATCCCGTGGAAGGGCGCAGCGCCTGCTCGGACGGATGACAGATCGACGCGCAGGAGCCTGAGGGTCTCGGCGTAGATGATGTTGAGGCAGCTGCCCCCATCCATCAGGACCTTGGTGAGCCTGACGTCGCCGATGACGGGATCGACGACGAGCGGGTACTTCCCTGGGCTCGGCACGTGGTCGGGGTGGTCATCTTGGTCGAAGGTGATGGGCTTGTCGGACCAGTCTAGGTAGACTGGCGCCGCCACCTTCACCGAGCAGACCTCCCGACGCTCCTGCTTATGATGCCGAGCCGAGGCGTTCGCCGCATGCCCTCCATAGATCATGAAGCAGTCGCGGACCTCGGGGAACTCTCCTGCTTGGTGATCTTCCTTCTTGCCGTCGTCGCGGGCCCTGTCACCCTCTGCGGGTGGCCCGGCCCGGTGGAAGTGGCGCCGAAGCATGACGCACTCCTCGAGGGTGTGCTTGACGGGCCCCTGATGGTAGGGGCACGTCTCCTTTAGTGCCTTGTCGAAGAGGTTGGCGCCTCCGGGGGGCTTCCGAGGGTTCTTGTACTCGGCGGCGGCGACAAGGTCCGTGCTGGCGGCGTCGCGTTTCGCTTGCGACTTCCTCCTGCCTTTCTTCTTGGCACCGGGCGGAGTAGACGCCTCGGGTGCATCTTCCGACGGGCGGCCCTGGGGCTGCTTGTCCTTTCGGAAGATGGCTTCGACCGCCTCCTGACCAGAGGCGAACTTGGTAGCGATGTCCATCAGCTCGCTTGCCCTGGTGGGGGTCTTGCGACCCAACTTGCTCACCAGGTCACGGCAGGTGGTGCCGGCAAGGAACGCGCCGATGACATCGGAGTCGGTGATGTTGGGCAGCTCGGTGCGCTACTTCGAGAATCGCCGGATGTATTCCCGAAGGGACTCTCCCGGCTGCTGCCGGCAGCTTCGGAGGTCCCAGGAATTCCCTGGGCGCACGTACGTGCCCTGGAAGTTGCCGGCGAAAGCCTGGACCAGATCCTCCCAGTTGGAAATCTGCCCCGGAGGCAGGTGTTCCAACCAAGCGCGAGCGGTGTCGGAGAGGAACAGGGGGAGGTTGCGGATGATGAGGTTGTCGTCGTCCGTCCCACCCAGTTGACAGGCCAGGCGGTAGTCCGCAAGCCATAATTCCGGTCTCGTTTCCCCCGAGTACTTTGTGATAGTAGTCGGGGGTCGGAATCGGGGCGGAAACGGCGCCCGCCGAATGGCTCGGCTGAAGACCTGTGGACCGGGTGGTTCGGGCGAGGGACTCCGATCCTCCCCGCTGTCGTAGCGTCCCCCACGCCTGGGGTGATAACCTCGGCGCACCCTCTCGTCGAGGCGGGCCCGACGGTCGCGATGAGGGTGCTCGTCGCCGAGGTGGCCCGGGGTCGCAGGCGCGGTGTTGCGCGTGCGCCCGGTGAAGACCGAGGCTTCCCGCGTGAGTCGGGAAGTCGCGGCACGAGGTTCCGAGGGGTACCCCTGCCTTCGGGAGGCAGAGCTCTCGGCCCGCTGGGCCGCAGCGCCTTCCAGGAGATGCTTGAGCTCTCCCTGGATTCGCCGACCCTCGGTGGTTGATGACTCCGGCATCGCGCGGAGGAGCATCGCTGCGGCGGCCAGGTCCTGACCGGTTCCGCCGGATGCGGGTGGCGGTCTGTCCCTGGCATCGTTGGCGATGCGGTGCTGGAGACCTTGGGGCAGGTGACGTATTCCTCCGGCCGGGGGCTGGCTCGCCCATACCTGTCCGACGTTCCGGCGGATTGCCTCGAGCGCTCCTGCTCCCTCATCGAGCCCGGCTTGCGCCCCGCGGACTTGCTCGAGCTGTGGGTCGTGACCCCCCGCCGGAACGGGGACCACAGCTAGCTCCCGCGGGATGTCGGCGCGAGGCGCTGGCCTAGGGGGATCACCATCCTCCGGCATGCCGAGACAGCTGCCTCCGGAGGGATCCCCCAGCTCGACGTGGAAACATTCGCGGCTCGGGCCGCAGTCCTTGTCGCCAAGGCTGCGGCTGCCGTCGGAACAGTCGGAGAGGCAGTAGTTACATGCGGTCATGAAATCCCGCATGGCACTGGGGTTGCCAGATCCAGAGAAATCCTAGCAGATGCTGGGGTCGTCATCTTCCTCGGACCCAGAGGGTCCATAGGTCGAGACACCCGTCAATCGGTCCCAAGGCGACCGCACACGAAACCCCAGAGAGGTTGCACTCGCCTCAGTGTGAGTGCCCGCCAAAGCGAGGTTGCTAGGCGGGTTGAGGCCGAGTCGAAATGACAAAGGATGGGAATCAGCCCGTACCTTTGGGTCGACGAGGATCGTCGAAGTCGCATCGGGGGCTGATCGTGCTGTCGTCCTGGGTGCGAGGGCGACGTCCTGTAGGCCCTCCGTGAGCGTGCCGGCGTCGTCCACTTGCTCGGGATCGGCGTGACGCGGGGGGACGGCGCTCGTCTTCGCCTCAAACGCGCGGGTGATGCCCGACGCGTCCTCCGTTGGGGCGCTGGGGATGTCAATTTGCTCGACAGTCGACTGGGCGCAGCCTCCCGCTCGGCCTTGGTTGCCCCGCCTCCTCCTCCGATGGCGAGGGAGAGGATGGGGCGAGCTCGAAAGTTGTCCTTCCCCCACGCGGGAAAGACGTCGTCGATTCCGCCGCCGGCGGGCGGGCTGTCCGCCACCATTGTCGCTGTCGCGCGGCGGTGGAAGGAGTATCATGTCGTAGCTGCCGTCGAAGGACATGAACTCGAGACTCCCGAAACGGAGCACCGTCCCGGGTTGAAGAGGTCGTTGGAGACTGCCCATCTGGAGCTTGACGGGAATCCGCTCGTCAACACGCAGCAGGCCCCTACCTGGCGCGCCAACTGTCGGCGTTCCGAGACCGGGGGGTCCCCGAGCCGACGAGTGAGTGTGCCGCGTGCCCCAGCCCAGATGGGTCGAGCGCGTGGGTGAGCGTGAAGGGGGGAGAGAGCGAGAGCGAGGTGGCCGGAGCCGGGTCGTGAGGGAGTCGGAGAATCCCGTGGCCTTCGTGTTCGTCCCGCGCCCAGGTCGGGTGCGCTTGCAGTAGGGGGTTACAAGCGTCCGCGCGAGGTGAGGGGAGCGAGCGGCCCCGAGAGAGCGCCTGCCCCTGCCCTTCGTCCCCGCGAGGCCAACCTTCCCTAAGAAGGCCCTGGTCCTTCCTTTTATAGGCGTAAGGAGAGGATCCAGGTGTACAAACGGGGGTGTAGCAAGGTGCTACGTGTCTAGCGGGGGAGAGCTAGTACCCTAAGTACATGCCAAGGTGGCAGCCGGAGAGATCTTGGCACCCAGCTAGTGTGGCGTCGTGGCTGTCGGAGAAGCGATGGAGCCGGACGGAGGGACAGCTGTCGGAGTGGTTGGGCCCTTGCTGACGTCTCCTTGCTTTCGTAAGGGAGCTGGGGGCCGCCGTCGTCATGGGTCCAGCGGGGCGCCATCATTGCCTATCTGGCGGAGCTAGCCAGATGGGACGTCGGTCCTGTTCTCTGCGGCCCGAGTCGTCTCGGGGTAGGGTGATGATGGCGCTTCCTGTCGACGTGGCGGACTTGTGCCCTAGGTCGGGCGACGTGGAGTCTCTTCCGAGGCCGAGGTCGAGTCTGTCCTGCATGGCCGAGGCCGAACCTGAGCGCCCGGGTCGGGCGAGGCGGAGGTCGGGGTGGAGTCCGAGCCCTGGGTCGGGCGAAGCGGAGTTCATCGTCTTCCGAGGCCTTAGCCTGAGTCCGAGCCCTGGGTCGGGCGGAGCGGAGTTCGCCGTCTTCCGGGGCCTTAGCCCGAGTCCGAGCCCTGGGTCGGGCGGAGCGGAGTTCGCCGTCTTCTGGGGCCTTAGCTCGAGTCCGAGCCCTGGGTCGGGCGGAGCGGAGTTCGCCGTCTTCCGGGGCCTTAGCCCGAGTCCGAGCCCTGGGTCGGGCGGAGCGGAGTTCGCCGTCTTCCGGGGCCTCAGCCCGAGTCCGAGCCCTGGGTCGGGCGGTGCTTCCTCTGGCGCTTTTGGCCAAGCCTGGCTGCCCGTCAGTCTTACCTTTTGCGTTAAAGGCCCCAGTGACCTGGTTGGTCGGCGCGGTGATTTAGTCAGGGTTACTTCTTATCGAAGGCGTGGCCTCGGGCGAGCCGGAGATGCGTCTGCCGTGAAAGAGGAGGCCTCAGGCGAGACGGAAACATCTCAGGGTCGGCTGCCCTCGCCCGAGGCTAGGCTCGGGCGTGGCGTGATCAAGTCGCTCGTATGGACTGATCCCTGACTTAATCAAACCCATCAGGCCTCTGCAGCTTTATGCTGATGGGGGTTACCAGCTGAGAATTAGGCGTCTTGAGGGTACCCCTAATTATGGTCCCCGACAACGATTCCCTTCCCCTTAGGATCCATCTCTTCGGGCGATTAGTCCCTTTGTGAAGAGAACGGCTCTGATACCAATTGAGAGCACCTAGAGGGGGGGTGAATAGGTGATCCTGTAAAACTTGAAACTTAAGCCACAAAAACTTGGTTAAGTGTTAGCACAGTAATCGCCAAGTGGCTAGAGAGGAGTCTCAACAAAACACAATAACCACAAGAGATCAATCACAGAGATGGCACGGTGGTTATCCCGTGGTTCGGCCAAGACCAACTCTTGCCTACTCCATGTTGTGGCGTCCCAACGGACGAGGGTTGCAATCAACCCCTCTCAAGCGGTCCAAAGACCCACTTGAATACCACGGTGTTTTGCTTGCTTTTCTTAATCCCGTTCGCGAGGAATCTCCACAACTTGGAGCCTCTCGCCCTTACACTTGAAGTTCACAAAGAAGCACAGAGTAAGGGAGGGATTAGCAACTCACACAAGACACTAAGATCACAGCAAATACACACACACAAGACCCAGACTTAAGCTCAAAAGACTAGCACACTAGAACGGAGCTTAAATCACTAGAATGTCGAACAAGTGCGCAAGAATGGAGTGTGAGTGATCAAGAGTGCTTACGGAATCTTGTTGTACTCCTCCATGCACCTAGGGGTCCCTTTTATAGCCCCAAGGCAGCTAGGAGCCGTTGAGAGCAATCCTGGAAGGCAGATCTTGCCTTCTGTCGACTGGCGCACCAGACAGTCCGGTGCACCACCGGACACTGTCCGGTGCAGATATCCTTCCTTATTTGGCGAAGCCGACCGTTGGAGTCTGAGAGCCGTTGGCGCACCGGACACTGTCCGGTGCACATCGGACAGTCCGGTGCACCAATGTGACCATTGGCTCGGCCACGCGTCACGCGCGGAATCCTCGGCCGACCGTTGCCCCGGCTGACTGTTGGCTCACCGGACAGTCCGGTGCACGACCGGACAGACCGGTGAATTTTAGCCGTACGCCGTTAATCATCTCCCGAGAGCGACGAGTTCGCCTGTGAACGGCTCACCGGACAGTCCGGTGCACCACCGGACAGTCCGGTGAATTATAGCCGTACACCGCCGTCGAAGTCCCGAGAGCAGCCTATTCGCCAGAGCCAGTCTGGAGCACCGGACACTGTCCGGTGCACCACCGGACAGTCCGGTGAACCCAGACTGAGCAGACTTTGGCAGAACAAAGCCATCTCATTTCCAATTCAATTTTTCCTGTTTCCAGCACTTAGACACAATACATTAGTCCATAAAACAATGTACTAAGTCTAGAAACATACCTTTTGACATGATTTGCACTTTGGCCATCACATTGCATAGATTAGCACAAAAGCACTTGTGTTGGCACTCAATCACCAAAATACTTAGAAATGGCCCAAGGGCACATTTCCCTTTCACTACCTCTATTTCCCTTCAGGCCAGAAAAGTCATGAGGTCGTCCATGCCTCTAGGGCACTCCTAGACTCCCAACGCCCTCGGACCTCTGAGGACCCCGAGTCTCCTCGTTCTCGGGTCCTAGGGTTTGTTTCCAATGGGAATCGATGTGTTTGGTTGTGGGACAGCCAGGACAGGGACGTCCTCTGGCGTCCTCTCTTGTCCCTCCAATTTTGAGGGATAACTGGGAACAACACTAGGATAGTCCTATCCCAACCATTGACCCTAAACCAAACAATCTTATTTGAGGGATCGTCCCATCCCATCCTGTTATTGCAACCAAACGCATAAGTTCCTCACTTGTCCAAGTACATGAGCACGTACATACTAAGGAATACAACCAAGCCTACCTCGGGACATGATGGCTCTAGGTAATACAACCCCAGTTCCATGTACATCTTTACTAAATACAATTATGTGGCACTAATGAGCGGGATAAGGCTTCCTTCCATCATACTAAACATGACGAACACTACTGTGATCAAGATGGTGCTTTGTAGCCACGACAGAAGGCAACACATGTATCCATGGCTACTATGTGGTGTGTGATATCTTTCCTATAGTCACGCCTAAATATACTGACATATCTACAAGTATTATAAGGTATAAGTAATTATGTTGTATCTGACTACATGGACTCCGACACCTTCCACTGCGGTGCGACATCTACCACTGTTGCATGACGAGCTCAACATTGTGGCATGACCACCACGTATAACTTCATATTTGGGACAAGATAGGACTATTGAGCCTCGGCTAGATAAGGCCTACTACCTAGTAGCCATGTATCACTCTCTTTTCTCTTGAGCTATACAAGGGTGAGGTAGAGCAATGTAGAAGCGGATCTAGGATCCTAGATTCATGATTCGAGATGCAGACTTATTTTGTCTTTTGTACCACAAGAGACATAGTGGGGAACTAAGAAATAGTTAGTCTAGAACTCTCACTAGAACCAAAAGAGAAGGGGGAGCTAGGCGGTCATAGAGCTCATTCGATATATGAGCATTTAATGTTCGTTACCTATGATATCAATAATCCACCATATACAAATAGGACTCATGGTATTATGCATCTTGCAGTCCGATAGCTAGGCAACAATGAGGATCCACATGCCTCCAGGTTACACCCCTGGTCTATGCATCAACTCTCTCTCTCTCTCTCTCACCTACAATACACAAATATCGTACGATGATAAATATATATTAAAAATTGTCTTTCATCTGACTATTCTAGCACAAATTAGACTCTACACTTATGATTAGACATGGATTAAGTGCAATTAGGTACATAGCTGGTCCACACATTTGCACTCATGATCCCTGATGAGAATAAGGTCAATCTCAATGTATATTTTGTCAGAGTATTATAAGGATGAAACTCTTTTGGATTGATTACAACTCAATTTAAATTATAGAGTTAAATGCCTATGAAATAAAAAGAATAAAATTATATATTAAGAGTGATGGTTTCATTCATGTTTTGTTTTATTTATATTCTTTTAAAACGACGTCATAAAACTATTTGCTAAGAATAGCCTAATGGTTTTTTATGGTTCCGAAAGTCATGAGGCCTTCGGCTCTTCTAATACAACCCCTTTGCACTTTGGGAGAGCCGGTGATTGAAAATATACACCATTCCTTAAGCATCTCCAACTAAGTGCCTCAAAATAGTACCTTAAATTAAAATACTACATCATTTAAAGTGTAATAGGCACTAAAAACAAATTGGGCTCCAACAGTTAAACTCTAAATCATGTATTTTAATAAATTATATTATTAGGAAAGAAAAGGTTAAGGATGATGTAAAAACAAAAATAGGACACTAATATGTGGTGTAGTATATTTAAGTCACTTTATGCATGTTGTGTCCTATATTTTTTGATAAAAATAAAATAGAACAATGTTAGAGCTGTTTTTTATGAGTTGAACAATATATTTCAAGAACTGTTGGATATGTTGAAAATGCGTACTATATTTATAAATTCAAAAAAGTTTTGATTCTTTTAGATGCACTGCTTACGTAATAAAAAAATATATAGAAAATATAAAATATCTTATAGAATAGAATGATAAACGTGTTTAATAAGAAAAAAATAGTTTAAATAAACCGTATTTCTACAATACGCTAAAAGGCCTAGAATAGATAGAACGCAGTGACATTTGGGAGTAGAATCGGCGAGAGGAAACAAAAACACGTTCTGGCGAGAAATAAATGTACTGGTAAAATATTTGTACTAATTATGAAATGGCTACCCTTTGATCATCATCACGTATGGAACCAAAATCGGTAATTGTTTAACAATATCATCACGTATGGTAATAGTTTAAATACTAGGATCCCGGCCAGTGCGCACAGCTCGCGTCGCGTCTTCAAAAGAGTGAAACTAATCCGCTGCCGGCGTCATCGTTGTATCCAAAGCGCCGTGCTAGATTCCACTCCACAACTACAACTAGGCAAGGCCCGCACACGCCAACCACCCTCGTGTGCGTGTGCGCGGGCAGACGCCAGCCGCAGCGCCATGGACGTAGAAGCGCGCAAGGACGCGGCGCCCGCGCGCGGCAAGGCGGTGCGCCGCTTTCTGGTAGCACTAAACTGCGGGATGCTGGCGCTGGGGGCCATCGGCGGGCCGCTCCTGAGCCGCCTCTACTTCAGCAAGGGCGGGCACCGGCAGTGGCTCTCCGCGTGGCTCGAGACCGGCGGCTGGCCGCTGCTGCTGGTTCCCGTGGCGGCGTCGTTCGGCGCCCGGCGCGCGCGCGACCGGGGCGCCCCGGTGCTGCTCACCCCGCCGCGGATCCTGCTGGCCGCCGCGGGCCTCGGCGTGGCCACGGGCGTGGACGACTTCGTCTACGCCTACGGGCTGGCGTACCTCCCCGTGTCCACCTCCGCGATCCTGATCTCGACGCAGCTGGCGTTCACGGTGTTCTTCGCGTTCCTGGTGGTGCGGCAGCGCCTGACGGCCGCGTCCGTGAACGCCGTGGCGCTGCTGACGGTGGGCGCCGTGGTGCTGGGCCTGCACGTCTCGTCGGACCGGCCCCCGGGCGTCACCAGGGGCCGGTACTGGCTGGGCTTCTCGCTGACGCTCTGCGCCGCGGCGCTTTACGGCCTCGTCCTGCCGCTGGTGGAGCTCGCGTACAGGCGCGCCGCGGGCGGCGGCCGCGCCGTGACGTACGCGCTGGTGGTGGAGATGCAGCTGGTGATGGGGTTCTTCGCCACCGCCTTCTGCACCGTAGGCATGGTCGTGAACAAAGACTTCCAGGTGAGTCCCCACGTGTTGCTCTCGCCCGCTACTCCTACGCAGACCACCCTCTCGTCGAGTAGTTTCGCTGCTTCTACGTTTTGGTATCTAGCTCCAAGTCCCAACGAAGCGATAACAAGAAACAACCAAACTACGCTGACGTAGTCGTAGATAGATGCCCATTTGCGATGGTTCATTCAGTCAACTCTTGGTGGCAAGATTGCTGTTGGAAACTAGGAATCGCGCCATTTCCTCCTGGTTTTCCGGTGTTTTGAATAGGGCCTTAGCGCGATTTTCTGCGTCATCTGATTAGCATGCACTAGAATTCGCGTCTTTGCTTGACCGTTTGTTTGGTTTGTTGTTCTACCAATTTGGATCACGAGAATGAACAAGACAAGCCGCTTTCTTCGTGACTCCAATCGACCACAGTGGATGAGTGGAAAGGGGCAGCGACTCGTGCCTGTGGCGTCCGTTAAGAGGCTGTGGCTGTGTGTTCGGTTTCTTTGCGCGGATCTCTATCAATGTTAGTGGTAAAATTCTTCACATACTCTACGTAGAGAGGGACAGAGAGAAAAGGGCGCAAAGATGTCGACTTCGTTGCAAAGGAATCAAAATTATTGATGGTGCTTCCTAAGCGAGATGAGGCGGCGGCAAAGATGACGGCCGGAAAGGCAAATAAGCATCCGTTGAATCCCTCCACCTTTGATGGTCATGCCATGCAATAGTGTCCTGTCCTGATCACACTGCCTTTTTCGTCATATAGAGTAGAAACTTAGATAAACTTTTGCCCTTTGATTCTGAACTGAGAGAGTGTGCGCTGTGCTGTGCCTGTGCAAGGCATGTACTTGTACTGTACCAGGGGGAGACGGTAGTGTAGTACTGTAGTGGGTGACGACTGACGACCATGGGTTTCCCAATGACTACCGCCATTGTTGCTCCCTCGAGATGGCTTTATCCCTCGAGATTGTACTTTAGGTGAAAAAAAAACAACCGTATCTAAGACCTTTTAATGGACCAAATATGTCTAATTTTAAAAGTTCGACGACCGAAGATACCTGGTTCTAAATTTAATAGTTAAATATAGACTTCTTCGTTCATAAAACATATGTGTCTATTTGTATGTTTAACACTATAAAAATAGAGGTCATATATTTTATTTATTTATGTTGTTCTTATGGACATAAGAGATAAAAAAAGAAGGTTGTGATAAATAGGGGTAATTTGGTCCATTTGTATGTGAGGTAAGCAATAAAAGAATGCAAAATATAGATAGAGTGTTGTTTTCTGAATTAATTTGGTAAAACAAGTGCTATTCTATGAACTACTTGAAATCGGATGCTATTTCGTGAACGCCGTCTCAAACAAGTGCTATTTCATGGATTCTCCCCATGGTAAAGAGGACGGCGATTGCTATCAGTCATCAGAAATTCAGAACCTTTGTTCTCCCTGCCTCCTCAAAGCAGGACATCGGTTCACTGACAGCCATGCCTCCTCAAAGCAGGACATCGGTTCACTGACAGCCAAGACGCGCGAGATATGACACTAAGATGTGTTTAGTTTATAGTGACTAATTTAGTTCCTTTATTTTATTTTATTTTAGTCCCTAAATTACTAAATATTACTCAATACGAAAAATGTTAGTTTCGGTATTTATTAATTTAAGTACTAAAATAGAATAAAATAGAGTGACTAAAATTAGTCTATAGAAACCAAAGAACCCTAAATCAGTAGAGCATGCAAAAAGACGGATCACCAGCACGCACTAGGACAGACTCAGTGGGGGCCCTTGCCCTTCATCACGGGTTGGGTAGTGCCATACTTCCATCAGCGAAAGGTGACGATGATGGTTGTAGAAAGCATGAACAATGAGTGACTGTGCACTTGGCAGTTCAATCTTTGCGTCCTGATGGCAAAAAAGCTGATCTATATCCATAGACTTTTGCTGAAACCTCTGCATATCTATCTATCTATCTATCTATCCATTCGTCCGATAAACCAAAGCCTTACACTCTCCTTTATTTCTTTCTTCCTGTGATGGCGCGCGCGTGCAGGCGATCCCGAGGGAGGCGAGGCAGTACGAGCTGGGGGAGGCCCGGTACTACATGGTGCTGGCGTGGGCGGCGGTGCTGTGGCAATGCTTCTTCCTGGGCGCGGTGGGCGTCATCTTCTGCGTGCACACGCTGCTGGCGGGCATCCTCATCGCGGTGTTCATCCCGGTGACGGAGGTGGCGGCCGTCATCTTCCTGCACGAGAAGTTCAGCAGCGAGAAGGGCGTGGCGCTCGCGCTCTCGCTCTGGGGCCTCGCGTCCTACTCCTACGGCGAGTGGAGCCAGGCCAAGGCCAAGAAGGAGAAGAAGAGCGAGGAGGACGACGGCGAAGTGGCCCAGGCTGTCCCATGATCCGTGCCCCACACACACAAACACAATGGTCTGCCCCGTTGTACTCTCTGTCTGCGTGTATGTAAATGTTTTGTTGACTAGCTGAGTGCCCGTGCGTTGCAACGGTAATATATAATACCAGTATAATACGATAACTTATATACAAAATATATGTTATATTGTTATGAGAAAATGTTTCATAATCAATTTGTGATTCTAACCATACATAAATTTTGTTATTTTAATCTAGTTGTTTCACCACTACATTGCAACCATCAGTATCATGTAGACTTTGATATATGCCACGATTTGTATGGTGTCATCATTGGAGAGCACGTTCCACACATGCTGGAAGAAATTTCCTCGTACATCGTTAGTCATCAGACACACACCAGCATACGCTCTTGCTTAAATAAAAAGGTAAGTGTGTGTTTGCGAAGAGAATTAAAGACAGTCTGGCGCAAAAAGCTACCCTGAGGGTGGCGAGGATGACGAACTGGTCACTGTTATTGATCCTTCTCTGCGTCACCTCCGACGCTAAGATGATGCCACAATCCTCGATATAGTAGTCGTCGAACGCGCGCGACATGACGAGTACCTATGACTCTTGGTTGGGTTGTCAAACAAAATGCACCCCCGGCTCATCAGCGAGGTAGTACCCCTGGCCGTTGCACCACCAGATGCGCTACTCCACTACATACATCATGTTCGAGGACACTCACACAACGTCAGCAACGTCCATCGTCCTAGCGCACAAGAATTCATGTCCGGTCAGTAGCGACTTACGTGGTAGGTTGGGCTTTAGGTGGACGATGAGCTGGACGACGTGATGGCGTCGTCGTCGGATGCGGTGTCCAAAACAACCCGAGAGTCATCGACGTTGGCGACAACCATGAGGCCCCCCTGCTTAACGATGGACAGCGTGGTGCAGCTGCTCTGGACCGCGTCCAAGTGGTGGCTTCGCGGGAGCTTGTCATACACAACGGCACATGCGACCACGTAGGACTGCTTCTAGAGGACGAACTGACAGTCGCCAAGCTTCTTCTCGTCATCGATGAGCGATGCCAACGCGAGTGCCTCCTGCTCATGGTGTTTGCTTGGGGTTTCAAGTAAGAAACATGAATTCATGCTTGGCGTTGGTTTATGAAAATGACTCACAAGTCTGATCTATGGAAAAAATATTACGAAGAAAAATGTCACGCATGCAAAAAAGAGAATTTAAGTATAATACATTATTCAAACAAAAGAAATTGCATGCAAAGCTCTTCTTTAAATAATATTACCTCCATCCAAAAATATAATTCAAGAATCTTGGTGATACTTATTTACTACTACGCATTGTGCAAGGGTAGCAAGTTAGCTTGGTGAGAGATGTAGTAGATGTGTTTTCTGTCATAGATGTAGACATAAATACACATGTGGTGTAGCAGTAGCTACTCTTGGCCTTTGCTTGAGAGGTCATAGGTTCAAATCCCCTTAAGGATATGTGTGTTTTTTTTAGTTTTAGCTAGACGTGGGTTGTACGGGGGAATGGGAATGAGAATGAGAATGAGCTTTACGGGAGGGGGGAATGAGAAAGACAAAACAGAGGGGGGAATGAGAAAGACAAAACAGGATGTTTAGTTTCTAGAGATTAATCTTTTGTCTATTTATTTTTATTCTATTTAATAATTTAGATATTAAAATAAAATATAAAAACTAAATATTAGTCAACAGAAATCAAACATCTTTTCGTCACCTGCAGCTATGGGCATTGGATGGTGCTCTTCTGCTCATGTCCAGACTGACATATAAAGACCATCTCTTCAACCGCCCCTCTTCCACCCCCAACCCCCCCCCCCCCCCCCCCCCAACCCCCCACCTTCCGGTCTCAACCACGTAAAAAAGATTTTTAATATTATTAGTGTATGATTGAAACTGTTCTGTTTTAATGCCTTTTCAACTTCGTTCTAATTTTTTTCAGCTACAAATAAGCGTAACTCTACAAACCTAGTTAAAAAATGAAGTTGTGAGAGCACGTAAGGAAATACTAGTATACTACAAACAACTATTTTTTTTATAAAAACTGTTTTTATGATGAAGTTTGTGAATGTCTTAGATAAACCTGCGGTGTACTAGCATATTTGTGTGACGCCCCTCGGAAGCCGTATGGCTAGCAGCTCCAGCTGCTCTCCTGCCTTGGAAAATGTTACGTAGTTCCGAAAAGAGAAAAACGACATGGGAAGGTCAGAGAATATCATTTGTTCTCGTGTGCCGATCTATGACGGTCGAACGGATTTGGGCCTGTTTGGTTTAGTTTTTTTCTGACCAGTTTTTTTGAAAATCTGGCTGTGGAGAGAATCTGGCTGTGGGAAGAATCTGAGTATCATTACGATTACATGTGGAGGAAGATAAAGTTGGTTATAGGACTTAGAATCTAGAAAGTGACGGATTCCTACTAATACAACAACTTAACCGATTATGTGTTTATGTTGATTTTGGATGGTTTTTGCCCCAACGAATTTTATAGAAGCTGACTAAAAAGCTGAGCGTTTGACAGTCTGCAGCAGCTTTTGGTGGCCAGAAGCTACCAGAAGCCGAAACAAACAGGGCCTTTGTCGAGGGGTGTACGCAGAAAATGGGTGGGCCATGTAGCTAGGGATAAAAACAACGGAAACAAGCGGAAAACTCCCTCCCGTATTTTCATTATCACAGTTTTCTGAAAACAGTAACGGGATAACGGAAACAGTTGTAAGATATATGAGTGCACGAACGAGAATGTAAAGAAAATGGACGGTTAACCAATATAAGGGTCTGTTTGGTTGATATGTGACTGTGAAAAAAGCTGTTGTAGGCTGTAAGCTGTTAAAAAGCTAAAAATCGTTTGGTTGAAACCACTAAAAGTCGTTAAAAGTTCTTTAATATATGTTTTCACAGTTTTAATCCGAAAGCCACTAAAAGCAGATCCAGGGATACTTTTAGTTTGACACTGCGAGAAAGTCAAATTTTAGAAAATAAAAACTACTTCCTGGATCCAGAACTTTGGTTTGACTTTTGGCTTTTATGGGACAAGAGTCAAAGCCAAAAGCCAAACCAAACACACCCTAAGTCTGTTGTTGCGGCTGCATGCCATTGGTTTAGTGATGTAGAGAAAAGGCTAACAAATGATATTGGTACTTAGTATAGTTGATCACATCCAACATAGCATCAAGATTTATTCTAGAAAGTGTCTGTATGGCAGCATCTGTTTTGGTCATTCCAACCTAACAAAATATATGAACCGAATATAGTCATGATTCGATTTGAATTACATCCTTGCAGTCATACAAAACAGTGAACATAAGTACTTCAACTTGAAAAATGTGTTGGTGTAAAACAAACAACCACAAGAGGTAAGACAAACACATAGCATATTGTCCTAAAAGCACAGTTGTTCTGGACAAAAGAACAACCTATTCATGTTAGGGAACTGTGGTATAGTCATACAACAATTGGCATCCAATTTCATATCTAGTGTGCATCTTCGCAGCAACATTACCAACCCTACCTATTCTCTGTAAATCAGTGGCAAATCTAGCCAAGAATGTTGTTGGGGTCATTGCGATCAACTTCTCTATATGATATAATAATTTTCCAAGTTTAACAATGTTTTATTAAAGAAATCACAAATTTTATCAGGATCGACTTACCCCCGATAAAACCCTCTAGATCCGCACCTGCTGTAAATATAATGACAATGAATCAAAGTTTTTCTCCAAGTTGAATTTCCCCATCTGTATGTGCTAAATTATCTTTCCATGTATCATGTGATGAAGCTACAATTTGTCTTATGTTTTTCCACATATGACAATATAGCATATTAGTATATCATAGATTCACAATGCAAAAATATCCTATCTAATTTAAAATGTGATGAAAACAGAAATATCCCCGGTCAAACATGGGATACCTCAAATATGGGTGGGAAACACTCTTAACCGTTTTCGCTCATGTTCCTTATCAACCCTACCCCCGTGTTTTTGCATTTTCCGGAAATAGAAAACAATCGGTATAAAATAGGAATACAGTAAAGAAAGGGACATGATTTTTTCTGTTCGTTTTCATCCTACATGTGGCAATGTGGTAGTCTTTTTTTTTGAATTGAGGTTTTACCCAATTTTCATTAACGAATAAGAGTTTTTAGAGAAATTAATTATGCATAAGAGCTGATCTCACGCAGAAGTCCATCCACCAGTTAAGTTCTTGTTCGGTTATTCACATTACTCAGGGATTGAATAGGATTGGAAAAAATTAAGAAAAAGTTTGACTTGCTTCGAATTTAAACCCACCCAATCCCAGTGGCGGATCCACAGTGAGGGCAAGGTGGGCCATGGCCTCACCTCAAATTTTATAATCTTCATAATATGGTATAGGAATAGGAGCCACTAAGCCAGCCGCCAGCCATCCATTCGCTATTTCGCCAGGAAACCAAAACCGTAGCGGCCGCAAGTTCCGCCATTCGCCCAGGCGCCCAGCCAGCCGGCCGTTTCGCCGTTCGCCCAACGGCCAGCGCAGCGCCCTAGCCGGCGAGGCCAGGACCCAGCCACGAGCCACCCAAGACCCCCAAGTCGTCCATTGCGTGTCGCACGCCACCCAGTCTGCACCCAGACGGAGACAGTAAATCCTTTGGTCCTTTCGTTCTGTACTTTTGTTCCATGCCTAGATCTGCCTCTGTGCTCGCCGCTTAGTCTGCCTCTGCACTTGCCGCTCGGTCGCTTAGTGACTTGGTCCTACAACAGCGTAGTGATTTAGATTTATAGAGCCGATTTGGCCATTTGGGGCAACAGTCCATAAGTCCATTAGTGAGCGCAAGGTGTTCGGCAAAATGCTCCAACCCATAGAATTCAAGTTAACAATTGGTCAACTATTGTGTTTTATCGGATATTGTTTCAATGATTTTTTAGGCCTTTAAACCTCACAGAAACATTGGGTGAACCAAATGAGAAGGTTTTTTCAGCCACTTTCAAGAGGCTCTGGCACTAGTGCTAATAATAATGTGAATAACACACCAACTGTTGGAGGGACGTTCAATCCGGATGATATAGTTGCAGATCCCGCTTTAAGGAGGCAAATTTATGAATATGATAAAGATGTCCAAGACCAAGTGAGAAGTGCATATGTTCTGAATGGTCCATGCCAACCAAAGGGTTTAGATTTCCCTCGTATATAGTATGGACAAAGTTCAAGGCCTTTTAAAGAGGAATGATATGACAAGTATGATTGGTTGGAGTATAGTGAATCAAAAGATGCAGTGTATTGCTTTTATTGCTTTATTTTTAAGCAAGTAGTGAAGGGTGATAAATATGAAGCTTTCACTAAAGTTGGGTATAATAATTGGAAAGATGCAGTTGAAAGGTTGAAATCACATGTTGGTGGTGTTAACAGTATCCACAACAATGCTAGGTTACATTTTGATGATTTTAACAACCAAAGACAAAGCATATCTACTATCATGTCTAGTGCCAGTCGTGAGGCTGAAGACCTTTATAAAATTCGTTTGACTTCTTCATTAGCTTGTTCAAGATTTCTTTTGATGCAAGGTTTGGCTTTTCGTGGTCATGATGAGTCATCTAGTTCGTTAAATAAGGGAAATTTTCTAGAATTGATTTATTGGATGAAAGATAAAATTAAAGAAGTGAGAGATGCTTTTGAGCATGCTCTAAGAAATTGCATTATGATATCACCACATATTCAAAAAGATCTTGCAAAGTGTTGTGCTCAACAGATCATAGAGAACATCCTAGGAGAAATAGGAGATAGAAACTTCTCTAATCTTATTGATGAATCACGTGATGTTTCTGTTAAAGAACAAATGGCGGTGATATTGAGGTAATAGTACTTTCATATTTTATTTGCATATTGTAGTTTCATATTTTATTTTCATGTTGTATTGCCTAGCTAACTAATTTTTTTGTAGGATAGATATGTGAATAATCAAGGCCATGTGATGGAACGGTTTCTTGCGCTCAAGCATGTCAAGGATACTACATCAGAAGCCTCGAAGGAAGCTATTTTTGGCCTTCTTGATCACCATGGATTATCTATATCCAAGATCAGGGGGCAAGGATATGATGGAGCATCGAATATGCGAGGTGAATTTAATGGCTTACAAAGAAAGATACTTGATATTAATCCACATGCCTATTATGTTCATTGTTTTGCACATCAACTCCAACTTGTGGTGGTTTCTATTGCTAGTAGTGCTTGTTGCCAATCAGTTCATGACTTCTTTGAGTACATTCACTTAATTGTCACCACCACAAGCTCATCTTGCAAGAGAAGGGATGCTCTAAAAGAAAAACACCACCAGAATATTTTAGAAAAACTAGAAAGGGGTGAAATTTTATCTGGTAGAGGTGTGAATCAAGAAACTAACCTTGCTAGACCTGGTGACACAAGATGGGGTTCACATTATTTAACATTGCTTCGATTAGAGACAATGTGGGACTCAGTATTGCATGTTCTTACCATTGTGCATGAAGATGGTCGTGTACCAACACAGGCAGCGGGGTTGATTGAAAAAATGGAGAGCTTCAAATTTGTTTTCATTTTAAAATTGATGTTGAAAATGCTTGCAATCACAAATGAGCTCTCTCAAACCTTGCAAAGGAAGAATGCCAACATTGTTCATGCTATGGAGTTGTTTGATGTTGTGAAAACTCGAATGGCTACAATGAGGATAGATAGTGGTTGGGAGTCATTCTTTCAAAGCGTGAAAGAATTCTATGCTCAAAAGGGTATTTCTGTGGTAGATGTGGATGAAGATGTGCCTATTAGAGGTCGTTCAAGGCGAGATGGCTTCACAATCACAAACCTTCACTACTACCGCACCAAGATATTCTTTATTGTTCTTGATAAAATCAACACTGAGTTATGCCATCGCTTTAATGAAGCTTCTAGCGAGCTGCTTGTTTGCTTTTCTTGCCTCGATCCAAAGAACTTATTTTGCGGTTTGATATAGAGAAACTTGTTCGACTCAGTACTCTATATGATAAGGATTTTTCAGTTATTGAATGTGCAATGTTAAGAGAGCAACTTAAGACATACATTGTCCACGTGCGAAGGCATGCTGCTTTTGGTACTTGTGAAGATATTGCATCTCTATCTATGAAGATGGTTGAAACTAAAAAGCATCTTGTGTTCCCTTTGGTTTTCAAGCTAATTGAGTTGGCCTTGTTATTACCCGTCTCAACAGCAAGTGTTGAGAGAATATTTTCGACAATGAACATCATTAAGAGAGAATTGTGTAACAAAATTGAAGATGATTGGATGAATGATTTGATGGTTTGCTATACGGAGAAAGAGATATTCAAATCCCTTGATGATGAGACTATTACTAGAAGATTCCAGCGTCTTAAAACTAGAAGAATGCAATTGCCTTGAGTCACAACTACAAGATTGACAACTTAGTGGTATATTCACTACACTATTTACATCAATGTACTTTTCTTGTATTGATGTTCATGTAATATACATCTTTTCTAACTGTAGATTGGATTTTTGTTGGTGATTTTGGTGCCGCAGATTAAGAGAGAAATTTCAGTATGCATGTTATTATGAAACATTTATAATATTATTACTTAGCCTCTATATTGTCATCATAAAACTAGTTTTATCTTGTGAGTTGTGATCTAGTCTAGTGATTTAGCTTTTATAATGTTGCTCCACCTATAATTTTATCCTGCGTCCGCCACTGCCCAATCCTACTCAATCCACATGAATTGAGAGCTAACCCAATAAGCCCTAACGTGTCAAACAGCAAAACCGACCAAAAGCGTAGATAGACGCTAGAACACCTAACTAACACAACACAACAACACTGTATATCATTTTCGGCGGCCGTTGTTATTTTCGGCGGCCAGGAGGAGGCCGCCGAAAATAAGAGAAGAATTTCGGCGGCAGAAGTAGGCCGCCGAAAATAAGGTTATTTTCGGCGGCTTCTGACACGGCCGCCGAAAATAGTCTTATTTTCGGCGGCCTACGTCCTGGCCGCCGAAAATTAGGTATTTAAAAATAGCCGGTTCCTTCTTCTCTGTTCTGTTTCTTCTCTCTCCGCCAAATTTTCTCGCCGCCGCTAGTCCTGGCCGCTCATGCGCCGCCGTCGCTCGCCCCACCGCGCCGCCACTCGCCGAGCCGCGCCGCCCCTCGCCCCGCCGCGCCGCCCCACGCGCTGCCCCGCTCGTCGCGCCGCCCGGCCCGTCGTGCCGCCCCCCGCAGCGTCGCGCCCGTCGCGCCGCCCCACCGCAGCGGCGCCCCCGGCCCGCCTCGCCGCCCCAAGCCCCCGCAGCGCCGGCCCTCGCCCCGCAGCGCCGGCCCCGGCCCACCACGCCGTTCGACGCGCCTGCAGCGCCGCCCGCCCGTGCCGCCGCCAAGCCCGACGCCTTGCCAGCCGACGCCATCGACGCGCCGTCGACCACGCCGCGCTCTGCCCCGTCCCGTCGACCTCGACTCCCGTCAACCTCGCCTTCATTAAGGTATTTTATTTTGCGTATTTTATTTTATATTTTCGGTGGCCTTTTATTTAATTGCCGTCGAAATTAGTATATTTTTGTAATTGTGTTTGTTGATTTGTGCGTTTGATTAATATTATTGATTAGTGCGTATGTGTTATATGTTTAGGGAAGGCATATGTGGTATATGTGGAATGTATTAGTGGTATATGTGTTTGTTGATTAGTGCGTGTGATTAGTGTTATTGTTTAGTTCGAGGCATATTGTATATGTGGTATATTTGGTTTAGTAAAGACATATGTGGTATATGTGTTATATGTGGTTCATTCTTATATTGTTTAGTGGCAGCGAGGTCATGCTGCCGAATTTTTTTTGGTCCTGCTAGCTTGCTGTGGGTTTAGAACCTATTCTTGCCTATACATATATATAGGACCGAAACCATTAACGTAGTTGAATAATGTTTTCACGATATGTTTCGGTTTAACAGTCTCAGGCATGGCTGAAGATCGTGCATGGATGTACAATGGCTGGAGTAGAAATGGACGTCATTCTGATGAGTGGGTAGCCAAGACCAAAGATTTTGTGGACCACGTATTTTCGGCGGCAAATGACTTATTTTCGACGGCAAATGACTTATTTTTGGCGGCTTCTGACCGCCGAAAATGTCTGTAGCTGTTGTAGTGCAACCAGACAAGTTTTCAGTTTTGTCCATCATCCCTCGGGTCATCGAGTCCTGTACTGCATTCCCATCGGTCCCGAATGTGCTAGCATTATTGGGCCGCGTTTCAGCGGCGTTTGGCGAACGATACGGCACGACAAATGGCCCACGTCCTCATACGCCTCACGTGCCCGGGGAGGCTGGAGCTGCTGACTGCTCCCATGACATGTCGCCGCTACACTAAACACCCACCATGAAACAAAACGCCAATCCAAGCGTCCACGGCAGATATTGCAGGAGCCAGCCTGAAAACAAAATTGCCGGCAGAAAACGCTCGAGTATATAATCAGCAAGTCGATCGGGTTGTAGACGAGTGGGACGCGCACGCTAAATCCCGGTACCCAAGACGTCAAAAGCAGAAAAGGCATATCCTTTCGTGCATCTCGCCGATCGATATATAATAACATGCTCGAAACTCGCACATTCGTCCGTGTCCATCCCGGCAATTAACGGCACACGCACACCCTTCATACGCCAGCTCGTCGTCTCATCTGATCTCATGGAGGTGGAAACACCGGCGCAGGCGCAGGCGCAGGGCACCACTCATGTCGCCCAGATGACGATAAGCGCCGGCACTACGACGACACTCCGCAACCCGCTCCTCGTCGTCAACTTCGTCCTCATGGTCGTGGGCTCAGCGGGCGGCCCGCTGTTCCTCCGCGCCTACTTCCTCCACGGCGGCGCCCGCAAGTGGCTCTCGGCCTTGCTCCAGACCGCCGGCTTCCCGCTCCTGCTCGTGCCGCTCTGCGTCTCCTTCTCCCGGCGCCGGCGCCGCCGCCGCCCCCGCCGGCCCGACGACGGCGCGCCGGCGAAGGCGCCGTTCTTCCTCATGACGCCCCGCCTCCTGGCGGCGTCCGCGGCCATCGGCCTCATGACCGGCCTCGACGACCTCCTCTACGCCTACGGCCTGGCCTACCTGCCGGTGTCCACGTCCTCCATCCTCATCTCCACGCAGCTGGCCTTCACGGCCGCCTTCGCGCTGCTGCTCGTGCGGCAGCGGTTCACGGCCTTCTCGGTGAACGCCGTGGCGCTGCTCAGCGCCGGCGCCGCCATGCTCGGGATGAACGCCGGCGGGGACCGCCCCGCGGGCGTCTCGCCGGCGCAGTACGGCGCCGGCTTCGCCATGACGCTCGGCGCCGCCGCGCTCTACGGCCTCCTGCTCCCCGCCATGGAGCTCAGCCAGGCCCGGGCGCGCGCCGGTACTGCCGCGGCTGTCACCTACACGCTCGTCATCGAGATGCAGCTCGTCATCGGCCTCACCGCCACCGTCTTCAGCGCCGTCGGCATGCTCGCCAACCATGATTTGCACGTAAGCTCTATTTTGGCTGCCAGCTAGCTCTTTGTTTCGCGATTCCCGGGCACACCCCAGCGCTCTCTCCATCACTACCATATCTGCACTGTACTACGACGTTTGCGGGCACAGCAACCATCTTTCTTTCTCGGAAACTTTTGCCACTCATGAGCCCCCACCTAGCATATATTTTGCATATCCACAGTCGGCGATGCCCAAAAATCACCTAGACAGACAAGACAGTTGTGCCAAAATTTGCAAAAATTTAAGTAGCGTTTCTTGGAACAGTACCAAATGGTCCCTCGGCCCTTGGCAGCAGCCAGCATAGCAGCTAGGAACGGTCATCGAGATAGTTTCCGCGTTTTCAATGAAGTAATGGAGTGAGCTCCTTTTGTCATCCTCAGTGATCTCATCAGTAGAGACTACTACACGTAGTAAAAAGTTTAGTCCACAAAAGACAGATATTGTAAACTACTGGTCCACTTAGGAATCGAACCTTTTAATTATAAGTTATCCATAAAGCTACCTGCGCTTGTTGTTGAGCTTGTGTGCACCATTGAACGCTTTTGTTAAAAAAAAAACAAGAAACGTGTGGAGATCAGAGCACGTTTTTGAAAGACAGACACTCAAACAGTGACGTAATAATCAGTTCCTAACAGCAGCAGATGTAAGTAGAGAAAGACAAAACAGTAAACTCCCTCATTGGATATTGCAGATTTTCACTTTGGATTCAGCAAGTTGTATAGGCTACGATAACGCAGTCATGGATCGATACTCCTAGAGTCCTAGTATATATATATGCTTGTATTCTTTCTCGAACCGGGAAGCTAGCCCTAGGAACCACAGCTCCAGTTGTCAGATCGCTACGACTGCTCGCTCACGCTGAAAAAAAACGCAGGCAATCCCCGGAGAGGCGCGGGAGTTCGATCTCGGCCGGTCAGGCTACTACCTACTGCTGGCCGGGTCAGCCGCCACGTACCAGTGCTTCTTCCTCGGCACCATCGGCGCCGTCTTCTTTGGCTCGGCGCTGCTCGCCGGAGTGGTCATGACCGTGCTTATCCCGGTCACCGAGGTGCTCGCCGTCGTGTTCTTCCACGAGCCGTTCAACGGCACCAAGGGCGTCGCCCTCGCGCTCTCGCTCTGGGGCTTCGTCTCCTACTTCTACGGGGAGGTTCAAACATCCAAGGCGCACCACCACCTGCCTGACAAGCCAACAAATGTCGAGCGCTTGGACCCATAGATGATGGTGATGTGGCGTTCCCGGGAGTAAGTTTTCACTCCGTATTTGAGGAATAAGCAAGCCATATCAAATCATATTATACAACAATCTATATAGGGGAGTATGGATTTTCTTGTACAGTCTAATGTCTCCCATGCATGGACCTATATAGAGCATACTATGTATGTTGGTGTATATGTACTTAAACAAACTTGACCATGCAAAGGTAAGATTAATCCTAGCCATTGCATCAAAAGGATGACTTGGAAGGACCGGATCAAGCAACCTCAAGAAGCTGAATGGAAGTCAATAAAAATATTTGCACTCGGTGTAACTTAGGCTTGTTTCCCAATATTATACCCTAACCTTTAAAAAAAATGACACACAAGTGATGTGGAAAATTTTCTAGGATATACACGACTCCAACGAAATAAATGGATCGCAAGACAAACATTGAAAAGTCTGAAACGACTTAAAATTGGGCCGCTAACTCAGACTGTTTTCAACATCTCGAATTTTAGTTTTAGAATGCAAAATCCTAAAATTTTACATACACTTTTACAAAGGAGTTTTTACGGTGTCCACAAAATTTTGAACTCAAACGGATTTAAACTTCAAAGTCAGATCAAAAAACTCGACCTTGACTTGGAGTTTTATCAAAAGAGCAAATCTATTAGAAAAATTATCCACAAATTGGATCAGCTCATACCAAAAGGTTGCAATGAATCTAGGACGGTTTCTAAACCATAAATTAACCCCAACACACTTCCCAAACAAGTGAAGACAATGATCAACTCAAAACTCAAACTAGAGGGGTTGGGAGTAAAAGAAAACAAATCAAAAGCAAATACCATCAGATTTGATACGAAATGAAAAGCCAAGAGGGCAACATGTGGTTATGACCACACTTCATCAAAACTCCATAAACTTAGATGATGAGGTTCAAGACATCTAAAGATCACTTAGCCGTAATGAGTAAGAAGAAAATTACAAATAAAGTGATGGAAATGAAAATGATAAAAGAGATAGCTAAATGATCCAGTCCTCCCCTCCAATTTATAGAGGGGTGTTCCTCATTTCTAAACTACCCCTAGATACATAGAGTCGTGATGTCAGATCCCATGAGTAGTGGCCTAATACCCAACACAATGCAATCTCTCTAACTCTCCCTCAGCCCAGTAGTACCATGCCTGGTCCTCAATCTATCTCACTCAATCTCTCATAGTTGCACAAATGGGCATTGGGACAGACAGTGAGTCACTGTTAAGGATGGCAAAATTTCTTGTAGGGACAGGGCATGTGGGGAACCGCTCCGTTCGAGACGTAGACATGACCAATTTCTCATCTACGAGTAGAGATGGCCAAACGGGCCGCCCGGCCCGGGCCCGGTGAAGCCCGGCCAAAAACCGGGCCAGGCCTGCTGAGCCAGCGGGCTTAATTTTCTGTCCAAGCCCGGCCCGCAGCGGGCCTAAACGGGCCGGGCCGGTCCGTTTAGCCCGAAAAAACGGGCCGAAAAGCGGGCTAAACGGGCCGGTAAGCACGTTTTAGTGTAAAAAAACGGGCTTAACAGGCTTAGAGGTAAACGGTCCGTGCCGGGCTAGCCCGCCGATCCTAGTTTCCTGTCCAAGTCCGCCCGCTTATTCTACCGTGCCGGGCTCGGACCGGGCCCAAAAAGCGGGCTTCGTGTCGGGCCCACGGGCCTCGTGCTTTTTGGCCATCTATATCTACGAGGGTGGCAGGGTGAGGCCCGAAATAAACAAGGTGGGGATGGGGAATAATTTTCCCCGGTGAGGCTGTCTCCAACAATGTCCTCTATTTTCATCCTTTATATCCGTCCTTTATCATCTCCTCTAAAAGATTACATCCTCTATATCTCCTTCATGTCTAACAACGTCCTCTAAATCATGTCCTCCATACTCAAATACCTATATTAGAGACATTTTTTAATTTTATTTTTTGTACATACGTATTTGTCATACTCTTAAATATATTGTACATATTTTAGTTTTGCTAAGTCGGTTATTTAAAGTATTCAAACAGATAGATGACCGTTTAGAGAAACTATATATATAGAGAATCTAGCAGCGTCTTCTAAATTTAGAGTACCGTTTTGAGGCTTCATTGAGAACTCAATAGCCATGAAATCAAAGTTCAACCCAACTACCACTATATATATATAGTATATGTATTTAGAGTCCTGGACTCTGTTTAACTATTGGAAGCCCCGACCACCCACCGACCAGGTGCGTAGACCGCACCAGACACGTTTTGGCTTATTGTACCTAACTGCTTACGTCAAATTATAATACGTGTTATGCTAATTTGTGTATCAGTTTATACACTTATGGTATGCGCATGTTTCGGGCATCCAGGCCCACGAGAAGATTGTGTTCCCGCAATCTAGGCAGTCGTACTAATCCCCATACAAATATTTGTATTACGATGTTTTATGTTTCCGTTTACAAAACAGTAATCCACGTGTCGGTCTATGGGCCTTCGCGTAGATTTCGCCCCACAGATTACATGTATCGGGCCCACGATTCCACCCACGAGCACGCAGTTATTCAGCTCACCTCACCCGCAACGCACGCGGTGGCCGAACCCTAGACATTATCGCTGTCGTCGCCTTGTTCTTCTCCACTGCAGTGACCGAGCCGCCTTAGCTCCACTGCGGCGGCCAAACCCTAGAGATTCTCGCCGTCGTCGCCTTCATCATCTCCAACGCAGAGACCGAGCCGCCGTCACCTTCAGCTTCTCCACCGCAGAGACCGAGTCGCCGTCGCCTTGGTCTTCTCCACCGCAGAGGGTCCGGAAATCGGCCGGTCTTCATTCCCCTCCTCACACTGGTAAGTCCTCCACCGCCATCTCCTTCATTTTCTCCGCCGCATTTGTGTTGTCGCCTTCATCTTCTCCACCGCAGAGAGACTTCGTCCTGTTCGCTCAACTTCATTTGAAGGAAGCACCAAATAATCGCATTGGAGGAGCTGTTATCAGTAAGTTCTAAATCTCTAACATTATATTTGATTCGTTGATTTTGTTGTTGTTCTACATTTTAGTTCGACAGCTTTCATTGCAATTATACATTTTGATTTTGATGCAGCAAACATATGAGCAAAACACACATAGTTGCATCCGGTTATTCAGATTGACCATCATTTGATATATACATTTCAGTTATTGATCTGCATGTCATATTTACACAAATTGTATCATAAATCAGTGTCACCTTATAGTAACTCAATCGTTTCATATATCAAAAAACAAATCAGCGTAAATTCATTGTTAATTTAGCATAAGCCATTTAGGGCCAGTATGCAAGAAAGAGCCCAGATGTCGTATTTGGTAACCTAATGGTCATTTGTGGTTTGTACGTTGTCGTGGCTTACTACATTAATTTGTTGTTGCATATGTGTAGATTTTTTTTGGTCCATAAGATTGTATTTATACGTTTTATATGTATATGTGTTGTTTGTTTTGGTAGGAAAATCATACATGAAGAACGTAGACCGACCTCCGTCTAATCCAAAGCGCATTATAATTCAGTCTACTCAAGAGTGCTTTAGTGTCGACATACCCCGTGTTCCGGCGAATACTGTCAGTCACAAACCAATGCATGCCAGTGACGAGGACGATGACTTTATGCCAGTATCAAAGAAGCGTAACCTTGATAGCAGTCCTCCAAAAATCTTGAAGAAGATCGTTACAAAATGGATGAAAGCAGTGGATCCCCCCTCCCCCAACAGGTTAGAATTGATGTTCAATGCCAATATATCATTTTCTGCGTGAAATTATGTTGTACTGAGTTGTGAATTAAAAACTGAGTTGTGATTATGCAGATGTAAATGTTTACATTATTCATTGTTACATTTTTACAGCAGAGGCTTAATGTTAGATGCAATCCCCAAGATGTTATAGTAAGCATTCAGATTTTAAATGACAGACAACGTCAAGCTATTGCATGGAAGGGGTTCTCCAGTATACTTGATATGAGAGTTGATGCACCTGGCAGTAGATCTCATTTATCTTGGCTGATGGAAAAGCTTGATCATAATGATATGATAATTCGAGCCGGCCCAGGGAAGGAGCTAAAAATTACAAAGGAAACAGTGCACCTTATACTGGGGTTACCAAATGCCGGGGGAGGAAAGCCATTAGGAATTGATGAAGCTGTTGCTGCAAATAATTTAAGGGCTGAACTTGGTTTATCCAATGAAGAATTCGGTGTTGCAGCTCTACAAGATCGTTTAAGGAAAGGATTTGACGATGATCTAAGCATCAGATCCTTCTTTCTGATACTGTTCAATAGGTTGTTGTTCCTTACTGCAAGCTAGGGAATAACTAACCATGAGGTTCTTTTAACTGAAGAAATGGATCGTTTCCACGAGATGGACTGGTGCCAGTTCATATTCAATGATTTATGCCAAGCGGCCAAGAAGTGGCATACTAGGAGCGTTACCAATGTTTCTACAACCATTTACGGATGCTCCATCATCATTCTTGTAAGCATATCACTTTTTTTGTTTGTTTTATGTAGCCAAATTTTTGTATGCAAATATCATCTATATTAGATTATGATTTGTTATGTGTTACAACGATTCATGTTATGCTTTTGTAGCTGTACTATCTGGATCATCTTCATGACTCAACTGCACCTCAGAATAAACGTGGAACACCACGCATAAAATATTTTGATAGGAATATTATTCAAGCATTGACAAGAGCTGACAAGGGCAAGATACGCCAAGGACAAGAACCATTTGGGCATTGTTCGGTATTTTTTTATGCGCATCTATTATATTTTTTATCAATTTATTTTGCCTTATATATGGTACATGGATAGAAGTAGTGTCGTTTTAATGTACAATTGAAACTCCATTTTATATGTGTGTATCAGTTTGTACTCCATCTTACACGCCTTTTTTTAGTTCCGAAGCAGCACAGAAACCTGCTACACAGTTGTACCACCCGTTCAATCACAATTTAAGGCAAGCTTTTATTTATATCTTTTTTGTCTTAAAATTTCAACATAATGTTCAGTTATACTTTATACATTTACTTAATAATATTCATTTTACAACAGTATAAGAACAGGACAAACACGTTTGATGTACCGTGTCCTGACCCATGTGGCCAGCACACCATTCATATCGAACTCCCGCTCATCAGAGATTTGATATCAAACAAGCTGAACCAGCTTCCATCCCGCCACCGACTGGGATTCATAGAGAAGATGTCACATTATGACACGGAGGTTGGCAAGGCTTGTTCAGTGATCAAACAAACTCTTCACCAGATTGTTGAGAAATACAATCTATCTGATGTTTTTGGCGAGTTAATTGATGAGGTCCTCCATGCTGAGTCAGAGGAGAATGAAGATGGCTATGATGTGCAGCAACCAACTAAAAATCAGATGATATTCTTCACCATTCGGCAGGTTAGTCAGTTTTATGGTCTTTACATTACTGTAAACAGTTATACAAACATTTTTAATATCGTTATGATGCCATTATTAAATAATTTATTTATTTTGCTTAAATGTTACGTAAAGAAGGATGTACGAGTCTGGCCACTCAAACTGTACCGGATATGTCTACTCCAGCATCCCAGCATGAGACGCAGTTGACAGACACACTGTACATGAATTACTGTTAAGGCAACAGCATATTCGTGTACTATTACAACGTTGCCCTGATGAAGTTGACATTGATCCACTGGTTCATACAAATATAACAAAACAGACCAAAACACCTACAACCCCAGTGGTAATGTTTTTTTATTACTTGTATTTTCCTTGAAGGTTTCTATTCATTGTTTTCTTTAAATAGCATATAACCCATTACATTTTTGTCAAGGTCAACATGGTGACGCTGGCAAGAACATGTCTAGCAACACAAACGTCACTCCTCAAGCAACACTAGAATGCACATTCAACATACCACATACGGAATCTTGCTCGCCGATATTTGATGTGACGCCGTAAATAAATGTATGATTACTCCCCCTCTCTGTTTTTCTATATAATTAGTAGTGTACTAAACATCTAATCAATTTCTACCATAATTGTTAGTCTCCTGTAAGTGTCCACCCGGCGGCACAAACAAATCTCCCCGACAGTGGCCTATGTTTTGACCAGACTCCATCTGAACATATCAGCTCAGTAATATACATTTTTATTATAATTGCCAAAATTGTGCAGAGATTGAAGTCTATATATCATATACCTTTTTTTAGGTTTCTGTTGAAACCGAACCAGATATAAACACTTCTCAGGTTGACCAGGATTCACATGATTCAGATATGCAATGTGTGTTAGCTCTACGTGACTACTTGTGTGGTACGCAATCTGACAACAACAGGTATAAAGTCGACTAAAATTAAAATTTGTTGATATCCTAGTAGTTGTACGCGACCTCCCTAATTGTTAACAAAATTTCCACAGGAACATAATAGACTATGGTGAATATTGTGCGACATGTTCTGATATATATGAATCTTTTGCCAACGGGAAGTGTCTCAACAATGTGTTCATGCAGTGCTTCATTCTATGTGTTGATGATGATGCCATAAATCAATAGCCTTCCATGAGTGCCAACAGATTAATTCTCGACGTTAATGTTGGGGTAAACTATCGTAACATACCTATACCATATTCATATACACAAAGGTATCCCATATATACTGACTCCATTCATTTTGTTTATTGCAGTCACTACTGAACTTTGAGGAACAGGAACGGCACAGCCGAAACCCATAACCTTTTGATGAATCTGTCCTACACACATTTCTCGACAATACATTGCCCGAGACAGACGAATTGGATAAATGCAAAGCGGTAACGATCGTATTACAATTTACTAACATAATTTATGTTAAATGGTACATATCACATCTTCATGCATAATCATATATGTTCCTGTCACCCAGTTTGTAACATATAATAAAAGAGGAGAAATTGACTCCTTTATCTATATGTGTGTTATTTCTACTTACCATCATATGTGAACACCCCACTTACACAATTAAATAAATACCCCAAAGACACCTAAATAAATCTTGCATCATGCTGAGTTTTTACTTGATTGTGCATTGTGTTTAATAAAATAAATGTGTCATTAACAACATATCAATGGATCCATAAAATAAAATTTAAACTCTAACTTGAAAATAAAACCATGGAAATAGAGGAGAGAAATGAATATTATTCAATATAAAATAATATTATAACTAAATAATTTCATCATATGTTGATGTGACCAAATTGCATGGTTAACACGAATTCGAATTTGCACTTAAGCTGAATTCAAAATTTGAATTCAAATGAATTATAAATAAAGAAAAACAAAAAATATCAAAATAAAAGGAATGAGGATCAGACTCGCATGGGCCCAAATCAGTCACTCGGCCCATTAACCTTCCCCGCGCGGCCCAGCCGTGGATTCCGCGTGCGCCTGGTGTAGTTGTGCGCCTGACAGGTGGGCCCGTGCGCAGTCACACGCCCTCATCCCATTGTCTCTGCCACGCGGGCCACCATCGTCAATCGTTCTGAAGATCTTCCCCGATGGCCCGAGCTGTTGCAACTACCCCGCGTGATGCGGCCGGAGAGGAGCTGGGGCCGGACCTTCGCTACACGATGGACTCGTCCGCGCCCTGAGATAAATTCGTGGCCGCTGGGGTTTTTCGCCTCACAACGCCTAGACCAATCACCCAAGTCGCCGCCATTAGCCACTCCATCGCGCAGCTGGTTTCCGCCGCCGCCGCCATCGTAGACTCGCATTCCGGTCACCGGTTTTGCCTCTGTCGATGGTCAGGGAGCTTTGCCTCGATACGTGGGTTGTGTCCGTGGCATCGTCGCGCAGTTAGGAGCTCCAACTGCGGGCAATTTCGCGACGACATAAGTACTGTGCGGCGGATCCGCCTTGTGTCGTGAGTGGTGCTCCTCTGCGCGTCGTCCGTGGTGAGTCTGCCCCAATCTATTCGCCCTAATCTCCGCTGCGTATAACGTTCTTCGTATCAGAATTTGGGGTGCTGCGCCATGGGTGACGGGCGCGGCGGGCGGAACGCCGCCGTGCGGTGTCTCTGTGCCGTCGGTCGGTGGGGCGAAGGTAGCAAATAGGTTATTAACCGTCGATCCGTGAATGTGCGGTTCGGATCTATTGTAGCCTACCGCTCGGTTTGGATTGGCGTAGCCGTCCGATCGTGATCCAGTGGCCCCGATTACGTAACGATTCACAACCCCGCCGGTTTAATCTGGTGCACTCACATCTAATCCAACGGCTCAGATCCTAGCTGTTGGGGGCCTTCGTCCTTCGAAGGTCCTCAAAAACAAGATTTGACAATATTTTCCAAGTGAATTATATGAACAGGTATTCTCGGACTCAGATTGTGAACATGGAGTGCGGACAGGACGAAGCTTAAGCCAGACGAAAGGAGGTTGATGAAGGACGGGCTGGTTACCATGCTGTACGAAGGATGGCGCGCAGCCGAAGCTATGCGCAGAAAAGCTTCGTCGCGATAGCAGAACGGGGAACCGACCTAAAGATGAAAAGACTACTTAGGCCTTGACAGACTCCCATAGGTCATTAACAAATGTAATGGACATGAATGTAATTTTACATGGGCTGCGTCTCACGCCTATAAATAGATGAACAGTACTTCCGTACTGTTCACGCTGACTTGGCATTTGCTTTCGCGTCATCCTTGTACCTTTGCCTTCCTGCAATCCGAAGGTACATTTGTAATTTGAAGTCATTTCTATTGTTACATAATAATAAAATAGAAATGACATTGTGATAAAATTTAAATGCTTACATCACTTTTTTATATTATGCATAAGTTCTTCGTCATAACTTATCGTGCTTACGAAGATATATTGTTTATGACCTTCGTCCGGAGCACGTTATATCCCGAAGGGAAATAATGTTTCAAAGGACGAAGGACCTTGTCATTTAACACTTTTTATGTTGCCTTGTTCTTAATCCGAAGCATTTGAGAACAAGTCACCAACATTGGCGCCCACCTCCGGTGAACTCACTTCCACTTTGAGTTTTTTGAACACCTTCGGAAGCCATATACCCTCGCTATGGCGCCGAAGAAAGCTTCAGCGACTGGGGCTGCAGCACTGCAACCGCTGGACCCCAACCAGGAGACCGTCTCTCTTCGGGAGGCCCGAAGCCAGAAGAGGAAGGCCGTCAGCCCGACGCTTCAGGAGGATGAACTAGACCAAGAGATCAGGGATATGGAGATGCTTCATCAACAGGTGCAGAGGAAGAAGGAAAAGATGGCCAGGCTAGCTGAGCTGCAGAGGCAGATAGACGAAGCTTCTGAAGAAGTTCGCCATCTTACTCACGATGAGCAGAACAGAAGGCCTCAACAAAAAGACCTTCATCAGGAGGGCTTCTTCAACGAAGATGACTGGTATGACAATTTCCATCATGGAAATTTTGTTTTCGATGATGCTTCTCCCCTGTCCGCTGAGCTGCAGGCTACACCTTGGCCTCCGTCCTACAAGCCACCCCAGCTTCCCATGTTCGATGGCCATTCAGACCCGAAGCAGTTTTTGATGAGCTACGAAGCAACAGTGTCTTCGTATGGTGGCAATGCTGCAGTCATGGCAAAGTCTTTTGTTATGGCTGTCAGGAATGTTGCTCAGACCTGGTATTCCTCCCTTCGACCAGGAACGATTACTTCATGGCAAAAGCTGAAGGACATGTTGTTAACCAGCTTTCAAGGGTTTCAGACGAAGCCGGGTACTGCTCAAGCCTTGTTTCAGTGCACTCAGGATCATGAAGAATACCTTCAGGCGTATGTCAGAAGGTTCTTACGTTTGAGGGCGCAGGCACCAACGGTGCCCAATGAAATTGTCATCGAAGCCATGATCAAGGGGCTTCGACCTGGACCTTCAGCTCAATACTTCGCTAGGAAGCCTCCTCAGACTTTGGAGAAGCTACTCTAGAAAATGGACGAGTACATTCGTGCCAACAATGATTTTCGCCAAAGAAGGGAGGAGGCTTTCAGATTTTCTGAAATGACCAGGGGCTTCGGAGGAAGATTTTATCCGAGGCATGTCAGGTCCATCCACAACTCTACTCAAAATGATGATAAGGGGAGTCAGCAGAACAGGCCGCAGTGCTCCTCACAGGCTTCGGGGCAACAGCAAAGTTTCTTCCGGCCACCAGCTCCAAGAGGCAGAAGTGCCAGGGGCTTCGGCGGAAGATTTGGAGATCAACCAAGGAAAATGTTTTGCTTGTTCTGTGGAGAAAATAAGGGCCATACCACCAGGATGTGCCATGTTACAATCCAGAAGCAAAAGGAAATAGCCGAAGCTGCAGCGCAACAAGCTCAGCCGAAGCAGGTCATGCATACTGCTTCGTACCATCCGCCTTACATCCCACAATACATAGACAACCATCCTGCAGTTTCTGTAGCTTCGGCAAGTCAACCTCAAGCTTCCTGGCAACAGCCTCCGCCTCCACCTCCACTGCAACAAGGCCAACAGCCAGAAGGGAGCCAATATGCCCCACACCAAAGGGACTTCAGAGAACAATCCAAAGCTCGCACAGTCAATAGCACTGTGCCAGAGTCGAAGCACATTTATTGACACATATCCTACCTTTGATAGCAGTCTTTTCTATTCAGTTCTATTTTCTGTGAAACAAAGAACATTGTTAGTTTTCATGTAATAATTTTGTTGTTTCCCACGAGGAAAACCTATTTTTCTTCACAGGCTTAAGTTGCTGAAGCTTAAAAATTTGCGATAACAAGGAGGACCTTCAAATTATTAAAAATCCTTCGAAGCAACAGAAAGTCGTTCTAAGGAACGCAGAGTAAGTTGCTGAAGTCACAAAAAGCCGTTCCAAAGGGAGCGCAGTGTAAGTTTTCTGCTCAAAAGTCGTTCCAAAGGGAATGCAGAGCTTACAGCGAAAAGTCAACGCTGATACCGCCAAAAGTAAAAGGCGAAGAAGCTCCAAAGACGTTCCTAAGGGAATGCAGAGCTTACAGCGAAAAGTCAACGCTGATACCGCCTAAGTAAAAGGCGAAGAAGCTCCAAAGACGTTCCTAAGGGAATGCAGAGCTTACAGCGAAAAGTCAGCGCTGATATAAAAAGATTGTGTGTTTCACGGGGATATGTGTGTATCTTCGGAATCAAATTCATCTACATAACATAACATCATCACATCATTTTGCATAGCATAAGCATCATACATCATATTGCATATGGCAAAAGAAGGGAGGACAGTATCAATCTTCGGCAGAATGCTTTGAGAAAGTAAAAATCTTCGGAATATAGCTTCGGAAAATATTCTCACGAAGTTTGGATATTTTTCATCAGAGCGCTATGGGTTTTGTGATGCATAAAAGTTTTTCTATCTTCACGAAGCATGAAAAGAAGGGAAGGTGTTTTTTCGCCGAAGGCTTCAAAACGGTACGTATGTAAAGTTTCATGCATCGTAAAGAATTGAATAATGAAAAGAAACTTATATATTACATTCAAATGTACAAAATATTACATAGATCACATTTCAAATGTTTTTTCTAATACCATCTAGTCTTCTCTTAGTACTACTTCGGCAGCCTTATTTAGAAGTTGTTCAACAACTTTATCCATGATAGCTTCGGCCATTTGTTTAATTTCGTCATCCTCTTTCGTGTGAGGGTCAGCAGACGATCCAGTAGGTTCTGAGGGAAGGGAATATGTCTACATTACTATCACAGACCGCGAACAAAGTTTGAAATAAAAATTACAACACAACAAGAACGACTAATTAATACCTATTTGCCCTTTGGGCTCTGTACTTTTTTCGGCAACTTCTGTCACTTTTCTAGCATCATGGATGCCTTTTTCACTCCTTTGAATAATTTCTTGCGCCATTTCTCGGCCGCCGTTGTCCCAGATATCAGTAAAGAATTTACCGCCAACCATGCTTGCTTCGGGCGAGGGGTCTTTGATGTCTTCGGAGGACAAGGCAGCTTCGGACTGAGCTAAGGATTTTACATGCTCACAACCTTTCTTCTCCAAAACAGTAGCAACTCCTCTGGCGCCCGAAAAAGCGCAGATGTCACCGCGGCTACTCAGGATTTCCTCGAAGGCCTCTGCTTCGTGACTGATCCAATCCAGTGGGCCTTCGGGATTGCCTCTTGAGAAATTCTCTTCACTAGAAAATGCGCCAACGCTGGCGAAGCTGGATTTTATCTTTTTGACGCATTCAATAGATTTAACATAGCATTTCCTCTGGGATGCACGAAGCTCCTTAACACTTAACTCTAAATGATTGGCCAACTGATCACTAAGCTCTCGTTTTGTTTCTTCAAGCACACGTTCCTCTTTAGCTCTAGCTAGCTGTTTCTGAAGATCTTTAATCTCACGTTTTTGGGCTTCGGCCTGGACCTTTGAGGCAGCTTCGTCCTTTTTTACCTTGTCTACCAATGTAAGCAGAATTTTATCCTTTTCCAGAGCTTCGTTTCTCAGTTTAATAACTTCTGATCGTAGGTTGTTGAACGCAATTTCATAGCTCTCATCTTCGGCACTCTTTTGTGCTCTTAATGCGTTGCTTAGGATTAAACCCTATATGTAAAAAAGTTGGTATAAGAATAAAAGAATGAGTTACGAATTAAAAAAAATTTTCAAGCGCCTAATTCCCATACCTTTAGGCTATTGTACGCAAGATTGTCCGCGAGATCCTCCTTCGTCATAGCACATAATCCAGCTTCGAGCTTCGGGAACCCCATACTTCTAGCCATCTCCCGGCAGACAGATAATTCTTTGTTATCAGGGAGGCAGTATAGGAAGTCATCTTCATTTGTCCCATTGAACACTACTGCCCCCTTCGGATATTTTAACTCTCTAGCATAGTGATTTGCTTCATAAGTCTCTTCTTCAGATAATTTCTTCCCCGAAGCATGTCGCACGATGTAATCGCATATGTTGGAAGGAGCTTCGGGGGCGGCAGTGTCAATTTCTTCAACCAAAACTGGTTCTGATATTTTCATTTTTTCGGTTTCCAAAGATTGTTCCTTGGTGGGCTCTGAAGGCCCAGCTTCAGCTTCAAGTTGCTGCTTTGAAGCTTCAGTAGACGCTTCAGCAAGTTCAACAGTCTTCTTTGGAGTTGTGCTTGAAGACTTAATTGTCTCCAAGACATCTAGCACGTTCACCATTCTTTTTCTTTTTGGGGTCACCGATGGGCCCTTTTGATTTTTTATTGTTTCAACATTTGCTGAAGGACTTAAGATTTCCAATATTTTTTGTCCATCAATCTTCGGTTTTTCTGCCTTCTCTGCTGAAGGCGCTTCAGTTTTTTCTTCTATCTTTGGCACTGGAGCTGGTTCTGTAGCTTTAGTGGCCAAAAAGACTTCACCAATAAATTCAGGCACTGTGGCTGGCTCAATAAAACGTGCCCGGTGGGTGAGCACCTTCATCTTTTTTCTTTGCGGCGCTGGCTCACTAGAAGCACTTGTGGCAACTTCTGTTGCAGGAGAAGTATTTTTTCTTTTGCGGCCCGGCACCGGATAATGGTAGTCAGGGTAGACAAACCCGATTGCATCAAATACCCGGTTGAGCCTTTTCTTCTTTCGGCCTCCGAAGGCTGCCGATAGTGCAGTGTTCTCGGCCTTCGAATACACCCCAAGCAGTTCGTCACTTAATGTTTCAATGCTTTTCAACCAGTCGTCATCAGGTTCAACAAACTTATCCCCGTATTTGAATGTGTACTTCAGTCTAACCAGTCCGCCTTCGTCGGACTCTTTGATGGTCTCCTTCGGCATTTCCCACTTTCCTGCAAGTGGCCACACCCTGAAGGCAATATGCTCTTGGACCAAGTCCCTTGTCCCAATAAAAGAGCAGATTATGCCGAAGGCTCTTTGGCATTCCTCGGCTGCTTCATCCATTTCAACCTTCGGCCTTCGAAGTCCGAAGCGTTGCCAGATGGGGCGCATAATGATACTCTTAACATCTTCCTGCGCTGTTAAGTCATTCTTTACATAGAACCACTCTGTCATCCAGGCTCCGGGCCACCTCTTCCGAAAGGTTGGCACAGGGCGGCTTGACCCGGAGCGGGCACCGAAGCTGTAACACCCAAAGTTGTTGTGATATTGTTCTTTCCCCCAGGGCTTCGTCTCATATAACAACTCATGAATGTTGCAAAAGCTTTTAGCATTTGGTTCTAAACCTTGGCTTTTCACAGCCCAGACAAACATCCCCATTCTTATGATAGCTTCGGGAGTAATTTGATGAAGGTAGACTTGAAATGTCTTCAGGACTTCGACAACAAAGCTGCTTAGGGGGAATCGAAGCCCAGCCTTGAGAAAGCTTCGGAAGATTACGACTTCATCTTCTTCGGGAGTGGGAGAAGTTTTTTCTCCAGCATCAGCCCTCACAATAGATATATCTCGAAAATATCTCCCTCTCATATTGTCAATATGACTCTGCTTAATAGTGGTTTTCCCGAAAACCGTGTGACTTGGTCGCCATGGTCGATCTTCGGACTCTTCCCCACCACTTTCTACATCATAACTGTCGCTGTCACCAGTATCTTCAGACAAACCTTCTAGAATCTCCTTGGTGATTTTTTCCGTATTGGTCTCTGCCATCGCTATAAGGAACCCCAAGTTCTTCTCTTCGTCGAGACTCAGCTTCATCTCAGTAGGGACCTTCTTATCTTCAGACATCTTCGGAAACACTAAAAAACTGTTTTCAAGGCCAAAGCTTCAAAACCAAAAGATCAGCAAATCTTAGTGCGCAAGAGCTAAAAATTTAGTGGGCGGAAGCAGATGGCAAGTGAGAGTACCAAAATGAATTTGCGGTATGATCTTATTTATACGCCCAGTGCGTTGAAAATCGAAAAACCCCGCTTGTCAGTGAATGTTGCTATTCTAGCAAAGGGAAGGTGTTTTTTCGGACCTTCGGCTTAAGGCCTTCGTCCATATCGCAATCTGAATTTATCATTAACAAATTAATATTGCGAGGGGCTACTGTTGGGGGCCTTCGTCCTCCGAAGGTCCTCAAAAACAAGATTTGACAATATTTTCCAAGTGAATTATATGAACAGGTATTCTCGGACTCAGATTGTGAACATGGAGTGCGGACAGGACGAAGCTTAAGCCAGACGAAAGGAGGTTGATGAAGGACGGGCTGGTTACCATGCTGTACGAAGGATGGCGCGCAGCCGAAGCTATGCGCAGAAAAGCTTCGTCGCGATAGCAGAACGGGGAACCGACCTAAAGATGAAAAGACTACTTAGGCCTTGACAGACTCCCATAGGTCATTAACAAATGTAATGGACATGAATGTAATTTTACATGGGCTGCGTCTCACGCCTATAAATAGATGAACAGTACTTCCGTACTGTTCACGCTGACTTGGCATTTGCTTTCGCGTCATCCTTGTACCTTTGCCTTCCTGCAATCCGAAGGTACATTTGTAATTTGAAGTCATTTCTATTGTTACATAATAATAAAATAGAAATGACATTGTGATAAAATTTAAATGCTTACATCACTTTTTTATATTATGCATAAGTTCTTCGTCATAACTTATCGTGCTTACGAAGATATATTGTTTATGACCTTCGTCCGGAGCACGTTATATCCCGAAGGGAAATAATGTTTCAAAGGACGAAGGACCTTGTCATTTAACACTTTTTATGTTGCCTTGTTCTTAATCCGAAGCATTTGAGAACAAGTCACCAACACTAGCGTACCTCTTCGACCGAGAAGTTTTACATAAGAGTCCCTAAGTTTCTTTGGAATAGAACCCACCGTCCTATTACCCTGTACTCTGTGTCTATAGAGTCTTACTCCGAGCCCCCTAGATTTCTCTGGACTTGGCGCCCAGTCCAGAGCTCATTTAAATATTATAAGTGAATTAGAAAATTGAATATTTAATATGAAAATAAGTGCTAAAACTTGTAAAATTCATAGAAATTCCATTTTTAATCCAAACTGAACCATTCCAATTTCTAAAATTTTGTAATTTTATTATCTACCACTTAGATCCTCTGTTTTGTCATGAAAACAGTAAGAAAATTAATCCCTCATTTAATCCTATTTTACACACATAAAACCTTTGGAAATTCATATCTTAAAATCCTATTTTACACACAAAAATTATAATTCATGTTCCTAGGATTTTATTTTAATGTGTAGATTATTACTGTGTATTTTGTTTACATGTTTGATGTTATGTTGATTTTCTCTATATACTGTGCTTGTTTGTATTGTGGCGAGTAGAAGAGCCCGTGACTGAGGATCCTGGTGAGCAGCAGATAGAAGTAGCTGAGCAGGAGCTCATTGAAGGCAAGTTGTGCCCTTGAGCACTTTTTACCCAATAATGTTCTTTAATATCATTTATTCATGCATAGGTTAATTTTGATGGGACCCAATAGGTCACCCTAGATTGTTTATCTCATTACCTTGTTTACCCCTGAATCACTTGGGTAGTTTGCTATTGCTTTACATGGTTTTGGGATAATCATTCATTATATCTATGTTCCAATTCTTTTGTTATCCTAATTATGTTCATGTCAAGATCATTAATGTTAATTGGAACATAGACCTTAACTTGAGAAACACGTGCCACCACAAGGGTTTAATGGGACGCCCTTGGCTGACTAATTAGGAAAGCTAGTGGAAGACTACCTTACCCGAAAGGGGCAAGGGCAGTAGGGGAGTTGCATGCAAGGAGGTTCTCGGGTTGATTTAGCTGCGATGGCGGTCAGACGGGGGATTCTTGCAAGTGCTCTTCCCATAAACTGTAGCGGGTTTTCAGAAGCTAGTGGAACTTTGTAAAGGCCTCGTAGTGTTGTCCTGCCTCGCCTCCTAGGTAGAGGTGTATGGGAGTCGCGATCCCTTGGCAGATGGGTAACATGACTTGTGGGTAAAGGGTACAACCACTGCAGAGTGTAAAACTGGTATACTAGCCGAGCTCACGGTCATGAGCAGCTCAGGACTCTCTGATGATTAAATTATGGAACTTAAATTCAATTTTGTCATTCGCATATGCATGGGTTTATTATTAATTTTGTTCTATTACTTTATTTAAGGTTTGATATTTACTTACATTTAGTAACTGCTAATAAAATTTTGACCAATTACTTAAAAGCAATGCTCAGCTTTAACCCCTGTCATTGATTAGCCTTACACATCACATGAACTCCCACCTTTGTGAGTTCATATCCACTAGTTCTCCACAACTTGTTGAGCTATGATCATGTGCGAGCTCACCCTTGCTGCCTCACACCCCCCCACAGGAGAAGAACAGGTGGTTCAGGAGGAGCCGCAAGGAGAGGAGTTTGATCTGATCTAGGTGGCGTTTCTCAGTTGACATTGGCGCCAACGACGATCCTTAGTTCATTTTATATTTATCTTTTATTTTGTAATAAGACTTCCGCTATGTAATAAATACTCTGATTATTGTGACATTTATCTCTATACACTCTGTTATTATATATGTTGTCTTCTTGGCGCATGTATGAGATGCATCTGGCTTTGTTCCTTAAAACCGGGTGTGACAGAAGTGGTATCAAAGGAAATGTTGACTGTAGGACGAAACCTAGATAGAAATGGACAAAACCTTTCCCTACTTACCTTACTCTGATTCATTCTATACTCATCTCATCTTGATCTTGTCTCACCTTTTGCTATTCTACTCTGGTTACTCTTATCTTTTCTACTCTAAGACAAGATGGATTTCACACCTTGGAATCCTACCCCTATGACATTTTTAAGAGATAGGAGACCTAAGAAAAAAATTAAAACTATTTTCTCTATTTAAAAATGTTGGTTGATTGTTCTGATGATAAATGTCTGATTTGCTTCTTTGATTGATTGAAATATTACATATGGACATCTTAGCATGTACCACCATAAGGTAATGAATTAGCTATGGTAGGTAAAACATTAATCTGCTTAGTTAATAAATCCCCCAGAGTAACCTGATTTGTAAATACTTGCCTTGTCTACTACTCTCTCTTACTATATGTATCTAACTCAGATGGTCAATACCAGGCGGGGTGGTGGAATTGATTTGCCTCCTAATCGACACACTCGGTGGATATATAGACGACCCCAGCCACAGCCAACAGAGATGAATCCTCCTAATCCTCCACCAGGCGGAGTTGATCCACTGATTGCAGCTCAGATGAGGATGATGCAACAGATGGCGGACACCATGGCAGATATGTGTGCTTAGATGCAGCAAGAATGCCAGGAGATGCGCCAGGAAAGAGAAGAGATACGCCAGGAGTTGCGCCAGGAGTGAGAGGAGATACGCCAGGAAAGGAGGGCGCAACAGCAGCTGCAATAGCAAATGCAACAACAACAACAGCAGCAGCAACAACAACAAGTACCACTGCCTCCACCACCACCACCAGTACCACCCCGAGATAAGCACCGAGAGTTCATGAGCCATAAGCCACCAACGTTTGCAAGCTCTCCTGACCCACTGGATGCAGATGATTGGCTGAAATCTATGGAAAAGATGTTGAACATTGCTCAGTGCACTGACCGAGAGAAGGTTTTATATGCTTCTGGACGCCTGACAGGTTCTGTTGCTGATTGGTGGGATTCATATACTGCCGCCCACGATGCTGCTGATACTATTACTTGGGAAGAGTTCAGTACCCAGTTCAGGAATTATCATATACCAGCTGGATTGATGAAGATTAAGAAGAAGGAATTCCTATCGCTAAAGCAAGGAAGCATGTCAGTTAGTGAGTACCGCGACATGTTCATCCAGTTATCCAGATATGCCCCTGATGAAGTTGCTGAAGATGAGAGGAAGCAGGAGCATTTTATTGAAGGACTTAATGGACCTCTACAGTATGCTCTGGTGGCACATACATTTCCATCATTTTAGAGGCTGCTTGATAAGGCTCTAGCTATTGAACACAAGCGTGTTCAGCTAGGAGATTTGAAGAGGAAAGCTATATCTTAAGGACAAGGAAGCAGCAGTGTTCGTCCTCGCTACAGTTCATCGCAGGGTACACCAGTTCGCACTGGCGGAGGCCAGCGCCCAGTTCAGCAATCACCTCAGAGGACTCCACCGCCTCGACAAGCTACCCCCACTGGCACCCCGACGAAGTTCTCAGGACAGAGTGCAGGCACCACGTGTTTCAAGTGTGGGAAGACTAGACACTATGCAAATGTCTGCCCACAGAGGATGGCTACTACTCCAGTTCAGAATAGGCAGCAAACTCTAGGTTCTGGCAAGGGATATTCTATTGCCAAGGTTAATCAAGTCAGCATTGATGCTACTTCGGATGGTGCTGACATCGTACTTGGTATGTTTTATGTTAATGCAATTCCTGCAACCATCTTATTTGATTCTGGTGCTACACATTCATTTATGTCTGCTAGATATGCCAACACAAATGAAATACCACTGCTAAATATGAGAAAACCAATGATAGTAATTACACCTAAAGGGCATGTTGAGGCGAATCAAATGACACGTAGATTGACATTAACAATTATGGGTAGAGAATTTGGAGCTACTGCTATAATATTAGAGGCAAGCAGTATAGATCTAATCCTTGGTATGTCATGGCTAAGAAAGGCAAAGACCATTATAGCATGTGGTAGAGGTACCGTAGAACTCACTACCCCTAAAGGAGAAAGATTTCAAGTTAATATTGCAGTAACCACCTCATCCAAACGTGCAATGTTCTTTATATTCGAGGAGTTTGTTGGTGACAACGTCCATGTGGTTAGAGATTTTCCGGATGTCTTTCCAGAGGAGTTGCTAGGGATGCCACCTGATAGAGAAGTTGAGTTTGTTATTGATCTTCTACCTAGAACTGCCCCGATATCTAAACGGCCATACAGGATGTCCGTAGAGGAATTAAAGGAGCTTAAGAAGCAGTTAACCGAGTTACAAGAGGCTGGGTACATTCGTCCGAGTTCCTCACCTTGGGGAGCGCTGGTTCTGTTTGTCCAGAAGAAGGATGGATCACAGCTGATATGTGTGGATTATAGATCACTTAATGATGTTACTGTGAAGAACAAATATCCATTACCCCGTATTGAGGATTTATTCGATCAGATGAGAGGTGCAAGGGTATTGTCGAAGATTGATCTCCGATCGGGTTACCATCAGATGAAGATTAGACCATCGGATATTCCCAAGACGGCTTTCTCGACTCGATATGGATTGTATGAGTTCACTGTGATGTCGTTTGGATTAACCAATGCACCAGCTTATTTTATGAATTTGATGAATAAGGTGTTTATGGAGTATTTGGACAGATTCGTCGTGGTATGCATCGACGATATTCTTATCTATCCAAGAGTGATAGTGATTATGAGGAACATCTGAGATTGGTGCTACAGAAGCTACGAGATAACCAGCTATATGCCAAGTTCAGCAAGTGCGAGTTTTGGATTGGCGAGGTGCCATTTCTTGGTCATATTATTTCTAATGGAGGAATATCAGTGGATCCTGCTAAGGTTAAGGAGATAATGGAGTGGAGAGTACCCACTACAGTTACTGAGATTCGGAGTTTCTTGGGATTAGTAGGATATTATCAGAGATTTATTGAAGGATTTTCTAAGATTGCTAAGCCTATGACCTCGTTTCTGGAGAAGGGCCGAGAATTTAAGTGGGACGAGAAGTGCCAAGACAGCTTTGATCAATTGAAGAAGAGATTAATGTCGCCACCAGTATTAGTTATGCTAGACCTACAGAAAGGATTTGATATTTATTGTGATGCATGTGGCCAAGGCTTAGGATGTGTGCTCATGCAAGAAGGACATGTGATTGCCTATGCGTCTCGTTAGTTACGGAAACATGAATTGAACTACCCCACTCATGACTTAGAATTGGCAGCCGTTGTGCATGCGCTTAAGATTTGGAGACATTATATCATGGGGACCAAGTGCCAAGTATATACGGATCATAAGAGTTTGAAGTATATATTCACTCAGAAGGATCTCAACCTTAGGCAACGCCGTTGGTTGGAGCTTATTAAGGATTATGATTTGGAGATTCACTATCACCCGGGCAAGGCGAATTTGGTTGCAGATGCCTTGAGTCGAAAGAAGCATGTTCATTCAGCTATTGTTGCCCAGCTACCCGACGAGATTGTTGAGGATTTCAGGAGACTTAACCTGGGGATAGTTGCTCATACTTAAGGAGTTACTATTGATGTGGAACCTACTTTGGAGCAAGAAATCCGCAAAGGATAGATTGGTGATGCTAAGATACATGAGATCAAGGATCTGATTACTGAAGGTCGAGGTCCGAAATTCATGGAAGATGAGCAAGGCACTATATGGTTCAAGGACATGATATGTGTTCCTGATATTAAAAGCCTTCGTGAGACTATATTGAAGGAGGCCCATGACTCGGATTATTCTATTCATCCTGGTAGTACCAAGATGTATCAGGATTTGAAGCAGAAATATTGGTGGTATGGATTGAAGAGAGATGTGGCTGCACATGTGGCTATGTGCGATGTGTGTCAAAGAGTTAAGGCTGAACACCAGAGCCAGCTGGACCATTACACTCGTTGAAGATACCCGAGTGGAAGTGGGAAGAGATTGATATGGATTTCATTACTGGATTGCCTCGCACCCAGAAAGGATATGATGCTATATGGGTGATTGTGGATAGATTGACTAAAGTGGCTCACTTTATTCCTGTCAAGACTACTTATAAAGGTACTCAACTGGCAGAGTTATATATGGCTCGGATTGTGTGTTTACATGGAGTACCAAAGAAGATCGTGTCTGATCGAGGTTCACAGTTTACCTCAAGATTTTGGAGAAGCTTTCATGAGAACATGAGCACGAAGTTGAATTTTAGTACAGCTTATCACCCCAGACTGATGGACAGACTGAAAGGACTAATCAAGTATTGGAAGATATGTTGAGAGCTTGTGCCCTTCATCATGGAGGAAGTTGGGATAAGAGTCTGCCATATGCTGAGTTCTCGTATAATAATAGTTACCAGGCTAGTCTGAAGATGTCACCTTTTGAAGCACTATATGGGAGGAAGTGCAGGACTCCTTTGTATTGGGACCAGACTGGTGAAAGACAGTTCTTTGGGCCTAAACTGATTCAAGAAGCGGAAGAACAAGTCCGTATAATTCGAGAAAATTTGAGGGTAGCTCAAACCAGACAAAAGAGCTATGCTGATAATAGAAGGAGACCACTGGAATTTGAAGAAGGAGATTATGTGTATCTCAAGGTGTCACCACTTCGTGGAATGAGGAGATTTAAAGTTAAGGGCACATTGTCCCCTCGCTATATTGGACCATTCTTGATCTTTAGGCGAGTTGGGGAGATGGCATACCAACTCGAGTTACCTGCTAGTCTATCGAATGTGCATAATGTGTTCCACATGTCTCAACTTAAGAAGTGTCTCCGTGTCCCTGAGGAACAGTTACCGATGGAAGAGCTTAGTGTTCAGGGTGATTTGACTTACACGGAGTATCCGATCAAGATTCTTGACACTTTGACTAGAGTTACAAGAAATAAGGTGATAAAGATGTGCAAAGTGCAATGGAATCACCATGGCGAAGATGAAGCAACCTGGGAAAGAGAAGAAGAGCTTCGCATAGATTTTCCCCATCTTTTCCCTAGATCTTCCTAAATCTCGAGGACGAGATTATTTTTAAGGGGGTAGGATTTGTAACACCCACTTTGTAACATATAATAAAAGAGGAGAAATTGACTCCTTTATCTATATGTGTGTTATTTCTACTTACCATCATATGTGAACACCCCACTTACACAATTAAATAAATACCCTAAAGACACCTAAATAAATCTTGCATCATGCTGAGTTTTTACTTGATTATGCATTGTGTTTAATAAAATAAATGTGTCATTAACAACATATCAATGGATCCATAAAATAAAATTTAAACTCTAACTTGAAAATAAAACCATGGAAATAGAGGAGAGAAATGAATATTATTCAATATAAAATAATATTATATCTAAATAATTTCATCATATGTTGATGTGACCAAATTGCATGGTTAACACGAATTCGAATTTGCACTTAAGCTGAATTCAAAATTTGAATTCAAATGAATTATAAATATAGAAAAACAGAAAATATCAAAAGAAAAGGAATGAGGGTCAGACTCGCATGGGCCAAAATCAGTCACTCGGCCCATTAACCTTCCCCGCGCGGCCCAGCCGTGGATTCCGCGTGCGCCTGGTGTAGTTGCGCGCCTGATAGGTGGGCCCGTGCGCAGTCACACGCCCTCATCCCTTTGTCTCTGCCACGCGGGCCACCACCGTCAATCGTTCTGAAGATCTTCCCCGACGGCCCGAGCTGTTGCAACTACCCCGCGCGATGCGGCCGGAGAGGAGCTGGGGCCGGACCTTCGCTACACGATGGACTCGTCCGCGCCTTGAGATAAATTCGTGGCCGCTGGGGTTTTTCACCTCACAACGCCTAGACCAATCACCCAAGTCGCCGCCATTAGCAACTCCATTGCGCAGCTGGTTTCCACCGCCGCCGTCGTCGTAGACTCGCATTTCGGTCACCGGTTTTGCCTCTATCGATGGTCAGGGAGCTTCGCCTCGATACGGGGTTGTGTCCATGGCATCGTCGCGCAGTTAGGAGCTCCAACTGCGGGCAATTTCGCGACGACATAAGTATTGTGCGGCGGATCCACCTTGTGTCGTGAGTGGTGCTCCTCTGCGCGTCGTCCGTGGTGAGTCTGCACCCAATCTATTCGCCCTAATCTCCGCCGCGTATAACGTTCTTCGTATCAGAATTTGGGGTGCTGCGCCATGGGTGGCAGGCGCGGCGGGCGGAACGCCGCCGTGCGGTGTCTCTGTGCCGTCGGTCGGTGGGGCGAAGGTAGCAGATAGGTTATTAACCGTCGATCCGTGAATGTGCGGTTCGGATCTGTTGTAGCGTACCGCTCGGTTTGGATTGGCGTAGCCGTCCGATCGTGATCCAGTGGCCCCGATTACGTAACGATTCACAACCCCACCGGTTTAATCTGGTGCACTCACATCTAATCCAACGGCTCAGATCCTAGCGTACCTCTTCGACCGAGAAGTTTTACATAAGAGTCCCTAAGTTTCTTTGGAATAGAACCCACTGTCCTATTACCCACTGTCTATAGAGTCTTACTCCAAGCCCCCTAGATTTCTCTGGAATTGGCGCCCAGTCCAGAGCTCATTTAAATATTATAAGTGAATTAGAAAATTGAATATTTAATATGAAAATAAGTGCTAAAACTTGTAAAATTCATAGAAATTCCATTTTTAATCCAAACTGAACCATTCCAATTTCTAAAATTTTGTAATTTTATTATCTACCACTTAGAGCCTCTGTTTTGTCATGAAAACAGTAAGAAAATTAATCCCTCATTTAATCTTATTTTACGCACATAAAACCTTTGGAAATTCATATCTTAAAATCTATAACTCCAAAAATTATAATTCCTGTTCATAGGATTTTATTTTAATATGTAGATTATTACTGTGTATTTTGTTTACATGTTTGGTGTGATGTTAATTTTCTCTATATACTGTGCTTGTTTGTATTGTGACGAGTAGAAGAGCCCGTGACTGAGGATCCTGGTGAGCAGCAGATAGAAGTAGCTGAGCAGGAGCTCATTGAAGGCAAGTTGTGCCCTTGACCACTTTTTACCCAATAATGTTCTTTAATATCATTTATTCATGCATAGGTTAATTTTGATGGGACCCAATAGGTCACCCTAGATTGTTTATCTCATTACCTTATTTACCCCTGAATCACTTGGGTAGTTTGCTATTGCTTTACATGGTTTTGGGATAATCATTCATTATATCTATGTTCCAATTCTTTTGTTATCCTATTTATGTTCATGTCAAGATCATTAATGTTAATTGGAACATAGAGCTTAACTTGAGAAACACGTGCCACCACAAGGGTTTAATGGGACGCCCTTGGCTGACTAATTAGGAAAGCTAGTGGAAGACTACCTTACCCGAAAGGGGCAAGGACAGTAGGAGAGTTGCATGCAAGGAGGTTCTCGGGTTGATTTAGCTGCGATGGCGGTCAGACGGGGGATTCTTGCAAGTGCTCTTCCCATAAACTGTAGCGGGTTTTCGGAAGCTAGTGGAACTTTGTAAAGGCCTCGTAGTGTTGCCCTGCCTCGCCTCCTAGGTAGAGGTGTATGGGAGTCGCGATCCCTTGGCAGATGGGTAACATGACTTGTGGGTAAAGGGTACAACCTCTATAGAGTGTAAAACTGGTATACTAGCCAAGCTCACGGTCATGAGCAGCTCAGGACTCTCTGATGATTAAATTATGGAACTTAAATTCAATTTTGTCATTCGCATATGCATGGGTATATTATTAATTTTGTTCTATTACTTTATTTGAGGTTTGATATTTACTTACACTTAGTAACTGCTAATAAAATTTTGACCAACTACTTAAAAGCAATGCTCAGCTTTAGCCCCTGTCATTGATTAGCCTTACACATCACATGAACTCCCACCTTTGTGAGTTCATATCCACTGGTTTCCCACAACTTGTTGAGCTATGATCATGTGTGAGCTCATCCTTGCTGCCTCACACCCCCCCACAGGAGAAGAACAGGTGGTTCTGGAGGAGCCACAAGGCGAGGAGTTTGATCTGATCTAGGTGGCATTTCTCAGTTGACATTGGCGCCAACGACGATCCTTAGTTTGTTTTATATTTATCTTTTATTTTGTAATAAGACTTCCGCTATGTAATAAATACTTTGATTATTGTGACATTTATCTCTATACACTCTGTTATTATATATATTGTCTTCTTGGCACATGTATGAGATGCATCTGGCTTTCTTCCTTAAAGCCGGGTGTGACATTTTTACACGATCAGATCATGATTCCAATGGTAAGCAGGGGGCACTGGACATTGTATGTTGTCAATACAGTCAAATGGTGCATTCATATTTTATATTCTAATCCCTATGGCCCAAAACTTGGTGGTACTACTTAGAAGGATTACCATTTTACCCAAATGGACATAGGTGGCAGGAAGTTACCATGGGCTAAGGTTATTATGAGTAGGTTAAACAAAGCCCTACAACATGTACGCCCCAGGCCATGCTTTCCAAAATTTGGCAACTTCACAATTGACTTGTCCCCAAACTGTCCTACCATGGAAGCAGGATCCAATGATTGTGGGTTTTATGTTATGGGATACATTCTCTTTTATTAATTTTCTCTATATATTGTGCTTGTTTGTATTGTGACGAGTAGAAGAGCCCGTGACTGAGGATCCTGGTGAGCAGCAGATAGAAGTAGCTGAGCAGGAGCTCATTGAAGGCAAGTTGTGCCCTTGACCACTTTTTACCCAATAATGTTCTTTAATATCATTTATTCATGCATAGGTTAATTTTGATGGGACCCAATAGGTCACCCTAGATTGTTTATCTCATTACCTTATTTACCCCTGAATCACTTGGGTAGTTTGCTATTGCTTTACATGGTTTTGGGATAATCATTCATTATATCTATGTTCCAATTCTTTTGTTATCCTATTTATGTTCATGTCAAGATCATTAATGTTAATTGGAACATAGAGCTTAACTTGAGAAACACGTGCCACCACAAGGGTTTAATGGGACGCCCTTGGCTGACTAATTAGGAAAGCTAGTGGAAGACTACCTTACCCGAAAGGGGCAAGGACAGTAGGAGAGTTGCATGCAAGGAGGTTCTCGGGTTGATTTAGCTGCGATGGCGGTCAGACGGGGGATTCTTGCAAGTGCTCTTCCCATAAACTGTAGCGGGTTTTCGGAAGCTAGTGGAACTTTGTAAAGGCCTCGTAGTGTTGCCCTGCCTCGCCTCCTAGGTAGAGGTGTATGGGAGTCGCGATCCCTTGGCAGATGGGTAACATGACTTGTGGGTAAAGGGTACAACCTCTATAGAGTGTAAAACTGGTATACTAGCCAAGCTCACGGTCATGAGCAGCTCAGGACTCTCTGATGATTAAATTATGGAACTTAAATTCAATTTTGTCATTCGCATATGCATGGGTATATTATTAATTTTGTTCTATTACTTTATTTAAGGTTTGATATTTACTTACACTTAGTAACTGCTAATAAAATTTTGACCAACTACTTAAAAGCAATGCTCAGCTTTAGCCCCTGTCATTGATTAGCCTTACACATCACATGAACTCCCACCTTTGTGAGTTCATATCCACTGGTTTCCCACAACTTGTTGAGCTATGATCATGTGTGAGCTCATCCTTGCTGCCTCACACCCCCCCCACAGGAGAAGAACAGGTGGTTCTGGAGGAGCCACAAGGCGAGGAGTTTGATCTGATCTAGGTGGCATTTCTCAGTTGACATTGGCGCCAACGACGATCCTTAGTTTGTTTTATATTTATCTTTTATTTTGTAATAAGACTTCCGCTATGTAATAAATACTTTGATTATTGTGACATTTATCTCTATACACTCTGTTATTATATATATTGTCTTCTTGGCACATGTATGAGATGCATCTGGCTTTCTTCCTTAAAGCCGGGTGTGACATTTTTACACGATCAGATCATGATTCCAATGGTAAGCAGGGGGCACTGGACATTGTATGTTGTCAATACAGTCAAATGGTGCATTCATATTTTATATTCTAATCCCTATGGCCCAAAACTTGGTGGTACTACTTAGAAGGATTACCATTTTACCCAAATGGACATAGGTGGCAGGAAGTTACCATGGGCTAAGGTTATTATGAGTAGGTTAAACAAAGCCCTACAACATGTACGCCCCAGGTCATGCTTTCCAAAATTTGGCAACTTCACAATTGACTTGTCCCCAAACTGTCCTACCATGGAAGCAGGATCCAATGATTGTGGGTTTTATGTTATGGGATACATTCTCTTTTATGACTGCGTCGAAGGATCTCTCCGGTCAGACATAGAAGCAGTACGTACAAATTTATCAGTTCATTTTATAGTTGGCCCCAAAGCAACATATGGTACACATGTATATCTAACACAATTTTTATTGGCTTGCAGGGCAACACTAGGGAGATACGGTCTCTTGCGCTGCATTACATCACATTCCATCGCAAGAACAAAGCCATCTCGCTGCTTGCATACCTCCAAAGATTCAAGGTCTAATGGATGTAGTCTAGTTTAGATATGTTACATATTGTGTATACAATGGTTCCATAAACTTCAGCTGAGTTATGTGCGTATACTATGGCAATGATGGTAGACGTTTCTTATGTTATGTCAATGACAACCTGGGGAACAGTGATGTCTAAACTGGAAAAATGTACCATATGTGTTTTAACTTCATGTGTGTTTTCTCAGCTGATTCTGCTAATTTTTTTTCACAATTTTATGCTGTTAACAACACCGTGTTATACTTATTTTGTCTCAAGTTTATGCTATAATCATCATCGTGTTATGCTGGAAACATCCTTTTGTACATTATAAGCTTCACCCTCTCACAAGTTTATGCACTAAACAACACCGTGTTATGCATATTTTTTTCATAAATTTATGCTATATACATCAACGTGTTATGCTATAAACATGTCGTTGTACATTCATAAGTCTACATATCTGAATAATGCTTACGATACTTTTCACCTACGTTTATAATATTATGCGTACATATTTATGATGCTGTATGCACCTTGAAAATTTAACATACGATTCACAATTACATCCAGAATATCATTTTTAGCTTATATTTCCAGCATACTGTATGTCGTTCATTCATTTGCATCACTAGTTACAATGGTAACAAACCCATTATCTCATAAATCTTTTGGTATTCTACTCCCTACTAGATGAATCATCATCTCCGACATACACCGTTCGTTTTTTTGACGTTGATGTCTCTTTCCACTGTGGTGCTGCACCTCTGTCGGCGTTTCGAGCCCGGGGGGTCCCTGGACCAACGAGTAAATTGTCGCTGCGTGTCGTAACACCCGATTTTAAAGGACAAAGCCGGGTGCATCTCATACATGCGCCAAAGAAGACAACATATACAATAACAGAGTGTATAGAGATAAATGTCACAATAACATCAGAGTATTTATTACATAGCGGAAGTCTTATTACAAAATAAAGGAATAACCATAAAACGAACTAAGGATCGTTGGCGCTAATGTCAACTGAGAAACGCCACCTAGATCAGATCAAACTCTTCGCCTTGTGGCTCCTCCTGAACCACCTGTTCTTCTCCTGTGGGGGGGGGGGGGTTGTGAGACAGCAAGAGTGAGCTCACATACGTTCATAGCTCAACAAGTCGTGAGGAATAATGTGACATGAACTCACCAAAGGTGGGAGTTCATGATGTGGAAGGCTGATCAATGAAATAAAGGCTGAAGCTAAGCATTGCTTTTATAAGTTGGTCAAAATTTTATTAGCAATTACTAGGTGCAAGTAAATACCAAACCTTAATAATAACAAAGAAAAGTAATAGTAAAATAACCCCAAATGCGATGCAAATGTCAAATTAAATTTAAGTTCCATAAATTAATCATGTGAGGGTCTGAGCCGCTCATGACCGTGAGCACGGCTAGTATACTAGTTTTACACTCTGCAGAGGTTGCGCATCTTTACCCACAAGTCATGTTACCCATCTGCCAAGAGACTGCCAATCCCATACACCTCTACCGAGGAGGCGAGGCAGGGTAACACTACGAGGCCTTTACAAAGTTCCACTAGCTTCAGAAATCCCGCTACAGTTTATAGGAAGCTCCAGTGCAGGAATCCCTCGCCTGACTGCCATCGCAGCAAAATCAACCCAAGGACCTCCCTACACTGACCACTCCCCTACTGCCCTTGCCCCTTTCGGGTAAGGAAGACCTCCACTAGCTTTCCTAGTTAATCAGCCAAGGGCGTCCCATTAAACCCTTGTGGTAGCACTGTTTTCCCGGGTGGTCGCTCCATGTTCCCATTAATTTAATGATCTTAACATGAACGGTAATAATAAGATAATAACAGATTAGTCATGAATAGTTTATCTCCATACCCAATCCACATAAAGCAATAGCAGGTACTACCCAAAAATATTTCAGGGGTGAACAAGGTATAAAGATAACCAAAACTGGCGTAACCTAAAGGATCCCATCAAAATTAACCTATGCAGATCATTAAAATTAATAAGAACATGGCTGGGAAAAGTAAGTGATCAAGGGCACAACTTGCCTTCAATGAGCTCCTGCTCAGCTACTTCTACTTGTTGAACCTCAGATTCCACATTGGCTTGCTTGTCTACTCGCATCAACACAATACATACATAGTATAGCATAAATTAACATCACATCAAACATATAAATAAAATATATAGTAAAAATCTACACATTATAATGAGATCATAGGAACTGGAATCCTTAACTTTGGAGTTATAAATTTCAAGTTATGAATTTCCTAAGATTTAATGTGCTTGAAATAGGATTAAATGATAAATTAATTTTCTTACTGCTTTCATGACCAAATAGAGACACTAAATGATAGAGAACAACATTACAAAATTTTAGAAACTGGAATGGAGTGATTTGGACTAAAAATGGATTTTCTATGGATTAAATAAGTTCTAGGAATTGTTTTTATATTAAAAATCCATTTCTGAATTTATTTATTTGATTTTCATGAGCTCTGGACTGGGCGTCAATATCTGGAAAGTCCAGGGGTCTCGGGGTAACATTTCATATGACTCAGGCACTACAGAGGTGGACGGCGGGTTTATTATTAAATTGTCCAGGGACTCTTATGCAAAGTGCGCAAGCGAAGGGGTATAGTTAGATCTCGGCCGTTGGATCACAAGCTGACGGTGCGGATTAGATCGGTTTTATCCCGAACCGGTACGCAAACGGGGCCCTCGGATTCAGAATCAAAGGCCCAGATTTAATTAACCCTAGATCTAGATCCTACCGCACGACGCGAGATCAACGGTGTGGATTTCTTCCGAGCGAAGGGGTACGCTGGACCTAATCGGGACTGTCCGTCAATGATCCAACGGTGCACGATCCCCGCCCCAACTAGGCAGGCACGCGCGGCGGCGCCGCCCACACCCACGGCGGTGCACCGCCGGCCGCAACCATTAATCCCGCTCGGAGCCCCGAAACTCTATTCCAAACACTACTGCTCGAACCTAGAGTTGCTTCGAACTTAATGAGGACGAGTTTACCGTGGATTATGCAGCGGCGGCCACTGGCTCCACGTGAAGGCGGATGGTTAATTCCGACGAGCGATTGATGCCGACCTGAGGATCAATCCCGCGCGGGGTCTGCTAGGGTCGTCTTTCTAGGAGCGCGGTGAAGCTTCACGGTCCCTCTTTAAGGCTTCAATGGTGACGAGGCCAGGAATCGGCCGCGGCGACGCTATCCACTCCGGGCTTCTCTGTGGGCGGCTAGAAGGGGGAAACGGGGGAAAGGGTGACTGCGGCGCGGTGAGGGGAGATTAGGCAGTTGAGGGGGCCCGTGCCCGACCTTTATGGTCCCGCGAGTCCGCGCCGAGGTGGGGGAATCGTTGGGAGTCAGCGCGGCAATGGCGGGGAGGTGGCGCGCCGTTGAGAAGAAAGTGCTAACGACGAAGGTCCACCGGTCAGCCAAGACATGCGCGCACAACGGATACCGACATGTGGGCCCGCCTGTCCGGTTCGGCTGAGGAGCAGCGCGCGCGAGGCAACAGTAGTCGGGCCGCGCGGGGTGGTTTCTGGCTGCTGGGCCGAATTGAGGGGAGGCGGCCCAACTGGCTTTTAACCTTTTCCTTTTTTTCTTTTCTTTATTCTTTTCTCTTTTCTTTTTTTTAAATTTAGGTTTTCATTTCTCCTTTTAGATTTCAAATTCAAATTTGAATTTCAGTTATGGATTTGTACTTATATCAAAATGTGCCAATTTACATTTGAAGATGAAGAGAATGTATCTATGTATATATATTTATTCCCTATGTTTTATGTGGCATATCTTTTCTTTTTTTATTTTCAAAACCCTATTTTCAAATTTAGGGTTTGATTCAACTTCTAGTATTTCTTATCTTATTATCCTTATTATTTTATTAATGCACAAACATATAAAAACTCCAACAAATGCCCTTCCTTTTATTTTAGTATCATTGGTTTAATTTAATCATCCCTGATTTTATGTATGCTCTTTTCATGATGCAATTAAGGCACACAAAATGAGGAGATCCACTATATCCTTTGTATACAAATTTGAGTATTACACGTGTCCCAGCTCAGATGGGTCGGCGCGAGACGGAGACACAAGGGGGGAAACAGTAAGGGGAACCCGCGGCCTCGTGTTGTCCTGCGCCCAGGGCGGATGCGCTTGCAGTAGGGGGTTACAAGCGCTCGCGAGGGAGAGAGAGAGACAGGGGGCGTGAGGCTGCCCGTTCTCCGCGCGACCACCCTTTTTTGTACGAGGGCCCTAGACCTTCCTTTTATAGACGTAAGGAGAGGGTCCAGGTGTACAACGGGGGGGTGTAGCAGTGTGCTAACGTGTCTAGCAGAGAGGAGCCAGAGTCCTATGTACGTGCCGACGTGGCTGTCGGAGAGGTGTTGGAGCCCTGTTCTTGTGGCGTCGTGGCCATCGGAGGAGCGCTTGAGCCCTGTAGAAGCACAGCTGTCGGGGCTGTCGAATCCTTGCTGATGTATCCTTGCTTCCGTAGGGGGCTGAGAACCACCGTTGTCATGGAGCACGCGGGGTGCCATCATTACTTGTTTTACCGGGGCGAGCCAGATGGGACGCCGGTCTTGTTCCCCGTAGCCTGGGCTAGCTAGGGGTAGGGTAATGATGGCCTCCCCTTGTGGCGTGGTCGGCCCGAGCGAGGTGGTGACTCCTCCGAGGTCGAGGCTAAGTCCGAGCCCGGGGGTCAGGCAAGGCAGAGATCGTCGTCCGAGGCGAGGTCGAGTCCGAGCCCTAGGGTCGGGCGAGGCGGAGATCGTCGTCCGAGGCGAGGTCGAGTCCGAGCCCTGGGGTCGGGCGAGGCGGAGATTCCTATGGCGCCCGAGGCTGGACTTGGTTGTTGTCAGCCTCACCCTGGCGGGTGGCACAGTAGTCAGAGCAGCGCAGGCGGCGCTGTTTTCCTGTCAGGTCAGTCAGTGGAGGGGCGATGTGACTGCGGACACTTCAGCCTTGTCGACTGGAAAGCGCGCGTCAGGATAAGGTGTCAGGCGATCCTTGCATTAAATGCTCCTGCGATCTGGTCGGCTAGCGAGGCGATCTGGCCAAGGTTGCTTCTTCGTGAAGCCTGCCCGAGCTGGGCCTCGGGCGAGTCGAAGGTGCGCCCGTTGCTTGAGGAGACCCTCGGGCGAGGCGTGAATCTGCCTTGGTCTTCCGTTCTTGCCCGAGGCTGGGCTCGGGCGAGGCGAGATCATGTCCCTCGAGTGGGCGGAGCCTTTGACCGGAATTGCGCCCATCAGGCCTTTGCAGCTTTGTGCTGATGGGGTTTACCAGCTGAGATTAGGAGCCTTGGGGGTACCCCTAATTATGGTCCCCGACAACCTCCGATTTTGTTCCTTGAACCAGGAGGTCGTCCTCTCTTGTGTCCAGCTAGGTTAGCCAATCGAAGCCTATTATCCTCCACAGTTAAACACGTACGACTGTTGTGACCATCAGCGATGCCACATTTTTGGCACTTCCTGCCCATCTTCTTAGCTCCTTTCGCACCCAATTTAAGAACTTGTTGCTCACTACTTTTAATCGTTCTTCCCTTAGGCTTGGCCTTATCTGGTCTTGCTAAGTTTACACCTTCCCTATGAAACTCCAGTTTCTACAAATCAAAAATATTAAGTCAGTTTTCATTTTCACATACTAATCATATATTATACCAATGTTATTACCTTTCTAGCTTCCACATCCGTAGCACTACTATCAACCAGACGCGTATCAGTGTTATGTTCCAATGTTAATATCGGCATATTACATTGAACATCGTTAGCATTGCATTCATTTGTATTAGACCCCATTATAATTTCATGTGAAATAACACAGAAATCAGTGAAGACACAAATGCTAAAGAGCAGCATAAATAATACATTATAAACAACTGTTGCATACCTCGTTCCCAGCATCTACATTGCATAAATTATCTCTAACTATGTCTTCTGCTTCATACGCTTCAACCTATATCATTTAAATTACAAACATGGATCATTATCAACATTTCATAATTCTGTATTCATAATAACACGATGTGCGTACCTGGATGTCATCGTCAGCATTGGTTCCACAACTCTCACCAGTACCTATATCAGGCTCCACACGCATCAATAACCCTAGTAGTTCGTCCATCATCTCTAGGGCTCTATCATTCCCAGCTTTAGATAGACTCGCATAGTGTACTACTTCCATTGCCTTTTTAAGCAACATCTTCTGTCTATATGATCTAGTTTCTCCATCCTTTCCTTTCAAATTCCTATCGTCTCTTGAAAAAGCCACATCTTGTCGTGCGGAGTATGTGTATCATTGCAAAATGTACTCACTCGAGATCCTTTTAATTTGGAGATGCACGAATGCGCGTACAAGATGAACACAAAATAAGCCTATAATTGATTAACCATACAATAAGTCATATATTAGTCACAAACATTGTTACATAATAATAATTAATCATTTCATATAGGAATATTCGTTTAATATAACACACATGTATGCTCCCAATGCTTGCACTCACATGAATACTTCCCGGCATCCACATCAGCCCTTATTTTGAATTGGTGTTGTCCCCAAACAATTTTATTTGATCTTGTAGTATGTTTCACCACCCAATCATTTACATCACCCTCTGTATCACGGTCTATTCGGTATGCAGTTGCATATTTTACGGTCTCCTGGAACCTTGTCATTACAGCTCTAGTGTATGCCCTCACAACTCTTATTTCAAACATAAACAATGTAGTTGTATCCTTTTGACCCTACAAATTACACAATACTGTATTAATCCCTGTTTTTTTAAATAGCATAAAACATATGTTTTTCATTTTTGTCACTTACCATGCATCCTAGTGCCTCTTTGGCCTCTATCATCTTCCTACTATGCAGGAGCTTCATCATTTAATTTGCAAATTGATGAAGCGGTGTGTTTGCATCCACGTGGGCACTCTTGACCAGCTTGTTCATGCTCTTGCTACGTTGTGTAGAGACCATAAGACCACAATAGTCTCCTTTGAAAAATGCAGGTACCCAATCTTTACGTATTTCATACAATCTGACAAGGGTGTTGTTCTCGTGTAGCTGGAAATCATTTAGCATCATTTGCCAGGCAGCCTCGAACTCCATTTCATTCAATGGATGATGTATTATAGATTGGAACCTTGTTTTGAAATCCATTTACTCAAATCTTGCATATAATTCATTCAAGTGGGGCATATACCTGTTTTGCATATGCCACAAACACAATCTATGTATTGTGTTTAGGAAAACTCTACCTAGTGTGATTGGCATCGCAGGGTCTTGATCTGAAATCGAAACATTTACATAACATTGTGCAAGTCATTATGATATCATATAGTACGTGTTTAATCAATACGAGCCATTTATTGCAACATACCTGTCAACATTACTCGTGGTCCATCACATCCCATGCATGTTTTGAACGTATTGAAGACCCACTCGAATGTATCAACTGTCACGTCTCCTAGTAAAGCAAACACAAATATTGTGCTTTGTAGGTGGTGGTTCGAGCCAACAAACATGCCTAATGGCTCATCATACATATTAGTCTTATGTGTAGTATCAAAGGTAACTGCATCACCAAAATCAATGTACTCGGCTTGCTGGCTAGCATGGGACCAAAATATGCTTAAAATCTTCCCTTCTTTGTCCAGTTAAAAGTCAGAAAAAAATTGTGGATTATCTTTCTTGTATAATGAAAAAAAGATAATAGCTTCGACACATGATTTGCATTTCTTTTCCTTTGCCATGCTTTCTTCCTGTAAAAACATAATGATTATGCACTACATATTTTTAACACATGTCGATTGTTTCGGTAATATATATAATAACCAATATTGTCAATAAATAATACACTTACAGGTTACTCATGTCCTGCACGGTTATTGGAACGTTTTCCGGACCACCATGCATTTCTAAAACAAAATCCATAATGCAATGTTGTGGAATCCTGCTTTCTTGCATCGCAATAAGGAACTTCATATAATCACGATCATGAGTTTTGTTGCATTGCAGTTGCCCTTTTTCTGTATCTTTTTTTAATAATTCATGATTATGCTCATAGTTTACTAGATCAATTCGGACGGAAATAACATTCTCTTTAGCATCATTGTAGATTTTTTAAGTTTCATCCCAGCCTTGCACTGTGTTCGTTTCGAACATGTGTTACGCATCCTTGGATTTCGAGCTCCCCTTTCAATATTCTTTCCTTCTATTGAACAATTCAACCATTTACAATTCTTCCACTCCCTATATTTCTTCAACGGAAATCCAACCTCATATGCATATTGACTATAAAAATTATACGCCTCGTCCACATTACTAAATGCCATACCAACTTTAGGTATCAATCTTATATCAATATTGTCTGGCTGTGCACAGAAATTTAACATTTACGAATCAATGACGACCAAATTTAACGTAATATTGCTACAGCATTAAAAAAAGTATCTACGTAACTGATATTATCATATTAGAGAGAACTTACATGGCTTTGAAGAATGTAAGGTGTGTCTTGTTCATGCGCCCCAATATGTCTCATGGGGATGTGTTTATTTGCTCATACCATGTCTGCCGATCTTGTGTTGTCTTCAATATGTCCAGGTGCCCTCAACGCCGCTGGGGGAGTAACAGATACACCGTCTGTGTATCCGGTGATCGCAGACGGTACATGTTCGATGTCCATGCCAGTAGACATACCTGTTGATCGAAGCACAGACGGTATGTCCGGTGTTGTCCCTTCCGCCGCCGTTAACCGCCGCCAAAACACGTCCGGTGCTGTCCCTTCCGTAACCGCCGCCAAGAACACACGAATACGATCGTGGATCTACTGCGGTTGTACAGGAAAGGCTAAAACAAAGCTACGCCAAAGTCTATAAAGAAAATTTGATTTCCTTGTATTAATGCTCCTCAAACCGTAACCTTGAGTAGAAACCGGTAACTGTCCCTTTATTTTCGCGATTGTACAACACGTCTTTCTTTATCTCAAACCGATCGAGTTTTACATATTGCATGGTTTATGCTGTCAAGTTACATGTCTTTATGTAGACGTAAACATGGTACACCGTGTCATATTCGTTTCACATGATTCGGGCGTCAAAAGGTTCCTTTATGCATGGTTTATACACATTAATTCATATATATATATATATATGGATTAATGTGTATAAATATATATGCATTCGTATATTGCCTTACGCATATCGTGCTGGATTCTTGGCTATCGACTGCATGACTGACGTAAGCACGCGGGTGCTGGGCCGACCGTGTCCTGGCTATGGCTTTCCCTACTTACCTCAACCCTATTACATGAGAAATGAGGATTGTAGCCCCGATGCTCCTCGAATGGTTTGCGCCTAGGCCATCAGACTCTAACTTTGAATAATAGAGTACTCTGGATTATAACTTTTTCTTTTAAATAGATCTTAAAGATAAAAATTAGAAAATATATGCATATAAATAAAACCGAATTAATCTTAAATTTAATTAACCCAGTAAAATAAATTTTCAGTGTGAATAGTGTTTATGGAGTTAGTCCTGTGTAACAAATACTCCTTTTTCTAATTTATAATTCGTTTGACTCTTGCCTTATTAAAAATCATAAATACTTTTGATTAATATTGTGATATTATTTAGCATATAATATACTTAAGTGTGGTTTTGTTTTTTTTGTAATTTTTTTAAACTGTAACGAATTATAAATTGGAACTGAGGGGTATCTTCTAACGTTGTATTGCTTTCTTGATGGTATTGAAGGGAATAAATTGGCTATATAGATGTCAATGAAGGAAATAGAACCTGCGCCTGCCTATGCAACACTAGTTGCAACGAGAGAACAAAAAAAATCTAAATGAATGATAATGAGATAAATGTATAGTTTTAGATATTAACAAAGAGATCTTTATAGATTTTGGTTGGCAAAAGGAGCAATTTTCTCTTGGATCTCAAACTCAGTTTTCGGGCACTTCCACAACACTTGTGTCAATTTTCGGCATCAACTCCGAGCGATCAATCACATCTAGACAGTTGACAAGTGTGATCGTTCCCTTCCACGCGGCGGCTCACAGTCACACTAGCCTTTCTATACACAGTCACACGGAGTAGTTGTATCATGAGGCCACCAAGAATCCACGCCGGTTAGCCGGCCGGCTCTTTCTAGAAGATCGTTACGGCTTATTACTCCCTCCGATCCAACCCAGTCGCGCGGGTCAGCTGTTTACAAAAATCTCGCTGTAGCGGCCGACTCGTCCGACGCGACCACACGTCAGTGCAAGTGTTGTGCAACTGCAACCCAACTCCGCCGCTAAGCCTCAAGCGACCGCGCGACGCAGAGCCATGGCCGCCACGAGGAGCACGACGGCGGTGCCGGAGCTGACCCTGCCCTCCGGGAACGCGAGGCCAGTGCCGGTGATTGGCCTGGGGACAGCGGTAATGTTCCAGCCGCCGGAGACTACCAAGGACGCGGTGCTTGCGGCCATCGAGCTGGGCTACCGCCACTTCGACACCGCCTCCTTGTACGGGACGGAGAAGCCGCTCGGCGAGGGCGTCGCGGAGGCGGTGCGGCGTGGCCTCATCGAGTCTCGGGAGGTGGTGTTCGTCACGTCCAAGCTGTGGTGCACGCAGTGCCACCCGGACCTCGTCGTCCCCTCCCTCCGGCAGACCTTGGAGTAAGGAATCCGATCACGTACTTACATGGAGTACTGTGTATGCAGACGCATGCGAAATAATCTTTACTATTGCAGATTTTAACAAAGCTTAGGAGTTGACAGTTGAGTGAGCCCGACAAGCCTATGTCTTAAACCTCCGTCTTAGCCTCACTTTTGGAAGAGTGAAAGTGGACCCATTTGAGACTGAATATTCAATCTGAATGAGCAAGCCCTCAAACAGGCTAGTTTGAGAGGAGTCTAGAAATACAAATAAAAATCAAGTTAAAATGCACATGATCCTTCACAGTACTAGTTTCTAGGACCTAATTTTTAAGAGGTGTTTGATTTCTAGGACTAGTTTTTAGTCTTCTATTTTATTTATTTTAGCCCCTAAATTACTAAATAGGGAAAAATGTAACTCTATTTTAGTTTTTATATTTGACAATTTATAAACTAAAATAGGATAAAATTAAGGGACTAAAAAATAGTCTCTAGAAATCAAATGAATAAAATAAAGGGACTAAAAATTAGCCTTTAGAAATCTAACGAATAAAATAAAGGTACTAAAAATTAGTCCCTTCTATAGATTAGTCTATTTTAGTTTGCGTATTTAGCATTTATGAACTAAAATGAAATAAAATAAAGGGACTAAAAATTAGTTCTTATAAACCAAACACCCACACTTCACATACTGTGTAACGTAGCCACGTAGGAATGAAAACCCCACAATACTGACTCTTAATTTGTTCAAACTAACCCTGAGGGAAAAGACTCAAGTCAATCACTCACCGTTCTCAATTCTGAAGCAGCAAGGGCACTACACTTAATTAGGGCTTGTTTGGATAAATAGGGATTGGAGGGATTATGTGTCCATGCATCCATACTTTGCATTTAGTAAGGAAAATATCATATTTTTGTCCAACGCTGTGCAAGCCTGTAGATAAGAAAGAAACAAATAGCTGCAGTCTGTACGTAGTGCAAACATGTGGCTGTAGGAGACAGACTGAGTCATCGCGGATTTGGAATTAGATGTTGGCAACAAAATATAGGTCTGAGCAAGTCTAGGGGCAGGAGAGGGAGGTGATGGAGGTGGCAAGGGTGACCACAGACAGAGAAGGAACATGCATGACTTTTTGTGGAGAGTCAGCGCCACGCTTTGTCATCAAAGAAATCCATTCACCAATGAAGATTATCAGTTGTACTAAAATGATCTCTCTTTCTACAAAAGTTTGAACCAAAGACACCATAAACTTTGCTCATTGGTACACTTATACGTACTATATATGTTAGAAAGTAAACAGAGCGCACGAAGACGATATGTGTATTTTTGTTAGCTATAGACATGTATTAAATATGAAATTATTGTTTCTCATGACTTCGATCTGTTCATCTGTCGTGGCTCGTGCGAGTAGAAACCTGCAGATGGATTACCTGGACCTGTACCTAATCCACATGCCCGTCTGCCAGAAGCCCGGGCCGCCTGTGTTCCCGGCCAGGAGAGAGGACGCCCGCCCGTTCGACTTCAAGGGCGTGTGGGAGGCGATGGAGGAGTGCCAGCGGCTAGGGCTCGCTAGGGCCATCGGCGTCAGCAACTTCACGACCAAGCACCTCGACAAGACGATGCCTTTTGCCACCATCACCCCTGCGGTGAACCAGGTTGCCGATCTAATTACCAGTACCAGCCGCCGATTGATCACGCGAACGAAGGTGTTTAATTCGTCTAGCTTGCTCCGTGCGCGCACGTCGTACATGTTTGCAGGTGGAAGTGAACCCGGTTTGCCAGCAGCTGAAGCTGAGGGGGTACTGCGCCGAGAAGGGCATCCACGTCCAGGCGTTCTCGCCGTTGGGAGGCCAGAGCTGGGCGGCGGAAAGAAACGCCGTGCTCGAGTCCGAGGTCCTCGCGGAGATAGCCAAGGCGAGAGGGAAGACCGTTGCGCAGGTTTTTATTCTGACAACAACACAGCTGCTGCCTTTGTACTCCTGACTGACGCCCAAGTGTTGTTGATGTCTTTGGTTTGATGCTTAGAGTCACGGATCTGCTCTCCTCTCCCTTTTTCAGGTGTCGTTGAGATGGGTATTTGAGCAAGGGGTGAGTTTTGTCGTTAAGACCTACAAAAAGGAGAGGCTTAAGGAAAACCTCGAGATCTTCGACTGGGAGTTGACTGACGAGGACAGGGTCAAGATCAGCCGGATCCCGCAGAAGAAGCTTTCTGGCTTCGCATTCATGTTCATGCCGGAAGGTGAGTTCACATCGGTTGATGTCTCGGAGATCAATCCTATAGAGGAGTAGGCGCTAAAGAAATGCCTTGATTCTCAATATGCCAATTTCGCTTGATGTAGTACCTGTATATATTTGAATAAGGCAGCATTGACTGTCCGTTGTTGTGCTCAATCCTTTTTTTACATCCGAAATCCTGTCATGTAAATCAGTAAAAGGACGAATTTTGGGAACTTCCTCTGTCTCTGGTTCATATACATGCATATTCAGAAAGAAACATGCATAGTGGAATTTTGGGAATTTTCGTTCGAGGATTGATGGTCCCGATTAGAGATGGTAATGGGGACCCGATCCCCATTCCCTGCGGGGAATTCCTCTATTAGGCCCTGTTTATTTTGTGCCAATCCATAGGGATTGAGGGAGATTAAATCCTCTACAAGTTAAAATCCTCTCCAATCCCTTCCAATCCCCCTCAATCCCTATGGTTTTGGGATCAAACGAACATGGCCTTAGGGTATGGAGATGGAGAAGTTTCTTCCCCCACGGGGATGTAAACGGGGGGAAATTCTCCCCCGACGGGTAAACGGGGACGGGGATGGAGAAGCATTCCCATACCCATTCCCCGCGGGGCCCCGTTAAACTTCATGTGATAATGTTTTCATGTAATAGTTAATGATAAAAATAAAGAATTACCTTATCAAGAGATCACCCGTTGTACAAATTGTCGGCGTTTCGACCCCCCGGGGGGGTCCCTGGACCGATGAGTAAATTTGTCGCTGCGTGTCCCAGCCCAGATGGGTTGGCGCGAGATGGAACACAAGTGGAGCAAACATGGCTCGTGTTATCCTGCGCCAGGGGGATGCGCTCGTAGTAGGGGTTACAAGCGTTCGCGAGAGAGAGAGAGAGTGAGCCTGTTCGTCAGCTCGTTCTCCCCGCGCGACCCTCCCGCATGGAGGCCCTGGACCTTCCTTTTATAGATGCAAGGAGAGGGTCCAGGTGTACAATGGGGGTGTAGCTATGCGCTAACGTGTCCGGCAGAGAGATGCCTGAGCCCTGTGTACATGCCAACGTGGCTGTCGGAGGGGTGCTAGAGCCCTGTGTACGCGGTAACGTGGCCGTCGGAGGAGCGCTTGAGCCCTATAGAAGCACAGTTGTCGGGGCTGCTCGGATCTTGCTGACGTCTCCTTGCTTTCGTAGGGGGCTGAGAACCACAGTCGTCATGGACGCACACGGGGAGCCATCATTACTTGTTACCGGGGCGAGCCTGGATGGGACGCCGGTCTTGTTCCCTCGTAGCCAGAGCTAGCTAGGGGTAGGGTAATGATGTATCCCCCGTGGCGCGGTCAGTCCGAGCCCAAGGTCGGGCGAGGCGGAGACTCCTCCTAAGGCCGAGGCCGGGGTCGGGTGAGGACGCGATTCCTCCGAGGTCGAGGTTGAGGCCGAGCCCTGGGGTCGGGCGAGGCGGAGACCACCTTCCGAGGCCGAGGTTGAGGCCGAGCCCTGGGGTCGGGCGAGGCGGCGACCACCTTCTGAGGCCGAGGTTGAGGCCGAGCCCTGGGGTCGGACGAGGCGGAGACCACCTTCCGAGGCCGAGGCCCAAGGTTGGGCGAGGCGGAGCTTCCTGTTGCGCCTGAGGCTGAACTTGGCTGTTGTCAGCCTCACCCTGGTGGGTGGCACAACAGTCGGAGCGGGGCAGGCGGCGCTGTTTTCCTGTCAGGTCGGTCAGTGGAAGGGCGAAGTGACTGCGGTCAGTTCGACCCTGCCGACTGAGGCACGTGTGTCAGGATAAGGTGTTAGGCGATCCTCGCATTGAATACGCCTGCGATACGGTCGGTTGGGGCGATTTGGCCAAGGTTGCTTCTCGACGAAGCCTGCCCGAGCTGGGGTTCGGGCAAGTCGAGGGTGCACCCGTTGCTTGAGGAGGCCCTCGGGCGAGGCGAGAATTCGTCTGGGACTACTGTTCCCGCCCGAGGCTGGGCTCGGGCGAGGCGAGATCGCGTCCCTTGAGTAGACGAAGCCTTGATCTGAATCGTGCCCATCAGCCTTTGCGGTTTGTGCTGATGGTGGTTACCAGCCGTGTTTAGGAGTGTTGGGGGTACCCCTAATTACGGTACCCGACAGTAGCCCCCGAGCCTCAAAGGGAGTGTTGTTACTCGCTTGGAGGTTTTGCCGCACTTTTTGCGAGAGGACTGGCCTTTCTCGGTTATACTTTGTTCTAGTGGGTGCGCGCGAGCGCACCCGCCGGGTGTAGCCCCCGAGGCCTCGGAGGAGTGGTTTGACTCCTCTGAGGTCTTAATGCCTTTCGTGATGCCTCGGCCGGCCTGGTTGTTCCCTCATGCGGCCTGATTGTAGCCCGGGTGCATAGTCAGGTTTCGAGTTTTCAGGTTGGTTTGTTGACGCTGTCAACGGTTTGGCCGTAGCCGGGTTGCAAGAGCAGCCCCCGAGCCTCTGCACGGAGCGAGAGGATGATCAAGGACTGTCTCGACTTTTATTATACGCCCCTTCGTCGCCTTTCCACAAGGAGGAAGGGGGGGGGGGGAAAGCGCCATGTTGCCCTCGGAGGGCGCCGAACATGGTGTCTCCAGTGAGTTGCTAATGGGTGATCCGAGTGGACGCCCGTGCCCCGTTCGATGAGGGTCGGCTAGTGGCCCAGATGCGCGCTCCAAAAGTACCTGCAGGTGATTTGCCGGACCCGGACCTGTTCGATAGGGTCTGAGGGCTCGATGCCTCCCTCTGATGGGATTCCGTTACAAAATCGCTCCTGCTGGTCTCGGAAATGTCCTAGGGTACCTCGGGAGCGTAGCCCGAGCCTCGGCCATGTAACGGACGTACCCAGAGTCATCCCTCGCTCTGCGTGCTCTGGGGCGGCTGTCGAACCCTTCCGAGGGGCCAGCCTTCGAACCCCTGATCAGTAGTGGGCGCGGAGCCCGAGTGCTCTGGGGCGACTGTCGAACCCTTCCGAGGGGCCAGCCTTCGAACCCCTGATCAGTAATGAGCTTGAAGCCCGAGTGCTCTGGGGCGGCTGTCAAACCCTCCCGAGGGGCCAGCCTTCGAACCCCTGATTAGTAGGAGGGCTCGGGGCCTGCTTCCTTCGCGGAGAAGGATCCCTTTCGAAATATCCCCTTTCCCGGTCCCTGTAGCAAGAGAGAGAAAGAGGAAGAAGAAAAGGATATGAATTTAAACGATGTAGCGCACCTTTTCTGACGCGGTCATTATGGCGGAGGTGAAACGACGCCCGCTTCGCCTGCCAAAGGTGTCGCTTGCCCTGTCGAGGAGTTAATGCGACGGGACGGGCGATTCACGGGGCGGCCGTTGCGCGTGCGCGAGTCGTTCGAGGAACGGACGTTTCGCCTTCGAGTTTGAATTCCGCGGCGGGTTCGGGCGAAGTTTTGAAGGGATCTCGCCCGGGCCTTCATATACCCGGAAGAGGGGTCGGTGGTGGTTCTTTACTCTGCCATTTGTGCTTGCCTTCTGCTTTGGTTTCCGCAACCTAAGAAAATAGCCAGAGAAAAGAAAACCGCGCACCTTGTCCCCTCTGCCTCCACCCTCTTCGTTCAGCGATGGCTAATAAGGTGACCGTCGTTCCGCCGCGCGATCCGTGGCCTTTCTCCACCGTCACAGTGGACGATCTGGAGGCCCTTGTCGCCAATGGTTTGCTCCGTCCCTTCTCCGGTGACCCGCAGCCGGAGTGGATGGCCCCTGCGAGCGAGGCCGACCCGACTCCGCCGCCGGGGTATGTGGTTAGTTTCGCCTCCTTCCACGAGCGGGGGTTCGGAGTGCCAGCGAGCCGTTTCATGCGGGTGCTCCTGCACTACTATGGGGTGGAGCTGCACAACTTTAACCCCAACTCCATCGCACAAGCGGCCATCTTCGCGACGGTTTGCGAGGGTTTTCTGGGGATTGACCCCCACTGGGATCTATGGACCCATCTCTTCTCCGCAGAGCTCTTTGCCTCGACGACGGAGGCGAAGAAGGTCCGTATGGCGGTGCGGGCCGGTGGCTGCACCCTCCAGCTGAGGCTGGGGCGCACGCAGCTGTACATCCCTGTGTCTTCGAACAAGGGGTGGCAGCGCCGGTGGTTTTACCTCCGGAATGACGACGGAAGGCTCCCGTCGTTTTCTCAACAAGTGGTGACTGCCGCCGGCAGCAACTGGCATTGGGGGGCCACGCGCGAGAAACAGGAGAAGCTCCAGCCTCTTCTGGAGGCCTTGCAGAGGTTACGAGATGGGGGCTCACCGCTGCGGGGGTGGTTGCCGCCATCCATCTCCGGAGGGTGATCCCTTTGGCGGAGCAGCGGTTGCCGCTTTCAGAGATGAAGCCGGGGATTGATTTGGAGGGTTCGCACATGTCCTCAGCTTCTCTCTCCACCGACGACCTCTGTAGGCGGGTAGCGGGCACGGTAGGGAGGCTGGATGCCGGCACCCTTACCCAGCCCGTGATGCATCCTGAGCGTGGGTACGTGTCCCTGGTGAGTGTCCGCCCCTTCTCCTATTCTGCGTCGAGTTGTCTTTGATTCTTACCGTCGGGATTTCCGTTCGTCTCCAGGGGTTGGGGTTATACAAGCCCTCCCTGCCACCGGTCCCGGAGGACGCGGTGGACCGAGCCGCGCGGAGGGTCACCGCAGAGAAGAAAAAGGAGAAGAAAGACGCGGAAAAGGCCCGGGCCCGCGAGCGGATGCGGGCTCGGGATGCCTTGGAGAGGCGTCGTCGGAGGCAGGGGAGGGACGGGCTCCCGAGGGAGCCATCGCCGGAGACGCCTGACGACGATGATGATGACGATGATGACGAGGACGACGACATGGCGGCCCGTCTTGGCCTCAGCCCGGATCCGAGGCTGGGCCAGGGGTCGCCGAGCCAGCCTCCAAGTGGGCTGGCGCCATCAGTATCTGGGGTCGAGACCTCAAGGTCCTGGTCCGACGAGCGAGGACAGGCCGAGGGGGTACTTGACCCCTTGGTCGAGGTAGTTGTGGAGACTCCGGGGAGTCAGGCCGATCTGTCTGTCCCCCAAGAGCAGTCGCCCGTGCCGGCTGCACAGGAAGTTGGTCCTTCGGCCACTGTGACGACGCCTGGGTGGGCCGCTCCTTTGGCGCCTCGGGCACTCGAGGTGGAGGCGGCGCCGGAGTCGGCAGCGGGGCTACCCTCGGCAGCGCCTGCGAGGGCCGGGGCCCAAGGGGCCTCCCCGCAGGCATGATTGGCCCTGGTCCGCAGTGGGTAAGTATCTGAGGATACCTCCGCTTTGGTTTTTTCCTCCGTGTGTCTTGATCTTGTCTTCTCTCCTTCTTTCAGCAAGCAGAGACAGAGCTCGACTGGTCTGGCCCCTAGGAAGGCCCTTAAGATGGGGCTGGCCTCTACAGCTGGTGCCGCGGCGCACCAGGCCGGTTGGCTGGCCTCCGCGCAAAGCGCCCTCGAGCGGGGGGCCCAGGCGGCACGAGTTGCCATGGGGCAAGTTCCCCGGGCCGACCCCCCTATCGGGACGGCCATCGTGCCAGAGGAGATTGCCAATGCGACCGTGGCCCTAAGCCCGCCTGACCTGTTGCCGACGCCAGCGTCGACTCCTGCCGGGGCTGTTGCTGATTCGCCCGTGGAGCCGCCCGTCACTCCTGACGTTGGGATGGCTGAGGCGCCGCTGCTCGAGGTCGCCCCCGACCTCCCCAGTCTCGGCCACAAGGAGAGGGCGACCGCTGTTGCCGAAGTCGGTGACCGGGGGGCCGCCTCCTTGGCCGAGGGGAGGCCCAGCCCGTCGACAGCGATGGTACCCGAAGCGCTGACTGCAGGGGGGCCCGACGCCTTGGGGGAGGGGCGCACCGAACCACATCCCATCTTGGGGAGCAGCGTCCTTATCCCCAAGCGGCGCAACCCCAATGAGTGGTGTGGGCCGGCGTTCCGGTTCTGGAGCCGCGGCGCCTCGGAACCCCTCTTCCTCCTCAACGATGAGCGGGAGGAGCAGTCTCGGGATGAGCTCCGTGAGCATGCTGAGGCGGCGATGGGGTCGCTTCGGTCGACTATGGAGATCCTTTCCAGGGACGTTCCCTGAGTCCTCCAGGTAAGGATTTTAGGCATACACCTTGCGTGGCCAGGGCATTCTTTGTAATACCCTGCTTTCCTTCCTCAGGAACTGGCGGATGCGAGCACCGCCAAGTCACTGTTCATCCGCCGCGAGAGCGGCGTCTGGGATTCGCTGCGGTCTCAGAGGGCCGCGCTTGCCGAAGCTAATGAACGCCTCGCCCAACGGAGCACCGAGGTGGTAGACCTTTGGCTGCTCCGTGATGAGCTGAGGTTGGAGGTAGCGGCGGCGTGGGTAGAGGCAGCGTTGGCACGGACGGAGATGCAGCAACGGCAGCTGGAGCTTGGCCAGGTCATCGACGAGCGGGACCAATCTTGGAGCCAAGCTGTCGAGGCCATGGGCCGGGCTGAGGCCCTTAGGGGTCAGCTGGCTGAGGCTACGGAGCAGTTAGCCGAGGCGTCCGCTTGGGCCGGGACCCTTGCTGAGGGCCTGGCCGTAGCCGTGGGGTCTGCCCAGTCTGCCCAGGCCGTGGCCTCGCAGTAGCGCACCCGGGCCGAAGGTATGTTTCGACTGCTTTGTGACCTCGATTCAGCCTCATTCTTCAGCCCGTGTCTGAAGAATTTTGTTCGGCTCCCTGCAGAGTCCGTCAAAGCGCTCGCCAAGGCGGTCGAGCAGAAGGAGGTCGACCGCGTGGCTATGTTCGAGGCCATCTCGGACTTTTGCCGGGCCTTTGACCTTGATGACGTCCCCTCGGGTAGCTCCCCCCAGAGTCACCTACGGGCCTTGGGCGGCCATGTGCGCAGCAGACTCCGCGGGGCACTGCACCACGGCGTTAGGCGGGCCTTCGTCGTGCTTGCTTCCCACTACGATGTGGATCTGGAGCGGGTCAGTGAGGGGTACTGCCTACCCGACGAAGACGAGGCGGCGTTGGCCGAGGTCTAGAGGCTTGACACGGTCGCGGCGGGCCCAAGCGCGGTGCTAGCGTCCTCCTTTGAGGTGGAGATCCTTCCACCGGAACAGTTTGTCTGCAGCATGTGTGTGTTTCTCGCGGCCGCTGAGGCCTAAACACTTTTATCGTTATGTTATAAAGTTATGTTTCCTTTCCTCCCGTTTCGAGTATCAAGACTTGTTCGTCGGTAGCAGAATCGCTTACCCGAGCGAGAGTTGCTTTTCGCTGAAGGTGATGAGTGAGGTATCCGTATCCCGAAGGCGTAGGAGTCCCTCGGCTCGGTCGACCTTGCCGCTTACGTGCACTCTTACCTGTTTGCAGGATTCTGTTATCGATATAGTCGAGAAGGCACGAAAGTCGTTTTGGTAGAAAATATTTCTTAGTAGAAAAAAAATTTCCGAGGAAGACACGAGGGAGGGTCGGGCTTTGCCGAGGCAAGGCTGACCCTTCCTTGACGGTTAGACTTTATTTATGTATGTAAAGAGGACAAGGTATATGAACGACTTGAAACATCTTAAGGGTAAAAATGACGTAGCTGTTGGATGTTCCAAGCGTTGCTGTAGACCTCGCCTTGATCGTTGGCCAGCTTGTATGTTCCGTGCTTCAAAATCTTGGCGATGATGAACGGCCCTTCCCAGGGAGGAGTAAGCTTGTGGCGCCCACGGGCGTCCTGTCGCAGCCGAAGTACCAAGTCTCCCACCTGGAAGCCTCGAGGCCGAACCCCTCGGGCATGGTAGCGTCGCAGAGACTGCTAATACCGCGTCGAGTGTAGTAAGGCCACGTCCCGAGCCTCTTCGAGCTGGTCCAGTGAGTCTTCTCGGCTAGTCTGGTTGCTTCGGCCGTCGTACGCCTTTGTCCTCGGGGAACCGTATTCTAAGTCTGTGGGTAAGATAGCCTCGGCCCCATAGACTAGAAAGAACGGCGAGAAACCCGTGGCCCGGCTCGGCGTCGTCCTCAGACTCCAGACCACTGAGGGTAGCTCTTTCATCCACCGCTTGCCGAACTTGTTGAGGTCGTTGTAGATCCTCGGTTTCAGTCCCTGCAGAATCATACCGTTGGCACGCTCCACCTGCCCATTCGTCATGGGGTGAGCTACGACGACCCAGTCCACACGGATGTGGTGGTCCTCGCAGAAGTCCAGGAACTTCTTCCTAGTGAACTGTGTGCCATTGTCGGTGATGATGGAGTTCGGGACCCCAAAGCGATGGATGATGTTGGTGAAGAACGCCACTGCCTGCTCGGACCTGATGCTGGTTAGGGGTCGGACCTCGATCCACTTGGAGAATTTGTCGATGTTGACCAGCAGGTGCGAGAAGCCCCCGGGTGCCTTCTGCAAGGGACCGACGAGGTCTAGACCCCACATAGCGAATGGCCAGGTGATGGGTATTGTCTGCAGGGCCTGAGCGGGCAGGTGCGTCTGTCTTGTGCAGAATTGACACCCTTGGCAGGAGCGTACAATCCTAGTGGCGTCGGTCACCGCGGTCGGCCAGTAGAAGCCTTGTCGGAAGGCGTTTCCCACGAGGGCTCGAGGTGTTGCGTGGTGACCGCAAGCCCCCGAGTGTATTTCTTGCAATAGCTCCTGTCCTTCGGCGACGGATATGCATCGTTGGAGAATGCCTGAGGGGCTACAGTGGTAGAGCTCCTTTTCATCTCCCAGTAAGACGAACGACTTGGCGCGCCGCGCCAGTCGCCGAGCCTCGGCCTTGTCGAGGGGTAGCTCTCCTCGGTGGAGATATTGCAGGTACGGGGTCTACCAGTTTTGATTTGGCGCAACCCCATTCCGCTCTCCCTCGACACAAAGGGCCTCACCTTCAGCGGCCCAGGGTACCTCGGGCTGGGCCAAGGCCTCCTCGGGCTCGGGCGTGTCGTTGGTCTTGACGGAGGGTTGATGTATGTCTCTAGAGAAGACGCCCGGGGGAACCATTGTCTGCCCCGAGGCTATTTTAGCCAGCTCATCCGCAGTCTCGTTGTTCCGTCGAGCGATGTGGTTGAGCTCGAGCCCGTAGAACTTGTCTTCCAGGCGTTGAACTTCGTCGCAGTAGGCCTCCATCTTCAGGTCGCAGCAGTGGGAGTTCTTCATGACTTGGTCGATGACAAGCTGCGAGTCGCCACGAGCGTCGAGGCGCCGAACCCCTAGCTCGATGGCGATGTGCAACCCATTAACCAGAGCCTCGTACTCGGCCACGTTGTTTGACGCCGGGAAATGGAGGCGCAGCTCGTAGCGGAGATGTTTCCCGAGGGGTGAGATGAAGAGTAGGCCCGCACCGGCTCCTGTTTTCATCAGCGACCCATTGAAGTACATGGTCCAGAGTTCCGGTTGGATCGGAGCTGTTGGCAGTTGGGTGTCGTCCCATTCAGCCACGAAGTCCGCCAAGACTTGGGATTTTATGGCCTTCCGAGGAGCGAACGAGATTGTCTCGCCCATGATCTCCACCGCCCACCTTGTTATTCTACCTGAGGCCTCTCGGCACTGGATGATCTTCCCCAGGGGGAAGGATGACACCACAGTCACCGGATGAGACTCGAAGTAGTGTCGCATCTTTCGCCGCATCAGAATTACTGCGTATAGTAGCTTCTGAATTTGCGGGTAGCGGATCTTGGTCTCGAATAGCACTTCACTGATGAAGTAGACCAGCCTCTGGACGAGCAGTGCAAGCCCTTCTTCTCGTCTCTCGACTACGATCGTGGCGCTGACCACCTGAGTGGTTGCGGCGACGTAGATCAAGAGGGCTTCTCCCGTAGCGTCGGACTCTTTCATCTTGATTTGGTGATAACCTGAATAGGCATCGAGGAATGACAGGGTTTCGCACCCAGCAGTGGAGTCCACAATTTGATCGATGCGAGGCAGAGGGTAGGGAACCTTCGGACATGCCTTGTTTAGACCAGTGTAGTCCACGCACATCCTCCACTTCCCACCTTTCTTATTTACAAGCACAGGGTTAGCTAGCCATTCGGGATGGAATACCTCTTTGATGAACCCTGCAGCCATCAGCTTGTGGATCTCCTCGCCTATGGCTCTGCGCTTTTCTTTGTCAAAGCGGTGTAGAGGCTGCTTCATGGGTCGGGCACCGGCTCGGATATCCAGTGAGTGCTCGGCGACATCCCTCGGTATGTTGGGCATGTCCGAGGGACTCCACGCAAAAACTTCGGCATTTGCGCGGAGAAAGTCGACGAGCACTGCTTCCTATTTGGGGTCGAGCTCGGAGCCGATCCGGACTTGCTTGCAGGCGTCGTTGCTGGGGTCGAGGGCGACGGTCTTAACCGCCTCGGCTGGCTCGAAGTTGCCGGCGTGGCGCTTCGCATCAGGCACCTCCTTGGAGAGGCACTCCAGGTCGGTGATGAGGGCCTCGAACTCGGCGAGGGCCTCAGCGTATTCCACGCACTCCACGTCGCATTCGTACGCGTGTCGGTACATGGATCCGACAGTGATGACCCCGTTGGGGCCTGGCATCTTGAGCTTGAGGTAGGTGTAGTTGGGGACGACCATGAACTTGGCGTAGCACGGTCTCCCCAGCACCGCGTGGTAGGTTCCTCGGAACCCGACCACCTCGAACGTGAGGGTTTCCTTTCGGAAGTTGGAGGGAGTTCCGAAGCAGACGGGCAGGTCGAGTTGTCCAAGGGGCAAGACGCGCTTCCCAGGGATGATCCCGTGAAAGGGCGCCGCACCGTCCCGGATCGTGGATAGATCGATCTCTAAGAGCCCGAGGGTCTCGGCATAGATGATGTTGAGGCTGCTGCCTCCATCCATGAGGACCTTGGTGAGCCTGACGTTGCTGATGACGGGATCGACAACGAGCGGGTACTTTCCCGGGCTCGGCACGCAGTCGGGGTGGTCGCCTTGGTCGAAGGTGATGGGCTTGTCGGACCAGTCTAGGTAGACTGGCGCTGCCACCTTTACCGAGCAGACCTCCCGGCGCTCCTGCTTGCGGTGTCGAGCCGAGGCATTCGCCACTTGCCCACCGTAGATCATGAAACAGTCGTGGACCTCGGGGAACTCCTCTGCCTTGTCGCCCTCCTTCTTGTCGTTGTCTTGGCCTTTGCCACCTTCCGTCGGGGGCCCAGCCTTATGGAAGTAGCGCCGAAGCATGATGCATTCCTCAAGGGTGTGCTTGATGGGACCCTGGTGATAGGGGCACAACTCCTTGAGCATCTTGTCGAACAGGTTGGCCCCTCCGGGAGGCTTCCGAGGGTTCCTGTGTTCGACAGTAGCGACAAGATCTGCGTCGGCGGCGTCGCGCTTCGCTTGCGACTTCTTTTTCGCCTTCTTCTTCGTGCTCCGTTGGGCGGACGCCTCGGGGACTTCTTCCTGCTGGCGCCCCTGAGGCTGCTTGTCCTTCTGGAAGATGGCTTCGACTGCCTCCTGACCAGAGGCGAACTTGGTGGCGATGTCCATTAACTCGCTCGCCTTGGTTGGAGTCTTGCGGCCCAGTTTGCTCACCAGGTCTCGGTAGGTGGTGCCGGCGAGGAACGCCCCGATGACATCTGAGTCGGTGATGTTGGGCAGCTCGGTGCGCTGCTTCGTAAACCGCCGGATGTATTCTCGCAGGGATTCCCCTGGCTGCTGGCGGCAGCTTTGGAGATCCCAAGAGTTCCCAGGGCGCACGTACATGCCCTGGAAGTTTCCAGCGAAAGCCTTGACCAGGTCGTCCCAGTTGGAAATCTGTGCAGGAGGCAGATGCTCCAGCCAGGCCCGGGCGGCGTCGGAGAGGAACAGGGGGAGGTTGCGGATGATGAGGTTGTCATCATCCGTTCCTCCTAGCTGGCAGGCCAGCCGGTAGTCCGCGAGCCACAACTCCGGCCTTGTTTCCCCCGAGTACTTGGTGATGGTAGTCTGGGCCTGGAATCGGGTCGGGAACGGCGCCCGTCGTATGGCCCGGCTGAAGGCTTGTGGACCTGGTGGTTTTGGCGAGGGGCTCCGATCCTCCTCACTGTCGTAGCGTCCCCCACGCCTGGGGTGGTATCCTCGACGCACCTTCTCGTCAAGTCGGGCTCGACGGTCGCAGCGGTGGTGCTCGTTGCCGAGGCGACCCGGGGCTGCAGGCGTCGCGTCCCACATGCGCCCGGTGTGGACCAAGGCCTCCCGCATGAGTCGGGAAGTCGTTGCGCGATGCTCCGGGGGGCACCCTTGCCTTCGGGAGGCAGAGCTTTCGGCCCGTCGGACCGCGGCATCCTCCAGGAGATTGCCGCTGCAGCCAGATTCTGTCACACCCGGATTCAGAAGGCAAACCGAATGCGAACTATGTACGTGCCAGGATCAGAACTCACGTACACAGCGATTACATAAGTGAACATCATCGCATAGTACTCGAATAATAACATAAAAGAGTATTAACTTATTACATCACAGAGTCAGAGACATCCACATAGTCATCAACTTAATGGATAAATCAAAGTGCTAAGCGAAACGCAGTAAAGGTAAGGCCTTCACGGGCAGCTGACTGGGGGTTGCCGCCAACCCACACCTAGAACTCGTCGTAGTCTTGAAACTCCTGGAAGTCTCCTTCCACGGCCTCGTCTTCTCCTGAGCAGTGGTTGCAACGTGGACAACCTGGTGTTTTGTGGTAAAGCAAGGATGAGTACACATCAACGTACTCAGCAAATGCCCCGTTTGGCTGAAGTGGACTAGCTTTTATGTGGGGTTAGGCTCAAGCAGTTGCTTTTAGTTGGTCAGGTATTTATTGTTAGTAGAAGCCAGATTTTATCATAAAACCCAAGTTATAATCCCAAAAAGTACCTCCTCGGAGAGGAAATTCTAGAATACATAATTAAAGTCACCATCATTAACCATCATCATTAAAGTCATCATCTGAGGTGTATCCGGAGTATCTCTAATCAAGGAGGATCCCAAGGCTGCTCTTAACCGTGAGCACAGCCGATATATCAGTTTCACTACCCTCTGCAGAGGTCGCACACTTTACCCATGAGTCATGATTCCCTTTCTGCCCAGGGAGAGCTATTCCCCATTGATCACTTCCTAGGTGGTCCGGCAGGGTATCACTACATAGCCTTTACAAAGATTCCCTAGAGGTCATAGCCGCCCGTTAGGTTTCTCCAGTTTGATAAACACAGTACCTCTCTGTGACGGAACCTCCCAAGTAATTAGGCCCACCTACAGTTGTCCTTGTCTAGCAGACATCAGACACCCTGTAGATGTTCCTAAGTCACTTGACAAGTTCGGTATCTTTTCCGACCTCACCAGGAACGTTTCACCCATCTTGCAGACATTACAGAACATCGGAGATAAAGAAATGCAGAAGCGAATTACATAAACTTACATTTATTTCAAAAGCAAGCTCGAGTTATTTTATTACAGACCAGACTAAAAGTGAGTGCAGAGTAGTAACATTATACAAACCAAGGGAGGCAAAAAAAACATCTCCCGAAAGGCTATAAACAATAGATCCTATGTGGAGGACCGAGTCCTCCCGCACTTCAGTCTTGTTTTTCTTCTTTGGGAACCACCTTGGCACAGAAGCAGCAAAAGTCTGCTACTTCCTCACCTAAAAACAACGAAGGGATAAACCCTGAGTATGGAATTACTCAGCAAGTCTTACCCGACTAAGGAAAAGACTCTCAAGGGTATGCTGGATAAATAGGAGTCAAGGAGAGGCTTTAGCAAAAATCAACTTTTATTTTTGCAGAAGTAGCTTACTAAAGTGAGTCCTTACTTTCAATCTTTTAACGCCATATTAGGTATTAATAGACTCTATTTGCATCTAGTCTAATTTCACATCACATTAAGACAACATCATTTCTATCCATAGTGTTCACGTCCTGACTTTAGGTTGCAGGGAAGTGACCAAGTCTTCATAACCGTGAAGGTACGGCGATCCAAATCGATTATACTCAGCTGAGGATCTCCAATCACATGACATATGTAGCACTTAACCCTTGCATATGTCAACCCGCCACCGGGGTTCTTAAGACCGGATCAGGTTCACGCAAACCGAGAGCACAGATACACCACCGTCCAGCCTCTTGCCACGGAGGGTACACGCTACTCTCGCCACCGCTCCACTCCCATTTCGTGTTATCTTATTCCGGCCTTAGTCTGCCCGAGGCAAGGCTTACCCATGACGAGGCATGTGACCAGTTAAAGGGTCCTCGGTCAGCACGCCTACATACGCGTTAATCCTTAACCAACCTGGGTAGAACATCACCTGTTCCTACCCCCAAGTCTCAATTTACGTATTTCCATCCTTAGGATTGTGTCTGTTCCTTAGGATGAAAGAGCATCACAGGGAACTTTGCAGTAAGGTCCCCTCATTGCTCCAAATGAAAATATTCTTGCAGGTAGAAGCCGTCCTTTCTCGAGTTAAATTAAGGACAACCTCTATCCACAAGATCTAAGCAAGGCTAAGCATTTTTGTAAATCATAATTTTGATACTTCACAGAAGTATCTATAAAGGTATGGATATCAAGGAAAGCAATGCATCAAAGGGTTTCAAGTAACTCCTATGAACCTAATGCACATTTCACTAGACTTAAATGTGCGAAAAATATTTGAAAACACAAGGAAAAGGGTTGCATGCACCGGGGCTTGCCTTTGTTATCAGGTGAGTCCTGCTCGGATCCACAAATATCGAAATAAAAGCAGTTGCCTGCTTGAGGATCTGAGGTTGGTGGAGTTCCCTCTTCAGTGACTTCTTCTTCTTCTTCGTATTCTAACATAACCATATATATGCATAAGAATGGATGCCATGGAGTGCTCATGAGGATGCAAAGATAATATAAACTTATTATCTAAGTCTTGAGTACAACTTTCCTTCACGGTACTCCGAGAACTTACGGTTTCCGGAGTCAGTAAAGGCGTTCATGGAGCAGGGGGGGTGTTTTGGGGTTTGGTGATCAAACAAGGTCCAAATCAATTCAAATTCTACCCAAGGCTTCTAAATATTATGAGGAACTTATATAAAAATTTTGAGCATTTTTGGAATTACCAAACATTTTCTAAAAATCCAGAACCAATACTTTTAACTACTTTAAATGCCCTAAAATTTCTTGTTTAACCTAAAAATCATAAAACTATTTTTATTAAATTCTAGGGAAAATAAGGAGTATAGGAAAATTGGTTTCACAATTTTATCATTTTTCTACATTTTCCTACATATTTCTAAAGCTCTGATGAAAAGGAAAAAGAAAATAAATGAATAGTCTTGGGCCGAAACCAGCTCGAGCCGGCCCAATTACAGCAGAAACGTGCCCGCGCCCGTGCGCGCGATGGCGGCTTTGCAGAAAAGCCCTCGGAGTTTTCACTATCTGCGAACGGGTTTTCTTACTGTTTAACAGAATCACAGACGCTTACAGACAGACCCCCGCACTTCTATCTATTCTCTGTTTCAAGTCCACGACGGCGGCAGCGCGGGGGAACGAACTCCGGTGAGATTGTACTGGCGGATTTACACTACGATCGGTGCTCCCGAGCGACACACACGGGATTGAACCCCTACCGATCATTTCCCCCAACATAATTGCACGAATGACCAACTAACGAGCTCTGACCACGGTGACCGTGAACGGTGTGGCCAAATCGTCGTGTTCCCGGCGACTGGGGGTCTCCCGGTTCAATTCGGTGGCTCGGCAAGCATCACAGGGTTACTAGAATCCTCAAACGAGGGAGCAGTTGGTATGAACTGACCTGGTTCACGCTGGCCGCGACGAGCTCAGTTCTACGGTGGCGGGAATTTGATTTGGGGGAAATAAGAAATTCAAGCTCGTCGGTGATCGACTGGAGACAATACTGGTTGGCGAGATACTTGAGTACCTTACGGAGCGTGTGGTGGCTTCAATTTATAGAGCTAATGGGCGGCGGCCACGAATTTGAGGAAAGACGCGCGGCGGTCAGAGGTAGAAGAACGCACTAGCGCGCGCGGTTGCGTGTCCACAGCCGTGGCGAACTCACCGGCGGCGATGGGACTGCCCTAGAGAGTCACGGTGACGAGGTGTAAAGACAGAGCCACGCGGCGAACGCCGGTGATGGCTCAACGGCGGTGAAATCCTTATCCCCGAGCGGAGAGCAAGGGGGAGGAAAGCACTACAGCTGGCCGGAGTGGCTTACAGCTCACCGGCGGCAAGGATTCATACCGGCGGTGCTTATCCGATGACCACTAAGCACGAATCGTGATGAGCCGCGATCAACGGCGACGGCTACCGGCGACGAGCAAGGATATGATCTTCTTCAGTATACCAGGCACTGTACCATGGCGATGGTATTCAGTCTCTCTGACAGGCAAAGTTTGAACCACGTTTTCTCTCGAATTCACATGGCAACACATCCAGTGACCTATAGAAAAGTTGAAGAGCTACTAACCAGCTATAATTCGATTATAGGGATCAAGCTGAGTTGAGCACTGGATCATGCTTAGATTTGAGCTAGAAGTTGATGTCAGTCCTCTGCTAATCTGAATTTCAGATCAAAACAGCCTGACAGCCAAAGTTCTAGCATGAATATCTCCCTTTTTCTCACAAGATCATGGCTTGCATCCTTAAGCAAAATTGCTCTCCTTTCATTGTTCTACAACTTTGATGTGATGCCCTAGGGTAAAAACCCTATACTTTGTAAGTTACAAAGCCCTAAAGTTGAGCCCATTCTATGATTTTCAGACTTAGAATAAAACTCACATGAGGTCCATTTTGCATTTAAGTCCAAAACCTTGGGTTTGGCTTTCAAGTCCACACATTTGTGAACCAAAGGACTTAAGAAACCTATTTGGCTTGGTTTTTGCACTTTAGCCCAAAAGTGGGCTAATTTTGCACATAAGCCCCTAGGGTTTGGTTTTAGGGTTTTCCAGGGTTCCAATTAGGGTTTCTGGTATCCCAGGGGTATAAAAGGAATTCAAGTTTGTTCTTAGAGTCATTTTATGACTTTTACCCTAAAGTCTTTAGGTTTTCTTAGCTTGAGTTAGGTTTTACCCTTTAACCACTATTTAGGGTTAAGTCCTTTAACCAGGGTTCTATTTGCAAAAACATTAAAACAATACAACTTGTTTGAAATTTTTGCCTAATGAATGCACTCTAGGTGTGTCAAACATATGCAATGCCAATACTTATGATGCCATGCTCAAGTTTTAGTTATAGTAACACCAGGGGTGTTACACCCTTCCCCCCATAAAAGAATCTCGTCCCGAGATTTAAAGTCCTAGGGTGAATAATGGAAAAGGAAATGTGTCATGTTTTTATTTCCTTATTTCTGGTACAAGGCAGGGGTGGTGTGGGGGTTCATTCCTTTATTACACAGCTATACAGTCTTTACAACTTACAAGAGGCTAGAAAGCCTGGGAAATTCTTATCTAAGAAGTCTTGAGTTTCCCATGTAGCCTCATCTTCAGAATGCTGGTTCCACTGAATCTTATAAAACTTGAGAGTCTTTCTCCGAGTAACCCTGTCCTTTTGATCCAGAACTTGAATGGGATGTTCCGAGTATGTTAAATCTGGTTCCAGGACAACATCAGTCACTTCAACGGTTCGATCGGGAACCCGAAGACACTTCTTCAATTGTGACACGTGGAACACATTATGCACAGCAGACAATGTTTCGGGTAGTTGGAGTCGGTACGCCACTGGTCCACATTGTTCAAGCACCAGGAATGGACCAATGTATCTGGGTGCAAGCTTCCCTTTAACCCCGAAACGCGATACACCCTTCATTGGTGAAACTTTCAAGTAGACATAATCGTCTACCAGAAAACATAAGGGTTGTCGTCGTTGGTCTGCATAACTCTTTTGTCGAGTCTGAGCTTCCTTCATATTATGAATAATTTTCTGAACCTTTTCTTCGATTTCTTTTACCATATCAGGCCTAAAGAAATACCTTTCACCAGGTTCAGACCAATTTAGCGGAGTACGACACCGACGTCCATATAAAGCTTCAAAAGGTGCCATCTTGATACTTTCTTGATAACTGTTATTGTATGAAAACTCCGCTAGGGGCAAACATTCATCCCATTTTTGCGAGAAGTCCAGAACACATGCCCGCAGCATATCCTCGAGTATTTGATTCACTCTCTCAGTCTGTCCACTGGTTTGAGGATGATAGGCCGAACTGTGGAGCAATTTGGTACCCAAGGATTTATGAAGTTCTTCCCAAAACTTGGATACGAATTGAGGTCCACGATCCGACACTATGGTCTTTGGAATACCATGCAAACTGAGAATACGGCTGATATATAATGCTGCATAAGTGGCTACCGTATATTTGGCCCTGACGGGTAAGAAGTGGGCAATTTTTGTGAGTCGATCAACGATAACCCAAATAGAATCATACCCTTTGGCCGTCCTGGGCAGTCCCACAATAAAGTCCATGCTGATGTCTTCTCATTTCCATGTTGGGATTGGTAAAGATTGTAATGGACCAGCAGTTTTCATGTGTATGGCCTTGACACGTCTGCAAGTGTCACATCTAGCCACATAGCGTGCAATTTCAATCTTCATCTTTGTCCACCAGTAATGTTGCTTTAAATCTTGGTACATCTTAGTGCTTCCGGGATGAATAGAATAACGACTAAGATGTGCTTCATCAAGAATTTGCTGGCGGAGTTCTTCATTCTTTGGCACTACTATGCGGTTGTTAAACCATAACACACCTTGAGCATCTTCCTTGAAACATTTGGCTGTTCCAGCCCTTATCTTCTCTCGTATGTGCTTCATACCCAGATTATCTCTTTGAGCATCAATTATCTTGTGCAAAATGATTGACTCAAGCTTTAGCTGATTCAGAGTCCCTTGTTGGATTATCCCCAGGTTTAGCTTCTCCATTTCTTGACACAAAGTGTTCTCAGAAGTCTTTGCCATAAAACAATGGCAGGAAGTCTTACGACTCAATGCATCTGCCACCACATTGGCCTTGCCTGGGTGATAATGGATCTCCAGATCATAGTCTTTAATGAGCTCAAGCCATCGTCTTTGCCTCATATTTAACTCTGACTGGGTAAAGATGTACTTCAAACTTTTATGATCTGTATATATATGACAGATATTTCCCAGCAGATAGTGACGCCATATTTTCAGGGCATGAACCACCGCAGCTAACTCCAGATCATGAGTTGGATAGTGCTCCTCATGTCGGCGCAGCTGCCTTGAAGCATACGCAATTACTCGGCCTTCTTGCATCAGTACACAGCCGAGCCCACTGCCAGATGCATCACAATATACATCAAATGGCTTAGTGATGTCCGGTTGTGCCAATACTGGAGCAGTGGTCAATAATGTCTTCAATTGCTCAAAGGCTTCATTACACTTAGAAGACCAATTGAATTTAATGTCATTCTTCAACAAACTTGTGATTGGCTTCACAAGCTTAGAAAAATCGGGTATGAATCTGCGATAATACCCAGCCAGTCCAAGAAAACTCCGGACTTGGTGAACAGTGGTTGGGGGTTTCCACTCCAGAATATCCTTGACCTTGCTAGGATCTACCGCAATTCCTTTAGCTGATAACACGTGCCCCAAAAAATTGAATTTCCTCCAGCCAGAATGCGCACTTGCTGAACTTGGCATACAGCTGATGTTTCCTCAGGCGCGTCAATACAATCCGTAGATGCTGAGCATGCTCCTCTTCATTTTTAGAGTATATCAAAATATAGTCGATGAAGACCACCACGAACTTGTCTAACTCGGGCATGAACACCGAGTTCATCAAATAGGTGAAGTGGGCAGGAGCATTTGTAAGCCTGAAAGACATTACCAGGTATTCAAACAATCCATACCGCGTAGTAAATGCGGTCTTCGGTATATCCTCGGGCCGAATACGGATTTGATGATAGCCCGACCTGAGATCAATTTTAGAAAATACCCTCGCCCCAGTCAGTTGGTCAAATAAGATATCGATCCTTGGGAGGGGGTACTTATTCTTGATGGTGACCTCATTCAGGGGCCGATAGTCCACGCACATGCGCAAGGTTTGATCCTTCTTTTTAACAAAAATGGCGGGACAACCCCATGGGGACGAGCTTGGCCGGATAAATCCCTTATTTAGTAGATCTTGTAATTGAATCTTCAATTCCGCCAACTCATTAGGGGGCATACGGTACGATCTTCGAGAGATGGGAGCCGTACCGGGCTTTAGCTCAATTACGAATTCTACATCTCTTTCAGGGGGTAGTCCAGGCAAATCTTCCGGAAACACATCTGGAAACTCACATACTACCGGAATGTTCTTGATCTCCGGTACAATGGCTTCAAATATTCTACCAGAAGCTTTGGCTGGATTGGTTTTGGGGAGAGACAAGAGAATTTCTTCTTGATTATAACTCAACCTGACGGTTCTGAGTTCAGTGTTGAGAATTGCCTTGTGTTGAGTTAACCAATTCATACCCAAAATTACATCTATATCCTGGCCTCTTAGAACAATCATGTTAGCAGGAAAGTTCCGTCCGACCATTGTTACTGGCACCTCATAGGCCACTTCTCTAGTAAAAATGTGTCCCCCAGGTGAGTGAATTTTAAATCCCTCTTTTGATTCATGACATGCAAGGTGATGTTGCTCCACAAATTTCTTGCTAATGAAGGTATGCGAAGCACCAGAATCAAAAAGAATTATTGCAGGGTGACTGGCCACGGGAAACGTACCCATCATCACCGGCTCTCCCTCCGGTGTAGTGGCCACTTGGGTGTAATATACACGCCCCGTCTTCTTGGTATTCCTTCCCACAGCATTTCCCTTGGGCTGAGTGGACTTCCCAGTTCCTTGCTGAGCATTGGATTGATTTTGCTTGGGGTACGGGCAGTCTTTGATAAAATGTCCCGATTTGCCGCAGTTGAAACACCCAGTTGAAGAGCTGGGCAAGGCAGGGAATCGAGTGCCTGGGGCACCCGGCTGATTTGGGGAAGTGGAGGTATTGTTGGGGCGGATAATAATGGGTTGTTTAAAAGGGAATGCTGGTGGACGAGAAAAAGTTTGGTTTTGGCTAGAAGGCCGGATGACGAACCGTTGCCTCTTCGCCTGACCCTGATTAGGCCTCTCACCACTGAATCCCTTATTCTTCCCAGAACTTGCGTATTTTGCTTCCACAGATAAGGCTGTACTGACAGCCTTTCCATATGTGAGATCAATACATGTGGCCATTTTTCGCTGCAACCGGTCATTTAGACCTCTCATAAAACAGTTCTTTTTCTTCAAATCAGTATTCACCTGATCAATGGCATACTGTGACAGGTGATTAAACTTGTTAAGATACTGATTGATGGTGTCTCCTCCTTGTTTCAGCTTCATAAATTCCTCTTGTTTCATATGCAGCACTCCTTCTGGTATGTAGTGTTCACGGAAGGCTGCTTTAAATTCGTCCCATGTGATTTGATGGTTGTCAGGTTGGATAGCCACAAAGTTCCCCCACCAAGTACTGGCAGGGCCTCGAAGTTGCTGTGCCACGAACAATGGCTTCTGTGTTTCCGAACAACGAAGAAGGCCAAACTTCTGTTCAATGACCTGTATCCATTCGTCGGCTTCTAACGGGTCTTCTGCTTTGGTGAATAGAGGTGGACGAGTTTCGGAAAAGTCCAGATAAGTAGTTTCACGGGGACCTTGCTGGAAACCTCTTCCTGCCTGCTGCTGGAACTGCTGCTGACCCGCCATTTCCCTAAGGAAGCGGGTATTGTCGGCGGTGGCATTCACCAAGGCGGCAATCGCCTCGGCAAGCGTGGGTGGAACCGAAGGTGGATTTGGGGTGACATCTCGACCCCCAGAAGTTCCGGCTGCGTCCTGTCCGCGAGTCCTGGTCGGCATCTGAGGCAAAAACATTTGAATAAACATAATGTGCCAAAGAAAACCTTCCATTTTACATTACTATAAAGAGTAATGATACAGACTCGACACTACATAACAGGATACATTACCCATTTTACAAAAGTTCAACCTATTATACAACAGTACACCCTACAATACACTACTCTACTTTTATTACACCATTAGTCCTGCTTTCCGTTACTTTTGGCGGCCTCATCGTCAGGTGTGGGAGTCCAGACGTCAACCAACCTCAAAGAAGGAGGGGGTTCAAAAAGGTCTAACTCCCCACCCAGCGTGCGTCCCGCAACGTGAGAGGGTTCGGCTTCTGACTCAGCAGAGTGTTCTAAGGGGGAAAATTTATTAGCATAATTCTTAGCATGATGCATGAATAAGTACAGAATCAACCTTAGTCGATTCAACCTTCTATACATTGCACTCTTCCTATCTGGTCTTTAAGATAAACTCTTCAGAGTACGTAGGTAAGAAGAGAAAAGAGTTTTTAGGTAAGATTTTCGAAAATCCTTTTGAAGATGCCTCTTAATATCTGCAAAGAAGGGCTACGCTCCGATACCAGCTGTGACGGAACCTCCCAAGTAATTAGGCCCACCTACAGTTGTCCTTGTCTAGCAGACATCAGACACCCTGTAGATGTTCCTAAGTCACTTGACAAGTTCGGTATCTTTTCCGACCTCACCAGGAACGTTTCACCCGTCTTGCAGACATTACAGAACATCGGAGATAAAGAAATGCGGAAGCGAATTACATAAACTTACATTTATTTCAAAAGCAAGCTCGAGTTATTTTATTACAGACCAGACTAAAAGTGAGTGCAGAGTAGTAACATTATACAAACCAAGGGAGGCAAAAAAAACATCTCCCGAAAGGCTATAAACAATAGATCCTATGTGGAGGACCGAGTCCTCCCGCACTTCAGTCTTGTTTTTCTTCTTTGGGAACCACCTTGGCACAGAAGCAGCAAAAGTCTGCTACTTCCTCACCTAAAAACAACGAAGGGATAAACCCTGAGTATGGAATTACTCAGCAAGTCTTACCCGACTAAGGAAAAGACTCTCAAGGGTATGCTAGATAAATAGGAGTCAAGGAGAGGCTTTAGCAAAAATCAACTTTTATTTTTGCAGAAGTAGCTTACTAAAGTGAGTCCTTACTTTCAATCTTTTAACGCCATATTAGGTATTAATAGACTCTATTTGCATCTAGTCTAATTTCACATCACATTAAGACAACATCATTTCTATCCATAGTGTTCACGTCCTGACTTTAGGTTGCAGGGAAGTGACCAAGTCTTCATAACCGCGAAGGTACGGCGATCCGAATCGATTATACTCAGCTGAGGATCTCCAATCACACGACATATGTAGCACTTAACCCTTGCATATGTCAACCCACCACCGGGGTTCTTAAGACCGGATCAGGTTCACGCAAACCGAGAGCACAGATACACCACCGTCCAGCCTCTTGCCACGGAGGGTACACGCTACTCTCGCCACCGCTCCACTCCCATTTCGTGTTATCTTATTCTGGCCTTAGTCTGCCCGAGGCAAGGCTTACCCATGACGAGGCATGTGACCAGTTAAAGGGTCCTCGGTCAGCACGCCTACATACGCGTTAATCCTTAACCAACCTGGGTAGAACATCACCTGTTCCTACCCCCAAGTCTCAATTTACGTATTTCCATCCTTAGGATTGTGTCTGTTCCTTAGGATGAAAGAGCATCACAGGGAACTTTGCAGTAAGATCCCATCATTGCTCCAAATGAAAATATTCTTGCAGGTAGAAGCCGTCCTTTCTCGAGTTAAATTAAGGACAACCTCTATCCACAAGATCTAAGCAAGGCTAAGCATTTTTGTAAATCATAATTTTGATACTTCACAGAAGTATCTATAAAGGTATGGATATCAAGGAAAGCAATGCATCAAAGGGTTTCAAGTAACTCCTATGAACCTAATGCACATTTCACTAGACTTAAATGTGCGAAAAATATTTGAAAACACAAGGAAAAGGGTTGCATGCACCGGGGCTTGCCTTTGTTATCAGGTGAGTCCTGCTCGGATCCACAAATATCGAAATAAAAGCAGTTGCCTGCTTGAGGATCTGAGGTTGGTGGAGTTCCCTCTTCAGTGACTTCTTCTTCTTCTTCGTATTCTAACATAACCATATATATGCATAAGAATGGATGCCATGGAGTGCTCATGAGGATGCAAAGATAATATAAACTTATTATCTAAGTCTTGAGTACAACTTTCCTTCACGGTACTCCGAGAACTTACGGTTTCCGGAGTCAGTAAAGGAGTTCATGGAGCAGGGGGGGGTGTTTTGGGGTTTGGTGATCAAACAAGGTCCAAATCAATTCAAATTCTACCCAAGGCTTCTAAATATTATGAGGAACTTATATAAAAATTTTGAGCATTTTTGGAATTACCAAACATTTTCTAAAAATCCAGAACCAATACTTTTAACTACTTTAAATACCCTAAAATTTCTTGTTTAACCTAAAAATCATAAAACTATTTTTATTAAATTCTAGGGAAAATAAGGAGTCTAGGAAAATTGGTTTCACAATTTTATCATTTTTCTACATTTTCCTACATATTTCTAAAGCTCTGATGAAAAGGAAAAAGAAAATAAATGAATAGTCTTGGGCCGAAACCAGCTCGAGCCGGCCCAATTACAGCAGAAACGTGCCCGCGCCCGTGCGCGCGATGGCGGCTTTGCAGAAAAGCCCTCGGAGTTTTCACTATCTGCGAACGGGTTTTCTTACTGTTTAACAGAATCACAGACGCTTACAGACAGACCCCCGCACTTCTATCTATTCTCTGTTTCAAGTCCACGACGGCGACAGCGCGGGGGAACAAACTCCGGTGAGATTGTACTGGCGGATTTACACTACAATCGGTGCTCCCAAGCGACACACACGGGATTGAACCCCTACCGATCATTTCCCCCAACATAATTGCACGAATGACCAACTAACGAGCTCTGACCACGGTGACCGTGAACGGTGTGGCCAAATCGTCGTGTTCCCGGCGACTGGGGGTCTCCCGGTTCAATTCGGTGGCTCGGCAAGCATCACAGGGTTACTAGAATCCTCAAACGAGGGAGCAGTTGGTATGAACTGACCTGGTTCACGCTGGCCGCGACGAGCTCAGTTCTACGGTGGCGGGAATTCGATTTGGGGGAAATAAGAAATTCAAGCTCGTCGGTGATCGACTGGAGACAATACTGGTTGGCGAGATACTTGAGTACCTTACGGAGCGTGTGGTGGCTTCAATTTATAGAGCTAATGGGCGGCGGCCACGAATTTGAGGAAAGACGCGCGGCGGTCAGAGGTAGAAGAACGCACTAGCGCGCGCGGTTGCGTGTCCACAGCCGTGGCGAACTCACCGGCGGCGATGGGACTGCCCTAGAGAGTCACGGTGACGAGGTGTAAAGACAGAGCCACGCGGCGGATGCCGGTGATGGCTCAACGGCGGTGAAATCCTTATCCCCGAGCGGAGAGCAAGGGGGAGGAAAGCACTACAGCTGGCCGGAGTGGCTTACAGCTCACCGGCGGCAAGGATTCATACCGGCGGTGCTTATCCGATGACCACTGAGCACGAATCGTGACGAGCCGCGATCAACGGCGACGGCTACCGGCGACGAGCAAGGATATGATCTTCTTCAGTATACCAGGCACTGTACCATGGCGATGGTATTCAGTCTCTCTGACAGGCAAAGTTTGAACCACGTTTTCTCTCGAATTCACATGGCAACACATCCAGTGACCTATAGAAAAGTTGAAGAGCTACTAACCAGCTATAATTCGATTATAGGGATCAAGCTGAGTTGAGCACTGGATCATGCTTAGATTTGAGCTAGAAGTTGATGTCAGTCCTCTGCTAATCTGAATTTCAGATCAAAACAGCCTGACAGCCAAAGTTCTAGCATGAATATCTCCCTTTTTCTCACAAGATCATGGCTTGCATCCTTAAGCAAAATTGCTCTCCTTTCATTGTTCTACAACTTTGATGTGATGCCCTAGGGTAAAAACCCTATACTTTGTAAGTTACAAAGCCCTAAAGTTGAGCCCATTCTATGATTTTCAGACTTAGAATAAAACTCACATGAGGTCCATTTTGCATTTAAGTCCAAAACCTTGGGTTTGGCTTTCAAGTCCACACATTTGTGAACCAAAGGACTTAAGAAACCTATTTGGCTTGGTTTTTGCACTTTAGCCCAAAAGTGGGCTAATTTTGCACATAAGCCCCTAGGGTTTGGTTTTAGGGTTTTCCAGGGTTCCAATTAGGGTTTCTGGTATCCCAGGGGTATAAAAGGAATTCAAGTTTGTTCTTAGAGTCATTTTATGACTTTTACCCTAAAGTCTTTAGGTTTTCTTAGCTTGAGTTAGGTTTTACCCTTTAACCACTATTTAGGGTTAAGTCCTTTAACCAGGGTTCTATTTGCAAAAACATTAAAACAATACAACTTGTTTGAAATTTTTGCCTAATGAATGCACTCTAGGTGTGTTAAACATATGCAATGCCAATACTTATGATGCCATGCTCAAGTTTTAGTTATAGTAACACCAGGGGTGTTACACCCTCCCCGCAGGAGGGTGACTAACAAAAGCAAAACGAAAGAACCTCGGCACTCAGCCTCGGCAGAGCAAGCACTGTGCCTGGACCCCATTGACGGCACGACGACGAAGCAACTACATGTCACACCCGGTTTTAGAAGGCAAACCGAATGCGAACCATGTACGTGCCAGGATCAGTTATTCACGTACACAGCAGTTACATAACATGGACATCATCACACAGTGCTCAAATAGTATTAAAAAGGGAAATAATAGTCGATTACATCATACGTCTGAGACGTCCATATAGTCCTTACAATAAATCAATGTGCGGAAAAGAAACGTAGATAAATGCGGCCTTCACAGGTAGCCGACTGGGGGTTGCCGCTAACCCACACCTAGAACTCGTCGTAGTCTTGGAACTCCTGAAGGTCTCCTTCCACAGCTTCATCTTCTCCTGAGCAGTGGTTGCAATGCTGACAACCTGGGGATGGGGGGGGTTTGGTGTGTAGAGCAAGGGTGAGTACACATCAACATACTCAGCAAGTATCCTGTTTGGCTGTAGTGGACTAGCTTTATGTGGGGATAAGTCAAGCAGTTGCTTTTAGTTGGTCAGATTATTATTTACTAATAGAAAGCCAGGTTTTAGCATTAACCCAAGTTATTAGCCCGATGTACCCTTTCCAAACGGAAAGAATACCACTTACCAGCACCATAGTCATAACCAGAACCATCGATCTCATAGCCACCTGTACCATAATGTCTCTGATCAAGTACCACTAATCACTGGAGCTCCCTTGGCCGCTCATAACCGCGAGCACGGCTGATATATCAGTTTTCAAAACACTCTACAGAGGTTGTGCACTTTACCCACAAGCCGTGATTCCCATTCTGCCCAGAGAGAGCTACTCCCCATTGACCACTACCTAGGTGGCCTAGCAGGGCATCACTACGTAGCCTTTACAAAGATTCCCCGGGGCTGTAGCCACCCGTTAGGTTTCCTAAATGCACCGCACTCCTCCCCAAGGGGCGAACCCAAACTTGGCAGAGCGAGCCGCATACACCGAGCCCCATTGATGGCACGACGGCTAAGTGAACTACACCTCGGATCCTCTAATTATTCAGCTAAGGGCATCCCATTCCACCCTCATGGTTGCACTGTTTTCCCGGGCGGTCATCCATAGAACAGGTCCTTACGGAGAGGCACTCGAGAAACCGCTCGAGCCCCCTTGAAGACCACAAGTACAACATCATAATAAGAGAAGGGAAAACAGCGTATCATAGATAATCTCATCATGTTCATTGATTAGAGTTAAGCAATAGCTTAAAGCTAGACAATAATAATCCAACCCAAATAGGTAAACAAGGACATGGATAACAAAAGCTAGTCAATCCTTAAGTATAAATGTGTAATGTGGGAGGTGAATTAAAGAATGTATAGGACAGAGATAGGTCAATGGACACTTGCCTCCACCAACCGACTGCTGCTCAGGGGCTTCTCCTGCGAGTTCCTCGGGCTCTTCAACCAGATCGTTCTCTATGCGATTGCAAGCATACATACATCCATCCATTCAAATTAGGAAACAAACAGTACACCATACAAGAGAACAAAATAAAGTAAATATGCATAGAATATCACATACGATAATGAATTTACCTTGGTTAGAAAGAGGCAGGGAAAGGTCTCGCGAGAGTTAAAGCTTATGCCCGAGACGCACTACGGGTACACAAATGACTAAATGTCACGTGCTCTAGTTCCAATTGGTTCTAACAAAAGAATTAGCTACATGCACTAATGTAAACGTGACCACTTTTAGTAGATTATCATTGAATGAGATAGATGATTAGCTATACAAATTAACTAACATAACCAATTTCCAAATTGAGACTCCTATCTTATTAATATAAACACGTGATTAGCGCACATAGGGCACGGGGGGGGGGTAGACGGGGCACGACGGGTCGTGCCAAGGCACGCGCACTACGCGAGCACGCGCGCGAGGCCGCACGCACACGCCACGAACTAGCCGTGCGCACGTCGGGGCCGGGCACTAGCCGAGCTCAAAGCCACGCGCTAAAGGCACGCTGGGCCGAGCTCAAGGCCACACCGGGGCCGTCACGACGCGAGCAAGGCACGGCGGGGCGAGCGGGCAAGCGCACCGGGGCAAGCGAGCACGGACGAGCGAGGACGTGGCCGGGCGAGGACACGGCCGGGCGAGGCCAGGCACGGGGGCGGGCGGAGCTCGCCGGAGCGGGGACGGGCGCGAGCCAGGGGCGGCGCGCTGGCCGAACGGGGCCGAGCGAGCGCGGGGAGGGCGGCCGGGGGCGGGGCCGAGCGTGGCTCGCCGGGGGCGGCCGGGCACGGGGCGGCGCGGGTCGCCGGGGCGGCCACGGCGGGGCGGGGCGGGCTCGCCGGAGCGAGGCCGGGCGAGGGCGGGGAAGGGGCGGGGAAGGGGTGGGCTCGCCGGAGCGGACCGAGCACAGGGCTGGGCCAAGCTCGCTGGGGGTGGGCGCGGCGAGGTGGGGCCGGCCAAGGTCGGGGGCGGGCTCGCCAGAGCGCCGAGCGGACGGGGCGGGGTGGGGCACGGGCGGCCATGGTGCGGGCGGCCGAAGGGCGGCGCGCCGGGGCCGGGCGGGGAACGCCGGGGGGCGGCCGCGCCGGGGAGCGACGCCGGCGGGCGGGGTCGGGGCCGGGGCTGAGCTCACCGGGGCCGGGGCCGAGCTCGCCGGGGCCGGGGCCGAGCGCGACGGGGCGTCGGGAGGGCGCCGGAGGGAGGGGAGGGAGGAGGGAGGGGGAGGGAGAAGGGAGGGCCTCACCGGAGGGGAGGTCGGCGGCGGCGGCGCCGGGGAGCGGTGGCGGCGGCGCGGGGGAGGGGCGGCGGCGGCTAGGGTTAGGGTTAGGGTGAGGGAGAGAGAGAGAGGGATGACGGGCAGGGCCCGCGGGGAGGATTTTTGGAAAAAAGAAAAGGGGAGGGGGGCGGTTGGGCCGGCTGGGCCCAAAGGGGGGGGAGGGGGCGCGCGGCTGGGCCGCCAGGCCGGCCCACGGCGGGGGAGGGGCGGCTGGGCCGCCGCGGGGCCCACGCGGGAAGGGGAGGGGGGCGGCTGGGCCAAAAGGGGAGAAGGGGGGGAGAGAGAAAAAGAAAAGGCTTTTCTTTTTCTAATTTCCTCAATTTCTTATATGCCTAATTCTCCACTTCACTCAACCACAAACAAAGGAGTGCATAATCCGGCATGATGCAACAAACAAAAATAGTTCTAGGTTTTGCTTACACAAGATGTCGAGCTAATTCTCGCTATAACTATTGAAAAATAACAAGGCTTAGCGAGAAGAAAAGGGAAAAGGAAAGAGTAACGCCTGAATTTGGTGAGAGAAAAGAAGAAAAAATTCTACCCCCAAATTCAGGGCATTACAAACCTATCCCCCTTAAAAGAATCTCGCCCTCGAGATTCAGCGTTGGCTAGCAAAGAGCTCAGGGTATTTAGCCATCAGATCATCTTCACGCTCCCAGGTTGCTTCTTCCTCAGAATGGTGATTCCATCTGACTTTGCACATTTGGATGGTCTTCCATCGGGTGACTCTGTCTGCAACCTCAAGGATCTGCACTGGCTTCTCAACGTAGGTCAAGTCCTCCTGGACTTCGAGACCTTCCACTGGCAACTGCTCTTCTGGCACACGCAAGCACTTCTTCAACTGAGACACATGAAAGACATCATGCACTGCGGACAGATTCTCTGGCAGGCTGAGCTGATAGGCCACTTCTCCACGCCTTGAGAGAATTTGGTACAGACCAATGTAACGGGGTGCTAGCTTGCCTTTGACTCCGAATCTTCTGACTCCTCTGATCAGTGACACTTTCAGATAGACGAAGTCTCCGACTTCGAAACTCAGCTCTCTTCTTCTTGTGTCTGCATAGCTTCGCTGCCTCGATTGCGCTATCTTCAGATTCTCTCGAACCATCCTGATGTTCTCTTCAGCTTCGAGTAGAATGTCTGGTCCAAACACCACGCATCAGAACGGATCTGGCAAATCTTGCAGCATAAGAAAAGAGTATAGAATCCTTCAACAACACTGAACAGATGAGCATCTTCACTGATCTCCAACACAGACCACACAACTTCTCAGATAAAGAGGAAAGTGGAATAAAAGGTTTTCCCAACTATATAACTAACTCCATTAACATAATAGGTAAACCAAAATGCAGGGGATACCCACACTCTGGTGACAGTCATTACAAAGATCCAAACCAAACATAGTTCATCATGACAAACATAAATGCACAGGATATAGCAAACTACCCTGTCTAACTAAGACTAACTAAGAGCGAGACTAACGCTAAGACTGAAGCTTCTACGTATATATATTTTGTATTAATTACAAGATCCAACTCTAACGATCCATGGTTCTAGATTTATCTTGGTCTTGCAGTCGGGATTGCCATAAGGCTGGTGTCCACACCGAGGTGAGCGGTACGGGTGCTGAGTCCCAACGGGAGCGGGGGAACCACCGTCCAGGTGACGACGTTCCGCACGCTCAGCCCGCAGCAGGGCGATCTCAGCACGAGCCCTACTCAGCTCGTCTAATGCATGGTCCAGCTCCGTGTTTAGCACGGCGGCTAGGTTGACTGTGCTGCTCAACCTAGGATTGTCCTCACCGACAGGTGAAACAATCACGCCTCCTGTGCTGCCAGATGGACGGCGGGGGTAATACTTCAGGTCAAGACCGTCAGCTACCCCACCGAGAACCGAGCAGTAGTGCGAAAGCGCACGCCGTGCAGCATCTTGCATGGCTACCTCAGCTGAGTCCCGCTCAGAGATAGAATAGTGCTCTGAGCAGGCCTCTGCACCCTGGAGACTGTTCTCCGGACGGCGCACCAAGCAGGTTGCCTCCCAGCAGTCCGGGTAGACCCCGCGACTATGCTGGTAGACCACACAGCGATACTCGATGGACCAGGTACGCCGGTTAAGTGCCCGATGTAGCAGGGTGTCGAGCGCATCGTGGAAGTGACACCCGCGAGCAGCGTCGTGATTGATGGGTCGAGCAACCCATCCTTCCGGCTCATGGTCAGTAGAGAAGTCGGTGTCGTGGCTCGAGATGTCGTCGCCACCTCCGTCGTCTGGGTCTCCTCCAGCAGCTACTCCAGAAGCTGGGGCGCCCAGTGGTGGTGCAGGGGGCGCCTCCAGGGGAAGCACAGGGGAGCAGCTCCTCACAGACTCTATCTCCTGTTGGAGCGAGAAGGAAGAGCCCTGCTGCTCCTGTCGTCGATGTTCCTGCTCCTCATGCAGGCGGTGGTGCAGTCTCTCCAAGTGGCTGGACTGTCCGGCCACGGGACGGCGAAGTGGACGCTCAGCAGGGCGGGAGGGTAAGAAGGGGATGACGGACTTTCGTGCAGTGTGTCTAAGACGAGCCATCTACAAAAGACACCGCAAGCAAAAGAGTGAGAACAGAATTAATATGACCAGCAAATAATGAACCATAAATAAATGAAGGATTAGAATGAAATATAATTTTCAGCAAGGTATAATATAAAGTAGAACATAGGTTTGGTCGATATGACCAACTTTTGAAGGGATATCAAAGTCAAGGCAGGGACAGAGGTCCATAATCCTTAGAACAACCATTCTATTCTAGGTTAGCGGTCCTACAGTCAGCACGGCTTTGATACCACTTATGTCACACCCGGTTTTAGAAGGCAAACCGAATGCGAACCATGTACGTGCCAGGATCAGTTATTCACGTACGCAGTAGTTACATAACATGGACATCATCACACAGTGCTCAAATAGTATTAAAAAGGGAAATAATAGTCGATTACATCATACGTCTGAGACGTCCATATAGTCCTTACAATAAATCAAAGTGTGGAAAAGAAACGTAGATAAACGCGGCCTTCACAGGCAGCCGACTGGGGGTTGCCGCTAACCCACACCTAGAACTCGTCGTAGTCTTGGAACTCCTGAAGGTCTCCTTCCACAGCTTCATCTTCTCCTGAGCAGTGGTTGCAATGCTGACAACCTGGGGATGGGGGGGGTTTGGTGTGTAAAGCAAGGGTGAGTACACATCAACATACTCAGCAAGTATCCTGTTTGGCTGTAGTGGACTAGCTTTATGTGGGGATAAGTCAAGCAGTTGCTTTTAGTTGGTCAGATTATTATTTACTAATAGAAAGCCAGGTTTTAGCATTAACCCAAGTTATTAGCCCGATGTACCCTTTCCAAACGGAAAGAATACCACTTACCAGCACCATAGTCATAACCAGAACCATCGATCTCATAGCCACCTTTACCATAATGTCTCTGATCAAGTACCACTAATCACTGGAGCTCCCTTGGCCGCTCATAACCGCGAGCACGACTGATATATCAGTTTTCAAAACACTCTGCAGAGGTTGTGCACTTTATCCACAAGCCGTGATTCCCATTCTGCCCAGAGAGAGCTACTCCCCATTGACCACTACCTAGGTGGCCTAGCAGGGCATCACTACGTAGCCTTTACAAAGATTCCCCGGGGCTGTAGCCACCCGTTAGGTTTCCTAAATGCACCGCACTCCTCCCCAAGGGGCGAACCCAAACTTGGCAGAGCGAGCCGCATACACCGAGCCCCATTGATGGCACGACGGCTAAGTGAACTACACCCCGGATCCTCTAATTATTCAGCTAAGGGCATCCCATTCCACCCTCATGGTTGCACTGTTTTCCCGGGCGGTCATCCATAGAACAGGTCCTTACGGAGAGGCACTCGAGAAACCGCTCGAGCCCCCTTGAAGACCACAAGTACAACATCATAATAAGAGAAGGGAAAACAGCGTACCATAGATAATCTCATCATGTTCATTGATTAGAGTTAAGCAATAGCTTAAAGCTAGACAATAATAATCCAACCCAAATAGGTAAACAAGGACATGGATAACAAAAGCTAGTCAATCCTTAAGTATAAATGTGTAATGTGGGAGGTGAATTAAAGAATGTATAGGACAGAGATAGGTCAATGGACACTTGCCTCCACCAACCGACTGCTGCTCAGGGGCTTCTCCTGCGAGTTCCTCGGGCTCTTCAACCAGATCGTTCTCTATGCGATTGCAAGCATACATACATCCATCCATTCAAATTAGGAAACAAACAGTACACCATACAAGAGAACAAAATAAAGTAAATATGCATAGAATATCACATACGATAATGAATTTACCTTGGTTAGAAAGAGGCAGGGAAAGGTCTCGCGAGAGTTAAAGCTTATGCCCGAGACGCACTACGGGTACACAAATGACTAAATGTCACGTGCTCTAGTTCCAATTGGTTCTAACAAAAGAATTAGCTACATGCACTAATGTAAACGTGACCACTTTTAGTAGATTATCATTGAATGAGATAGATGATTAGCTATACAAATTAACTAACATAACCAATTTCCAAATTGAGACTCCTATCTTATTAATATAAACACGTGATTAGCGCACATAGGGCACGGGGGGGGGGGGGGGTAGACGGGGCACGACGGGTCGTGCCAAGGCACGCGCACTACGCGAGCACGCGCGCGAGGCCGCACGCACACGCCACGAACTAGCCGTGCGCACGTCGGGGCCGAGCGCTAGCCGAGCTCAAAGCCGCGCGCTAAAGGCACGCTGGGCCGAGCTCGAGGCCACGCCGGGGCCGTCACGACGCGAGCAAGGCACGGCGCGGCGAGCAGGCAAGCGCGCCGGGGCAAGCGAGCACGGGCGAGCGAGGACGCGGCCGGGCGAGGACACGGCCGGGCGAGGCTAGGCACGGGGGTGGGCGGAGCTCGCCGGAGCGGGACGGGCGCGAGCCCAGGGCGGCGCGCTGGCCGAACGGGGCCGAGCGAGCGCGGGGAGGGTGGCCGGGGTCGGGGCCGAGCGCGGCTCGCCGGGGGCGGCCGGGCACGGGGCGGCGCGGGTCGCCGTGGCGGCCACGGCGGGGCGAGGCCGGGCGAGGGCGGGGAAGGGGCGGGCTCGCCGGAGCGGACCGAGCACGGGGCGGGGCCGAGCTCGCCGGGGGCGGGTGCGGCGAGGCGGGGCCGGCCGAGGTCGAGGGCGGGCTCGCCGGAGCGCCGAGCGGACGGGGCAGGGTGGGGCGCGGGCGGCCGAAGGGCGGCGCGCCGGGGCCGGGCGGGGAACGCCGGGGGGCGGCCGAGGCGGGGCGGCCGAGCCGCGGCGAGGGGCGGGCGCGGGGCGCCGGGGAGCGGCGCCGGCGGGCGGGGCCGGGGCCGGGGCCAAGCTCGCCGGGGCGGCTGAGCTCGCCGGGGCCGGGGCCGAGCGCGACGGGGTGCGGGGAGGGCGCCGGAGGGAGGGGAGGGAGGAGGGAGGGGGAGGGAGGAGGGAGGGCCTCACCGGAGGGGAGGACGGCGGCGGCGGCGCCGGGGAGCGGCGGCGGCGGCGCGGGGGAGGGGTGGCGGCGGCTAGGGTTAGGGTTAGGGTGAGGGATAGAGAGAGGGATGACGGGCGGGGCCCGCGGGGAGGATTTTTGGAAAAAAGAAAAGGGGAGGGGGCGGTTGGGCCGGCTGGGCCCAAATGGGGGGGGGAGGGGGCGCGCGGCTGGGCCGCCAGGCCGGCCCACGACGGGGGAGGGGCGGCTGGGCCGCCGCGGGGCCCACGCGGGAATGGGAGGGGGGTGGCTGGGCCAAAAGGGGAGAAGGGTTGGAGAGAGAAAAAGAAAAGGCTTTTCTTTTTCTAATTTCCTCAATTTCTTATATGCCTAATTCTCCACTTCACTCAACCACAAACAAAGGAGTGCATAATCCGGCATGATGCAACAAACAAAAATAGTTCTAGGTTTTGCTTACACAAGATGTCGAGCTAATTCTCGCTATAACTTTTGAAAAATAACAAGGCTTAGCGAGAAGAAAAGGGAAAAAGGAAAGAGTAATGCCTGAATTTGGTGAGAGAAAAGAAGAAAAAATTCTACCCCCAAATTCAGGGCGTTACACTACACCTCTAGTTCTTCTAATTAATTAGCTAAGGGCATCCCATTTCACCCTCATGGTTGCACTATTATCCCGGGTGGTCTCTCAACGAACAGGTCCTTACGGAGAGGTACTCGGGAAACAGCCCGAGTCCCCTAAAATGCCACAAGTATATCATCATATCCAGAATAAGACCATAGTATCATCATTGTTTCTCATCATGTTCATTGATTAAAGTAAAGCGCTAGCATGAAGCTAACCATAGTAACCCGAAAGGTAAACAAGGATAAGGTAAATAGAAAGCTAGTAAATCCTTAGGTTGTTCATAGTATGCGGGACAGTGTATTATAAAGTAAATGGGACATAATGGGACAGAGGACACTTGCCTTCACCAAGCTGCTGCTTAGGGTCTTCTTCTGCAACTTCCTCGGGAAACACAGACTGCCCGTTGTCTACGCAAAGCAATCATTCATTCTATACACTTGGGAAATAACAAAAAAGCAATATACTAAACATGTGCAACAGAGAGATCACAGGTTCAAAATAGAAAAGGATTGGCAATATGGTGTTCCCTAGGTCTAGGGTAGATGACTATACAAAGTGATTCATTATCCACTAACCAGGTCTATGTCACTATCATATTGTTCAGATAAAGTTAGTTTAGTGGTGGGGTTAAATCATTACATGGTGTTAAGTCTATAAACTTAAGTACTCCAACTTTTATTAAAGTCTACTATCTTTATTTTATTTCTATTAGGGTTCCAATAACATTAATTCTAAACTAAAGATAAACTATTAATTGGGACATAAAAACAGCAGGGAAACATTGTTTTAAACAGGTAGATAAAAATATTATGAACATTTTGCAATTTGGAGCACCTAATTTGGAGTTCATATGACAAAGTTATGAATTTTACAAGATTAGGGATTAAAAATACTCTTTAAATACTTATTCATGATTAAATAAAAGGTCCGAGGACCTAACTGCGAAATTCCAGGGACGACAGGTTAATTTGCAGAAAACCGGGGGTCTCTTTAAGAAGTTTGCGCGGGTGAAGGGGTATCGGGCTCCTCCAGCCGTTGGATCTCGGATCGACGCTCGGGATTAGATCGGCGAGTAGGCGCGCGAGCGCGCGGGGCGCGAGCGGCTGACAGGCGGGGCCACGCGGGCAGAGCTCGAGCGCGGGCGGCTGACAGGCGGGGCTCGGCGACAGGAAGGAGAGGTGCGGGGGGGGGGCGGCTCTGGGCCGTCAGATTCTAGGCGGACGGCTAGGATTAGGCTCGGGTTATTTAAAAAAAGGACCGTCCGATCTGAGATGGACGGCGGGGATTGGGTGGCCAGCTTCAATCCTCTTCTCCGGCCAGCAGAGGTGGCGGCGCCCGTACCCGCAGCGGGAGAGCTCACCGGAGACAAGGGGCGCGGGGGCTCCGCGGGTCTTAGGGCGACCGAGATGGTCTGGGAGATTGGGGATGGCGCGGGGAACCTACTGGCAGGGGCTAAATCGCGATAGGGGCACCGGAGGGTGGCGGCCCACGGCGAGACGGCTCGGCGGCGGCGCCAACCGACTCCGACGAGGAATTAAGCATAGCAGGGAGCAAGGGAGGGAAAAAGAGAGGGCAGGGGAGGTTCCTTACCTCAAGGCGTACCCCAGGGACCTCTCGGTGGCGGTGAAGGCGCGACGACGGCTCGGTTCAATGGTGGCGGACAACGGCGGCTGCGTGGAGGACAGCGGGTGAGCGTGGGCAGAGGAAATCAGGGAGGGAGAGGAGAAATTGGAGCGTGTCCCGAGTTGCGGACGTTGAGGCAAAGCTCACCGTGGCAGAGGGCACGGCGGGGCTCCGACGTCGACGGGGAAACGGGCTCGGGACGGCGGCGGGCAATGGCGGCTCCTCTCTGGCATGCGCGCAGCATGGGGGAGGTTGAAATGAGGCTCTGCAGGTGCGCAAATGAGGGAGGGAGAGGGTGAGCGGGGCTCTGGGGCTCAAGTGGCCGAGGGTGGGGCGGTTGCGAGCTCTACACGCGACGTCGGCGCGGAGTTCGGTGCGCGCAGCTCGGGAGGGCGGTTACGCGGGGACGAGGGAGCTGACAGAGGGGGCCCACGAGCAGAGAGAGCGAGGGAGCGGGCGCACGCGCGGGGGAAAGCGGTAGCGCCGACAGCGCGGGCCTGCTAGGACAGAGAGAGGGAGGGGGGAACAGGCGCGCGCGCGCGGGGTGGGCCGGCTGGGCCGAAAGGCCGAGGGGAACAAGGGTGTGGGCCGCTTTACCTTTTTTTATTCCAGAATTTGTTTTCCCTTTTTCTTTTATTTACTCCATTTGATTCAATTACAAATATGCCACAAATTCAAATTAGCACCCTCAAGCATATGCATCAAACAAAAGTGAAGTTTAGGGTTCAACTTGATGCAACATTTCATACTCCCTTGGAGTTTAGCCTACTAGATTATAATTACAAAATAAAAAAATAACCACTCTTCTTCTATAGAAAAAGAGGAAGAGGAGATTGGGAAAGGTGTGAAGAGAGGAATAACACCTGAATTTGTGAATATGAGCAAAGAAATTTTATACCCCAAATTCAGGGTGTTACAGATTCTGGCCGACCCCGCTGGAGGCCGGGGGCAGCCTTGCCCTGGCATCGTCAACGATACGGCGCTAGACGTCTCGGGCCTGATGACGTGCTTCTCCGGCGAGTGCTCGGTTTGCCCACACCTGCTCGATGTTTTGCCGAAGCTGCACAAGTTGCCCTGCTTCCTCGTCGAGCTTGGCCTGCATCTCGCGGATTTGCTCGAGCTGTGTGTCCTGACCCCCAGCAGGGACTGGGACCACAGCTAGCTCCCGCAGGATGTCAACGCGAGGCGCAGGCCCAGGGGGATTGTCATCCTCCAGCATACCGAGGTGGTTGCCTTCGTCGTGACCCCCTAGATCGATGTGGAAACATTCGCGACTTGGGTCACAACCTTCGTCGTCAAGGCTGTGGCCATCATCGGAGCAATCGGAGAGGCAGTAGTCACATGCGGTCATGAAGTCTCGCATGGCACTAGGAGCGCGGAGCCCGGAGAAATCCCAACCAGAGTCGGGCTCGTCTTCTTCCTCGGAACCCGGGGGCCCGTAGGTTGAGACGGTCGTCAGTCAGTCCCAAGATGACCACATATGGTACCCCGGAAGGTTTGGATATGCCTTTACGAAAGCGCTCACCAAAGCGGGGTCGCTTGGTGGATCGAAGCTGAATCTAAAAGGCACAGGGTGGAAAACGGACGGTACCTCTTGATCGATGGACGGTGACAAAGTCGCGTCGGGGACAGACTGCATCGTTATCTCAGGTACAAGGCTAACACCCAGCAAGCCCTTCGCGAGTGTGCTGGCATCATCTGTCCGCTTAGGGTTGGCACGTTGCGAGGAAACGACATCCGTCGTTGTCTCAGGCGCGAGGACAACGCTCGACATGTCCCCCGCTGGGGTGTCGGTGTCATCGACTCGCTCGACAGCCGACGAGGCGCCGCCTCCTGCATGGCCACGGTTGCCCCGTCTCCTCCTCCTGCGGCGAGGAGGACGGCGGGATAAACTCGGATGCTGCTCTTCTGCCACGGGGGGAAGACGTTGTCGAGTTCGCCGCCGCCAGGCGAGCTGACGGCCGTCGTGGTTGCTGTCGCGCTGCGAGGGGAGGAGTACCATGTCGTAGCTGCCGTCGAGGGACATGAACTCGAGATTCCCAAAGCGGAGCACCATCCCGGGCTGAAGAGGTTGCTGGAGACTACCCATCTGGAACTCAATGGGAAGTTGTTCGTCAACACGCAGCAGGCCCCTACCTGGCGCGCCAACTGTCGGCATTTCGACCCCGAGGGGTCCCTGGACCGACGAGTAAATTTGTTGCTGCGTGTCCTAGCCCAGATGGGTTGGCGCGAGATGGAACACAAGGGGAGAAAACGTGGCTCGTGTTATCCTGCGCCAGGGGGCTACGCTCGTAGTAGGGGTTACAAGCGTTCGCGAGAGAGAGAGTGAGCCTGTTCGTCAGCTCGTTCTCCCGCGTGACCCTCCCACATGGAGGCCCTGGACCTTCCTTTTATAGATGCAAGGAGAGGGTCTAGGTGTACAATGGGGGTGTAGCTATGCGCTAACGTGTCCAACAGAGAGATGCCTGAGCCCTGTGTACATGCCAACGTGGCTGTCGGAGGGGTGCTAGAGCCCTGTGTACGCGGTAATGTGGCCGTCGGAGGAGCGCTTGAGCCCTGTAGAAGCACAACTGTCGGGGCTGCTGGGATCTTGCTGACGTCTCCTTGCTTCCGTAGGGGGCTGAGAACCACCGTCGTCATGGACGCACGCGGGGAGCCATCATTACTTGTTACCGGGGCGAGCCTGGATGGGACGCCAGTCTTGTTCCCCCGTAGCCTGAGCTAGCTAGGGGTAGGGTAATGATGTATCCCACGTGGCACGGTCGGTCCGAGCCCAAGGTAGGGCGAGGCGGAGACTCCTCCTGAGGCTGAGGTCGGGGTCGGGTGAGGACGCGATTCCTCCGAGGTTGAGGTCGAGCCCTCGGGTCGGGCGAGGCGGAGACCACCTTCCTAGGCCGAGGTTGAGGCCGAGCCCTAGGGTCGGGCGAGGCGGAGACCACCTTTCGAGTCCGAGGTTGAGGCCGAGCCCTAGGGTCGGGCGAGGCGGAGACCACCTTCCGAGGCCGAGGCCCAAGGTCCGACGAGGCGGAGCTTCCTGTTGCGCTTGAGGCTGTTGTCAGCCTCACCCTGGCCGGTGGCACAACAGTCGGAGCGGGGCAGGCGGCGCTGTTTTCCTGTCAGGTCGGTCAGTGGAAGGGTAAAGTGACTGCGGTCACTTCGACCCTGCCGATTGAGGCACGTGTGTCAGGATAAGGTATCAGGCGATCCTCGCATTGAATGCGCTTGTGATACGGTCGGTTGGGGGCGATTTGGCCAAGGTTGCTTCTCGATGAAGCCTGCCCGAGCTGGGGTTCGGGCGAGTCGAGGGTGCGCCCGTTGCTTGAGGAGGCCCTCGGGCGAGGCGAGAATTCGTCTGGAACTACTGTTCCCGCCCGAGGCTGGGCTCGGGCGAGGCGAGATCACGTCCCTTGAGTAGACGAAGCCTTGATCTAAATCGTGCCCATCAGCCTTTGCGGTTTGTGCTGATGGTGGTTACCAGCCGTGTTTAAGAGTGTTGGGAGTACCCCTAATTACGGTACCCGACACAAATACATTGATTTTAATGCGCACATAATGATTTTTACATCTAACAATGTATATAAGTGATAATGTTTTACATTAATAACAAATGAAGTATGATTTAATTATAATTTAAGCGGGGATGGGGATCTCCGACGGGGATGGGAAAGAAATGTCCCCCGCAAACGTTCATAGGAATCCCCGCGGGGAAATGTTTTCATCGCGGGGACGGGTTTGGGGAGCTAAAACCCGACGGGGATTTCCAGTTGCCATGCCTAGTCCCGATTCAAGAAGGTGTAACGTATTACGTTGTCGAGAACATACGGAACAATCATGATGCTGAAACACAAAAACGTATAGAATTTGAGTTCCTATGCCAGAATCGCGCTACACATGCAATGCAAGCCAAGGTCATGCAGCAGTGCGCACGAAGTGGTACCACACACAGCTAAACCGGCCATTCCTCGTTACGGCATTACTTATTGTTAAAACCCGCTGGGGTTTCACGCTCCCTCCGCGCTTCGCGCTGGTGCCGGTCGCTGTGCGTGGGACCCTCGCAGCAGTGTCACGCCGTGAGACGAGGAGGCACCCGGCTCCGTCCGCTCGTCCGCTGTGCGCTTCCCCGATTCACGCCACGCTTCTCTCGTCTTCGACATGTGCTCCCCAAGATCCGCAGCGCCCTTTTCTCGTGCCCGCGGATCTCGAAGATGTCCGGGGCGGCCGCCGAGGCGTTCTCATGCGCGGACCTGGGGGCCTCCGCCTGGGCGTCCTTGCTACGGCTCGGGCCGGGCCGAGCGTGTCGGTGGCAGCCAGCGCGTCCGTGGCGGCCGGCGCGTCGCTGCTTGTTCGGTCAGTGCCCATCTCCTCTCTCCTCAGTTCTCTCCGTTGCGGTCCGGTGCGCGTGCCCATACCGCCATGTGATGCTGTTCACCGGATTCCAAAATCCGATAAATCTGTGCCTTGCCGTGCCTCTGAGCGTCCTCCGTCTCCGTAACAGCGTCGGCTCGCTGTGCCCTGTCCTTCCACCGCAGCGCCCATGCCACTGCTTTCTCCCAATCTCTTATATGAAGCCCCTCTGCTGTGTTGTCTTCCTTTTCCCCCTAACTGGCAAGCGCTCCTTTCTTCTCGTCGACTCCATCGCCGCCGTCCGTTCCTCTTCTTGGGATCCCTATTTCTTTTGTTTCGATTGATTTCCGTTTCGGCACCGGATTCATGTGCATTGGCTCATCGTTCATGTCGCTCTTGTAGATCTGCCGCATTGGATACCTGGCGAACAACCACCGGTCACGAAATCGTCCAGTTGTCCCTTCTTCAGCGATTTGAGGTAATCGTTCCACCGGTCCTCGCTTTGTTATGTTGCTTTGGTTTTTTGGTTCATTGCAGTACACCTTGCTTTGTTATTTCCAGTCTTCCCTTCTTCAGCGATTCTGACTTCGAGGGTTTAGTGTACCTTGCTTTGTTATTTCCAGTATCTCATCAGCCTCCTGGTAGTCAAATTAGATAGTACATTCAAGAACTCGTGATGGAACACTGCTGTCCATGAACAAATCAGCTATGTGGTAGCAGGGTGTGATCCTTTTAAAGCATACCAGAGAAGATACAATGATATGTAGTGAATAAAGAAAAACAAAACTCTACAAGTTGCCCATCTTCGAGAATATCAAACACACTGCAAAGTAACTTCTCATATAACCTAAAATTAAAATGATAATTATGGGTCCAATGGTAGGTCTCATCTTTAATGTCAGACTTCTTCATCAGTGAACAAAGTTTTGTGTTGTATCTTTCGGTGATAGTCAAGACCTCGACACGGCCCTCAGGAACAGTCACAACCCAGTCCTAGAATATTTAACAATGCATATATACAATGAAATTAATACTGTCAATCAGTCTATTGCGAAGAGAAAGATGAAACACTTGTTTATTTTTTAGAAAGACGATAGTCTTATTGCTATTAATATGAAATGGTATAAAATATGGATGAGAGCACTTGTCTCTGTACTTTTTAGCTTAGAGAGAACTATCTGTAATGTGTTGCTTGTATCATACTCAAGAGATGCTGAGAAGAGAAGTAGTTCTTCAAGAACATTCGCCTGGATAGCAGAAACAGAGACAATAGCAAGACACAAGAAGATAGAAATGATTAAAGACCCATACTGGCATACTGCAGATAGAAATGATTATAGGTGCTTGCCTGTCTTTTCTGACATTACCCACGCAATCTTTCGGTTGGAAAATCAAGTTTGCCAACAGAACTTAGGAGCTGTAGTGATATACGGGGCACATCAAGTGTTTCTTTCACCGTCTTCAAACTAATATGTCTTAAAGCTTGTTTAGTCATGATGTCCATAGATTCTGAAATCTAGAAGAATTTTGCCTAATGGGTCTTATCTACAATATTTCCTAGCCTTGTAGTGAAGATATACATAAGTGACTCAAAATGACAATGAGGCAAAATAATCTATAATTTCTGAAGTCTCGAGGACAACATAGAAAAAGGTTTTAAAGGGACTGATGAAAGAGAGAGTACAAAGGTTCCTCTGATATATTAGCTAAAAACTTTGCTTCCTAAGATCGTAAAAGACTCCTGTACTCAGCAATAAAATAAAATGAAGGAACCAAAAAACGTTAATATCTGGCATCCATGTGAACATTGGAAAATAATGATAAGCTAGGCAGTGAATACCTAAATTTGTTTGTTAAACTAACATGAAAAAATGACCAGTTTGTGAACAAAACCTTGCCTCCATTTGTACTCGGATTAGATCAAGAATGTGGGCATAGCCATCTTCCACTTGAGGTGATGGCTTTGATCCTTCAGTCTTAGTTCTTCGTCCCTTCAAGAAATTACGTTTCTTTTCCCTTTTCCCTTCAGAGAAGTCTACTTTTCCACTGTTGGAAATGTGTTGTTAAGGAAGCTGAGTTAGAACTTTAAATGTATACTTCAAATATGAAGATACACATGTAGTTAATGCAAATAGCCAGGCAGACACGGTCTGTTGAAAATTACCTGCCAAATAGAGAAGCAGGAAGGACCTCATAAGCTGTTTCCCTTATATCATCATCAGACAGTTCTTGAGTTAAAAAAGAAAGGATAGAATTAGCTCTAGAAAACAGGGTAGAAACTAGAAAACATATCAAGTAATCTATATGCTATCATATATTCCTATATCTATGATTCTGGGTATCTATATCTAAAGAAGAATAAGAGCATAACAAATAAAGCATGCACAAATTTCTACCTGTGGTTAGCCTAGGCAAACCTAGAGAAAGAATATCCAGTTTGTTTACTTGCTGAGGAGAAATATCTGCCAAATTATCGTCTTCCGTGTCATAGCCTATTCTTGAGGTACTAAGAGCATCCATGCAGAAATCTCTTGGTTCAGTTGGTTGTCCTGTTGAACTTGAGTTGTCTTGTACAGGTGCCTGTGGTCCAAAACACCTGAACACAGAACTGAAAACAGAACTGTGATTTTTTTAAGGTGTCGGTTCAGTTAAGCTAAATCAACTTCAGTTGGTTGAGGTAATCGTTCCACCAGTCCTCGCTTTAAATGAACAAAACTCCATAGAACTTGTTGGTTGTTTCTTATAAAATTTGTTAATATAGCACACCCAAATTGGAGCTTTACATACAAAGGCAGAACACAATAAATACCCAAAACCCATTAAGGAAGATCATTGTAAAGTGTTAGCCTTCCTTACTGATGAGTTTTGCACATCTAGCTAGCAGTACTGTTGTTGTGTTTCTATGTGGTTCGCATAGCGCAGTGCGCAATGACCAGTTAGCCATATATGGTGTTGCGTACTTGCTGCTTTCTCATTGGTCCTATTGCTGCGCTTGCTGCCTCCTTTTTCGCGGAGATGTGGCAGTGGTATCCTCCCTTCCATACGACACTGTTAGTTTTTCGCGGAGATGTGGCAGTGACCGGTTAGCCATATATGGTGTTGACGTCGAGACCCCGTTACCCAACATTTTGCAGTTTCACAAAGTCTATACTGATATTATGTGTTCTTTGGGTTGAATATGGCCTTAACTAAAGCCAATCTCTCTCTTTCCCTTTCGCATAGCCAACCAAACATTCGTTATGTCTTTGAACAGCTGCTATCGAACACATGAACACACTTGATCGGCCATCCACTTCGGCGCCGGCACATGCGTCGCGTTATGCAGTTCCATTCCACTCACAGCCTATCGGCGTTTCGAGACCGGGGGGTCCCTAAGCCGACGAGTGAATGTCGCCGCGTGCCCCAGCCCAGATGGGTCGATGCGAGGCCGAGCGCGAAGGGGGGAAGTGAGGTGGCCGGAGATGGGCGTGAGAGAGGTGGAAATCCCGCGGCCTTCGTGTTCGTCCCGCGCCCAGGTCGGGTGCGCTTGCAGTAGGGGGTTACAAGCGTCCACGCGGGGGAGGGAAGCGAGCGGCCCCAAGAGAGCGTCTGTCCCGTCCTCGTCCCCGCGCGGCCAACCTTCTCTAAGAAGGCCCTGGTCCTTCCTTTTATAGGCGTAAGGAAAGGATCCAGGTGTACAATGGGGGTGTAGCAGAGTGCTACATGTCTAGCGGGGGAGAGCTAGCGCCCTAAGTACATGCCGATGTGGCAACCGGAGAGATTTTGGCACCCAGCTGGTGTGATGTCATGGCCGTCGGAGGAGCGACGGAGCCTGGCGGAGGGACAGCTGTTGGGGCGGTTGAGTCCTTGCTGACGTCCTCCTCCTTCCGTAAGAGAGCTAAGAGCCGTCGTCGTCACAGAGCAAGCGGGGCGCCATCATTGCCTATCCGGCGGAGCTAGCCAGATGGGACACCGGTCTTGTTATCTGCGGCCCGAGTCAGCTCGGGGTAGGGTGATGATGGCGCTTCCTGTTGACGTGGCTGGCCTGCGCCCTAGGTTGGGCGACGTGGAGGCTCCTCCGAAGCCGAGGTCGAGTCTGTCTTCCATGGCCGAGGCCGAGTCCGAGCCCCTGGGTCGGGCGAGGCGGAGGTCGTTCGACAGAGGCCAGGGCGGAGTCCGAGCCCTAGGGTCGGGCGGAGCGGAGTTCGTCGTCTTCTGGGGCTGAGCCCGAGTCCGAGCCCTAGGGTCGGGCGAAGCGGAGTTCATCGTCTTCCGGGACTTAGCCCGAGTCCGAGCCCTGGGTCGGGCGGAGCGGAGTTCGCCGTCTTCTAGGACTTAGCCCGAGTCCGAGCCCTGGGTCGGGCGGAGCGGAGTTCGCCGTCTTCCGGGACTTAGCCCGAGTCCGAGCCCTGGGTCGGGCGGAGCGGAGTTCGCCGTTTTCCGGGGCTTAGCCCGAGTCCGAGCCCTGGGTCGGGCGGAGCGGAGTTCGCCGTCTTCCGGGGCCTAGCCCGAGTCCGAGCCCTGGGTCGGGCGGAGCGGAGTTCGCCGTCTTCCGGGGCTTAGCCCGAGTCCGAGCCCTGGGTTGGGCGGAGCTTCCTATGGTGCCTTTGGCAGGGCCTGACTGCCTGTCAGTCTCACTCTGCCAAGCGGCACTGCGGTCGGAGTGGCGCAGGCGGCGCTGTCCTCCTGTCAGGCCGGTTAGTGGAGTGGTGAAGTGACGGCGGTCACTTCGGCTCTGCCGGGGGGCGCGCGTCAGGATAAAGGTGTCAGGTCACCTTTGCATTAAATGCTCCTGCGACTTGGTCGGTCGATGCGGCGATTTAGTCAGGGTTGCTTCTTAGCGAAGGCAGGGCCTCGGGCGAGCCGGAAATATGTCCGCCGTCGGAGGGGGGCCTCGGGCGAGACGGAAATCCTCCGGGGTCGGCTGCCCTTGTCCGAGGCTAGGCTCGGGCGAGGCGTGATCGAGTCGCTCGAATGGACTGATCCCTGACTTAATCGCACCCATCAGGCCTTAGCAGCTTTATGCTGATGGGGGTTACCAGCTGAGAATTAGGAGTCTTGAGGGTACCCCTAATTATGGTCCCCGACAGTAGCCCCCGAGCCTCGAAGGGAGTGTTAGCACTCGCTTGGAGGCTTTCGTCGCACTTTTTTGCAAGGGGACCAGCCTTTCTCGGTTGCATTTTGATCCGGTGGGTGCGCGCGAGCGCACCCGCCGGGTGTAGCCCCTGAGGCCTCGGAGGAGTGGTTTCACTCCTTCGAGGTCTTAATGCCTCGCGTAATGCTTCGGCCGGTCTGGTTGTTCCCTCATGCGAACTGGCCGTAGCCCGGGTGTACGGTCGGGGCCCAAGCTCTCGGGCTGGTATGTTGACGCTGTCAACGGTTCGGCCGGAGCCGGGTTTGCGAGAGCAGCCCCCGAGCCTTCGCACAGGGCGAGAGGGCGATCAGGGACAGACTCGGCTTTTTTACATACACCCCTGCGTCGCCTTTCCGCAAGGAGGAGGGGGGGAAAGCGCCATGTTACCCTCGATGGGCGCCGAACATGGTGTCTCCGGTGAGCTGCAAGCGGGTAATCCGAGTGGACGTCCGTGCCCCGTTCATTAGGGTTCGGCTAGAGGCCCAGAGGCACGCCCAAAAGTACCTGCGAGTGATCTGCCGGACCCGGTCCCCTGGCGACGGGGTCCGAGGGCTCGATGCCTCCCTCTGATGGGATTCCGTTACAAGATCGCTCCTGCTGGTCTCGGAAATGTCCTAGGGTACCTCGGGAGCGTAGCCCGAGCCTTGGTTATGTATCGAACGTACCCCTGGTCATCCCTCGCTCGGCGTCTGAGGCGACTGTGAACCCTTCGGGGGCCAGCCTTCGAACCCCTGATCAGTAATGGGCGCGGAGCCCGAGTAGCCTGAGGCGGTCGTGGAACCCTTCGGGGGGCCGGCCTTCGAACCTCTGACCAGTAGTGGGTGTAGGGCCCACGCGATCTGAGGCGGCTGTTGAAACCCTTCGGGGGGCCAGCCTTCGAACCTCTGATCAGTAAGGAGGCTCGGAGCCTGGTTCCTTCACGGGGAAGGATCCTTTTTGGGGTATCCCCCTTTCCCGGTCCCTGTTGCAAGAGATAGAGAAAGAGGAAAAAAGGAAAAGGATACGAAATCGAACGACGTGGCGTACCTTTTTTGGCGCGGTTTTTATGGCGAAGGCGAAGCGTCGCCCGCTTCTCCTGCCAGAAGCGTCGTCTGTCCCTCCGCGGAGTTAATGCGACGGGGCGAGTTGTTGGCAGGGCGGCCGTTGCGCGTGCGCGAGCCGTTCGAGGAACGGACCACGGGCGCGTTGTCTTCACGCCGTGAGAGGGGGTTCTCTTGCTGCCCCCGGATGGGACGTGAGCTTGGCTGACAACGTGACTGCTGCTCCCGCCCGCCTGCCACCGTCATTACTGCCGGCCCACCTTTGGCCGCATTGACCACCGCGTCAGGCTGGCGCTGCTGGGTCGTGCGCCTGGTCGCCTCGAGCCGCGGTATTGGTTCCGCAATCGAGGAGGCGTGGTGGTGGCGCAAGTGGCGATGCAGCTGCTTGCATGCAGCATCCGGCGTGCCGGTTGCGTGATGCGTGGGCCTAGGCCTCCATGCCGGCGTATAAGGAGTCGGAGAAGCGCGCTCACTTGGCGCGGTTTCATGCCGCCTGCATGGCTGCCCGCCTCTTTCGCCCATTGGTCTGGGCAAAAGCGGAGGGTCACTTGCAACCGCTGGGCGGTTGTGTGCACCACGCGCGGCGGTTTGGCTTCTTCTGCTCTGAGCCGGTTTGCATGACATGCGGGACCCAGCCCCCGCGCCGCAGGGGAGGGCCTTGGAGCGTGTTGGAGAAGACTCAGCCCGTGACGGTTGGGGGCGCAAGTAGGGGAGTTGCCTTTAAAAGGAGGGTGACCCCCTTCAGAAGGCGACCATGTCTTCTCGCTCCCTTATGCATCGCGTCTTTCCACCTTCCAAGCCCCCGGATGGGGGATACCCGCCGTCTTTTCGCCTCATCGTTGGAGGAACACAACTCCGTAGGAGTTGGTACCTTTCAGCCATAGTTCGGCTTCAAGGATTTTCATCATGCAACCCGGCTGCACCCCTCCACCGGCGGTCACCCAAGATGGTGACCTCCGGCTTGATGGTGGGGGAAAGCGAGCCGGGCCGCGGCCTCCGCCCCTCCCTCAGCCTCAAGGATTTTCATCACCAGGGCTGGGGAGGGGAGTGTGCCGAGTTGGGGTCGGCCCCCGTGTGGGCGGCGGCCCGCTCCTTCACTCAGTGACCGGAGGGAAGGGCGATCGTCGTCCGTGGCGCTGGCAGCTGCACCGTGCCTGGCTCTTGGACGCGAGTGGCTTCGGAGCCGCTCGCGGCGCCGGCGTCTGCCACGGCAGCTGGAAGAGGTTCTCCCGCCGGCGAGATAGCCAAGGCCGGCCACGGACCGACCTCCAACTCTACGGCCTTCTGCCCGTCCTTGCCTCACGAGTTTGGGCATGGGCGGGGGCCTCCTGGCAGTAGCATCCGCCCTGAGGTCAGTGCTGCCGCTGCTCGGCACCCCGGAGCAGAAGTCGTCGTCGTCGCCGCTGCTGGAGCGGGTGACGACGCGCCGTTCGTCGGTCTTCTGTTGCTCCGCAGGCCCACCCCTATCGAGTGAGGTTGTTCGTACCTGCGGAGGGGGAACCGGAGTTCCGTTTGTAATGGCACTTCGAATGCCAGAGTTTTTTGTTCATTGCGGCTGTCGAGGCCTGAACATGTATGTAATTTCGGCACGGAGCCGTGTTTTTTTCCTCATTTTCGAGCACTAAGACTCGCCTGTTGGTTGTCTGAACCGCTCCACCAAGCATGAGTCGCCCCGTGTCAAGGTGACGAGTGAGGTATCCGTATCCCGGAGGCGTAGGAGTCCCTCGGCTCGGTCGGCCTTGTTGTCTGAGGCTCCTCTAGCTCAGTTAAAGGGACCCCTTGGCCGCTCTTCGACGAGCCGAGGCCAGGGGTAGCGATATCAGCATGAACAGAGGCGGAGTTGGCTCGAAAATGAAACCTGGTTGGCCGGAGCCTAGTCGGGTTGTTCGTTAGCGGGACCGACGCTGGAGTTGATCAGCCGAGGCCTCGGGTCGGGCTGGCGCCCTTGGAAGATGGTTGGCCGAGGCCCCAGGGGTAACCGGCCGAGCCGCCTGCTCGGGCCGGATTCCCGGAGAAGTCCCTGGCAGCGACTGTCCGGGCGTGACGATGACGTCGTCCTCCAAAGTGGGGATCCTTGGACCGCGTCGCCGTCCGAGGCTAGGTCGGACCTTGCTGAAGGTGTCGTCGATGCCGAGGGTGTGACTGCCCCCTTCCAGCGTCAAGACCCGAGCCTGCAGGATCAGAGTGTCTTGTAGCGTGTGCCTTCTGCGGCCGCTGAGGCCAGAATATACACACCCTCGCTGTGTTGTAAAGCTGCGTCTCCTTTCCTCTTGCTTCGAGTATCTGGACTTTTTTGTCGGTAACAGGGATGTTTGTGCGAGCGAAAGTTGCTTCTCGCGGAAGGTGATGAGTGAGGTATCCGTATCCCGGAGGCGTGGGATTCCCTCGGCTCGGTCGGCCTTGCCGCTTACGCGCACTTTCACCCGTCCATGAGGCCCTGTCACCGACTCAGTCGGGAAGGCTCGAAGGATCGCTTCGGCAGAAGAGCTTCCGAACGTGAAGACTTGTTCGGTCCGCAGAATCACTTTATCCGAACGCGAGTTACTTATCACAGAAGGCGATGAGTGAGGTATCCGTATCCCGGAGGCGTAGGAGTCCCTCGGCTCGGTCAGCCTTGGCTACTTACGTGTACTCCATCGTTTTCAGGATCCACTTTTCGAAGTAGTCAGAAAGCACGAAAGATATTCTGGCAGAAGAGATCTCTCTTTTTTCTCTTTTTTTCGAGGAAAATTTCAACGCAGAGGGGGTTCCCCCCCTTTTAGCCCCCGAGGGAGGGTCGGGCTTTGCCGAGGCAAGGCCGACCCTTCCTTGATGACTAAACTTTGCGCGGGTGCGAGGTATATGAACAACTTGAAAACATCTTAAGGGTAGAAGCGACGTAGCTGTTGGATGTTCCAAGCGTTGCCGTAGACCTCGCCTTGAATGTTGGCTAGCTTGTACGTTCCGGGCTTCAGAACTTTAGAGATGACGAATGGCCCCTCCCAGGGGGGCGTGAGCTTGTGCCTCCCTCGGGCGTCTTGCCGCAGCCGAAGCACCAGGTCGCCCACCCGGAGGTCTCGGGGCCGGACCCCTCGGGCGTGGTAGCGTCGCAGGGACTGCTGGTACCGCGCCGAGTGTAGCAAGGCCTTGTCCCGAGCCTCTTCCAGCTGGTCCAGCGAGTCTTCTCGGCTAGCTTGGTTGCTTTGATCGTTGTAGGCCCTCGTCCTCGAGGAGCCGTACTCCAGGTCAGTGGGCAAGACGGCCTCGGCCCCGTAGACCAGAAAGAACGGCGTGAAACCCGTGGCCCGGCTCGGCGTTGTCCTCAGGCTCCAGACCACCGAGGGGAGTTCCTTCATCCATCGCTTGCCGAACTTGTTGAGGTCGTTGTAGATCCGAGGCTTGAGCCCTTGTAGAATCATGCCGTTGGCACGCTCTACTTGCCCATTCGACATGGGATGAGCCACGGTGGCCCAGTCCACCCGAATGTGGTGATCCTCGCAGAAGTCCAAGAATTTTCTGCCGGTGAACTGGGTACCGTTGTCGGTGATGATGGAGTTCGGGACCCCGAAGCGATGGATGATGTTGGTGAAGAACGTCACCGCCTGCTCGGACCTGATGCGGTTCAGAGGTCGGACCTCGACCCACTTGGAGAATTTGTCGATGGCGACCAGCAGGTGCGTGTAGCCCCCGGGCGCCTTCTGCAAGGGGCCGACGAGGTCCAGCCCCCACATAGCAAAGGGCCAGGTGATGGGTATCGTCTGCAGAGCCTGAGCGGGCAGGTGGGTTTGCTTCGCATGGAATTGACACCCTTCGCAAGTGCGGACAATTCTAGTGGCGTCAGCCACCGCCGTTGGCCAGTAGAAGCCTTGCCGGAAAGCATTCCCGACAAGGGCTCGAGGCGCTGCGTGATGGCCGCAAGCCCCCGAGTGTATCTCTTGCAGGAGTTCCTGACCTTCGGCGACGGAGATGCATCGCTGGAGGATGCCCGAGGGGCTGCGGTGGTAGAGCTCCTTCTCATCGCCCAGCAAGACGAATGACTTGGCGCGTCGCGCTACCCGCCGAGCCTCGGCTCGGTCGAGGGGTAGCTCTCCTTGGCGGAGATATTGCAGGTACGGGGTCTACCAATTTCGATCAGGCGTGGCCCCGCTCTGCTCCTCCTCGATGCGCAGTGCCTCACCCTCGGAGGCCGAGGGTACCTCGGGTCGAACCGAGGCCGCCTCGGGCTGAGCTGAGGGTGCCTCCGGCTGTGCCGAGGGCACCTCGGGCTGGACCGAGGGCGCCTCAGGCTCGGGCGCGTCGTCGATCTTGACGGAGGGCTGATGCAGATCCCGGGAGAAGACGTCCAGGGGAACCGTTGTTCGCCCCGAGGCTATTTTTGCTAGCTCGTCCGCAGTCTCGTTGTAGCGCCGAGCGATGTGGTTAAGCTCGAGCCCGTAGAACTTGTCTTCCAGGCGCCGAAGCTCATCGCAGTAGGCCTCCATCTTCGGGTCGCGGCAGTAGGAGTTCTTCATGACTTGGTCGATGATGAGCTGCGAGTCACCGCGAGCATCAAGGCGCCTGACCCCTAGCTCGATGGCGATCCGCAACCCGTTGACCAGAGCCTCGTACTCAGCCACATTGTTGGACGCCGGGAAGTGGAGGCATAGCACATAGCGTAGGTGTTTCCCGAGGGGCGAGATGAAGAGTAGGCCTGCGCCGGCTCCCGTCTTCATCAGCGACCCGTCGAAAAACATGGTCCAGAGCTCTGGTTGGATCGGAGCCGTCGGTAGCTGGGTGTCGACCCATTCGGCTACGAAGTCCACCAAGACCTGGGACTTGATGGCCTTCCGAGGGGCGAACGAGATTGTCTCGCCCATGATTTCCACTGCCCACTTTGCAATCCTGCCCGAGGCCTCTAGGCACTGGATGATTTCCCCCAGGGGGAAGGATGACACCACAGTTACCGGATGAGACTCGAAGTAGTGTCGCAACATCCGCCGCGTCAGGATCACTGCATACAGCAGCTTCTGAACTTGTGGGTAGCGGATCTTGGTTTCGGACAGTACCTCGCTGACGAAGTAAACTGGCCTCTGAACGGGCAATGCATGCCCCTCTTCTTGCCTCTCGACCACAATCGCGGCGCTAACCACCTGGGTGGTCGCGGCGACGTAGACCAAGAGAGCTTCTCCGTCAGCTGGGGGCACCAAGATAGGCGCCTTTGTGAGGAGCGCCTTTAGGTTCCCGAGAGCTTCCTCGGCCTCAGGGGTCCAAGTGAAGCGCTCGGCCTTCCTTAAGAGGCGGTACAGAGGCAGGCCTCTTTCGCCGAGGCGTGAGATGAAGCGGCTCAGAGCCGCGAGACATCCCATGACCCTCTGTACGCCCTTTAAGTCCTTGATGGGACCCATGCTGGTGATGGCTGCGATCTTCTCGGGGTTGGCTTCGATGCCCCGCTCGGAGACGATGAACCCCAAGAGCATGCCCCGGGGCACCCCGAAGACACACTTCTCGGGATTGAGCTTGACGCCTTTCGCCTTGAGACATTGGAATGTCACTTCAAGGTCGGAGATGAGGTTGGAAGCTTTCCTCGTCTTGACTACGTTGTCATCGACGTAGGCTTCGACCGTGCGACCGATGTGTTCGCCGAACACATGGTTCATGCACCGCTGGTACGTCGCGCCCGCATTCCTCAAACCGAACGGCATGGTGACATAGCAGTACATGCCGAAAGGCGTGATGAAAGAAGTCGCGAGCTGGTCGGACTCTTTCATCCTGATTTGGTGATACCCTGAGTAGGCGTCAAGGAAAGACAGGGCTTCGCACCCAGCAGTGGAATCCACGATTTGATCGATGCGAGGCAGAGGGTAGGAACCTTCGGACATGCTTTGTTGAGACCAGGGTAGTCTACACACATCCGCCATTTCCCCCCTTTCTTTCTCACAAGCACAGGGTTGGCAAGCCATTCGGGATGGAATACCTCTTTGATGAACCCGGCTGCCATTAGCTTGTGAATCTCCTTGCCTATCGCTCTGCGCTTCTCCTCGTCGAATCGGCGCAGAGGCTGCTTGACGGGTCGGGCTCCGGCCCGAATATCCAGTGAGTGCTCGGCGACATCCCTCAGTATGCCGGGCATGTCCAAGGGACTCCACGCGAAGACGTCGGTGTTCGCGCGGAGAAAGTCGATGAGCATTGTTTCCTATTTGGGGTCGAGCCCGGAACCGATCCGGATCTGCTTGGAGGCGTCGCCACTAGGGTCGAGGGGGACGGCCTTAACCGTCTCCACTGGCTCGAAGTTGCCGGCATGACGCTTCACGTCTGGCACCTCTTTGGAGAGGCTTTCCAGGTCGGCGATGAGGGCCTCGGATTCGGCGAGGGCCTCAGCGTACTCCACGCACTCCACGTCGCATTCGAACGCGTGTTTGTACGTGGGGCCGACGATGATGACCCCGTTGGGGCCCGACATCTTGAGCTTCAGGTAGGTGTAGTTGGGGACGGCCATGAACTTCGCGTAGCATGGCCTCCCCAGTACCGCGTGGTAGGTTCCTCGGAACCCGACCACCTCGAACGTCAGAGTCTCCCTTCGGAAGTTGGAGGGCGTTCCGAAGCAGACGGGAAGGTCGAGTCGTCCGAGGGGCTGGACGCGCTTCCCAGGAATGATCCCGTGGAAGGGCGCAGCGCCTGCTCGGACGGAGGACAGATCGACGCGCAGGAGCCTGAGGGTCTCGGCGTAGATGTTGTTGAGGCTGCTGCCCCCATCGATAAGGACCTTGGTGAGCCTGACGTCACCGATGACGGGGTCGACGACGAGCGAGTATTTCCCCGGGCTCGGCACGTGGTCGGGGTGATCGTCTTGGTCGAAGGTGATGGGCTTGTCGGACCAGTCTAGATAGACCGGCGCCGCCACCTTGACCGAGCAGACCTCCCGGCGCTCTTGCTTGCGGTGCCGAGCCGAGGCATTCGCCGCTTGCCCACCGTAGATAATGAAGCAGTCGCGGACCTCGGGGAACTCTCCTGCTTGGTAATCTTCCTTCTTGTCGTCGTCGCGGGCCCTGCCACCCTCCGCGGGTGGCCCCGCCCTGTGGAAGTGGCGTCGAAGCATGACGCACTCCTCAAGGGTGTGCTTGACGGGCCCCTGATGATAGGGGCACGGCTCCTTGAGCATCTTGTTAAAGAGGTTGGCACCTCCGGGGGGCTTCCGAGGGTTCTTGTGCTCGGCGGCGGCGACAAGGTCCGCGTCGGCGGCGTCGCGTTTCGCTTGCAACTTCTTCTTGCCTTTCTTCTTGGCGCCGCGCTGAGTAGACGCTTCGGGTGCATCTTCTGGTGGGCGGCCCTGGGGTTGCTTGTCCTTTCGGAAGATAGCCTCGACCGCCTCCTGGCCAGAGGCGAACTTGGTGGCGATGTCCATCAGCTCGCTCGCCCTGGTGGGGGTCTTGCGACCCAACTTGCTCACCAGGTCGCGGCAGGTGGTGCCGGCAAGGAACGCGCCGATGACATCCGAGTCGGTGATGTTGGGCAGTTCGGTGCGCTGCTTCGAGAATCGCCGGATGTAGTCCCGGAGAGACTCTCCCGGCTGCTGGCGGCAGCTTCGGAGGTCCCAGGAATTCCCGGGGCGCACATATGTGCCCTGGAAATTGCCGGCGAAGGCTTGGACCAAGTCATCCCAGTTGGAGATCTGCCCCGGAGGCAGGTGCTCCAACCAGGCGCGAGCGGTGTCGGAGAGGAACAGGGGGAGGTTGCGGATGATGAGGTTGTCGTCGTCCGTTCCACCCAGCTGGCAGGCCAGGCGGTAGTTCGCGAGCCACAATTCCGGTCTCGTTTCCTCCGAGTACTTTGTGATAGTAGTCGGGGGTCGGAACCGGGTCGGGAACGGTGCCCGCTGGATGGCCCGGCTGAAGGCCTGCGGACCGGGTGGTTCGGGCGAGGGGCTCCGATCCTCCCCGCTGTCGTAGCGTCCCCCACGCCTGGGGTGATAGCCTCGGCGCACCCCCTCGTCGAGGTGGGCCCGACGGTCGCGATGATGGTGCTTGTTGCCGAGGTGGCCCGGGGCCGCAGGCGCGGTGTTGCGCGTGCGCCCGGTGTAGACCGAGGCTTCCCACATGAATCGGGAAGTCGCGGCATGAGGTTCCGAGGGGTATCCTTGCCTTCGGGAGGCAGAGCTCTCGGCCCGTCGGACCGCAGCGCCTTCCAGGAGATTCTTGAGCTCTCTTTGGATTCGCCGACCCTCGGTGGTTGATGGCTCCGGCATTGCGGAGAAGCATCGCTGCTGCAGCCAGGTTCTGACCGACCCCACTGGATGCGGGTGGTGGCCTGATCTTGACGTCGTTGGCGACGCGGAGCGGGAGATCCTGGGGCAGGTGACGTATTTCTCTGGCCGGGGGTTGGCCCGCCCATGCCTGCCCGACGTCCCGGCGGATCGGCTCAAGCGCTCCTGCTCCCTCGTCGAGCCTGGCCTGCGCCCCGCGGACTTGCTCGAGCTGTGGGTCGCGACCCCCTGCCGGAACAGGGACCACAGCTAGCTCCCGCAGGATGTCAGCGCGGGGCACCGGCCTAGGGAGATCACCATCCTCCGGCATGCCGAGATGATTGCCTTCGGAGGGACCCCCTAGATCGACGTGGAAACATTCGCGGCTTGGGCCGCAGTCCTCGTTGTCGAGGCTGCGGCTACCGTCGGAACAGTCGGAGAGCCAGTAGTCACATGCGGTCATGAAGTCCCGCATGGCACTAGGGTTGCCAAGTCCAGAGAAATCCCAACAGATGCTGGGGTCGTCGTCTTCCTCGGACCTGGAGGGCCCATAGGTCGAGACGTTCGTCAGCCGGTCCCAAGGCGACCGCGTGCGAAACCCCAGAGGGTTTGAATTCGCCTCTATGAGAGTGCCCGCCAAAGCAAGGTCGCTAGGCGGGTTGAGGCTGAATCTAAATGACGTAGGATGGGAATCGGTCGGTACCTTTTGGTCGACGAACGGCGATGAAGTCGCATCGGGGACTGACTGCACCGTCATCTCAGGTACGAGGGTGACGCCCAGCAAGCCTTCCGCGAGCGTGCTGGTGTCGTCCGCTTGCTCGGGATTGGCGTGTTGCGGGGAGACGGCGCTCGCCTTCGTCTCAAACGCGAGGTCGTCGCCCGACGCGCCCCCCGTTGGAGCGCTAGGGACGTCGATTCGCTCGACAGCCGACGAGGCACGACCTCCCGCTTGGCCTTGGTTGCCCCACCTCCTCCTCTGTTGGCGGGGGAGAGGACGGGGCGAGCTCGAATGTTGTTCTTCCACCACGCGGGGAAGACGTCATCGATTCCGCCGCCGGCGGGCGGGCTGTCGGCCGCCATTGTCGTCGTCGCGCGGCGGTGGAAGGAGTATCATGTCGTAGCTGCCGTCGAAGGACATGAACTCAAGATTCCCGAAATGGAGCACCGTCCCGGGTTGGAGAGGTTGCTGGAGACTACCCATCTGGAGCTTGACGGGAAGCTGTTTGTCAACAAGCAGCAGGCCCCTACCTGGCGCGCCAACTGTCGGCGTTTCGAGACCGCGGGGTCCCTAAGCCGACGAGTGAATGTCGCCACGTGCCCCAGCCCAGATGAGTCGACGCGAGGCCGAGCGCGAAGGGGGGAAGTGAGGTGGCCGGAGATGGGCGTGAGAGAGGTGGAAATCCCGCGGCCTTCGTGTTCGTCCCGCGCCAAGGTTGGGTGCGCTTGCAGTAGGGGGTTACAAGCGTCCACGCGGGAGAGGGGTGCGAGCGGCCCCAAGAGAGCGCCTGTCCCGTCCTCGTCCCCGCGCGGCCAACCTTCTCTAAGAGGGCCCTGGTCCTTCCTTTTATAGGCGTAAGGAGAGGATCCAGGTGTACAATGGGGGTGTAGCAGAGTGCTACGTGTCTAGCGGGGGAGAGCTAGCGCCCTAAGTACATGCCGATGTGGCAACCGGAGAGATTTTGGCACCCAGCTGGTGTGATGTCGTGGCCGTCGGAGGAGCGACGGAGCCTGGCGGAGGGACAGCTGTCGGGGCGGTTGAGTCCTTGCTGACGTCCTCCTCCTTCCGTAAGAGAGCTAAGAGCCGTCGTCGTCACAGAGCATGCGGGGCACCATCATTGCCTATCCGGCGGAGCTAGCCAGATGGGACACCGGTCTTGTTCTCTGCGGCCCGAGTCAGCTCGGGGTAGGGTGATGATGGCGCTTCCTGTTGACGTGGCTGGCCTACGCCCTAGGTTGGGCGACGTGGAGGCTCCTCCGAAGCCGAGGTCGAGTCTGTCTTCCATGGCCGAGGCCGAGTTCGAGCCCCTGGGTCGGGCGTGGCGGAGGTCGTTCGGCAGAGGCCAGGGCGGAGTCCGAGCCCTGGGGTCGGGCGGAGCGGAGTTTGTCGTCTTCTGGGGCTGAGCCCGAGTCCGAGCCCTGGGGTCGAGCGAAGCGGAGTTTGTCGTCTTCCGGGACTTAGCCCGAGTCCGAGCCCTGGGTCGGGCGGAGCAGAGTTCGCCGTCTTCCGGGACTTAGCCCGAGTCCGAGCCCTGGGTCGGGTGGAGCGGAGTTCGCCGTCTTCCGGGACTTAGCCCGAGTCCGAGCCCTGGGTCGGGTGGAGCGGAGTTCGTCGTCTTCTGGGGCTTAGCCCGAGTCCGAGCCCTGGGTCGGGCAGAGCGGAGTTCGCCGTCTTCTGGGGCTTAGCTCGAGTCCGAGCCCTGGGTCGGGCGGAGCGGAGTTCACCGTCTTCCGGGGCTTAGCCCGAGTCCGAGCCCTGGGTTGGGCGGAGCTTCCTATGGTGCCTTTGGCAGGGCCTGACTGCCTGTCAGTCTCACTCTGCCAAGCGGCACTGCGGTCGGAGTGGCGCAGGCGGCGCTGTCCTCCTGTCAGGCCGGTCAGTGGAGTGGTGAAGTGACGGCGGTCACTTCGGCTCTGCCGGGGGGCGCGCGTCAGGATAAAGGTGTCAGGTCGCCTTTGCATTAAATGCTCCTGCGACTTGGTCGGTCGGTGCGGCGATTTAGTCAGGGTTGCTTCTTAGCGAAGGCAGGGCCTCGGGCGAGCCGGAAATATGTCCGCCGTCGGAGGGGGGCCTCGGGCGAGACGGAAATCCTCCGGGGTCGGCTGCCCTTGTCCGAGGCTAGGCTCGGGCGAGGCGTGATCGAGTCGCTCGAATGGACTGATCCCTGACTTAATCACACCCATCAGGCCTTAGCAGCTTTATGCTGATGGGGGTTACCAGCTGAGAATTAGGAGTCTTGAGGGTACCCCTAATTATGGTCCCCGACACAGCCGGTACGTCGAAAGCGGCCAGGTTAGTGGCTCTAGGGCTTTTGCTGCTGCCTTTATCTGCTACATCTCTATGCGCATACTGAGGCGTGTGCGCACGTCGATTGCAGGCGACAATTCCTTACTCGACTTTCCTGCGCCGCTTACCGCCGCTAACAGACAACATCACAGACAGAAGATGCGTTGTACGCTTGCGTCTACTGAAAAAGGTGCTAGCAATGGCTGTTCCCTACCGCCGACCTTTTCAAAAAACAGCTTTAGCTTTCATATCTGATGGCCGTTCAAAAATTCTATGAATTTATGGCCAACTTGCTGCTTATAGTTAGCACGGATGCAGCCTCACCACCTCTTCAACGATCGTATGTCGAGTTGCTTAAAGGTGCTTATGTTCCGCCTGCCTAGATTATTTTGTCTACGTATTCCTCAAGTAATCCATGCATCCTGGACCCATCTTTGCATGTAGAGACCTACAAAGATCGCTCATACTATGGTGGCCCATCAGACGAGTGCCGACATTGTGGCGCTGTTTTCTGGTTTCAAGAACGGGTCAAAAGCGCTTCTACAATTACGCAGCGCAGGCTTGTGTACAACCTGTGTTGCAGAGGAGGTAAGATTGTTTTGGAGCCTTACAAATGTCTGTCGTCTCCCTTAAGTGACCTACTGCGATTCGATGGTGATAATCGTGCCAAAAGGTTCCTTAGGCAAATTCGCTCATACAATTCCCTTTTCGCGTTTACCTCACTGGGTGCCGTCGTTGATAGATCGATAAATAACGGTACAACACCTTATGTTTTCAAAATCAATGGTGTCATACACCATCGCATTGGCTCGCTGCTACCCAGCCATGGATTGCGACCACAATTTGCACAACTTTACATATATGACACTGAACACGAGGTACAAAATAGGTTGGGCATGTTTGAGAATGAGGCTGACGTCCATGATCGTCCGGACCCAGAGGTGGCCCGTTTATTGCTTAACATGCTAGATGAGCATAACAGTCTGGTTGCAGCATTTCGCTTTGCTAAAGAACGTTTAGATGAAGTAGGCAACCAAAAGGTGACGTTACGATTGTTAGGCTGCAACACACGACATGATGCACAATATAACCTACCGGCCAATGGTGAGGTTGCTGCTATAATAGTGGGCGATTGCTCACCTTCACAGTTCAAGTACGATGTCCTCGTGCACGCTAGAGAGGGTGGCCTCAAACATGTTTCGTGCTTGCACCCATCCTACATGGCCTTACAGTACCCGCTTCTTTTCCCTTACGGTGATCGTGGATACCACCTTGGAATAAAATATTCTGACGTGGGAGGAGGCGATGTCTCAGGCCGCAAGTATGTTACAATGCTTGAATTTGTTAGACATCATTCCCATTACAGGCTCAACGAACCGAACCCATTCACTTGCTACGGCAGGCTGAGCAACCAGCTAGCGGTTGATGCATATTCTACGATCGAGGCGTCTCGGTTGCAATTCATAGCGGACCACCAAAAGGAATTGCGTTGTGAATCCGTTCAGGGGATAACCGACGCCATTGGCAAGGGTCTCACCAGTGCAGATTCGGTTGGTGGAAGAGTTATTGTGCCGGCGTCTTTTACAGGCGGGCGCAGGTACCATGTAATGAACTACCAGGACGCGATGGCCATATGCAGAGTATACGGCCCACCAGATCTCTTTGTCACGTTCACATGCAACCCTAAATGGAAGGAGATAGTCGATGCGCTGCGCTTCGAGCCTGGTCAGCAACCATGCGATCGTTCTGATATCGTTGTAAGGGTCTTCCATATGAAGGTCGATGAATTCATAGCAGACATTAGAGAAACTAAGATTTTCGGTCCTATCCGTGCTGGTGAGCTTCATCTTAGCTTGTCACATTGACTGGTTCCTTAATATTTTTTTGCATGCTCTCATCTATAGTCTGACCTATGCAGTGATTTACACCGTAGAATTCCAAAAAAGGGGCCTACCGCACATACACTGCCTTCTATGGTTACTTGGTGGTCGTTCGGAGACCGACGCATGTGCCATCGACGCTTTTATATGTGCTGAAATACCTGACGTTGCCATTGATCCCTTGGGCTATGCTCTGGTTGATGAATTCATGATACATGGTCCGTGCGGTGATTACAACAGGCGGTGTCCATGCATGAAAAATGATAGATGCTCTAAGAAATTCCCTAAGACGTACCAAGACGAGACTGTCATCGATGCTTTTGGCTATACCCTTTATAGAAGACGAAATAATGGTCGGCTTGTAGTAAAAAGTGGAGTCAAATTGGACAGTAGGAGTGTGGTGCCATACAATATGCAATTGCTCAAAAAATACAATGCACATATTAATGTCGAGTGGTGCAACAAAACACACATGATCAAGTACTTGTTTAAATATGTTACGAAGGGAAGCGATCGAGCTAGGATATATTTTGAGTTGACTGCGAACACAAATAATGCATCTCCAGGTCCTCAAATACCACCACCAAATGAGATCCGCGAATACATAGATGCTAGATACCTAACAACATGTGAGGCTCTATGGCGAATCTTTGAATTCGACATTCACTTTAGAGTACCTTTTGTGGAACGTCTGGTCGTACACTTACCTGCAAAAAACATTGTACGCTATGAGTCTGGGACAGACCTACAGACATTGCTTTTGAGCCGTGCAGCGAACAAGACAATGTTAACTGAATGGTTTGAAACAAACTTGAAATACAGTGATGCGCGTCTCCTGACTTATTATGATTTCCCAAGAGAGTGGTCGTGGGACGTTTCTATTAGGTGCTGGCGTAGAAGGAGGTTGTCGTCTGCCAAGATTGGGCGCATGTACTACGTCCACCCAACAGTTGGGGAACTTTACTATCTACGCATGCTCTTGATGTTTGTGTCCGGCGCAACGAGCTTCGTTGATATAAGGACCTTCCAAAATACTGTGTACGAAACATTTAGAGAGGCGTGTGAACCTCGTGGTTTGCTCGAAGGTGACAACGAGTGGACCCTTCTATTTGATGAGGCTGTAGTCTCTGCCTCGACGTCTCAACTTCGTCAGCTGTTCGTTACCATTGTCGTTCATTGTCCTGTTTGCAATGTTCGTGCTCTGTTCGACAAATATTGGATCTACTTTACCGATGACATACATCGTGGACTTAAAGAAGCCCTTGGCAACCCGCACTACACAGCTCCACATGAACAACTACTCACGTTGCTTTTGAGGAAACTAGCAGATACGTTTGCTAACAGTGGTGCCAACATAGCTGATTATGACCTGCCAATCTTATCGGCACGTGTTGATGAACTGTTTGGCAACCGGCTGATAGACGGCCTGAACCGTTACTGTTGTGTGACCATGCTGCCGCTGCCGCTGTCTCGCAGCTAAATGCTGACCAACGATTTATTTTTGAAATGTTGATTGAATCTGCGCTCGCTTGCTCGCCGGGCCAATTTTTTGTGTGTGGACATGGTGGGACGGGTAAAACTTTCTTGTGGAACGCTATACTCACGCATTTGAGATCCCGACAAAAAATAGTGCTTGCTGTAGCGTCCTCTGGTGTGGCTTCGCTGCTGTTACCAAAAGGGCGCACTGCTCATTCGCGGTTCAAAATCCCCTTTGATCTAGATGAGAGTAGTGTTTGTGGTGTCAAGAGAGGTACCATGTTGTCTGAACTTATACAACGGACTTCTCTTGTCATATGGGATGAGGCGCCGATGACCCATAGGCATTGCTTTGAGGCTCTAGATAGGACTATGCGTGATATTCTATCGAAACATAAAGCAGAAAATGCGAACATACCATTTGGTGGCAAACCTATTGTGCTTGGAGGAGACTTTCGCCAAATTTTACCCGTTGTGCGGAAAGGCTCACGATCTGCCATAGTGAACGCATCAATTACAAGCTCACCGTTGTGGCAACATGCAACTGTTTTGAAACTACGAACAAATATGAGGCTCTCCAACCCTTCTTTACTTGGGAAGGAACGTGCAGACATGGAACAATTTAGCAAATGGGTCTTGGATATCGACGATGGTGCTCTGCCGGCCGTGACAAGAGGAGACGAGTCCGAACCTACATGGGTTACGATTCCTGAAGATTTGTTGATACGCACGGATGGGGATGCCACTGCGTCGCTCATATCCGAGGTCTACCCAAATTTGTTAAAGAGATATATGGACCCTACATACTTAGCTACACGCGCCATTGTATGTCCTAATAACCTTACAACTGATAGAGTAAACGACTACATTGTCTCATTGCTCCCTGGACATGGTGTACAATGCCTTAGTTGTGACACAATCTCAAAGTCATCTGAACGCATACCTGATTTTGACATGCTATATCCTACTGAATTCTTAAACTCTATTAATGCGGCAAATTTCCCCTGCCACAAACTCGTGCTAAAAAGAGGCGTAACAGTCATGCTGCTACGTAACTTGAACCAGACCGCAGGACTTTGTAATGGAACAAGGATGCTTGTAACTGAGATCGGCCATCGTGTTCTTAAATGCGTGGTGTTAACACCCTCCGGAGTCGGTGAAGAGGTTTTCATACCAAGGATTGCGCTTAACACTACTGACGTCAAATGGCCCTTCACGCTGCAAAGAAGACAGTTTCCAATACGAATATGCTATGCCATGATGATTAATAAGAGCCAGGGTCAGACCCTCTCAACAGTTGGTCTGTACCTTGACAAACCTGTGTTTACGCATGGCCAGCTTTACGTCGCTGTTTCAAGGGTTACATCTAGAAGTGGTCTTAGAATTTTGATTGAAAATCCTGATGGTTCCTGCGGGTCGCAGACTCGGAATGTTGTTTACCGGGAAGTGTTGCGGGCCGTAGATGCCGACCCCCATCCGACTTCTTAGTTCATGATTGACTCAGACTTGTACATAAGCTATGTGTAAAATAAAAAAAATTATACCAGCAACGTGTTTAGTTTCCATACCTACTCCACTATATGACTATTTCCTTATCAAAAGAAAAAATCACCTCCAGTACCACTCACCTAGCAACCGGCTGGCATGAAAACACTATGCGTGGCAGTTTTACAAAGGGAAACAGCTATGTCTGCATACTCCAATAAATTGTGTCATATAACATCTGTGCTGGATGCCTACTCAATAATGTTGCACTAACTTTACCTGGCATGTTTCTCCTCTCCTAGATAGTTTTTTTAGTAAACTTGTTGTCCTTATCAACATTAGGTGTAACGTTTATTGTTTTATGGTGGTTGCTTTTTTAGCTGGAAATGACTGACCTCTGCTTCATTACTGCAGATGGGGGACATACTCATTCCTAGCCTTATGGTTGGAGACTGCTCTCACAGCTTGTGTGTGTGTGTCTCTAGACTTTGGGAGTTCCTTGATCCTCAGGATGACAGTAGGCTCCTCCATACTGATCTTGTTTTGCTTGATGAAGAGGTAGATGCAACCTTAGACTGGTCTAATACTTGCACATGCATAATAACCATCAGCTCATAGAGCATGATATACAATGTTCTATGCAATTTTTGCGTGTTGTTTAAAATGTCACCTCCTTTTGCAGGGAAATAGCATACATGCCCAGATCTATCCTCCGTTATGCCAGCAGTTTAGTGCTCTACTTGATGAGGGAGGGGTATACAACTTGAAGTATTTCTTAGTCAGGAAAGCTAACAGATTCTACAAACCGGTAGAAAACTGCAGCATGATCAGCTTTACAAAGTGGACTACAGTTGAGGTTGTCCTCCAGATCCCCCCTGCTTTTCCAGTTTGCATGTATAACCTCACTCCCATAGAACAGCTCCAGCCGCGCGTGGACTACAAGGAATATTTCACTGGTAACTTTGTAGGCATAGTGGTTTACATATTACAAGTAACATAAATACGGTACTCATGCCCTCGCCATGTCTATGGTAGATGTGCTCGGTGTTGTCAGTGTGATCTCCCATGTCTCATCACTACGCACAAGGGGACGACAGGCTGAAGTTATGAAGAGAACAGTCACTATAAGCAATGCAAGGTATCCTATGCATTCCTACCTGCTATACATTCCTTTTGGTTGCCACTTATGTGTATGTGGTCCAGTTTTATTTGCCATAACATAGGAAGGAACCTGTGAGCAGCCTGCAATCTGAACCACATATTACCATCCGTGTGGGGGCTACCACTTTTTATTCTCTGCGTTAGCAAAATTGTCCATATGCTCAAGGAAATAGATAAAAGGAAAATGCATCTAGGCACTAAGAACGTCATTAGATCACGTGGGGGTCATTTTGCATCCAAAAACTTAGCAGGACTATGTTCACAACTCATGCAGGGGTTATACTGCAAACAGATTGGCCATAGTGGGAAATGAAAAATGCCATCTTCCTTGCAGACCAAAACTGGTTCTAAACTACCTATGTCTCCAATCGACCATACTTCGTTGCAATGTACCTTAGAAGAGACCCTTTTCCCTGCTCGTTCAATCCTCCATGCCTAATATTATCCATTGCCGGGACACACTTTCTTTTAGTACATGGGCCTACCATGCACACTGTGCTCACATAGAAGATTACTAAACAGCTTCAGCTGCCATCGAGCATTTAAAGAAGCAGCAATTTTGAAGCCTAGCATTTAGTGTTCTACGTACCTCGCACATAGATTGCAATATGAAATAGCACTCTAGATATACAGTTTATGGCTTTTGTTTCTTTGCGATATCCACACCTAGCACGATACGATGAGCAATTTATTTGTAGACTTACTGTTCTGCACTCAAACAGGGATACTGGGCCTACTGTTGATGTCGTGCTTTGGGGCGAGCGGGCCACAGCTTTCCCAGCTGAATAGGTGCACAGGGACACTGGCTCCTCGCCACAGATTATAATATTTGTTGGCACTCTCGTGAGGAGTTACGCTGGTAAGTCTATCATAGCCCTTTGGTTGCACAGCTAATATACATGGCCATCTGACAAATTCCTTTGTTTTTAGATAATGTGTCTTTATCGGGTGGATCATCATGCAAGTGGTACATAAATGCACCGGTCCCAGAAGTAAACGCTCTCAGAGCTAGGTAGCTTACTCATCCTATGTTTGCATACATATAGTTTTCAGTCATCTTTCTCACCAAATCTGATTACTGTCATTTATAAACCAACATGGACAAACAGTGCTGAATCAAACCACCGCCCTGTCATTTGGGATCAGGGAAAAGTGGCTGCTGAGAGTACAATAGTTGCAGTTCCTGAACACAAGAAACTCAAGGATATTAAGTACCTCCATCCTTTTGAAAATAAGGTCCCTCTACTTGGCTAAACCTTTTAGCCCTAAGATTTATCGCGGGTTCATAGCTGTTTACTTCAATTACATTGTTTACAGAAGAAGGAATGGCTTGTCATAGTAAAGGTGCTAAAAATTGATAGATCGTGGTGGTACAACGCATGCAAAAAATGCCTTAGGACAACCAAACCACATGGTGACACGTACAAGTGCACCAATAATTCCTGTGACACCATCGGATCGCCTACCCCAAGGTCAGCTCTTATATGTCTCTCCATGTTTTTAGAGGTCCTGCTAGACATCTTCTGTTTTTATCTAAATATGTTGACTCATATGTGTTCCAGGTTAAACACACTGTAAGCATGATAGACACAGACCAACTCTACCCCTTTCAGTTGCATATTGCAATTTGCAAGGGAATAATAAAAAAAGTAGAAAAAATCACCGTACACATTTCCTATCTGTCTTTGATTCTTGAACCCATTAGTTTTGACAATGCAAAGATTCAAAGATACCCAGCTGCTGTCTAGGATGTAAAAACGCCCTAGAAATTTGTTTGGGGTATGCACAACATTGAAACATGGGAAACATCCCAGTGCAAGGCTTGTTTACCAAACGAGTAAATAGTACATATGGCTGCTTGAGTTGCAGCTACTGCCACAAGAGTTACTATGATGGAGGCTAGCCAGTATATGGCCTCTGCAGTTAGAGTGCCTCCACTTTAGTGTACTTTAGTACGCAAAGTATTGACATACCGTAACAGTAGTCGGATAAGCCTATGCCAGTTTGTGCATAGTGTGCTTCTTTTGTGGTATAGCTGAAAGAAACCTTGTCAAAACAGACCATGGCAGCTAGAGGACATATTTAGTGTCTCGGCCAAAACCTAGATCTAAATTGAACTAAGGCTTTCAGTGTCTACAGATTCCATGTTTAGTGATGTCTACCAATCAAACCACTCTCTGCAGGTACAAGATATGCCTCACCGCTGAAGACGACACTGACACCGCCGAGTTTATCTTCTTTGGACGGATGGCGCAGCGCCTCATTAAAAAAAATGTGGACACCCTCATATCAGCTAATCCGCCTGGTTTCATTCCAAACGAAATTACAAACCTACTGGAGAAGTCTTTCGAGTGGAATGTTAGCTTCACCGAAAGCACAATTATTTATAGCAGTGTTTCCTTCCAAGTGAATGCTATAAATGCAGAAATGGATGGTGGCAGCACACTTCCAGCTACACCGGCCTCACAGTTATCATCGACCATACTATCTCAAGGTAAAGCTTATCGTGTTTGTTTAGTCGAGCTATGTACATTAGTTTGTGCCAAGTTAGGAATGAAAATTATGGCTCGTTTTCTCTGCTTGTTTAGTTGATGTTCCACTCCGTTCTACTTGTGTATGTCGGGTCACCTAGGGCTACAATGACACAGACTGCAGCATCTGCCCAATAGACACAGGTTGCAGAATTCTCACCTGAAACTAGCCTCATTGCGGCTCAAATGGTCAAATTGAGAATGATTAGTACACATGAAAAAAACGACTAAACTCATACACTTCAGCTCTTTGTGTCTCTAACCTGCTTTTTGGACTACTTGCTAACTCTGCAGCAGGGCAAGGATCAGGTGTCACACAAAACAAGGGGGCTGCCTTCATCCACGAGCCGTCGCTAACACCGGAGAGTCGCAAAGTTTCGTCTAGCGCCAAGGTGCACTGTTGTATTCAGTGGGAAAAAACAGCTATCTACAATATAAAACCTCATTCTCCTTCTGTATACACTGAGAAACAAGCTCTACACATGTCTTTTATTTGCATTGTATGATACAGACAACCCCACATCAGGGAGACAACCTGCTGCTAGGAAAAGAAATTATCCCTGCTCCGCCTAACGTGCAGACGCCATCAGGAGCCCACAACACCCCTGGTGCCAACACTCTCCGCCTGGTATGAACTCCATGTCACAGTCATCAATATTGGTAGCCTATCCTCAGTATTTGTATCTTGTCCTCTTGCTGAGTTAACATGAAAAAACATTTTCCGGTGCTGCGTATGCTTACAAGCAGCGTCCATTTCCTCAACAAAATGTCTAAATATGCTTTATGTATGCATCCATTTACCTTAGCATGCATGTTATGCCCTCTGCATTGTTACAGCTGCCTCTAAAACTAGCAAATTCGCAGGATGACGCTTACAGTGTGCTAGATGGATCTACAAACAAGATTGACAAAAGTGTTACCGGAAAAAGGTTAGCTTCATGCCAAAAAAATTTCCTACACTATTATTCCCATAAAATGACATCAGTCTTACATGCATGACATGGGAACAAAATTTACAAAGGTCTCGCACATCACCTTCCAAGAAGGCTGCCAAGAAACTTTTTAGAGATGAAGTCATAACCAATGACGATGCTGCTGGTTCCACAGACGTTGATGCTGAGTAATGGTATGTCCAATTCTTCCCTACAATTGATAAGCTATATGCTTCTAAGCATTCCAGTTGTATATAGTATAAGGTACTGGCCACTAGGTACATCAAAATCCAAATGATCAGTGGTAACGACTTTTAGCCAACTAAAACGCTATGATGCATAGGAACAACGTTCAAAGCATCCTCTGAGGTCATCAGATATTTGAAACAAAGCATTCTAAAACTAACAATAGGTCCATATGGGGTCCATTGAACTAATAAATTAACAAAATAGAAAGTGGTGTTACCTTCTACCAATACAGATCAAAATAGAGATTAGCAAGTTTTTAGGAAAGATGTCAATAGGCTGAGACATCAACAAGTCAACAAATCGATAGTCACATGATTTCAAATGTATTCCCTTCATAACTTCTTTAGTCGAAATCTACAGAAAAAAAATTAGACATTATATTTGAGATTGCAGTGCTTGCCAAAACTTCTTAATTGACTGCTACCCTTTTTTAGTTGCAGTGCTTCTGGACATGAGCACCACCAGCTATGGAAGCTCGCTTTTGGGAACTGATGCTCGCTTTTGAAAACTGTCCCAGTTCGTCTAGGTTACTCTTAGAACTTGCCTCCCTATTGTGTAAGGAGTTCTGTTTTATGCTTGTAAGATATGAGCAGCACTATGATGTGTGCTTTGCTGCAAGGTATGCCTTTTGGTGCTTCTAGGGTAGTGACTGGTTATATCTATGCTGTGCGTGCAATCTTGCGAGGACCATACTCGTGATATGTAAAGCATGCTTATGTAGTTTAGGCTTGAACAAACCAGACACATTGCTTCCCTTGGTACTTCTACTATTTGGCTTTGTCGTATTATGCTACTACGAGCTATCTATTTGCCGTTCCACTCACTTTAACATATAATTGTTATGTGGTCACCAATCAGACGCGTCTGTTCCAGGTTTTTGTTTAGTTCAGGTTTTTGTTTAGTTTCTATTGAAATTTTGGTTCTTCATTGGTGAATGTCGAGCCTGGCAAGAATGAGAAAGGTTCCACTGTTTATCAACAAAGGTTGTTGTCATGTGATTATGCTGTTGTATATGGCTTCAGTTTACCTGCTGCAGAAAGGTTCGTGTCTCAGAGGTCAGAATTGTTCTTTGATTTGACATGTGAAATTATGGATCCTTTCTTTACCATCTATTACTTATACAGAAAAAATTGTTATAATTCTGGCAACCTTACATGATAGTGTCATTGGTGTTCACTCAGTCGCCCTGCTAATTTTTCTTATGCTTTTACAGGTTCTTTTTTGATAACTTAAAGCAAAGGTTTGTATTTACATGTAGAATATACTAGCTAAAGTTTTTTCAGCAAAGGGTTTTTATATACTAGCATCTACATAGTGCAAGATATTTATGACAAATTTTATCTCGAATGCATGGAGTAAGATTAATAACACCGTTTGCAAGTATTGTCCTTTTACTGCAGGCAATTTCAGGGGGGTGGGGGCTTCTATTGAGAATTTTTGAGCTGTATGTGAACCCCTATAATACAGTACATGGCTTATAAGTTCAAATATCATGTGGGGTCCTCAGCTGCATATGCAACATAATGCATTCACCGGTGGTGGAATCCATGCAACCTATAAATTTTTTTACAGTGTTTTCTCCTATGCTCCGATTTTCTTGGGAATTGATAGGTCCTTGTTATTTGCATTGCTTGGATTCTTTGCTCCACATAATATGTTCTTGCTTCTATATAAAACCACTGAATGGAACTTCTTTTTATCTTTTTCGCTTTATTCTTCTGACATTGGTCATGTCCTGCAAAATATAACTGCATGGCACTCTATTCTTGATGTCCACCATTTGATTATAAATGCTTTTTTGTTACATGCTCACAAATTGTTATTATTGTACTTGAGCTTTGCATGTTACAGACTTAAGCATAGTTCGAGATGAAAGGACTGTGTTGAATCAACATGGAGTAATGCATGCTTTGAGCTTGTATGTTGGTCACTTCAATCTGACCAGACAGCAGGTATAATATTTACTTCTCTATCTTGTTTTCATTTTTTAGTATTGCATTAGATGTGCAGTCATCATAAGAACTAATTTTCCTTATAGGATGCTTCAGAAGCTTTTCTCCATCTTCTGATCTCATTGAGGGATGAATTTGCCCATTGTTATGTACCACATAGGAGTTCTCTGGCAGACATCACCCTTTCTGACTCCAAAGTATACAAGCAAAGGGAAGGTAACCTGCCTGAATGCAAGCGCTGGAAACAAAACCTATTTGGCCCCTTTGATGGGACAGTTGGCAGCATATTGTCTTGCAGAAACTGTTCTTCTATGGTAGATTCCTAATTTCCTATGCTTCTTATTCTGTCACTGTTGAACTGTGGCTTATAAAAAAGCAACCTACTGTTGTCTTTCATATATGAATGCATTTTGTTCCGGATATACCACTGGATACATAGATATTGACACGATGTCCAGTGCATGCCCCTACCTTTCATATCCGTGGTAAAATTAAAGAATTATTATTATGGAAGTAATTTAGCCAACAACAAGTGATGCTATTTTCATATTGCCAATCAGTTATTTTGCGCATTTTGACAGTTAGCTTAAAATACTCCTGTTTTGTTAATTTTAATGTTCTCCCTTGTTACATATCTCACAGCTGTCATTGGACTTCGAGAATTTCCACTGCTTGCCTCTTTCGCCAGTCCTTAATGCAAATGGAGATATTGTATATCCGCGTCAACCTTCCTAAATTTCATTGGATGATTCAAGTTTTTTTTAAAAAAATTATTCATTCGCTGTCCATTTTATGCTCATTAATGGTATTTTTGTTTGTTACATTTATCCTATGTCATGACACTAGACCAGTGGGTATAGCTTGGTGGATTGCCTAAAGTACTTCACTGTGGTGGAGCATCTTGACAACTATCGTTGTGACCAGTGTTGGCACATCATTGCTGCCAAATATCTTTCTCTTAGATCAGAAGTTGATGAGGTAATTATGTTCAACTTTGTATTAATTATCACTGCACTGGAAATTCTATTGCGCCCTTTGCAATGTTGAGTATGACAACTACATTGATAACTGTTACAGGAAAAGGTTAGCAAAGCTTCAATCCTGTGTCGACTATGGCACTTGCAGTTGCAGGGATATGTTCCCCCTGGAGTCACTGCCATGTTCATCATCTTCACGAGCAACAAAGCAGCTGATTATCAGTCAGTGCCCAAAGGTATCCAAAATTTAAGTACTCGTTGAGACTCACATCAACTGTCATAAAATTAAGTAACACCTCAGTTGTTTCTCATCCAAATACCAGTGGAGACAAAGATGTGACTTCGGATAACAAATCTCAGCATGGATCTTCAGAATTACCTTCTAGAGCTGAATTTATTGGCAACAAACAAATGACAGTAGAAAGGTACAAGGCGCATCCTGGACATGTTAATTACATCCTAGGAAGAGCAGAAAGAATATGTGATTGTTGAAAGAGCGCATCTAAGCTTTAACTTTGTGATAAATATTAGCCAAGTAATGGTGCAGAAGTATTTCATAAAATTGTAGGGCGCCCGCAAGGGCGCCTTATGTTCTAGTAAAGATTTATTACACGATGCGTTAACTGGATAATGAAAGAGCTAGGGTGCCCGCGAGTAAGCGATGAAGAAGGTCCGCGATTTCCCTTTTATTTTTACAACAAATAAATTTGAAGTTGTAAATATGAATACTGTTCATTAGAAACTTGGTTAAACATGAATGACTCTAATAAAAGCGTACTAATGTATACTTGTATTATTTATGGTGGTGGCCTTCGAGTTCTCCGTGCAATCCCCGGCTCTTTGCTGAGCGGGAGCTCTGTAGCGCGGCGATCCGCCATGCATGGTCACGCACGTACGAGTGTACGACCGTACTTTCTGCTGGCCACTCTCCTCCATATCATGGTCCCAAACTCCAAACAGTAGTGTCTTGTCCAGTTGTCCTCTTTTGCGTCTCTCTCTCACAGTCACACACACAGAGGCGCGGAGATGTCCGGCATGGCCGGACTTGCGCTGCGCAGTCGGCAGTCCTGAAAGGAGGCAGGAGCACGTATGAGTTGGGACTTGGGAGGCGGTGCTGGCCATATGCGAGAGCAACAACAGTGTCAACAGGCCGGGTCGGATGACCGGCCCGTCGGCAGCTGGCCGATCGATCTGAGGGCGTGTTCGTACGTGCCTGCAGGCTGCAGAGGATGTTCCCATGCGCAGGGGGCGTTCGCCATTCGATTAATTTCCCGCTGCAAGTTGCCATGTCTTCGCGACGCGCCATGCATCGAACGAAAAGCTACTGTTCGTTTCAGCCCATAGGTTTTTTTAGCGTAAAACCACACTGCAGGTCTGTACCCATAGCGAAGTTGTTACCATCGCATGTTAGGCGCGCCGCCACAGCTGCGAGAGGCGCGCACCGGCAATGCAAAATTCTTGCATTGATTATAGTTTTCACTTTTCATAGCTACAACTACATTACAATATTTTGCATAACCTTTTTTTTCTGCTCCAAAAACTCTAAAAAAACAATCTAGGAGTTTGGAGTTATTCACCCACCACTTGTCGGCGTTTCGAGACCGGGGGTCCCTCGGGCCGACGAGTGAGTGTCGCCGCGTGCCCCAGCCCAGATGGGTCGAGCACGTGGGCGAGCGCGAAGGGGGAAAGGAGCGAGGCGGCCGGAGACCGGCGTGAGAGAGGTGGGAATCCCGCGGCCTTCGTGTTCGTCCCGCGCCCAGGTCGGGTGCGCTTGCAGTAGGGGGTTACAAGCGTCCACGCGGGGGAGGGAAGCGAGCGGCCCCAAGAGAGCGTCTGTCCCGTCCTCGTCCCCGCGCGGCCAACCTTCTCTAAGAAGGCCCTGGTCCTTCCTTTTATAGGCGTAAGGAAAGGATCCAGGTGTACAATGGGGGTGTAGCAGAGTGCTACGTGTCTAGTGGGGGAGAGCTAGCGCCCTAAGTACATGCCGATGTGGCAGCCGGAGAGATTTTGGCACCCAGCTGGTGTGATGTCGTGGCCGTCGGAGGAGCGACGGAGCCTGGCGGAGGGACAGCTGTCGGAGCGGTTGAGTCCTTGCTGACGTCCTCCTGCTTCCGTAAGAGAGCTGAGAGCCGCCGTCGTCACAGAGCATGCGGGGCGCCATCATTGCCTATCTGGCGGAGCTAGCCAGATGGGACACCGGTCTTGTTCTCTGCGGCCCGAGTCAGCTCGGGGTAGGGTGATGATGGCGCTTCCTGTTGACGTGGCTGGCCTGCGCCCTAGGTTGGGCGACGTGGAGGCTCCTCCGAAGCCGAGGTCGAGTCTGTCTTCCATGGCCGAGGCCGAGTCCGAGCCCCTGGGTCGGGCGAGGCGGAGGTCGTTCGGCAGAGGCCAGGGCGGAGTCCGAGCCCTAGGGTCGGGCGAAGCGGAGTTCGTCGTCTTCTGGGGCTGAACCCGAGTCCGAGCCCTGGGTCGGGCGGAGCGGAGTTCGCCGTCTTCCGGGACTTAGCCCGAGTCCGAGCCCTGGGTCGGGTGGAGCGGAGTTCGCCGTCTTCCGGGACCTAGCCCGAGTCCGAGCCTTGGGTCGGGCGGAGCGGAGTTCGCCTTCTTCCGGGACCTAGCCCGAGTCCGAGCCCTGGGTCGGGCGGAGCTTCCTATGGTGCCTTTGGCAGGGCCTGACTGCCTGTCAGTCTCACTCTGTCAAGTGGCACTGCAGTCGGAGTGGTGCAGGCGGCGCTGTCCTTCTATCAGGCCGGTCAGTGGAGCGGTGATGTGACGACGGTCACTTTGGCTCTGCCGGAGGGCGCGCGTCAGGATAAAGGTGTCAGGTCACCTTTGCATTAAATGCTCCTGCGACTTGGGCGGTCGGTGCGGCGATTTAGTCAGGGTTGCTTCTTAACGAAGGCAGGGCCTCGGGCGAGCCGGAAATATGTCCGCCATTGGAGGGGGGCCTCGGGCGAGACGGAAATCCTCCGGGGTCGGCTGCCCTTGTCCGAGGCTAGGCTCGGGCGAGGCGTGATCGAGTCGCTCGAATGGACTGATCCCTGACTTAATCGCACCCATCAGGCCTTAGCAGCTTTATGGTGATGGGGGTTACCAGCTGAGAATTAGGAGTCTTGAGGGTACCCCTAATTATGGTCCCCGACAGTAGCCCCCGAGCCTCGAAGGAAGCGTTAGCACTCGCTTGGAGGCTTTCGTCGCACTTTTTTGCAAGGGGACCAGCCTTCCTCGGTTGCATTTTGTTCCGGTGGGTGCGCGCGAGCGCACCCGCCGGGTGTAGCCCCCGAGGCCTCGGAGGAGTGGTTTCACTCCTTCGAGGTCTTAATGCCTCGCGTAATGCTTCGGCTGGTCTGGTTGTTCCCTCATGCGAACTGGCCGTGGCCCGGGTGTACGGTCGGGGCCCAAGCTCTCGGGCTGGTATGTTGACGCTGTCAACGGTTCGGCCGGAGCCGGGTTTGCGAGAGCAGCCCCCGAGCCTCCGCATAGGGCGAGAGGGCGATCAAGGACAGACTCGGCTTTTTTACATACGCCCCTGCGTCGCCTTTCCGCAAGGAGGAGGGGGGGAAAGCGCCATGTTACCCTCGATGGGCTCCAAACATGGTGTCTCCGGTGAGCTGCAAGCGGGTAATCCGAGTGGACGTCCGTGCCCCGTTCGTTAGGGGTCGGCTAGGGGCCCAGAGGCACGCCCAAAAGTACCTACGGGTGATCTGCCGGACCCGGTCCCCTGGCGACGGGGTCCGAGGGCTCGATGCCTCCCTCTAATGGGATTCCGTTACAAGATCGCTCCCGCTGGTCTCGGAAATGTCCTAGGGTACCTCGGGAGCGCAGCCCGAGCCTTGGTTATGTATCGAACGTACCCCTGGTCATCCCTCGCTCGGCGTCTGAGGCGACTGTGAACCCTTCGGGGGCCAGCCTTCGAACCCCTGATCAGTAATGGGCGCGGAGCCCGAGTAGCCTGAGGCGGCCGTGGAACCCTTCGGGGGGCCGGCCTTCGAACCTCTGACCAGTAGTGGGTGTAGGGCCCACGCGATCTGAGGCGGCTGTTGAAACCCTTCGGGGGGCCAGCCTTCGAACCTCTGATCAGTAAGGAGGCTCGGAGCCTGGTTCCTTCACGGGGAAGGATCCTTTTCGGGGTATCCCCCTTTCCCGGTCCCTGTTGCAAGGGATAGAGAAAAAGGAACAAAGGAAAAGGATACGAAATCGAACGACGTGGCGTACCTTTTTTGGCGCGGTTATTTTGGCGAAGGCAAAGCGTCGCCCGCTTTTCCTGCCAGAAGCGCCGCCTGTCCCGCCGCGGAGTTAATGCGACGGGGCGAGTGGTTGGCGGGGCAGCCGCTGCGTGTGCGCGAGCCGTTCGAGGAACGGCTGTCTCGCTTCGCGTTTTTGAATCCTGCGTCTGGTCCGGGCGGAACATTGGAACCGGCCTCGCCTTGGTCTTTATATACCCGGGAGAGGGTCTAGTGACGGTTCTTTGCTCCGCTTCCTGCCTCCCTCTTAGGTTTTCGCAACCTGAGAGACTTAGCCAGAGAAGAGGAAACCGCCCTTCCTGCCCCTCGCGCCGCCATCCCTTTCGCTCGATGATGGCTGACCGGGTGACCATCATCTCACCGCTCGATCCATGGCCCTTTTCCACGGTGACGGCGAGTGACCTGGAGGATCTGGTCGGCGAGGGTTTGCTCCGTCCTCTCACCGATAAGCAGCGACCGGAGTGGATTCCTCCCGTGGGCAGAGCCGCTCCGTCCCCACCGCCGGGGTACATCGTGAGCTTTGTCTCCTTCCACGAGCGGGGATTCGGTGTGCCGACGGGCCGCTTCATGCGGGCGATCCTGTACCACTATGGGGTGGAGTTGCACAACCTCACCCCTAACTCCATCTCGCAGGCCGCCATCTTCGTAGCGGTGTGCGAGGGGTACTTGGGGATCGCCCCCCATTGGGATTTGTGGACCCATCTCTTTTGCGCGGAGCTTTTTGCCTCGCCAACGGGGGAGAGGAAAGTCCGTGCAGCGGTGCGGGCCGGCGGCTGTACCGTCCTGCTGAGGCAGTCGCGGGCGTCGCTGTATATTCCTGCCATCCTCGCGTCCTCGAACAAGGGGTGGCAGCGCCGGTGGTTCTACCTCCGGAACGACGGCGAGTTGCTCCCGCCGTTCTCCCAGCGAGTAGTCACCGCTGCCACCGACGCCTGGCGCCACGGGACCCCGCACGAAAGACAGAAGAACCTCGAGCCACTTCTCCAGGCCTTGGAGGCGGTGCGGAAGGGGGGACTCACCGCTGCGGGAGTGATTGCCGCCATCCATCGTCGGAGGGTGCTTCCCTTGGCGGAGCGGCGGCTGTCGCTTTGGGAGATGACCCCAGAGGCCGACTGGGAGGGCTCGCGGATGTCCCCTGATCCTCTTCCCTTCGACGCCCTCCAATGGCGGGTGTCCGTTGCGTTGGGGAAGCCGGACCCCCACGCCTTCTCCCAGCTTTTGATGCGCCCCGACCGAGGGTGCGTGACTCTGGTGAGTGTCCGCTCCTTCCTTCTTCATACATCAGGTTGCTCCTGGTTCTTACGATTGGGGTTTTTCCCCTCCTCTTCAGGAGGTGGGGTGGCACAAGCCTTCCCTGCCACGGGTTCCGCAGGACGCGGTGGACCGAGCAGCGCGGCGGGTCGCCGCGGAGGAGAGGAAGAAGAAGAAGGACGCGGAGAAGGCCCGGGCCCGCGAGCGGAGGCGGGCCCGAGACGCCTTAGAAAAGCTCCGTCGCCAGCAGGAGAGGGAGGGGCTCCCGAGGGAGCCGTCGTCGGAAACGCCCGACGACGACGACGATGATGAAGATGATGACGAGGAGGACGACATGGCCGCCCGTCTTGGCTTCAGCCCCGGCTTGGGGTTTGGCCAGGAGCCGTCAAGCCAGCCCCCGAGCGGGCTAACGCCGTCAGTCCCCGGAGTCGGGACGTCAGGGTCCCGGCCTGAGGGGCGAGGGCAACCCGAGAGGGCTCCTGACCCCTCAGCTGGAGGAGCTGAGGTGACCCCGGGGGGCCAGGCCAGGGCGTCTGCTCCCCGGGAGCTGCCGCTCGCGCCGGCAGCGCAGGGAGGCGACCCTCAGGCCGCCGTTACAGTGCCTGGGCGATCTGCCCCCCGGGCGTCCAAAGCGAGGGTGGTGCCAAAGTTGCCAGCGAAGCGGACCTCGGCGGCGGTTTCGGGGGCCGGGATCCAAGAGACTTCCCCCCAGGCACGGTGGATCATGGCCCGGAGCGGGTAAGTATCTCGGAATGTCTTCGTCCTGGCTTTCCATTCATATGTCCCGGCCGTGATTTTTCTTTTCTCCTCAGCAAGCGAAACCATGGCCTGACCGACCTGGCACCCCGGAAGGCACTTAAGATGACGCCGGCTTGTGCGGCCAGCGCCGCTCCGGGCCTTGTCGTTCAGCCGACCCTCTCGCATGGCGTTCCACCTCAGGGGACTCGGTCGGTGCCGGTCGCCGTGGAGCAGGTTCCCGAGGCTGGCTCCTCTGCCGAGGCGGCCATTGTGATAGGGGAGGCGGCTGACGCCGACGTGGTCCCGAGCCCACCGGTCGTGCCGGCCATGCCGGCGCCTGCCGCTACCGAAGTCGCCGCCGTCCCGGTTGGAGAGCGACCGGTTGCTGCCGACGTCGAGACGGCTGATGCGTCGGCGCCCGGTGCCTCGGAAGAGATGGGCGGGGAGGCGCGATCCGTCCCGCCGGGCGGCAGCCTCATCGCTGTGCGGTGGAGCCCCAAGGTCCGGCGCCAGTTGCTCCGGTTCCGGACCCGTGAGGCCTCGAACCCCGTCTTCGTTCTCGACGATGAACGGGAGGACCAGTCCTGGGATGAGCTCCGCGAGTGTGCTGAAGCAACGGTGGGGTCGCTCCGGTCGTCGCTGGAGGTTTTCTGCAGGGACGTCCCCAGAATCCTCCAGGTAACGGTTTCAGGCATACCTTTTCTCTTCTGTGACCGAGGCGTTCTTCGTGACGCCCCGTTTCCTTCCCTCAGGATCTGACGGATCGGAGCGCCGCCAAGTCGTCGTTCATCCGCCGCGAGGTCGATGTCTGGGGCTCGCTGCGGTCCCTGAGGACCTCGCTTGCCGGGGCTACTGCGCGCCTTTCTCAGCAGGGTGCCGAGGTAGCGGACCTCCAGTTGCTCTGCACTGACCTGAGAGCCGAGGCGGCAGCAGCGAGCGCAGAGGCGGCTGCGACGCGCGCAGAGGCGGCCGCGGCGCGTGCAGAGGTGCAACGGCAGCGGTCGGAGTTCGTCCAGGTCGTCGAGGAGCGGGACCAATCTCGGGGCCGGGCTGCCGAGGCCGAAAGCCGGGCCGAAACCCTCACAGCTGACTTAGCCGCAGCCCAGGTCGTGACCTCGGAGCAGCGTGCCCGGGCCGAAGGTACGCCTTGGCCATCCTTGGTTCTTGTTCTTGTTTGTTTCCTCTGCTTGTGTTTGAGATCTTTCTTCTGGCTGTTCGCAGAGCTCGAGTCCGCCCTCGATGAGTCCGCCAAGGCGCTTGCCGAGGCGCTTGCCGGGGCGGCCGAGCAGAGGGAGGCCGACCTCGCGGCCATGTCCGAAGCCGTCTCGGACGTTTATCGGATCCTTGGCTCCGGCGACGTTCCTTCAGGAAGCTCCCCTCAAAGCCGCCTTCAAGCCTTGGGTGATCACGCGCGCGGCAGACTCCGCGAGGCGCTACACCACGGCGTCAGGCGGGCCTTCGCCGTGCTCGCTTCCCACTACGTTGTGGACCTGGAGTGGGTTAGTGAGGGGTATTGTCTTCCTGACGAAGACGAAGCTGCCCTGGCGAAAGTCCAGCGGCTCGACGCGGTCGCCGCGGGTCCGAGCGCAGTGCTGGCGACCACCTTTGAGGCGGAAATTCTCCCCCCTGCGCCGTCGCCGGAAGCCGAGATGGACCTTACCGAAGGCGGGGACGGAGCTGAAGGCGCGGCTCCTTCCCAAGGCGACGCCTAACTCTTGTAGGAACAGTTTCTGTTGGATGCGCGTGTGTCTTCCTGCGGCCGCTGTGGCCTGAACACTTTGTTTCCATTGCATGAAGTCGTACTCTTCCTTTTATTTTGCGTGTCCGGCTTTGTCTGTCAATAACAGGGTGGCTTCCCGAGTAGGGGTCATTTTTCGTGGCGGGTGACGAGTGAAGGTGTCCCTAACCCGGAGGCATAGGAATCCCTCGGCTCAGTCGGCCTTGCCACTTACATGCACCCACATTCGCTCCTTGGGGCCCTGTCTCTGACATAGCCGGGAGAACGCAAAAGCCTTTTTGATCGAAAATTTTGGACGATCTTGATGCAGAGGGGTTCCCCCCTTTTTAGCCCCCGAGGGAGGGTCGGGCTCTGCCGAGGCGAGGCCGGCCCTTCCTTGACGACTGAGACTTGTGTGGGAGCGAGGTATACGAACAGCTTGAAAACATCTTAAGGGTAGAAGCGACGTAGCTGTCGGATGTTCCAAGCGTTGCCGTAGACCTCGCCTTGACCGCCGGCCAGCTTGTACGTTCCGGGCTCCAGAACGTCGGCGATGACAAGCGGCCTCTCCCGGGGGTGCGTGCAGCCCCCGGGTGCCCCCAGCAAGGGCTCGGGGTGCTGTGCGATGGTCGGGGTCTTCTCCTGGTTGGCTTCGATGCCCCGCTTGGAGATGATGAACCCCAAGACCATGCCCTGGGGTGCCCCGAGGACCCACCTTTCAGGGTTGAGCTTGACGCTTTTCGCTTCTTTTAGCTTGTGGATCTCCTCGCCTATCGCTCTGCGCTTCTCCTCGTTGAATCAGCGCAGAGGCTATTTTGACGGGTCAGGCTCCGGCCCGAATATCCAGCGAGTGCTCGGCGACATCCCTCGGTATGCCGGGCATGTCCGAGGGACTCCACGCGAATACGTCGGCATTCGCGCGGAGAAAGTCGACGAGCACTGCTTCCTATTTGGGGTCGAGCCCGGAACCGATCCGGATCTGCTTGGAGGCGTCGCCACTGGGGTCGAGGGGGACGGCCTTAACCGTCTCCACTGGCTCGAAGTTGCTGGCATGACGCTTCACGTCTGGCACCTCTTTGGAGAGGCTTTCCAGATCGGCGATGAGGGCCTCGGCCTCGGCGAGGGCCTCGGCGTACTCCACGCACTCCACGTCGCATTCGAACGCGTGTTTGTACGTGGGGCCGACGGTGATGACCCCGTTGGGGCCCGGCATCTTGAGCTTCAGGTAGGTGTAGCTGGGGACGGCCATGAACTTCGCGTAGCATGGCCTCCCCAATACCGCGTGGTAGGTTCCTCGGAACCCGACCACCTCGAACGTCAGAGTCTCCCTTTGGAAGTTGGAGGGCGTTCCGAAGCAGACGGGAAGGTCGAGTCGTCCGAGGGGCTGGACGCGCTTCCCGGGAATGATCCCGTGGAAGGGCGCAGCGCCTGCTCGGACGGAGGACAGATCGACGCGCAGGAGCCTGAGGGTCTCGGCGTAGATGATGTTGAGGCTGCTGCCCCCGTCCATAAGGACCTTGGTGAGCCTGACGTCGCCAATGACGGGGTCGACGACGAGCGGGTATTTCCCCGGGCTCGGCACGTGGTCGGGGTGGTCGTCTTGGTCGAAGGTGATGGGCTTGTCGGACCAGTCCAGATAGACCGGCGCCGCCACCTTGACCGAGCAGACCTCCCGACGCTCTTGCTTGCGGTGCCGTGCCGAGGCATTCGTAGCATGCCCACCGTAGATCATGAAGCAGTCGCGGACCTCGGGGAACTCTCCTGCTTGGTGATCTTCCTTCTTGTCGTCGTCGCGGGCCCTGTCACCCTCCGCGGGTGGCCCGGCCCTATGGAAGTGGCACCGAAGCATGACGCACTCCTGAGAGCACCTAGAGGGGGGGTGAATAGGTGATCTTGTAAAACTTCAAAAACTTATAGCCACAAAAACTTGGTTAATTGTTAGCACAATAATTGCCAAGTGGCTAAAGAGGAATCCTCAACAAAACACAATAACCAACAAGGATCAATCACAGAGATGGCACGGTGGTTATCCCGTGGTTCGGCCAAGACCAACGCTTGCCTACTCCACATTGTGGCGTCCCAACGGACGAGGGTTGCAATCAACCCCTCTCAAGCGGTCCAAAGACCTACTTGAATACCACGGTGTTTTGTTTGCTTTTTCTCAATCCCGTTTGCGAGGAATCTCCACAACTTGGAGCCTCTCGCCCTTACACTTGAAATTCACAAAGAACACGGAGCAAGGGAGGGATTAGCAACGCACACAAGACACAAGAGTCAGAGTGTCAACACGCAAACAAATCGCAACAAGAGCTCGCAACACGACTCAATGAGTTCACAACTCCACAAGAGCTCTATATGCTATCACAATGAAACGAATGCGCAAAATCTATGTCTTGGTGCTTAGAAATGTTGTAGGAATGCTTGGGTTGCTCCTCCATGCGCCTAGGGGTCCCTTTTATAGCCCCAAGGCAGCTAGGAGCCGTTGAGAGCAATCAGGGAAGGCTGATCTTGCCTTCTGTCGACTGGCGCACCGGACAGTCTGGTGCACACCGGACACTGTCCGGTGCCCGATTTCCTTCCTTAAATAGCGAAGCTGGCCGTTGGCAGCCTCCGGTGCCATCTTCTAGCCGTTGGCTCGGCCACGTGTCCCGCGCAGATTGCGTGGCCGACCGTTGGCCCAGCCGACCGTTGGCTCACCGGACAGTCCGGTGCACACCGGACAGTCCGGTGAATTATAGCCGTACGTCGCCGGTGAATTCCCGAGAGCGGCCAGTTCGCTCGAACCAGCCTGGCGCACCGGACACTGTCCGGTGCACCACCGGACAGTCCGGTGCTCCCAGACTCAGCAGATTCTTGGCTGCTCGAGCCAAGACATTTCCAAATGGATTTTTCCTGTTTCCAGCACTTAGACACAATACATTAGTCCATAAAACAATGTACTAAGTCTGAGAAACATACCTTTATCCTTGATTTGTACTTTGTCCACCTCTTTACACTTAGGCACTTGTGTTGGACACTAAATCACCAAAACACTTAGAAATGGCCCAAGGGCACATTTCCCTTTCAATCTCCCCCTTTTTGGTGATTTATGCCAACACAACATAAAGCAAGTAGAACAAGTACAAAAACAATTCAAATTAGAACTCAAAATTGTTTTGATTCAATTTGACATATATGGATCACTCTATGCCACTACTTGGTTTGTTTTTGCAAATCAAACTCAAATTCCTATCTCTAAGTCAAAACCACTTGTAGAGACATAAAGAGAGGTTTTCCAAAGAAATTTGATCAAGGATTTCAAAAACTCCCCCTTTTCCCATAATCAACACTTCTCCCCACAAGAGGCCAACTTTTGACATAAAAGACAATAAAAGAGTTTTGACAAACCAAAAGCTCTAATCTACTATTTTCAAAATTTCTCAAGTGGTAGCTGATCCATTTATTGCTTTGGCCTTTATTTTCTCCCCCTTTGGCATCAAGCACCAAAACGGGATCAATCTTGGCCCTTTAACCCCATTGCCTCACCAAAATTTTCAAATAAGAACACAAAGGCAATAGGAGTATAAAGATGAACTTGGAAAAGTTACTCTTTCTCATCGGAGTGTAGTGGAAGTCTTGCATGGTCCAAGTCCACCTTTTCCCTTTCAATTCTCCTTGGAGACTAAAACAACCAAACTCAAGTACATGGTTAGTCTCAAAGGGTCAAGTTGTAGCACAGCTCCCCCTAAATATGTGCATCACTTGCAAAAAGGACTTGTGAGGTCCAGGGAGTGTTTGTACAACTTGAGCACCACAATAAGCAACAAAATGCAGAATGAACATGATCAAAGGCATAAACACATATATGCTACAATTCAATCCAAGTTTCGCGAATCTAAGATATTGAGCTCACTACGCAGCCTGCAAAAGGTCTTCTCATCTAGAGGCTTGGTAAGGATATCGGCTAGCTGGTTCTCGGTGCTAACATGAAACACTTCGATATCTCCCTTTTGCTGGTGGTCTCTCAAAAAGTGATGCCGGATGTCAATGTGCTTTGCGCGGCTGTGCTCAACAGGATTTTCCGCTATTCGGATAGCACTCTCATTGTCACATAGGAGTGGGACTTTGCTCAGATTGTAGCCAAAGTCCCGGAGGGTTTGCCTCATCCAAAGTAGTTGCGTGCAACACTGTCCTGCGGCAATGTACTCAGCCTCAGCGGTGGATAGGGCAACGGAGATTTGTTTCTTAGAGTTCCATGACACCAGGGACCTTCCTAAGAATTGGCACGTCCCCGATGTACTCTTCCTATCGACCTTACATCCAGCATAGTCGGAATCTGAGTACCCAATCAAGTCAAAGTTAGACCCCTTCGGATACCAGATCCCGAAGCAAGGCGTAGCGACTAAATATCGAAGAATTCGCTTCACAGCCACTAAGTGACACTCCTTAGGATCGGATTGAAATCTAGCACACATGCATACGCTAAGCATAATATCCGGTCTACTAGCACATAGATAAAGCAAAGAACCTATCATGGACCGGTATGCTTTTTGATCAACGGACTTACCACCTTTGTTGAGGTCGGTGTGTCCGTCAGTTCCCATCGGCGTCTTTGCGGGCTTGGCGTCCTTCATCCCAAACCGCTTTAGCAAGTCTTGCGTGTACTTCGTTTGGGAGATGAAAGTGCCGTCCTTGAGTTGCTTCACTTGAAACCCAAGGAAGTAGTTCAACTCGCCCATCATTGACATCTCGAATTTCTGCATCATCACCCTGCTAAACTCTTCACAAGACTTTTGGTTAGTAGAGCCAAATATTATGTCATCGACATAAATTTGGCACACAAAAAGATCACCATCGCAAGTCTTAGTAAAAAGAGTTGGATCGGCTTTCCCGACCTTGAAAGCATTAGCAATTAAAAAGTCTCTAAGGCATTCATACCATGCTCTTGGGGCTTGCTTAAGTCCATAGAGCGCCTTAGAGAGCTTACACACGTGGTCGGGGTACCGTTCATCCTCAAAGCCAGGGGGTTGCTCCACGTACACCTCCTCCTTGATCGGCCCGTTGAGGAAAGCGCTCTTCACATCCATTTGGTACAACCTGAAGGAATGGTGAGCGACATATGCTAGCAAGATACGAATTGATTCTAGCCTAGCCACGGGAGCAAAAGTCTCCTCAAAGTCCAAACCTGCGACTTGGGCATAACCTTTTGCCACAAGCCGAGCCTTGTTCCTTGTCACCACCCCGTGCTCGTCCTGTTTGTTGCGGAACACCCACTTGGTTCCCACAACATTTTGCTTGGGGCGAGGCACCAGTGTCCAAACTTCATTGCGCTTGAAATTGTTGAGTTCCTCCTGCATGGCCAACACCCAGTCCGGATCTAGCAAGGCCTCTTCTACCCTGAAAGGCTCAATAGAAGAGACAAAAGAGTAATGCTCACAAAAATTAACTAATCTTGAACGAGTAGTTACTCCCTTGCTAATATCACCCAAAATTTGGTCGACGGGATGATCCCTTTGGATCGTCGCTCGAACTTGGGTTGGAGGTGCCTAAGGTGCTTCTTCCTCTTCAATTTGAACATCCTGTGCTCCCCCTTGATCATGCGCCTCCACTTGAGGTACCTGTTCGTCATCCTGGGTTGGGGAATGCACCATAGTTGAGGAAGATAGTTGATCTTGCTCCAAATGTTCCTGAGGCCGTACATCTCCAATCACCATGGTGCGTATTTCGGCCGTTGGAACGTCTTCTTCATCTACATCATCAAGATCAACAACTTGCTCTCTTGGAGAGCCATTAGTCTCATCAAATACAACATCGCTAGAGACTTCAATCAAACCCGATGATTTGTTGAAGACCCTATACGCCTTTGTATTTGAATCATAACCTAATAAAAACCCTTCTACGGCTTTGGGAGCAAATTTGGAATTCCTACCATTCTTCACTAGAATGTAGCATTTACTCCCAAATACACGAAAGTACGATACATTAGGTTTGTTACCAGTCAGCAGCTCATATGAAGTCTTCTTGAGGAGGCGGTGAAGGTAGACCCTGTTGATGGCGTGGCAAGCCGTGTTCACGGCTTCCGACCAAAAGCACTCGGGGGTCTTGAACTCTCCAAGCATAGTCCTCGCCATATCTATGAGCGTCCTGTTCTTCCTCTCTACCACACCATTTTGCTGAGGTGTGTAGGGAGCGGAGAACTCGTGCTTGATCCCCTCCTCCTCAAGGAACTCCTCCACTTGAAGATTCTTGAATTCGGACCCGTTGTCGCTCCTTATCTTCTTCACCTTGAGCTCAAATTCATTTTGAGCTCTCCTGAGGAAGCGCTTGAGGATCCCTTGGGTTTCAGACTTATCCTGCAAAAAGAACACCCAAGTGAAGCGGGAAAAGTCATCAACAATAACTAAACCATACTTACTTCCTCCTATGCTCAGATAGGCGACGGGTCCGAAGAGGTCCATATGCAGCAGCTCCAGAGGTCTTGACGTGGTCATCACATTCTTGCTGTGATGTGCTCCTCCCACTTGTTTACCTGCTTGACAAGCTGCACAAGGTCTATCTTTTTCGAAATGAACATTGGTTAGACCTATCACGTGTTCTCCCTTTAGAAGCTTGTGGAGGTTCTTCATCCCCACATGTGCTAAGCGGCGATGCCACAACCAGCCCATGCAAGTCTTAGCCATTAAGCATGCATCTAGACCGGCCTCTTCTTTTGCAAAATCAACTAAGTAAAGTTTGCCGTCTAGTACACCCTTAAAAGCTAGTGAACCATCACATCTTCTAAAGACAGACACATCTACATTTGTAAATAAACAATTATATCCCATATCACATAATTGACTAACAGATAGTAAATTATATCCAAGAGACTCTACTAAAAACACATTAGAGATAGAGTGCTCATTGGAGATTGCAATTTTACCTAGCCCTTTTACCTTGCCTTGATTCCCATCACCGAATATTATTGAATCTTGGGAATCTTTGTTTTTGACGTAGGAGGTGAACATCTTCTTCTCCCCCGTCATATGGTTTGTGCATCCGCTGTCAATAATCCAGCTTGAACCCCCGGATGCATAAACCTGCAAGGCAAATTTAGGCTTGGGTCTTAGGTACCCAACTCATGTTGGGTCCTACAAGGTTAGCACAAATATCCTTAGGGACCCAAATGCAAGTTTTGTCTCCCTTGCATCTTGCCCCTAATTTTCTACCAACTATCTTCCTATCCTTTCTACAAATAGCAAAAGAAGCATTTAAAGCATGATATATTGTAGAAGGTTCATTTACTTTCCTAGGAACATTAACAACATTTCTCCTAGGCATATTATGAACAACATTTCTCCTACCAACATTTCTATCATGCACATAAGAAGAACTAGAAGCAAACATGGCATGAGAATCAAAGGCATTATATGCATTACAACTCCTATAAGCATTTCTAGATTGTCTCCTATCATGGTACATAAAGGCATGGTTCTTTTGCACACTACTAGCCATAGGAGCCTTCCCTTTCTCCTTGGCGGAGATGGGAGCCTTATGGCTTGTCAAGTTCTTGGCTTCCCTCTTGTAGCCAAGTCCATCCTTAATTGAGGGGTGTTTACCAGTCGTGTAGGCATCCCTTGCAAATTTTAGCTTGTCAAATTCATTCTTGCTAGTCTTAAGTTGGGCATTAAGACTAGCTAATTCCTCATTTAATTTGGAAATTGAAACTAAATGATCACTACAAGCATCAATGTCAAAATCTTTACACCTATTACAAGTTTCAATAATTCTTGCACAAGAATTAGATTTACTAGCAACTTCTAGTTTAGCATTTAAATCATCATTAAAACCTTTTAACGTAGCAATAGTTTCATGACAAGAAGATAATTCACTAGAGAGCATTTCATTCCTTTTAATTTCTAGAGCAAGAGACTTTTGTGCTTCTACAAATTTATCATGTTCTTCATACAACAAATCCTCTTGCTTTTCTAAAAGCATATTCTTATCATTCAAGGCATCAATCAATTCATTAATTTTGTCTACCTTGGTTCTATCTAGGCCCTTAAACAAACATGAATAATCTATTTCATCCTCATCACTAGATTCGTCCTCACTTGAAGAAGCATAAGTAGAGTTTTGAGTACATACCTTCTTCTCTCTTGCCATAAGGCATGTGTGACGCTCGTTTGGAAAGAGGGCCGATTTGTTGAAGGCGGTGGCGGCGAGTCCCTCATTGTCAGAGTCGGAAGAGGAGCAATCCGAATCCCACTCCTTGCCTAGATGCGCCTCGCCTTTTGCCTTCTTATACTTCTTCTTCTTCTCTGTCTTGTTCCCTTGTTCCTGATCACTATCATTGTCGGGACAGTTAGCAATAAAATGACCAAGCTTACCGCATTTGAAGCATGAGCGCTTCCCCTTGGCTTTGGTCTTGCTTGGCTGTCCCTTGCGACCCTTAAGCGCTGTCTTGAATCTTTTGATGATGAGGGCCATCTCTTCATCATTAAGTCCGGCCGCCTCAATCTGTGCCACCTTGCTAGGTAGCGCCTCCTTGCTTCTTGTTGCCTTGAGAGCAAGGGGTTGCGGCTCGTTGATCGGACCATTCAAGGCGTCGTCCACGTACCTCGCCTCCTTGATCATCATTCGCCCGCTAACGAATTTTCCGAGGACTTCTTCGGGCGACATTTTGGTGTACCTGGGATTCTCACGAATATTATTCACCAAATGAGGATCAAGAACGGTAAAGGACCTTAGCATCAGTCGGACGACGTCGTGGTCCGTCCATCGCGTGCTTCCGTAGCTCCTTATTTTGTTGATAAGGGTCTTGAGCCGGTTGTATGTTTGAGTTGGCTCCTCGCCCCTTATCATCGCGAACCTTCCAAGCTCGCCCTCCACCAACTCCATTTTGGTGAGCAAGGTGACGTCGTTCCCCTCATGAGAGATCTTGAGGGTGTCCCAGATCTGCTTGGCATTGTCCAAGCCGCTCACCTTGTGATACTCGTCCCTGCACAAAGAGGCTAGCAACACAGTAGTAGCTTGTGCATTTTTATGAATCTGTTCATTAATAAAAACAGGGCTATCTGAGCTATCAAATTTCATTCCACTTTCCACAATCTCCCAAATGCTTGGATGGAGAGAAAATAAGTGAGTACGCATTTTGTGGCTCCAAAATCCGTAGTCCTCTCCATCAAAGTGAGGGGGCTTGCCAAGTGGAATGGGGAGCAATTGAGCATTTGAGCTACGCAAAATGCGCGAATAATCGAAAGAAAAGTTTGAGTTAACCGTCTTTCGTCTGTCGTAGTCGTCGTTGTCCTTTTGGGAGGAGGAAGATTCGTCGCTGTCGTAGTACACAATTTCCTTGATGCGCCTTGTCTTCTTCTTCCTCCCGTCTTTTCTTTTGTGGCCCGAGCCTGAGTCGGTGGGCCTGTCATCATTGGGCTCGTTGACGAAGGACTCCTTCTCCTTGTCGTTGATCACCATCCCCTTGCCCTTAGGATCCATCTCTTCGGGCGGTTAGTCCCTTTCTTGAAGAGAACGGCTCTGATACCAATTGAGAGCACCTAGAGGGGGGGTGAATAGGTGATCCTGTAAAACTTCAAAAACTTATAGCCACAAAAACTTGGTTAATTGTTAGCACAATAATTGCCAAGTGGCTAAAGAGGAATCCTCAACAAAACACAATAACCAACAAGGATCAATCACAGAGATGGCACGGTGGTTATCCCGTGGTTCGGCCAAGACCAACGCTTGCCTACCCCACGTTGTGGCGTCCCAACGGACGAGGGTTGCAATCAACCCCTCTCAAGCGGTCCAAAGACCTACTTGAATACCACGGTGTTTTGTTTGCTTTTTCTCAATCCCGTTTGCGAGGAATCTCCACAACTTGGAGCCTCTCGCCCTTACACTTGAAATTCACAAAGAACACGGAGCAAGGGAGGGATTAGCAACGCACACAAGACACAAGAGTCAGAGTGTCAACACGCACACAAATCGCAACAAGAGCTCGCAACACGACTCAATGAGTTCACAACTCCACAAGAGCTCTATATGCTATCACAATGAAACGAATGCGCGAAATCTATGTCTTGGTGCTTAGAAATGTTGTAGGAATGCTTGGGTTGCTCCTCCATGCGCCTAGGGGTCCCTTTTATAGCCCCAAGGCAGCTAGGAGCCGTTGAGAGCAATCAGGGAAGGCTGATCTTGCCTTCTGTCGACTGGCGCACCGGACAGTCCGGTGCACACCGGACACTGTCCGGTGCCCGATTTCCTTCCTTAAATAGCGAAGCCGACCGTTGGCAGCCTGAGAGCCGTTGGCGCACCGGACAGTCCGGTACCATCTTCTAGCCGTTGGCTCGGCCACGTGTCCCGCGCAGATTGCGCGGCCGACCGTTGGCCCGGCCGACCGTTGGCTCACCGGACAGTCCGGTGCACACTGGACAGTCCGGTGAATTATAGCCGTACGTCGCTGGTGAATTCCCGAGAGCGGTGTTGGAACTTGCTCTCAGTGGCAAAGGGATCCAACAGGGGTAAACAGTGATGACAACAGGGCACTCGCGCTAGATGGCAAAAGCTCTGTTAATCTGGCCTCTCACGGGCACTGTGCAGGGGTATTTATAGGTACCTGAGCACGCAGCACCTCGAGCTAAGGACGCATGTGCCCTCAGGTACCTAGGTTATCCCAAGAATATTCCCGTAAAGCGGGGTTACAGACCGTAATTACAGGAATGCTTTTACAAAATAGGCCCGTAACGCGCGGCGGCCAAGCGGGGCCCGTTACGACGGGCCGGAATGCACGTGGGCCTCCGAGCTGGACGAGGCCGCACCGTGGGATGCCCTTCGTCGCCAGTCTTCGCCTAGAGCGGAAGAAGCAAAGGGTGTCCCCGCCTGTTTTGTTTCTGTCAGTTCAGCTGCTGCAGCGAAGGCTTCGAGCGAAGGGTGGCGCCTTTGCCTTCGCCCCAACATTTGCCCTCCGAGGGACCAGTTCGACAAAGTCACCTGGTGCCGAAGACGTCGTTAGATGGCGGAGACGCTGCCCTCGCTCGAAGTGGTTCCGCGGGGGGTTTTGATGTGACCGTTGATTGACGGCGTACTGTTGGATTGCGGGTTTCCCGAAGAGCCGCGCCCTGTCTATAAAAGGGGGCGGGGGTCGGCGCTTTTTGAACTTCACCTTCCGCGCTCCGCGAAAACCCTAGCCGCCCTTTCCGCCGTCTTGCTGCTCGTCTGCCCACCGCGGTCTTGTTCGCCGGAGATCTGGCTCGAGTGAAGCAGACCGCCCGCCGCCACCGACGGTACGTTGCGATGCCGTCCTCGTCTTCTTCCGCTGCCGCCACGCCGCCGGCCGTTCCCTCGCCGCCGGCCGCCGCCTCGTCTGAGGAGACGCTGAGTAGTTTAATGGCGGAGGAGTTGCACGCCGGCGATTCTGTTGATTTCGGCGTATCGCGGATGTCGTCGGCCCGCGTGCAAGATATGCAGCGGTTGGGTTACTTCGGCGGCGGAGTTGGTCGAGTCCCGGGGACGGAGGAAGTCCCCGAGCCAGAGGGCGAGTTGGTCGTTTTCGAGGCGTTCTTCGCCGCCGGACTCCGCTTGCCTGCGCACCGATTTGTTGGCGAAGTCCTGCGCAGGTTCAACGTTCAAATACACCAGCTGACACCGAATGCCATAGTGGCACTGTCGAAGTATGTCTGGGCGACGACTTCGTACGGCGGACAGCCATCGGTGGAAGTTTTTGCGAAGTATTATTGTTTGCATTGGCAGAAGAGGATGATTGGAGGCGAAGTCGCTCAGTTTGGATCCTGCACATTCACGCCGAAGACCGGCAAAACCACGATGCAGGTAGTCGAGTTGGTTCCTTGGGCCCGCAACAAGTGGGGCAACTGGAATGAATTTTGGTTTTACGTCGCTGAGGGTACCGCCGAAGGCCATGAGGGACTCCCCGTGTCCGCGATGTGTTCTCATTTTTACTCAGCGTATCCGCCCTTTGAAGTGGCGGAGGAGGATGAGGACGAAGGGACTCTTCGGTGCGTCGCCGGCCTGAGCAGTGGGCGCGACTTGGTTGAAGAATTTGTGGCGTACGGGGTGTGGCCATTGGCGCGTGGCTGGACGTTGGGCGAAGTATGCCCTCGCCAGATGCCTTTTCATGGTGGAAGGGTGGTGCGGAGTCCCGCCTTCGCCCTGAATCTGCAAAATCGCGATCCGGCCGCCGTTGTGCGTGAGGCGGAGGATGGGGCGGTGCGGCTTGTTGGACGCTACGTGCCGAGGACAGAGGGCCAGCGCAGCTGGGATATCCGCGGGTCGAATGACCGCTTGAACAGGGTTTTTGAATTAAATCAATTGCCATATGACGGCTACCCTGGTCAAGACGATGTGGACCGCCGTGGGAAGAAACCGGCGGTGGAGACCGGAGACGACCCTGCGCCGGCGGCCGCCCCGTCCTCTAAAAAGAGAAAATTAGGTACTGCTATGGGAGGACTTGTGGTTTCTGATCGTTTTGCTAGAGAGTTGACGAAGACGTGCGCGGCCCCGGGGGAAAGGATGTCTTCGCCCGAGCTCCGGGAGTCTTCGGCTCAGATGCTGAGGGTTACCGGGGGTTGTTGGCCTAGGAATGTTCCTGTCCCCCGCGCGGTTGGCGAGGACTTTTTTACATCTCGCATGGTTCGTGAATGGAGGGTATTTCCTTACGGGCGGAATATTGCTATTGTTGTGTCAGCAGTGATGGACAAGGATCGCCAGGGAGCTGCACAAAAGCGCCAGGCGGCTATCAGGCTCGTTGAAGCCAGGCCGAAGAGGCAGCGGGGGACTGCGAAGGCTGCGGCCTCCGGCGGAGGCCGGCCGCCGCTGGCGGCGAAGTCGAGCGTCCCTGCATCTAGCAAGGCGCCGGAGGCAACGGCAGGCGCCGAAGGCTCGAAGTCGGCGAAGGCGGTGCCGCCGTCCAGCGGAGTGGCGGAGGTCGCGAAGGCGGCCCGAGCGTTGCCGTTGGCGGGCAAACGTGTCGCCGACTTCGTCACCGATATTAGTGTGGACGACTATCTCGGCGGTAGGTCGTTGGCTTTTCTTTCTGTTTTTTTTCTTTTTCTTTTCTTTTTTTTAATCGGTTCATTGGTACGTTGCAGGGCTGGGCGAAGGCCAACTTGCTGTGGTTGCGCCTGGCGCGGCGACCACGACGGCTGCCGCAGCGCCGAAGGCGAAGGGCGGGCCTCTTAGCGCCGGAGGCGAGGCGTCGGCCCTCGCGGTTGTCATGGATGAGGCGGGTGTTGCGTCCCGCCGGCTGACGGAGGTGACGGAGGCGCTACGTCAGGTCCGCTGAGTTGGACTTCGTCCCCCCCCCCCTTTTTTGGATTGCTAGGACCGCAGTCTTACGATTGCTCTGCAGGTGGCTGACTTCGCTAGCCGCACTGCGTCGGGGGCCCTCACGGCAGCCGTGGCTGCCGAAGTCGAAAGACTTCGGACACAACACGCTGACGCCGTCCGCGAAAAATCGGCCGCCGACAGCAAGTGTCGCAAGCTAGCGGACAAGGTGGCCACACTGGAGGACGAGAAGGCCGCCCTCCGTCGCCAGCTGGCGGGGGAAAGGAGGGAGACCAACGAGGCCCTTGTCAAGGCGCAGGCTGCGCAGGCAGAGGCCAACCTGGCACGGGCGGAGGGCAATCTTGCCAGGGAGCGCGCCGAGCAGTTGCAGGAGCGGCTCACCGCCCTGGAGAGCCGCGTGAAGGGGGCCGAGGCCGCGGCACGAGCGGAGGCAGAGCGGACGCGCCAACTGCTCGTAGATACGTACCGTGGCCTGGGCGCGGGGACCGGTGAATTCGAAGTGCCGGACCGAGAGCCCGGACTTCGATGCCTGGAGTGGGTGCAGGAGGAGTTGCAGGCGCTCCCCACTGTCGTGGAGGGGTTTATGGCGTATGCCTCCCTGGTCACCTGCGAGGGGGCGATGAACGCGCTCTCCCGCGAAGGGTGCCGGCACTTTGAGGTCTTCGACCAAGTCGAAGAAGACTTTGAGCAAGATATCTTCATGGTTGAGGACCCCGTAGTGAAGGATTCTGCCGGAGCTATCTTCGACCGGCTGTGGGGTCCACACGGGCGCGAGGTGGTCAGGGAGCGCGCCGAGACGGCGAGGGCTCAGGTAACGTTTTCGCTTGTTTGGTATTTGTTGGACGTGGGTTGTGTGTGTGTTTGATGAATTTTGTGTTTTGGCTTAGGCGGCGCGTGGCGAGAGGGTCGACGACTTCGGGGCGCTGAACAGCATGCTGACTGACCCGGAGTCGACCCCGGCGGAGGCTGTGTCCGGGGTCGCCCTGGCGCCGACCTCGGCCGCATCCGCTGCGGCCGGCGAAGGCCTGCCCCCAGAGGTCGCCGAAGGCGCGCCTGATGCTTCTGCAGCTGCCGCGCCGAGTGCTGAGGATCCCGCAGCGGTAGCGGCGGAGGTAACAGCGGAAGCAACGGCGGAGCCAACAGCGGAGGCTCCCGCAACGTCAGGGCCATCGCAGGTGGCGTAGTAGGTGTAGAGGGTTGGGGAAGTTTGTACATGTTACTGAATTTTGGTTGCTGCGCAGGTTCAAGATTTTGGGCCTGCGCACGCAACCGCTACTACTAAATTTTTGGCGGCTACGACCACGGAAGATGGTAATGAATGTGGTGGTTCTGCATCTGAGTTTTTTGATTGTGCTGACTCTGGGAGCTCGATTGAGTGGACTGAGTCGTCGGAGGACTTGGACTACTTCGCGGCCTTGGATGTGGCTGCGACGGAGGCCTCGCCGCACGCCGCGGATGCAGGAGATGTTCCAGGTCCTAGCACCGGGCGACGGCGGCGAAGGGCAGTTGCGAAACGTAGAGTTAGTGGGGCGGAGGGGGCTCGGCTTCGTATGAGTGGGGCTGGCCGGCAGGAACTGTTGTCTTTGCCGGCCGCCGAGAATATAGGTGAAGGGGAACTGCGAAATCTTTTTGCGGGTGAGGAGCTTAGGATAATGTTATTTAATTATAGGGAGATGGGAATTATTCCTAAGGTTGAGCCGATGTAGAGTGTGGTGCCCTCGCTTGTATATGTAGAGGCTTGTATGATGAAATTGTGTGCCCTCGCTTGCATATGTGTGTGCGAAGGCGTTGTGTACTTTGTCTGGTTTGTTTTGTTGCGTTGTGTTGGCGTGATTAAAGTTGGTCTTGGCGTGGACGGTTTGATGTTGTCGTTTCTGCCTTTATTGTGCTAGTCCGGTTGCACCCTTAGGTGTCTTCTGCACGGATAGTCTTCGATTTTTTTGCACTTGTTGTGCTAATCCGGCTGCGCCCTTAGGCGACTTCTGCGCGGATAGTCTTCGCGATAGACTTAGATTTTTTTCGCACTTGTTGTGCTAATCCGGCTGCACCCTTAGGCGACTTCTGCGCGGATAGTCTTCGCGATAGACTTAGATTTTTTTCGCACTTGTTGTGCTAATCCGGCTGCACCCTTAGGCGACTTCTGCGCGGATAGTCTTCGCGATAGACTTAGATTTTTTTTCGCACTTGTTGTGCTAATCCGGCTGCATCCTTAGGCGACTTCTGCGCGGATAGTCTTCGCGATAGACTTAGATTTTTTTCGCACTTGTTGTGCTAATCCGGCTGCACCCTTAGGCGACTTCTGCGCGGATAGTCTTCGCGATAGACTTAGATTTTTTTTCGCACTTGTTGTGCTAATCCGGCTGCACCCTTAGGCGACTTCTGCGCGGATAGTCTTCGCGATAGACTTAGATTTTTTTCGCACTTGTTGTGCTAATCCGGCTGCACCCTTAGGCGACTTCTGCGCGGATAGTCTTCGCGATAGACTTAGATTTTTTCGCACTTGTTGTGCTAATCCGGCTGCACCCTTAGGCGACTTCTGCGCGGATAGTCTTCGTGATAGACTTAGATTTTTTTTTCGCACTTGTTGTGCTAATCCGGCTGCACCCTTAGGCGACTTCTGCGCGGATTTGTCGCACGCGAGGGTAGCTAGCGCTTAGCCTCGCGGTGACCTCGTGTTGGTCGAATGTCGAAGACCGTCGTCGCGGTCTTTTTCGACGCATGTCTTTGCGGGGGATTTTTCACACATATATTACATGGCTCCGCCTCGTTAAAAACCTCACCCCCCGGGAGGAAAAGAGTGCGGGCCGGTACAAGATTGTTTTTGCGAATTACAAGGGCGAAGACAGCCCTGAGGAATCAAACAAAAAATTTGCGGAGGTTGTCGATGTTCCAGGAGTGCTCCAGGTCCTCGCCGTTTGGCGTTGTGAGCCTGTAAGCGTTGGGGGAAGCTTTTGTCTTGACGATGAAGGGGCCCTCCCACCTGGGCTCCAGCTTGCCCTTGGACTCCGTCCGAGCTGTTCGAACGAGTACGAGGTCCCCCTCGCTGAACTCCCTCGGGATGACTGAGTGGTCGCGCCATGCTTTGGTCTGGGCTTGGTATTTATTCAGGGCCTGTAGGGCGAAGACACGGTCTTCGTTGATGAGATCCTTTGAAGTTGGCTCATCCACATCAGGGACGGCTGACGGAACTGTTCACGGGGACCCGTGCTTTATTTCTTGCGGGGTCATGGCCTCCGATCCGTATAGAAGACGGAAGGGAGTAAACCCGGTCGCCCTGCACTCAGTCGTGTTTAGTGCCCAGACTGCCTCAGGTAAGAAATCGGTCCATCTGCCCTTTTTTCATCAAGGAGCATTTTCTTGATAGCTGTGAAGATTTTCCCGTTGGCGCGCTCCACGACCCCGTTGGACTGCGGATGATAGACTGAGGCGAAGGCAAGCTTGGTGCCAATGGAGAAACAAAAATCCTTGAAGTGTTGGTTGTCAAACTGCTTGCCGTTGTCGACTGTTAGCTCGGACGGTACTCCGAAGCGGCAAACGATGTTCTGCGAGAAGAATTTTTGGGCAGTCTTTGATGTTATTGTAGAAACAGCCCGTGCCTCGATCCATTTGGTGAAGTACTCGACCGCGACGAAGGCAAACTTAAGGTTCCCCTGAGCGGTGGGCAGGGGTCCGACAATGTCGAGACCCCAGCGCTGGAGAGGCCATGTATGGGCGATCAGCTTTGTATACTGCGAAGGGCCGCCTGACCGAGGAGAAAACTTCTGGCAGGCTTCGCAGGACCGGGTGACCCGATTTGCGGCGCAGATCATTGCGGGCCAGTAAAAGCCCTGGCGGATCACCTTAGCAGCTAGGGCCCTCGGCCCTGCGTGTGAGCCGCACGTGCCACTGTGGACTTCACGTAGAATCTGCATGCCTTCGGCCTCGGTGACGCACTTAAGCATTGGCTGACTGACCCCTTTTTTGTAGAGTTGGCCTTCAATCAGAGCGAAGTCTCGGCTTCGATGTCTGAGACGCTTGGCCTCACTGATGTCGGCTGGATGATAATACCCCTGCAGGAACAGGGTTATGGGTGCCCGCCAGTCTTCGGTCATGATAAGGTTGACTGTGCGGTGGCCCTCGCTGTCATTGGTTATTTGGAGCCCTTCGGGGCTCCGGACTGCTGGCGTGCCGATGACATGAAAGAACACGTCGGAGGGCAGAGTTTCGCCCCTGGCCGCGGCCTTGGCCAATGCGTCGGCCTCCTCATTCTTGGCCCGATCCACATGCTGCAAGGTGAACCCCTTGAACTGCCTCTCGAGACTTCGGATGGCCGCGAGGTACTGCATGAGCGCGGGGTCCTTGGCTGCATAGTCTTTCTCGACTTGGCCGGCAACTACCTTGGAGTCTGTTTTGATGATGCAGGTGGTGACTCCGAGGGCCCTTAGCTTGCGGAGGCCGAGGATGACTGCTTCGTATTCTGCTATATTATTTGTGCATCTGTCGGATTCCAGATTGAAGCTGAGTCGTGCTGCATATCTGTGCTTGACCCCGACTGGTGAGGTGATGACTGCAGCGACGCCTGCCCCCGCATGGCACCATGCGCCGTCGCAATGGATCGTCCAAGTCTTCTCTGCGGACGGATCTGGCTGTGTTGTTGGCCCAGTCCAGTCGACGACGAAGTCTGCCAGGACTTGAGACTTGATAGCTGTCCTGGGCTCGAAGCAGATGTGGTAGCCGGAGAGTTCGGCCGCCCACTTAGCAATCCTCACCGACGCCTCCGGGTTTCTGAATAATTCGCCGAGCCCCCTGTTTGAGGTGACTCGGACCTTGAATGCTTCGAAGTAATGGCGCAGTTTGCGCGACGACATGACGACTGCGTAGGCAATCTTCTCCAGCTCTGTCATGTTGCACTTGGATGGTGTCAGCACTTCGGAGACATAATACACGGGGCACTGCCGGACCACGCCCTCGATAGTCTGCTCCTGCACTAGTGCCGCGCTGACCGCATGTGGCGAAGCCGCGACGTAGAGCAGCAGGGGGAGCGAGGGGTCGGGGCTGGTGAGGACGGCCAACTCTGTCAGGTACTGTTTTAATGAGGCGAAGGCCGCCGCCTGCTCTGGTCCCCAGGCAAAGTCTTTTGCACCATGGAGTGTCTTGAGGAAGGGGAGACTTCGCTCGGCGGACCTAGAGATGAATCTGTTGAGAGCGGCCAATCTGCCTGTCAGGCGCTGGACGTCCCTGACGGACTGCGGAGGCGTCATGTCCAAGATAGCCTGAATCTTGGTTGGGTTGGCCTCGATACCGCGGTGTGATACCAGGTAGCCCAATATTTTGCCTTGGCGAACGCCGAAGACGCACTTTTCCGGGTTTAGGCGGAGTTGTGCGTCCCGCATGTTCGCGAATGTTTCGGCGAGGTCGGCGAGGTGGTCCTCCTTGCTCTTGCTGGCGACGACAATGTCGTCTACATATGTGAATATGTTTCTGCCAACCTGCCCCTCGAGCACTGTTTTGGTAAGCCTGGAGAAGGTGGACCCGGCGTTCTTGAGTCCCTCCGACATTCTGATGAAGCAATATGTGCCGAAGGGTGTTATAAAGCTGGTGCTAGCCTTGTCTTCTTCCTTCATGTATATCTGGTGGTAACCGAAGAAGCAATCGAGGAGGGACATGACCTCGCATCCGGCCGCGCTATCGACTATTTTGTCGATCCGTGGCAACGGGAAGTTGTCCTTTGGGCAGGCTTTATTGAGACTGGTGAAGTCGATGCACATTCGCCACTTCCCGCTTTTTTCTGCACCATTACGACATTGGAGAGCCATGTGGGGTAAGCCACCGGCTCAATGAATTTGGCCTCCAGGAGGCGGTGCACTTCTGCCTTGGCGGCCTCCGTCTTTTCGTCGGACATCTTGCGAAGCCGCTGCTTTCTCGGCCGTACCGAAGGGTCGATTCCCAGACTGTGCTCAATTATTGAACGGCTGACCCCGACCAGATCGAGGGCCGACCAGGCGAAGACATCTTTGTTCTTGGACAGGCAGCAGAGGAGCTTTTCTTCTTCATGCGAAGTAAGGTCTTCGCTGATAATGACTGTCTGCCTGGGCGTGGCCTGGTCGAGGGGGACAGTCTTGGTCCCGTCGTGGCTCTGCAGCTGCGCCTTGTCATGTTGCTTATTGGTTGGGCTGGCAGGCGCGGGGACTTCGCATTGGGCCGTGAGGCAGTGCACGTTTCTTTGACCGGGCACGAAGTCCCGCTCTATGTTACGCGCAGTCTGTTGATTGCCGAAGACTGTGATAACGCCTAACGGACCTGGTATCTTCATACATAGGTACAGTCCGTGAATGGCTGCTTCGAACTTATTGATGGAGCCCCGGCCCATGATGGCATTGTAAGGGTATACCATATCCACAATGTCAAAGGTTATTTGCTCGCTTCGGGCATTGGGTGCTACACCGAAGGAGAGAGGCAGCTCTATTTTGCCGACGGGGAAGGTGCCTTTGCCGCCGAAGCCATACAATGGGTTGTCCGAAGGCTTGAGCAGGCTGTGGCTTATGCCCATGCGATCGAAGGCGTGGAGGAAGATGATGTCCGCCTGGCTGCCGTTGTCAACGAGGACCTTGTGCAGGTCCCAGCCTGCCACGCTGCAATTGATAACCATGGCATCGCAGTGGGGGGCGCTGCGCGAGTCGACGTCCCGTGCGTCGAAGGTTAGCGGTATGTGGGACCACTTTGTCTGCACGACTGGGCCCGTGACGGCGACATGGTTGATGCTGCGGTAGTGGTCCCGCTTCTGCCGCTTGGTGTCGAAGTCGGTGCTAGACCCCCCAGTTATCATGTGGATGACTCCGCGATATGGTTGATCGGCGAAGTCTTCCTGCTTTGGGGCATGGGGGATGTTTTGACGTTGCTGGTGGTGGTGGTGGGGGTGGAGGAGGTACGATTTGTACTTCCTGATGGTGTTGGTAAGCGTGGTGCGGTGGATGCGGGGCAGGAGCGTGGATATATGGCGGAGGGGGTTGCTGGTAATTGTGCGCGACAATTCTGGGGTTGTCGGCTGGCTGCGCCCGCGCCATTCTGTCTCTGGTAGCCTTCGTTTCGGGGCAGTCTTTGGTTTGGTGGGCGCAGTCTTCGCCATGGAAGAGGCAGTAGAATCGGCGCGGCGGCTGCGCACGCCCTCGGCCCCTGCCACGAGTGCCGTTTCCGCGGCCCTGGGGGGGATAATCCTGGCGACGAGGGGGGTCGACAGCGGGATGCTGGTTGGCGATGTTGTGCACCTGCTGCTGATTGCGGCCGTCTCGACCGGAGTCTGGCTGCGGAGTCCTTGTCCACGTGCGGCTGGACTGTGGAGCGTCTTTTGGCTTCCTCTGGGACTCAATCTTGCGCTGGTGGAGCTCTTCGGATCTGGCGTACTTTTCAAACAGCTGATATAACTCTTGGAGGTTCTTTGGCGGATCTCTGATGCAGTGGCTGTAAAGGACGCCGGCGCGAAGACCACTGATAGCATAGTGGATGGCAATCTGGTCATCGACTGAGGGTAGCTGTGACTTGAGTGTTAGAAATTTGCGGTAATACTCCCTTAGGGTCTCCTTTTCTAGCTGCTTGCAGAGCGAAAGTTCGGCCAGGGCGTCGGTATCTGGGCGGTACCCTTGGAAGTTGAGCAGGAACTTGTCCCGGAGACTTCTCCAGGAGTCAATGGACAGCGGAGGCAACCTGGTGAACCAGGTGAGTGCGGGGCCCTCGAGGGCGATGATGAAAGACTTCGCCATTGTGGCGTCGTCCCCCCCGGACGATGCAACAGCGACCTGATAACTCATTATGTATTGAGCCAGGTCGGTGCTGCCGTTGTACTTGGGATAGGTCCCTGCCCGGAAGTTAGCCGGCCACGGCGTCACTTGCAGGTGAGGCGCCAGGGGACTTCGCTCATCGAGATAGTTGACCCCTTGGAATGGCGCGGCGTGCGGGAAGGTGTGGTCGCGTTGAGGGAAACGCGGGTCCTCCGGTTGCGCGCGGTGTTGCAGGGGTGGCCCATGCTGCAGGCCGGGGTGGCCTTCGCGCGTGTCTTCGAGTTGTGCGCGCTGCTGGAGGGGTGACTCGTGCTGCAGGCCGAGGTGGCCTTCGCGCTGCATCAGCGCAATCTCCCGCTCGAGTTCCTGGGCCTTGTGCTCTTCGTCGCATATCATTTGCCGTACTTTGGCTAGTGCGGACACACGTTGGCGCTTGGCCTCCAGTATCTCCTTCTGCCTCTGGAGATTGCGGTTCTTGAGGCGCAGGGCGTGCAGCTGTAGCTGTTCTTCTGCTGAGACGCCGAGGACCTCACCGTCCTCGGCGAGGTCCGCGCCCTCCGGTGGTGCGAAGCCTGAGGGTAGCTGCGGTTGTCCCTCGGGGTCGCAGGTGCGGAGGGTGTCGTCTTCGCATGCGCGAGGGACATCGCCCCAACAAGCGGCCAGTTCGCTCGAACCAGCCTGGCGCACCGGACACTGTCCGGTGCACCACCGGACACTGTCCGGTGCTCCCAGACTCAGCAGATTCTTGGCGGCTCGAGCCAAGACATTTCCAAATGGATTTTTCCTGTTTCCAGCATTTAGACACAATACATTAGTCCATAAAACAATGTACTAAGTCTGAGAAACATACCTTTATCCTTGATTTGTACTTTGTCCACCTCTTTACACTTAGGCACTTGTGTTGGACACTAAATCACCAAAACACTTAGAAATGGCCCAAGGGCACATTTCCCTTTCAACTCCTCAAGGGTGTGCTTGACGGGCCCCTGATGATAGGGGCACGACTCCTTGAGCATCTTGTCGAAGAGGTTGGCACCTCCGGGGGGGCTTCCGAGGGTTCTTGTACTCGGCGGCGACGACAAGGTCCGCGTCGGCGGCGTCGCGTTTCGCTTGCGACTTCTTCTTGCCTTTCTTCTTGGCGCCGCGCGGAGTAGACGCCTCGGGAGCATCTTCCGATGGGCGGCCCTGGGGCTGCTTGTCCTTTCGGAAGATAGCCTCGACCGCCTCCTGGCCAGAGGCGGACTTGGTGGCGATGTCCATCAGCTCGCTCGCCCTGGTGGGGGTCTTGTGACCCAACTTGCTCACCAGGTCGCGGCAGGTGGTGCCGGCAAGGAACGCACCGATGACATCCGAGTCGGTGATGTTGGGCAGCTCGGTGCGCTGCTTCGAGAATCGCCGGATGTAGTCCCGGAGAGACTCTCCCGGCTGCTGCCGGCAGCTTCGGAGGTCCCAGGAATTCCCGGGGCGCACATATGTGCCCTGGAAATTGCCGGCGAAGGCTTGGACCAGGTCATCCCAGTTGGAGATCTGCCCCGGAGGCAGGTGCTCCAACCAGGCGCGAGCAGTGTCGGAGAGGAACAGGGGGAGGTTGCGGATGATGAGGTTGTCGTCGTCCGTTCCACCCAGCTGGCAGGCCAGGCGGTAGTCCGCGAGCCACAATTCCGGTCTCGTTTCCCCCGAGTACTTTGTGATAGTAGTCGGGGGTCGGAACCGGGTCGGGAACGGTGCCCGCCGGATGGCCGGACTGAAGGCCTGCGAACCGGGTGGTTCGGGCGAGGGACTCCGATCCTCCCTGCTGTCGTAGCGTCCCCCACGCCTAGGGTGATACCCTCGGCGCACCCTCTCGTCGAGGTGGGCCCAACGGTCGCGATGATGGTACTCGTTGCCGAGGTGGCCCAGGGCCACAGGCGCGGTGTTGCGCATGCGCCCGGTGTAGACCGAGGCTTCCCGCATGAATCGGGAAGTCGCGGCATGAGGTTCCGAGGGGTATCCCTGCCTTCGGGAGGCAGAGCTCTCGGCCCGTCGGACCGCAGCGCCTTCCAGGAGATTCTTGAGCTCTCCCTGGATTCGCCGACCCTCGGTGGTTGATGGCTCCAGCATCGCGCGGAGAAGCATCGCTGCTGCAGCCAGGTTCTGACCGACCCCACTGGATGCGGGTGGTGGCCTGACCCTGACGTCGTTGGCGACGCGGAGCAGGAGACTCTGGGGCAGGTGACGTATTTCTCCGGCCGGGGGTTGGCCCGCCCATGCCTGCCCGACGTCCTGGCGGATCGGCTCAAGCGCTCCTGCTCCCTCGTCGAGCCTGGCCTGCACCCCGTGGACTTGCTTGAGCTGTGGGTCGTGACCCCCCGCCGGAACGGGGACCACAGCTAGCTCCCGCGGGATGTCAGCGCGAGGCACCGGCCTAGGGAGATCACTGTCCTCCGGCATGCCGAGATGATTGCCTTCGGAGGGACCCCCTAGATCGACGTGGAAACATTCGCGGCTTGGGCCGCAGTCCTCGTCGTCGAGGCTGCGGCTACCGTCGGAACAGTCGGAGAGGCAGTAGTCACATGCGGTCATGAAGTCCCGCATGGCACTAGGGTTGCCAAGTCCAGAGAAATCCCAACAGATGCTGGGGTCGTCGTCTTCCTCGGACCCGGAGGGCCCATAGGTCGAGACGTCCGTCAGCCGGTCCCAAGGCGACCGCATGCGAAACCCCGGAGGGTTTGAACTCGCCTCTACGAGAGTGCCCGCCAAAGCAAGGTCGCTAGGCGGGTTGAGGCTGAATCCAAATGACGTAGGATGGGAATCGGTCGTTACCTTTTGGTCGACGAACGGCGATGAAGTCACGTCGGGGACTGACTGCACCGTCATCTCAGGTACGAGGGAGACGCCCAGCAAGCCTTCCGCGAGCGTGCTGGCGTCGTCCGCTTGCTCGGGATTGGCGTGTCGCGGGGAGACGGCGCTCGCCTTCGTCTCAAACGCGAGGTCGACGCCCGACGTGCCCCCCGTTGGGGCGCTAGGGACGTCGACTCGCTCGACAGCCGACGAGGCGCGGCCTCCTGCTTGGCCTTGGTTGCCCCGCCTCCTCCTCCGTTGGCGGGGGAGAGGACGGGGCGAGCTCAAATGTTGTTCTTCCACCACGCGGGGAAGACGTCGTCGATTCTGCCGCCGGCGGGCGGGCTGTCGGCCGCCATTGTCGTTGTCGCGCGGCAGTGGAAGGAGTATCATGTCGTAGCTGCCGTCGAAGGACATGAACCCAAGACTCCCGAAACGGAGCACCGTCCCGGGTCGGAGAGGTTGCTGGAGACTGCCCATCTGGAGCTTGACGGGAAGCTGTTCGTCAACACGCAGCAGGCCCCTACCTGGCGCGCCAGCTGTCGGCGTTTCGAGACCGGGGGGTCCCTCGGGCCGACGAGTGAGTGTCGCCGCGTGCCCCAGCCCAGATGGGTCGAGCGCGTGGGCGAGCGCGAAGGGGGGAAAGGAGCAAGGCGGCCGGAGACCGACGTGAGAGAGGTGGGAATCCCGCGGCCTTCGTGTTCGTCCCGCACCCAGGTTGGGTGCGCTTGCAGTAGGGGTTACAAGCGTCCACGCGGGGGAGGGAAGCGAGCGGCCCCAAGAGAGCGCCTGTCCCGTCCTCGTCCCCGCGCGGCCAACCTTCTCAGAGGGCCCTGGTCCTTCCTTTTATAGGCGTAAGGAAAGGATCCAGGTGTACAATGGGGGTGTAGCAGAGTGCTACGTGTCTAGTGGGGGAGAGCTAGCGCCCTAAGTACATGCCGATGTGGCAGCCGGAGAGATTTTGGCACCCAGCTGGTGTGATGTCGTGGCCGTCGGAGGAGCGATGGAGCCTGGCGGAGGGACAGCTGTCGGAGCGGTTGAGTCCTTGCTGACGTCCTCCTGCTTCCGTAAGAGAGCTGAGAGCCGCCGTCGTCACAGAGCATGCGGGGCGCCATCATTGCCTATCTGGCGGAGCTAGCCAGATGGGACACCGGTCTTGTTCTCTGCGGCCCGAGTCAGCTCGGGGTAGGGTGATGATGGCGCTTCCTGTTGACGTGGCTGGCCTGCGCCCTAGGTTGGGCGACGTGGAGGCTCCTCCGAAGCCGAGGTCGAGTCTGTCTTCCATGGCCGAGGCCGAGGCCGAGCCCCTGGGTCGGGCGAGGCGGAGGTCGTTCGGCAGAGGCCAGGGCGGAGTCCGAGCCCTGGGGTCGGGCGAAGCGGAGTTCGTCGTCTTCTGGGGCTGAGCCCGAGTCCGAGCCCTGGGTCGGGCGGAGCGGAGTTCGCCGTCTTCCGGGACTTAGCCCGAGTCCGAGCCCTGGGTCGGGCGGAGCGGAGTTCGCCGTCTTTCGGGACTTAGCCCGAGTCCGAGCCCTGGGTCGGGCGGAGCGGAGTTCGCCGTCTTCCGGGACTTAGCCCGAGTCCGAGCCCTGGGTCGGGCGGAGCGGAGTTCGCCATCTTCCGGGACCTAGCCCGAGTCCGAGCCCTGGGTCGGGCGGAGCTTCCTATGGTGCCTTTGGCAGGGCCTGACTGCCTGTCAGTCTCACTCTGTCAAGTGGCACTGCAGTCGGAGTGGTGCAGGCGGCGCTGTCCTTCTGTCAGGCCGGTCAGTGGAGCGGTGATGTGACGGCGGTCACTTCGGCTCTGCCGGAGGGCGCGCGTCAGGATAAAGGTGTCAGGTCACCTTTGCATTAAATGCTCCTGCGACTTGGGCGGTCGGTGCGGCGATTTAGTCAGGGTTGCTTCTTAACGAAGGCAGGGCCTCGGGCGAGCCGGAAATATGTCCGCTGTTGGAGGGGGGCCTCGGGCGAGACGGAAATCCTCCGGGGTCGGCTGCCCTTGTCCGAGGCTAGGCTCGGGCGAGGCGTGATCGAGTCGCTCGAATGGACTGATCCCTGACTTAATCGCACCCATCAGGCCTTAGCAGCTTTATGCTGATGGGGGTTACCAGCTGAGAATTAGGAGTCTTGAGGGTACCCCTAATTATGGTCCCCGACACCACTGCTACTGGTTATGACTTATGAGAACACAATTTAAACTCTAAAGCTAAAATAAGTTGAAATATATTTAGCTAAGATCTAAACAGATCCCGCTAAGTTTTAGCGAACCAAACTTACACAGACTAATTTAGGTATTGTTTGGATACTCTAGTATTGACCTCAATTCATACTTGTTAAGGTGGATTAGAGTATAAATCAGTTTAAGTTACATTCCAATCAATCTCAATACATATTGTTGGCACCTTTTCGAAGCGCCAAACACTCAACAAGAACCGTGGCGGTGCCCTCTGCACAGGGGCGGACGGTCCGCGCGCAGGGGCCGGACGGTCCGCGGCCTGGTGCGAGGCGCGGTGGTGCTCTCTGCGCAAGGGCGGACTGTCCGCGGCCTGGGGCCGGACGGTCCGCGGCCTAGTGCATGGCTAGGGCTCCTGCCTGACGGCCGGACGGTCCGCGCCCTAGGGCCGGACGGTCCGCGCGTACGCAGGGACGGCGGAAGATCGCCGACGGCGCCTGGATCTCGCTCCCGGTAGGGACCCCGTCGGGGAGTAGAGATCCTAGGTGGTGTCTAGGCTCGGGCTGGCCGACCTAGACTCCTCTAATCGACGTAGAGCCGAAGAGAGACGAAGAATTTGGGGATTGGATAGCTAAACCTAAACTAGACTAGAACTACTCCTAGGATAAAATGCGAAATAGAAGTTGTATTGATTCGATTGTTGATTACAAATCGGTCGTAAACCTCTCTATTTATAGAGGAGAGGGGCTGGACCCTTTACAAACTAATTCCCGAGCTTATCCCGCGATTTTAGCTAACAACCGTAGCACAAAACTCAGAACCCTAATCTGCTCTACGCACGCGCGGACCGTCCGGCCCACAGGCGCGGACCGTCCGGACCGCGGACCGTCCGGCCTCAGGGCCGGACAGTCCGCCGGCTCATTTCTGGTTCGAACATATGCCCCCTGCCTTTTGGTGGAGCTGGGCGAACCAAAAGCAACTAACTCGATGTGATCACATCGGTTTTCTTAGACATCTTGCCACATACTAGGATGGTACTGTTTGAGGAAACGCCCATTCAAAGCCTTAGGTAAATCCTTGCCTTGTAATGTTTGTAGTAAATAAGCGTTACCAGACATCACCTGTTTCACTTTATAAGGACCCTCCCAGCTTGGCGACCATTTCCCGAACTTTCGGTCTTTATTCCTTAGAGGCATAATGGTCTTCCACACCAAGTCTCCTACTTGAAATGATTTTGCTTTGACCTTCTTGTTGTAGGCCCTGGCTACCATGATCTTGTCCTTTTCTATTGCTCCCAAAGCTATCATCCTCTTGTCGGTCACCTCATCAATATTATCCATCATTGAATTATAATAATCAGTAGCAGTTAGATCATTTTGTCTGGCAAACCTGATAGCATTCAAACTTATTTCCACAGGTAACACTGCTTCCTGCCCATAGACAAGCTCAAAAGGAGATACTTTAGTAGCACTATGTTTAGATATTCTATGAGCCCATAAAGCTTCAGACAAAATCTTATGCCAATGTTTAGGATTATCAGATACCTTCTTCTTTATCAAATTAGTCAACGTCCTATTACTAGACTCGGCCTGTCCATTGGCCTGAGCATAATATGGAGACGAATTAAGCAGCTTAATTCTGTATAATTCAGCAAATTCACGTACCTCCTTTGACATAAAAGAAGTACCTTGATCTGTAGTCAAGGTCTGGGGAATGCCGAATCTATGAATAATATGCTCAGTTATGAACTCAATTACCTCCTTGTGCGTCATGTTCTTTAGAGCAACGGCTTCAGTCCATTTGGTGAAATAGTCAGTGGCAACTAACACAAACCGATGCCCCTTTGATGATGAAGGATGAATTTCTCCAATAAAGTCTAATCCCCATCCTCTGAACGGCCAAGGCTTGATGATAGGATGTAATTCGGCTGTAGGGACCAACTGTAGGTCGCCGAATTTTTGACACACTTGGCAACCCTTGTAGTACTTGAAACAATCAGCTATCATACTAGGCCAATAAAAACCAGACCTTCGCAACTACCACTTCATCTTTGGAGCTGATTGATGGGTACCACAAATTCCTTCATGTACTTAGGCCATGGCTAATATAGCATCATCTGGGCCCAAGCACTTAAGCAGGACATCATTAACCGTTCGGCGATAAAGTTCATCACTCATCAAAACATACTTGAAAGCTGTTCGCCGAATGTTCTTATCTGTCCTGATATTGGGATTTTGCAAATAATTAAGTATAGGTGTCCTCCAATCACTTGCATCGGCTTCATTGTCAACCGAATCGATTAAGAGAACATTTCTGGTAACCTCGGACGGTCCGGCGTCATCACGCGGACGGTCCGCGACCTGGGAATTTGGCTCTGCACTGGTTATCAGATTTTCAGTTTTGTGAAATTTCCCTCTCTTTATCCGATAACCTGATGCATCTTGTGCCAAATCGTTAGCTCTATGATTCTCAACTCTAGAGATATGCCGAATACTAAATTCGTCAAAAGAATGGATTATGCTCCAACATTTCTCAAGATAACTATTTAGAGTACCATCAAGACATTGATATTCTTCTAACACTTGTTGGACAACCAGCTGAGAATCACCAAATACCTTTACATGTTTTACTCCCATACCATTTAAAAGTTCTAAACCGAATAGGAGGGCCTCATATTCAGCTTGATTATTAGTGCAATAAGTTTTCAATCGGCTAGAGAAGTCAAAGGAGACATTACTTGGTGAAACAAGCACAATGCCAATTCCTTGCCCTTCATTGCAAACCGATCCATCAAAATATAAAGTCCAAGGAGTAATAGTGAGGTATGACATGTCTAGTTCATGAATATCATTAACCCGATGTTCTACAATAAAATCCGCTACGACTTGGCCTTTCATAGATTTCAATGGTTCATAAGCTAAGTCATATTCTATGAGTGCATAAGCCCACTTACCAATTCTACCACTCATAATTGGGTTATGCAACATGTATTTGATTACATCGACTTGACCAGAAACAGTGCAATGACTAGACAGTAAATAACATCTACATTTGGTGCATGCATAAAACAAGCATAAGCATAACTTTTCAATAAAAGTGTACCTTGTTTCAGCATCCACCAACCTTCGGCTTAGATATGTCACCACATGCTCCTTCCCCTCAGTTTCTTGTGTCAGAACAGCCCCAATAACCTTGTCTTCAGCTGCAATGTATAATCTGAATGGTGCCCCTACTTGTGGTGCTTTTAACACGGGAGCCGAAGACAAGTATTTTTTAATGAGATCAAATGCTTCCTGCTGCTCTGCCCCCCAAGTGAATTCAGTATCATTCTTAAGCCGAAGGATAGGGGTGAAGGCATCAATCTTCCCGGCTAGGTTAGAAATAAACCTTTGTAAATAATTCACCTTGCCGAGAAACCTCTACACTTTGACCTTACAAGTCGGAGGCCCCACATTCCGAATAGACTTGATTCGGTCAGGGTCTATTTCTATACCATGTTCATGGATGACAAATCCTAAAAACTTACTAGCCGACACTCCAAAAGCACATTTACGTGGGTTCATTTTTAAACCATACCGACGCATTTTATCAAAGGCTTTGCGCAAATCAGCTATATGAGAACTAAACTCAGCCGATTTGACTACAATATCATCAATGTAGACTTCCACAGTGTTTCCCAACAACTCATGGAAGATCAGATTCATAGCCCTCTGATAAGTAGCACCAGCATTTTTAAGACCGAATGTCATGACAACCCATTCAAATAAACCAATGAAGCCTGGACATATAAAGGCCGTTTTAGACGCATCTTCTTTGGCCATGAAAATCTGATTATATCCGGCATTACCATCAAGGAAGCTAATAATTCTATTTCCTGATGCATTATTGATTAATGTGTCGGCTATGGGCATGGGATATTCATCTTTAGGAGTTGCTTTATTTAAATTACGAAAATCAATGCATACTCTAAGTTTACCTGACTCCTTCTTCTCCACCGGCACAATATTGGAGACCCACTCTGCGTATCTGCAAGGTCTAATAAAATTAGCTTCTAGCAGCCGGTGGATTTCGTCCTTGATTCGTGGGAGAAGATCTGGACGAAATGTTCTAGCTTTCTGCTTGAAAGGTCTGAAACCAGACTTAATGGGCAGCCGATGTTCGACAATCTCTCGGCTTAGTCCAGGCATTTCAGTGTAATTCCAAGCAAAACAATCTGAATATTCCTTCAATAGACCGATCATCTCATTTCTAGAATCGGTCTCCAGGGTCTTGTTTACAAAAGTCGGCCTTGGAGTTTTACCATTTCCTATGTCAATCTCCTCCAAAGGATCAGTCGATGTAAACCCCTGTCCTAGTTTATCAAGATCTCTGAATTCCTCTATCATGTCCCCCACAGAGGAATCAGATGATCTTTGTGTGATGGCGGGCTTTCCGGTCTCGGAGACCGGATCATCCGTAATACTATCTTTTTGCTGTGGTAAATGTTCGGTCTTAAAGTCCAAACTGTTCTATGAAAGACCAGACCATCCGGCTTTGAGGGCCGAATTGTCCGTGATCAAAGACTCATGAAATTTGTGTGTATTCATCATTTAAACTCTATTTAGGATTTAGCCGATTCTCCATCGGCTCTAGCATTACAGGAATGAAACCTTTCTTATCTATACTTATGAACTGATAATCAGAAAAATCTACCCCTGTGAGACATGTAGCAGTCTCATAAGTCCAGAGTACAGGGGCATCGGCCACAGCGATGCAGGCCGATACATCAGCATGTACTTGTTCTACCTCATCGCCTACCCATTGTATTAGCATTTGATGTAATGTAGAAGATATACATTGGTTGGCATGAATCCAATCTCTGCCTAGAATTAAACTGTAATTCCCTTCTACATCAGCGACGAAGAATGCAGCAGCAAGGGTCTTAGCCCCGATGGTTAATTCAACGGACGTGACTCCCCTGGCTTTTATCGAACTATCCCCAACACCGCTGAGGGTCATGTTGGTTTTGACAAGTTCGTCATCTTGTTTACCTAATTTTCTGTATAGTGAATAAGGCATTAGATTTACAGCCGCCCCTCCATCTACCAACATCTTAGCAATCGGTATTCCATCAATGTGACCGCGCACGAAGAGCGGCTTTAGATGATTTACCGATTCCTTTGGTTTAGTAAAGGCGGCTTCTTTAGGACCAAAATCAAACTGAGCAACAACAGGTTCATCGTCGCCGATAATAGTACAATCAGCAGAAAATGTAATAATATTTACATCCATACCTGGGCGTTCTGGAGAAGCCTCGTAGTCGACCAGGTCTTCTCCCAGCAGGTCGTCCTCTTCCATTGATGTTGTCGTGTCGTTGGAGGCTTCCTGGTGAACGGTGGACGGTCCGCGTGCGGGGGCCGGACAGTCCGCGCCTGGTGCAGGTTGTCCAGACACTTCCTGGTGAACGGCGGACGGTCCGCGCGCAGGGGCCGGACAGTCCGCGCCTGGTGCAGATTGACTTTCTATTTCTGTGGCCGTTTGTTTTTTCTCAACGGCCTTCGGTCTCCATTTCTTTTGCGGTGGCGGGTATAGTGGATGTGTGTCATTAAATATCTTTTCCGCCTCCTTTTCCTGGCTCTCTTTTGCTCTTAGGCGCTGTAATTTTCTCTTTTGGGACCGTGTCAATCCCGCTGGGCACCATCGAGGCATGGAGTATTTTGGATCGGCTGTTTTGTTGGTAGCCGTATCCTTTTTGGTTGTGTTGGCCGATTTGCCAAAAATCATCGGTCCTTTATCATCTTCCTGTATGACAACATCTGCAGTGCCTATTTTGATGATATCCTTTGTTGTTTTTTGAGTTGCTGCAGGCATATGCCCCCCTGCCGGATTGGTCGGCCTTGAAGGCCGAGTAGTCCGGCAATCCTGTTGGGTTTGTGCCTGGTGACCGGATTGAGCAGTGCCCAATCGGTCTTGTACTGGTGGCATCAACCTGTCAAAAACAGATGTTTGGGGTGCCCCCAGGCGAGGTACTGTGGCATCCCAAATGGATATGATGGCATGCCCCACATTTGATTTGGGACATATGGCAGAGGTAAATATGTGTATGGATATGGCATAGGTGGATATGGAGGTGGAGGTGTCCATGCAGTTATGTTAGGTCTCACTTGTATAGTATGACCTTTCATTTCTTCCGATTGGTGGGGTGGTCCAATCGGCCTGACCTGGCGCTGCTCATGAATGGGTGAGCGGGGTCGCTTTGCTGGCCGGTCACTGGGGCCGGCCTTCTTTTTTACGTATTTAGACAATAATTGATCAAAAGTTGGGCTGGCTTTAACCAACCGACCAGCTGCCTTGAATGTATTTGTTTTCCACGTACCTATCTCTGGTCGTCGTGGTTTAAAAGTACGTGGCCGTTGTAAGTCCTGAGTACGGCCGGACCGTCCGCCGGAGCTCTCCGGACCGTCCGGTGGGGTCCCGGACCGTCCGCGCCTACGTACCGGACCGTCCGGGATACGCAGCACGGGTTCCTGCATCTGTCTCCCTGTCTGCGCTTGCCCCCCAGTACTGGAGGCTGTGATGGTCACCTTTAGGGTCTCCCCTCCACCGGGAGTCTTCTCAGCTACCACTTTCCTGCAAGAAACTTTATGATCCTCATCGGCCTTTTTAGAATTGCCGATGATTGCCTCTTTGCCTTTGCCTTTATCGGCCGTGTTTGGCCGAACCAGGACTTTCTTGCCCTCGAAGTCAATCATGTTCATCGGAAAGGGCTCTGTATCCACCTGCATTTCCTGAAATTTCAATCGTCCTTCGTTAATGGCCGATTGAATCTGTCGCCGAAATACATTACAATCATTAGTGGCATGAGAAAATGAGTTATGCCACTTGCAGTACGCACGACGTTTTAGCTCGTCGGCGGATGGAACAGTGTGATTTATTTTAATATTGCCATTTTTAAGTAACTCATCAAATATTTTATCACATTTACCAACATTAAACGTAAACTTAACCTCCTCCTGCCATTTCTTTTGAACCGGCTGCAAGGAGGAACAAGCCGAAGATTTGGCCTGTTTTGGCCAAACCATTTCAGCAGCATATACTTCTGCTGATTCGTCATCTGAGCTACTTTGGTCGCATTCTACTATATGTACGTTGTGACGCATTGTTTTAGCAGTTTCTTTGCTCCGGCTTTCGCAAGCCAAAGCCCTCTGGTGTAACTGTGCTAGTGTAAAAAATTGGATGCCTTCTAATCTCTCTTTTAAATAATATCGTAGACCATTAAAGGCTAATCCTACTAGCTGTTTTTCTGCTAAATGAATTTGAAAGCATCGGTTTCTTGTATCGCGGAATCTCCGGATGTAATCATTAACCGATTCGTCTTTTGTCTGTCGCAATGACACTAAATCTACCAAATCCAATTCATAATCACCGGAGAAAAAATGATCATGAAATTTTTGTTCTAGATCCCCCCCATGATGAAATGGAATTAGGAGGTAAAGTGGCATACCATGCAAACGCGGTTCCTGTTAGCGATAATGAAAATAAACGCACGTGAAATGCCTCTGTGTCTGCCAATTCTCCCAATTGTGCTAAGAACTGGCCTATATGTTCGCGCGTGTTTTTCCCTTGATCACCCAAAAATTTTGCGAATTCGGGTATTCTAGTTCCCTGTGGGTACGGGTGGTGATCAAATCAGCTGTCATAAGGTTTCCGATATGATTGCCCCCCAGGGACCATGCTTACTCCGAGCTTATCTCGGAACGCCCCGGCTATTTCTTCCCTCACTATATCAATGGCAGCCGGTGCAAGACCACCGGCTCTCTGGTCAAACATAGGTGGGGTTGGTTGCATATTAGTATGTTGTCGTTCCCCCCATTGGTTTGAGCTACGTGGTGCATTTCCATTTGCCCTATATGGCTCATAGGTTTGATCGTTTCTTTCCAGCCTTTTAGGTGGGGCGGGAAAGCTTTCCTGGGCTCTGGATCCTGAATTAATGGGCTGGTGCATTGCATAATGTGATGGGAAGTGTTGCTGGGACGGGCGAGGATTCAGGTAATAATCCTCCTCAAAAGACTCATGCGCGGACTGTCCGGATACGTACCCGGACCGTCCGTGGTTATATGCGGACCGTCCGTCATTGTATGTGGACCGTCCGACTGGGTATTTTGGGTTCTGTGTCATATGTGGTGGCTCGGGCGCATATCTAGGTAACTCATTAAAAATAGGCCCGACTGTTGTTGGCCCGGACGGTCCGCGCTCACGTGCGGACGGTCCGGGCATGTGCAGATCGGCTGATTTGCTGCCGATTTGCGGTTGCTCAGGGTATGTGTCCATCGGCATCCCATAAAGGGGTTGTGACTGGTCGTGACAACCTGTAGCCGATGTGTTACGTGTGTTATCTCCTAACTCAACCTCGTGCGAAGGAAAATTGGCGATACTAGATTTATCAAATGCACGTACTAGTCTCTTAAGATCGCTTTGCATACCCCCTATGATGTTCTGCATTTGTTCACGCTGATCTTCTACATAATTTCTAAGAGATTGCAGATCGTTGGTATTACTTACATTGGGGATATCTGGCGTGGGTTGGAGCGAAGCCGGATCCGTCGCCCGATGTCGGACGACCTTATTGTTCCTGTCCACTTTGAAGTTGGCCAAGAACTTTGCTTTCGTCTCTTGGATCATCCGCTACTTGTGCTCCTCGAACTGGAGCTGCTCGTCAGCCGGCAAGGTTTCCCAAGTCGTCTCTATGATGTTGCTTGGAGAAATATCAGAGTTATCCCTTGAACCGGCCATTGAGGGTCGATTTGATGAGCTTAGATGTGTTGTCCCCAGCGGAGTCGCCAAAAAGTATGTTGGCACCTTTTCGGAGCGCCAAACACTCAACAAGAACCGTGGCGGTGCCCTCTGCACAGGGGCGGACGGTCCGCGCGCAGGGGCCGGACGGTCCACGGCCTGGTGCGAGGCGCGGTGGTGCTCTCTGCGCAAGGGCGGACTGTCCGCGGCCTGGGGCCGGACGGTCCGTGGCCTGGTGCGTGGCTAGGGCTCCTGCCTGACGGCCGGACGGTCCGCGCGTACGCAGGGACGGCGGAAGATCGCCAACGGCGCCTGGATCTCGCTCCCGGGAGGGACCCCGTCGGGGAGTAGAGATCCTAGGTGGTGTCTAGGCTCGGGCTGGCCGACCTAGACTCCTCTAATCAACGTAGAGCCGAAGAGAGACGAAGAATTTGGGGATTAGATAGCTAAACCTAAACTAGACTAGAACTACTCCTAGGATAAAATGCGAAATAGAAGTTGTATTGATTCGATTGTTGATTACAAATCGGTCGTATACCTCTCTATTTATAGAGGAGGGGGGTTGGACCCTTTACAAACTAATTCCCGAGCTTATCCCGCGATTTTAGCTAACAACCGTAGCACAAAACTCGAAACCCTAATCTGCTCTGCCTCTGCGCACGCGCGGACCGTCCGGCCCACAGGCGCGGACCGTCCGGACCGCGGACCGTCCGGCCTCAGGGCCGGACAGTCCGCCGGCTCATTTCTGGTTCGAACACATATGAATTAAGGTCAATACTAGACCTTAACGGACTAAAGTTTACATAGGGCAAATCTGAGCATGCCCTTAGTTTCCTCGTTGCTGTTCTGTAAGGGGCCGGTATGCATGCCCTGGGTTAGTACCACCTCGCCTAGCCAAGGGGGCCGTGTTGCACTTATAAGGGCGGGCCTCCCTCCTCTCTCAGCCTAGGTTTTGAGAGCGAGGTGCCCGTCTGAATAGGATGCGTGCGAGCGCATGAACGCCTGACGCTGGCGATGGTGGGCTTTGGCGGACTGGCCCAGTGGGTGCGTTACAAATGGTATCAGAGCCCACATTGCCGCTGCTGCCTGGGAGAGCTTTGGGCCTCTTAGGGGGGTGGGATGTAAGGGGCCGGTATGCATGCCCTGGGTTAGTACCACCTCGCCTAGCCAAGGGGGTCGTGTTGCACTTATAAGGGCGGGCCTCCCTCCTCTCTCAGCCTAGGTTTTGAGAGCGAGGTGCCCGTCTGAATAGGCTGCGCGCGAGCGCATGAACGCCCGACGCTGGCGATGGTGGGCTTTGGCGGACTGACCCAGTGGGTGTGTTACAAATGGTATCGGAGCCCACATTGCCGCTGCTGCCTGGGAGAGCTTTGGGCCTCTTAGGGGGGTGGGATGTAAGGGGCCGGTATGCATGCCCTGGGTTAGTACCACCTCGCCTAGCCAAGGGGGCCGTGTTGCACTTATAAGGGCGGGCCTCCCTCCTCTCTCAGCCTAGGTTTTGAGAGCGAGGTGCCCGTCTGAATAGGCTGCGCGCGAGCGCATGAACGCCCGACGCTGGCGATGGTGGGCTTTGGCGGACTGACCCAGTGGGTGTGTTACAAATGGTATCGGAGCCCACATTGCCGCTGCTGCCTGGGAGAGCTTTGGGCCTCTTAGGGGGTGGGATGTAAGGGGCCGGTATGCATGCCCTGGGTTAGTACCACCTCGCCTAGCCAAGGGGGCCGTGTTGCACTTATAAGGGCGGGCCTCCCTCCTCTCTTAGCCTAGGTTTTGAGAGCGAGGTGCCCGTCTGAATAGGCTGCGCGCGAGCGCATGAACGTCCGACGCTGGCGATGGTGGGCTTTGGCGGACTGACCCAGTGGGTGCGTTACAAATGGTATCGGAGCCCACATTGCCGCTGCTGCCTGGGAGAGCTTTGGGCCTCTTAGGGGGGTGGGATGTAAGGGGCCGGTATGCATGCCCTGGGTTAGTACCACCTCGCCTAGCCAAGGGGGTCGTGTTGCACTTATAAGGGCGGGCCTCCCTCCTCTCTTAGCCTAGGTTTTGAGAGCGAGGTGCCCGTCTGAATAGGCTGCGCGCGAGCGCATGAACGTCCGACGCTGGCGATGGTGGGTTTTGGCGGACTGACCCAGTGGGTGTGTTACAAATGGTATCGGAGCCCACATTGCCGCTGCTGCCTGGGAGAGCTTTGGGCCTCCTAGGGGGTGGGATGTAAGGGGCCGGTATGCATGGTCTGAGTTAGTACCACCTCGCCTAGCCAAGGGGGCCGTGTTGCACTTATAATGGCGGGTCTCCCTCCTCTCTTAGCCTAGGTTTTGAGAGCGAGGTGCCCGTCTGAATAGGCTGCGCGCGAGCGCATGAACGTCCGACGCTGGCGATGGTGGGCTTTGGCGGACTGACCTAGTGGGTGCGTTACATGTTCGCTCAGCTTCAGCTCCCGCGCGCCTCCGGGCGAGCCCCTGCCGACGGAGATGGCGCCATCCATCTCTTCACTGCACCGCCGCATGCGGCTGCCGGCAGACGCAGCAGCGGAGCGGCCGGCCGGCCAGCGGCCCGGCGAGCAGCGTCTGCGCGCAGTTGGAATATTACGAGAGTCGGCGGCAATGGTAGGGGGCCGCGTACGTGCCTCGCTTTTGTTCCCTTCCGCGCTTGTCCCCCGGGCCTGCTCACCTGAAAGGCTGGTGCAAACGCAAGGCCGGGCTCTGATCTGCGCTGCTGCTGCTGCCTCCGTCCGTCTCCATGCATGCATGCGCCATTTCCGTGATCCCGTCCCTTGTCGCATGGCATTGGCATGCTATGCATGAGAACGTGGCCCGTCTTTTCAGGCTCTGCGCGCGCGCGTGGCCAGCGGTGCCGGTGCCGGTCCATGCACACAAGAGTCTGGCCGGCGCAGCTAGCTAGCTATTACGTGTAGAGCGATCGATGCGCGTGTGTGAATCCCTGTTCGCGACCGTCGGCCGGCCGTGGGAGCAGGGGCGGATCTCCACCCGGGGCTGCCTGGACTGCAGCCCCGGTCGGAATTCGCGGCCCACTAGAGGCCCATAGTCGCGCTCGCGCCTAGTCCGGCAGACCCCCAACCCTAGCTCCAGCCTCCATCCGCCGCTCCTGCCGTGTATCGCGCGGCCGCACACCCGCACAGCTCCTCTCCAGCGCCGCAGCGAGCTTACTGCTCAGCGCCTCCTGCTCGGCTGCTCGCCTGCTCCTGCCCAGCTGCCCTTCTCTCCTCTCTAGCGCAACGCCTGTTCTCCAGCGGCTAGCGCCGCGCTGCTGCGCGCTCGCGGCTCGCGGCTAGCCACCGGCCAGGCCCAGGCCACACCGCGGCAGGCAGCACTGCTAGGCACAGCACAGCCACACAGGCGCCTAGCTGCCCAGCCAGGCACGCAGCGCAGCGCGGTCGAGTCCGTATCTTGACCGCCGTTGGGCTTGCAGGAGAGCCACGATCTTGAGCTCCTTCCTTATTCTACAGTTTTTATACCGACAATTAGTGGTGTTTTTTGTATTGTCTTTTGTGGGCCGGGAACCCTACAGCCAAGATTTGCTCTCTCTGGTATGTACTAGTATATTTGTATGATTATTATCCAAATCTTAGATTTGGGGCACAAGCGATTTCAAGGAAAAAAGACCTCTACCCAGAGGAGAGGAGACGATGTCAAAGTATACATTCAGCTGGTTCGGCCTGGCTGATTAGGAAAAAAGACATCTACCCAGAAAGGTAACTGCAAGATTATTGTATTTATAAAATTTGTATTTATAAAATTTTTATCGACTTATTTTTAGACTATATATTTCTTGAATGTTTAAATTATATCTTGTTTCTTGTGTCATATTAAACATCAATTATATTTTTTTTGTTTGGTTTAAATTTTTTGTTATAGTCTTAAGTCTTAGTAGCCCCCCTCTTAAATCAATCCTGGATCCGCCACTGCGTGGGAGAGAGACACGGAGGGATTGTGTACTAGCTAGTTTCCGTGGTCCTGACCGGTCGATCTAGAATTCTAGGTTCCGTTTGCGTACACACAAGTGCTGTAGCAGCAGTAGTAGTACTAGTACCGCCCAGGCCCGGGCGGGGGGCATGTGCCACTTGTGCACAAGAACAGGGCCCCCTCCCTCTAAGGGCCCCTAAAATAATAGTTAGGGATAGTTTAATCAATACAAATTTTGGTAATGATTAAAAGGTCTAGCTAAGTCAGCTCGATAAGAATAAAATATAGTGTTTGTCGTAACAACCGAGTACCGATCTGTTATCCAACTCATTTTAGCTATATGGCGAAGTGCAACTAACATATGCTGGCATAACATCCAAACGTTAAGATCATTCGTTATCGTTATTAAGCCATTTCCCACATTAATAATTCAATCACGGTTAATAATTGAGATTAATCTATACCCTCTATTCTTAACAAAGAAAAGAAAAAAAGAAAAAATCAGTACAGGGCCTTGAATTATGCTGGCCCGGCCCTGGTACCGCCGTACGTTTGTTTGGGGGCATGTAGATGGGTATGTATTGGTTGACCGTGGCAGACCAAAGGGGCCGCGGGGGCCAGCGTACCGGAAACCAACGCGTACGTACGTGACGGCCATGCATATGCTAACACGCCGGCGGCAGACCACCGCTGCATACACACAGGCACAGGCCCACCACGTACGGAAAAGATCGACGCGTCGGACTGGACGTCCGGCGGTGGTGCCGGCCGGACCGATCACGTACGTACGCACGGACCGGAGCGCGGCGGACCGCCGTACGAACTGGCACGGAAAGCAACCGGCCGGCGGCTCCACGCCGCTCCTGGACCACGCATGCACCACCACCACCACCACCGCTCTCGGTAGGTCGACGGAGACCGGCGGCGGATCGATCGGGGAAAGGATTAGCAGCCTGTGGCGCTTAAGCTCTGACCCGCCTCTTATCACACAAGATAAGGCTCTCTAGCTAGGCCAAGACAAGGCCGGCCGTAATCCCACTCCGCCGCCGTCGTCGGCTTTCAAATTTCCTCCCTGCTACTTCTTTTTTTCTCCGCCGCGCACGGCGCACCCGTTATATCGCCGGAATTAACGTGTACTACGTACATCTTCATAAGTGGCGCGCAGTGACGTTCGCGGCTTCATAAGTGGCGAGACATGCAGGGCCGAGCCGCCCGAGCGTGCAGGCCTTAACACGTGTGTTGAGGCCGCGAACCACCTGGCACAAGCCCGCGGGATTATTACGTAGACTGCTAGCTAAGGTAGCTACTAGCGGGGTGACGTGCTCCCGCATGGAACAAATAACGGACGCTGGATTGTTAGACGACGACGACGACGACGCCGCCGCCACGACGGCCGGAAGATTAGCTAGGGCCGGTTATTGATCCGAGCGGGTCCGCGTCACCCAGGGACCAGATGGCCGAACACGCACTGCACGTAGTAGGGTGGGTCAGTCACGTGCGTGTGTAGTAAGCTAGACTATATATGCTAGAGAGGTAGCCCATCTGTTGCCATTTCCGATGCCTTCACCATCCGACATTAACTCCGTCATTTGGACTCCATTATCCCAAATGACGGCTGTGTGTGTATGCACCGCGCTCCGTAGCGGCTGGTCTGGATGGGCCAAATAAAATATACACGATTAGGCGACAGCGTTCGTTTTGCAGGTCAAATTTGTACTTGATCAAGACACACCGTATGGATTTGGGCCTCAAGTGTCTTTGTTAAGACAGAGAAGTTGCCACACAGAGATTCGACCATAAAGGCGAGAGAAAACAAAGACCGGGCCGGTGTCGCGATCGCATATTCTAAACCGCAATTTTAAAGGCGGTGGAGGCCTTGGAGTGGAGCCAGACGACCACTTGGAAAACAGCAGCCGGGAGGGAGAGAGACAAGCATGCACCAAAGGCACGAGCGCGACCGGCGGCGTCGGCTCGGCCCTGAGCTGCCGCTGGGTGACCTACCATGGTGAATTCGATGAGGGAAGCGGTGAGAAAGCGAGCGCAGATACTGTTTTTAGCTACTAGTAGAGTGAAACCAGGTAGGGTTAGTAAGCAAGGCCAACGCCAAGGCAGCTGCTACGGCCTACGGCAGCGGCTTGCATCCAGCCATCATTCCTGCAGCACAGCGGCGCGTCAAAAACTGGCAGCCAACCCAGACGGTGTCCACACTCTCTCCCCATAGTCCATGTCTCTTATCTCTTCATCCCCCTCTCTTAACCTTCCTAAGCCGCTCTTAACCTTCTTCTTCGCCTGCCACAGCTCGAGAACACATCAACACACCACACACAGGTCAGGCACGCACAAGAAACACCTGCCGCCGCCGCCGGCCGCCCGGTCGCTCGCTGCCGATCGACGGCCATGGACTTCGACGACCACGACGACAGTGACGAGGAGATGGCGCCGATGCCGATGCCGCTGAGCTCCAGCTACGACGCCCCGCCTCTGGCAGCCGGGTTCGGTGGCGGCGGCGTGGAGCCGCCCAGCGGCCGCGCCAAGGCCCCGGCGGGCGGCCTCGGCGCCGCCGGCGCCGGCGGGAGGTACCGCGAGTGCCTCAAGAACCACGCGGTGGGCATCGGGGGCCACGCCGTGGACGGGTGCGGCGAGTTCATGCCCGCCGGCGAGGAGGGCACGCTCGACGCGCTCCGCTGCGCCGCGTGCGGCTGCCACCGCAACTTCCACCGCAAGGAGTCCGCCGCCGCCGCCGCGGGCTCGGGCTCGCTCGTCTCCCCCGCCGCGCTGGCCGCCTACGGCAGCGCCGCGCCGCACCACCACCACCACTTCTCCCCGTACTGCCGCACTCCGGCCGGGTACTTCCACCAGCAGCCGCTGCAGATGGCCCCGCCCGTGCCCGTGGGGCACACGCCGCGGCCGCTGGCGCTGCCGTTCACGTCCCACGGCTGGCGCGACGACGGCGACGGCGACGACGACTTTTCCGGGATGGCCGGGCCGTTGTCGTCGGCGGTGGGGCCGCTGGGCGGCATGTCCATGTCCCTCGGCGGCACCACCGGGCCTTCCGGCTCGGGCGGGTCCGGGTCCGGCAAGAAGCGGTTCCGCACCAAGTTCAGCCAGGAGCAGAAGGACAGGATGCTGGCGTTCGCGGAGCGCGTGGGGTGGCGCGTCCAGAAGCACGACGAGGCCGCCGTGCAGCAGTTCTGCGACGAGGTCTGCGTCAAGCGCCACGTGCTCAAGGTGTGGATGCACAACAACAAGCACACCCTCGGCAAGAAGCCGTAGCGCGCTAGCACCATCACCTGACCTGACCCCCGGACGCGTGTGTACTCCCATCCCATCCGTACACGGAAGAGCCACGTACACGCGCGCATTTTGTTGATCGCAGATCGATCGGGGGTGGCCGGGGCCAGCCCCTCCGGCCGGTAGGTACACATGTGCATCTTCTTTGTCAGCATTCTTGTTTCGGCTCCGGCGCCTTCGTGGCGGCGTAGGTTAGTTGCAGTTGGCGGCGGTTCTTTCAGTTCTCATTTACCCGTACTTGTTGGTGTTGTTTATTAATTAATTCGGCATGACCATTTGTAACACCCGGCTTTAAGGAACAAAGCCAAGTGCATCTCATACATGCGCCAAGAAGACAACATATATAATAACAGAGTGTATAGAGATAAATGTCATAAAACATCAGAGTATTTATTACATAGCGGAAGACTTATTACAAAATAAAGTAATGAAGATAAAACAATCTAAGGATCGTCGGCGCCAATGTCGACTGGGAAACGCCACCTAGATCAGATCGAACTCCTCAGTGTTAGGCGGCTCCTCCTGAACCACCTGATCTTCTCCTGTGGGGGGGGGATGTGAGACAGCAAGGGTGAGCTCACACATGATCATAGCTCAACAAGTTGTGGGGAACCAGTGGACATAAACTCACAAAGGTGTGAGTTCATGTGAAGTGTAAGGCTAATCAATGATAGGGGTTAAAGCTGAGCATTGCTTTTAAGTAGTTGGTCAAAATTTTATTAGCAATTACTAAGTGTAAGTAAATACCAAACCATAAGTAAAGTAATAGAACAAAATTAATAACAAACCCATGCAATGCAAATGACAAAATTGAATTTAAGTTCCATAATTTAAACATCAGAGAGTCCTGAGCTGCTCATGACCGCGAGCTCGGCTAGTATACCAGTTTTACACTCTGCAGAGGTTGTACCCTTTACCCACAAGTCATGTTACCCATCTGCCAAGGGGTCGCGAATCCCATACACCTCTACCTAGGAAGCGCGGCAGGGCAACACTACGAGGCCTTTACAAAGTTCCACTAGCTTCCGAAAACCCGCTACAGTTTATAGGAAGATCCAGTACAGGGTTCCTGGCTGACCGCCATCGCAGCAAAATCAACCAGGGACCTCCCTGCACTGACCTCTCCCCTACTGCCCTTGCCCCTTTCGGGTAAGGTAGTCTTCCACTAGCTTTCCTAATTAGTCAGCCAAGGGGTCCCATTCCTCCCTTGTGGTGGCACGTGGTTCTCAAGTTAAGCTCTATGTTCCAATTAACATTAATGATATCAACATGAACATAAACAGAATAACAACAAGAATTGGAACATAGAGGTAATAAATGATTATCCCAAAACCATATAAAGCAATAGCAAACTACCCAGGTGATTCAGGGGTAAACAAGGTAATGAGATAAACAATCTAGGGTGACCTATTGGGTCCCATTAAAATTAACCTATGCATGGATAAGTGATATTTAAAGAACATTATTGGGTAAAAAGTGGTCAAGGGCACAACTTGCCTTCAATGAGCTCCTGCTCAGCTACCTCAACCTGCTGCTCACCAGGATCCTCAGCAACGGGCTCTTCTACTCGCCACAATACAAACAAGCACAGTGCATATAGAGAAATTAACATTACACCAAACATATATACAAAATACACAGTAATAATCTTCATATTAAAATAAAAACCTAGGAACTGGAATCATAATTTTCTGAGTTATAGATTTCAAGTTATGCATTTTCAAGGGTTTTATGTGCTTTAAATAGGATTAAGTGATAAATAGATTTCTTACTGTTTTCATGATAAAACAGAGACACTACGTGCTAGAGAATGAAATTACAAAATTTTAGGAACTGGAATGGATTAATTTGGAGTTAGTATGAATTTTCTATGAATTTACTAAGTTCTAGTAGTTATTTTCATATTAAATATACATTTTCTATTCCATTTATTCAAAATAAACGATCTTCTGGACTGGGCACACTATTTCAGAGGAAGGCAGGGGCCTTAGCGAAATTTTTCTGAAGACTCAGGCGCAATCCCGCGTGGACGGCGGGCTAGTTTCCCTATAACAGAGGGTCTTATGTGTAAAACTGTCGTGGCGAAAGGGTACTGACGTTTCCCCACCGTCGGATTAGAAACTAGCGGTCCGATTGGACCCACGACTCCCACGACACTACGCGCGACAACGGTCGTCCGATCGCATCCAACGGCTATCACTTCCTCTCCTCCCGATCTAAATCTAGGCGTCGGATTAACATCCAACGGCACGAGGGCATCGTCCACCTTCCCAGCAGAGCCGCACGGTGGCGCTGCCCTCCCGCAGCGGTGCCCTCACCGGAGAAGATGATTACTGAGCGCCAGTGCACGAAATCCAAATCCACAAGGTGCAACACTATCACGGGGCCGAAGTGAATACAGTGTAGGGCGTACTCACCAGGGACGGACTATGGAAGAGAGACGTCGCGGCGCGCGGTGGAGACACGGCGGTGGATGGATTCCGGCGACCAATTTCGAGGGCTAACGGTTGTCAACTCCGCCCGATGAGCCTAGGAATACCTCTAGCGAGTTAACCCGAAGCGCCCCGAACCAATTGAATGGCACAACGACGGCCGTTGCGAGGTAACGCCGCGATACACGGTCGCCGGCACTGGCGCATCCGCACCAAGCCGCCCTCCCACACGGCAACGCGGTATTGGTAGGTCACGGGTGGATGAGGGTGGACGAGAGCACCCTACGCGCCCATATAGGCCAGGCCGGGCGGCTCGGAACCAGGTAACGGACCCCGAGATCCAGGCGTAGATCCACCATCCTCGCTCAGTTGTTGGAGTTCAGCAGAGCCGGCGCGCGTGGGGAGAGAGATTGGTGCTGACACGGTGGCCCCACACGTCGAAGGACGCAGTCGCAGGCTCAGTTCCGCGGCGCGCTGAACACATGGGCCCACATGGTGGTGACTGGAACTGAGTGCGTGTGCGCGGCGCGCACGAGAGACTGGCTCATGGGGCCCACTGTCGGCGCAACCAGGGAGCGGGTGTAATGGGCTGCGCGAAGAGCTGGGGATGGGCCGGTTCTGCAAGTTTCAGCCCATGCGCTAGTTTTTCTTTTTACTTTACTTTTCCTTTTTCTGATTTATATTTTTCCCATCTCATTTGAATTCAAATTTCACACTTAAATCTTTTGGTGAATTCTTCTTAGATTGAAAGTATAATTTGCACATAATGGTCTTACTTTTATAATGTTTGTCTTGTATATATTTTATTTTATTTTTGTACTCCTTTTCCTCCCTCCACATTCCTTTAGGGTCTTAAATTCCACTTTGGATTTAACATATTCATTTTTTTATATTATCTTTACATTGTCACAAGTAATGCACACACAATAAAATCGAGCATGATGCATAATTTGGTAGTATATATTTTTATTAATTGTTTTTGGGCATGATGTTCACATAAGATGATGCATAAAGATCAAACTCACATGAAGAGAAATTGTTTTCCCTATTGGTATTATTTCTAGCAAATTACAAAGTGGGTGTTACAAATCCTACCCCCCTTAAAAATAATCTCGTCCTCGAGATTTATGAAGAACGAGGAAAAAGGTGGGGGAAATCTATGCGAAGCTCTTCTTCTCTTTCCCAAGTTGCTTCATCTTCACCGTGTTGACTCCATTGCACTTTACACATCTTTATCACCTTATTTCTTGTAACTCGGGTCAAAGTATCCAAAATCGTGATCGGGTATTCCGTTTAAGTCAAATCACCCTGAACACTGAGCTCTTCCATGGGTAACTGTTCCTCAGGGACACGGAGACACTTCTTCAGTTGAGATACGTGAAACTCATTATGCACATCCGATAGACTAGCAGGTAACTCGAGTTGGTATGCCATCTCCCCAACTCTTCTAAAGATCAAAAATGGTCCAATATAGCGAGGGGACAATTTGCTCATAACTTTGAATCTCCTCATTCCACGACGTGGTGACACTTTGAGGTACACATAATCTCCTTCTTCAAATTCCAGTGGTCTTCTTCTATTATCAGCGTAGCTCTTTTGCCTGGTTTGAGCCACTCTCAAATTCTCTCGAATTATACGAACTTGTTCTTCTGCTTCTTGAATCAGTTCAGGCCCAAAGAACTGTCTCTCTCCAGTCTGATCCCAATATAGAGGAGTTCTGCACTTCCTCCCATATAAAGCTTCAAAAGGTGACATCTTCAGACTGGCCTGATAGCTATTATTATATGAGAATTCAGCATAAGGTAGACTCTTATCCCAACTTCCTCCATGCTGAAGGGCACATGCTCTCAACATATCTTCCAATACTTGGTTTGTCCTTTCAGTCTGTCCATCAGTCTGAGGTTGGTGGGCCGAACTAAAATTCAACTTCGTAACCATATTCTGATGAAAACTTTTCCAAAATTCTGGGGGTAAACTGTGATCCTCTTATCCAAAACGATCTTCTTTGGTACTCCATGTAAAGACACAATCTGGGCCATATATAACTCTGCCAATTGAGATACCCTATAAGTAGTCTTGACCGGAATGAAATGAGCCACTTGGGTCAGTCTATCCACAATAACCCATATATGGTCATATCCTTTCTAGGTGCGAGGCAATCCAGTAATGAAATCCATATCAATCTCTTCTTACTTCCACTCAGGTAGCTTTAATGGGTGTAGTAGTCCAGCTGGCCTCTGGTGTTCAACCTTAACTCTTTAACACGCATCGCACATATCCACATGTGCAGCCACATCTCTCTTCAATCCATACCACCAAAACTTCTACTTCAAATCCTGATACATCTTCGTACTCCCAGTATGAATTGAATAATCCGAGTCATGGGCCTCCTTTAAAATAGTCTCATGAAGACTTTCAATCTCGGGGACACATATCTTGTCCTTGAACCATATGGCACCTTGCTCATCTTCCGTAAATTCCGGAACTCGACCTTCAGTAATCAGATCCTTAATCTCTTGTATCTTAGCATCACCAATTTGTCCTTTGCGGATCTCTTGCTCCAAAGTAGGTTCCACATCAATAGTAACTCCTTCAGTATGAGCAACTATCCCCAGGTTAAGTCTCCTGAAATCCTCAACAATCTCATCGGGTAGTTGGGCAACTATAGCTGAATGAACATGCTCCTTGCGACTCAAGGCATCTGCAACCAAATTTGCCTTGCCCGGGTGATAGTGAATCTCCAAATCATAATCCTTAATAAGCTCCAACCAACGGCGTTGCCTAAGGTTGAGATCCTTCTGAGTGAATATATACTTCAGACTCTTATGATCCGTATATACTTGGCACTTCTCGTCCCATTTAAATTCTCTTCCTTTCTCTAAAAGCGAAGTCATAGGCTTGGCAATCTTAGAAAATCCTTCAATAAATCTCCAATAGTATCCTGCAAGTCCCAGGAAACTTTGGTCCTCCGTAACCGTAGTGGGTATGCTCCACACCACTATCTCCTTGACTTTAGCAGGATCCACTGATATCCCTCCATTAGAAATGATATGTCCAAGAAATGACCCCTCGCCAATCCAAAACTCGCACTTGCTAAACTTAGCGTAGAGTTGATTATCTTGCAACTCCTGTAGCACCAACCTTAGATGTTCTTCATGGTCACTCTCATTCTTAGAATAGATAAGAATATCGTCGATGAACACCACGACGAATCTGTCCAAATACTCCAAGAACATCTTATGCATCAAATCCATAAAATAAGCTGGTGCATTAGTTAATCCAAACGACATAACGATGAACTCATATAATCCATATCGAGTCGAGAAAGCCGTCTTAGGAATATCTGATGGTCTAATCTTCATCTGATGGTACCCCGATCGGAAGTCAATCTTCGAGAGTACCCTGGCTCCTCTCATCCGATTAAATAAATCCTTAATGCGGGGTAACAGAAACTTGTTCTTCACAGTGACATCATTAAGGAACCTTTAATCCACGCACATCCCTTGCAATCCATCTTTCTTCTTTACAAACCAAACTGGTACTCTCCAAGGTGAGGAACTCGGACGTAAGTAACTAGCCTCTTGTATTTCCGTTAACTGTTTCTTCAGTCCCTTTAACTCTTCTACAGACATCCTGTATGGCCGTTTGAAAGTAGGGGCAGTCTCAGGTAAGAGATCAATGACCAACTCAACTTCAAATCTTTGTCCTTTGGAACTGGTGAGTTCTACGATTCCTTTAGTATAGTGTATAAACTGTCTTTACCTTCCTTAACCGTGACATACCAAGGATCAGGTCTATACTGCTTGACTCTAACATTATAGCAGTAGCTCCAAATTCTCTATCCATAATGTTTAATGTCAATCTACGGGTCATTTGATTCACCTCAACAGATCCTTTAGGTGTAATTACTCTCATGGGTTTTCTCATATTGTCCAACACATTTGCACAAACCAAAATCTCAGCATGACGCATAATTTTATTAGCGACACATGGGGACAGATAGACCTTTTTATTCCTCCTAAAATAGTATCATACCGAATACTAACTAAAGGAACCTGTAGACCCTACAAATAGTAGTAATTTACATATATGTTTATGTAGCTTGGTGGAGCTGGTGGTGGTGGAGATGGTGGTTGCTCTTGTTGTTGTCTCTCCAACTGTGATTGCCTTATTTCTTGATGTATCTCCAGACGGGCCTGACGTATTTCCTCGCGTTCTTGTCTTATCTGGTTTTGCATTTCGGTCATCATGTCTGTCAATTGCTGTATTACCAGCCTTTGGGTTGCGATCACTTGCTCGGTTTCAACAGGTGGGGGATTTGGAGGATTCATTTCTGCTTGCTGTTGCGTGATAATCTTTCCTTTCCTGGTATTGACCATCTGAGTTAGATACGTAAGGTAAGAAAGAGCAGTAGACAAGGCAGTAATTACAATCATGTTATTTTGGGGGATTTATTAGCTAAGCAGATTAATATTTCACCTACTATAGCTAATTCAATACCTTATGTTGGTACATGCTAAGATGTCCATCTATAATAATTCAATCAATCAAAGAAGCAAATCAGGCATTGATCATCAGAACAATCAACCAACATTTTTAATAGAGAGAATAGTTTTAATTTGGTCTTAGGCCTCCTATCTCTTAAAAATGTCATAGGGGTAGGGATTCCAAGGTTTGAAATCCATCTTGTCTTAGAGTAGAAAAGGTAAGAATTATCAGAGTAGAACAGTAGAAGGTAAGATAGGATCAAGGTAAGTGTAGAAAGAATCAGAGTAAGGTAAGTGTAGAATGAATCAGAATGAGATAAGTAGGTAAGGGTTGTCCATTTCTATCTAGGTTTCGTCCTACAGTCAACATTTCCTCTGATACCACTTCTGTAACACCCGGCTTTAAGGAACAAAGCCAAGTGCATCTCATACATGCGCCAAGAAGACAACATATATAATAACAGAGTGTATAGAGATAAATGTCATAAAACATCAGAGTATTTATTACATAGCGGAAGACTTATTACAAAATAAAGTAATGAAGATAAAACAATCTAAGGATCGTCGGCGCCAATGTCGACTGGGAAACGCCACCTAGATCAGATCGAACTCCTCAGTGTTAGGCGGCTCCTCCTGAACCACCTGATCTTCTCCTGTGGGGGGGGGATGTGAGACAGCAAGGGTGAGCTCACACATGATCATAGCTCAACAAGTTGTGGGGAACCAGTGGACATAAACTCACAAAGGTGTGAGTTCATGTGAAGTGTAAGGCTAATCAATGATAGGGGTTAAAGCTGAGCATTGCTTTTAAGTAGTTGGTCAAAATTTTATTAGCAATTACTAAGTGTAAGTAAATACCAAACCATAAGTAAAGTAATAGAACAAAATTAATAACAAACCCATGCAATGCAAATGACAAAATTGAATTTAAGTTCCATAATTTAAACATCAGAGAGTCCTGAGCTGCTCATGACCGCGAGCTCGGCTAGTATACCAGTTTTACACTCTGCAGAGGTTGTACCCTTTACCCACAAGTCATGTTACCCATCTGCCAAGGGGTCGCGAATCCCATACACCTCTACCTAGGAAGCGCGGCAGGGCAACACTACGAGGCCTTTACAAAGTTCCACTAGCTTCCGAAAACCCGCTACAGTTTATAGGAAGATCCAGTACAGGGTTCCTGGCTGACCGCCATCGCAGCAAAATCAACCAGGGACCTCCCTGCACTGACCTCTCCCCTACTGCCCTTGCCCCTTTCGGGTAAGGTAGTCTTCCACTAGCTTTCCTAATTAGTCAGCCAAGGGGTCCCATTCCTCCCTTGTGGTGGCACGTGGTTCTCAAGTTAAGCTCTATGTTCCAATTAACATTAATGATATCAACATGAACATAAACAGAATAACAACAAGAATTGGAACATAGAGGTAATAAATGATTATCCCAAAACCATATAAAGCAATAGCAAACTACCCAGGTGATTCAGGGGTAAACAAGGTAATGAGATAAACAATCTAGGGTGACCTATTGGGTCCCATCAAAATTAACCTATGCATGGATAAGTGATATTTAAAGAACATTATTGGGTAAAAAGTGGTCAAGGGCACAACTTGCCTTCAATGAGCTCCTGCTCAGCTACCTCAACCTGCTGCTCACCAGGATCCTCAGCAACGGGCTCTTCTACTCGCCACAATACAAACAAGCACAGTGCATATAGAGAAATTAACATTACACCAAACATATATACAAAATACACAGTAATAATCTTCATATTAAAATAAAAACCTAGGAACTGGAATCATAATTTTCTGAGTTATAGATTTCAAGTTATGCATTTTCAAGGGTTTTATGTGCTTTAAATAGGATTAAGTGATAAATAGATTTCTTACTGTTTTCATGATAAAACAGAGACACTACGTGCTAGAGAATGAAATTACAAAATTTTAGGAACTGGAATGGATTAATTTGGAGTTAGTATGAATTTTCTATGAATTTACTAAGTTCTAGTAGTTATTTTCATATTAAATATACATTTTCTATTCCATTTATTCAAAATAAACGATCTTCTGGACTGGGCACACTATTTCAGAGGAAGGCAGGGGCCTTAGCGAAATTTTTCTGAAGACTCAGGCGCAATCCCGCGTGGACGGCGGGCTAGTTTCCCTATAACAGAGGGTCTTATGTGTAAAACTGTCGTGGCGAAAGGGTACTGACGTTTCCCCACCGTCGGATTAGAAACTAGCGGTCCGATTGGACCCACGACTCCCACGACACTACGCGCGACAACGGTCGTCCGATCGCATCCAACGGCTATCACTTCCTCTCCTCCCGATCTAAATCTAGGCGTCGGATTAACATCCAACGGCACGAGGGCATCGTCCACCTTCCCAGCAGAGCCGCACGGTGGCGCTGCCCTCCCGCAGCGGTGCCCTCACCGGAGAAGATGATTACTGAGCGCCAGTGCACGAAATCCAAATCCACAAGGTGCAACACTATCACGGGGCCGAAGTGAATACAGTGTAGGGCGTACTCACCAGGGACGGACTATGGAAGAGAGACGTCGCGGCGCGCGGTGGAGACACGGCGGTGGATGGATTCCGGCGACCAATTTCGAGGGCTAACGGTTGTCAACTCCGCCCGATGAGCCTAGGAATACCTCTAGCGAGTTAACCCGAAGCGCCCCGAACCAATTGAATGGCACAACGACGGCCGTTGCGAGGTAACGCCGCGATGCACGGTCGCCGGCACTGGCGCATCCGCACCAAGCCGCCCTCCCACACGGCAACGCGGTATTGGTAGGTCACGGGTGGATGAGGGTGGACGAGAGCACCCTACGCGCCCATATAGGCCAGGCCGGGCGGCTCGGAACCAGGTAACGGACCCCGAGATCCAGGCGTAGATCCACCATCCTCGCTCAGTTGTTGGAGTTCAGCAGAGCCGGCGCGCGTGGGGAGAGAGATTGGTGCTGACACGGTGGCCCCACACGTCGAAGGACGCAGTCGCAGGCTCAGTTCCGCGGCGCGCTGAACACATGGGCCCACATGGTGGTGACTGGAACTGAGTGCGTGTGCGCGGCGCGCACGAGAGACTGGCTCATGGGGCCCACTGTCGGCGCAACCAGGGAGCGGGTGTAATGGGCTGCGCGAAGAGCTGGGGATGGGCCGGTTCTGCAAGTTTCAGCCCATGCGCTAGTTTTTCTTTTTACTTTACTTTTCCTTTTTCTGATTTATATTTTTCCCATCTCATTTGAATTCAAATTTCACACTTAAATCTTTTGGTGAATTCTTCTTAGATTGAAAGTATAATTTGCACATAATGGTCTTACTTTTATAATGTTTGTCTTGTATATATTTTATTTTATTTTTGTACTCCTTTTCCTCCCTCCACATTCCTTTAGGGTCTTAAATTCCACTTTAGATTTAACATATTCATTTTTTTATATTATCTTTACATTGTCACAAGTAATGCACACACAATAAAATCGAGCATGATGCATAATTTGGTAGTATATATTTTTATTAATTGTTTTTGGGCATGATGTTCACATAAGATGATGCATAAAGATCAAACTCACATGAAGAGAAATTGTTTTCCCTATTGGTATTATTTCTAGCAAATTACAAAGTGGGTGTTACACCATTTGCCGGTTTGGCAAGCGTGTACAGTACTATTCTTCAACGGGAAATGTACCTGGCCTTGCGACGATGGGATGTGCCGATGTGCTGCCGTCGAACAAAGTTGTGTGTCTGGGGATTGCGGCCGCATGGATTCTGTCATTGTGTGTGTTTATGTCTCGTGCTCGTGCCCTGCCTTCTTATATTTTTTTGTGGTTGGAGTGTTGGACCTGCGCGCCGGGATCAGCTCCGATGATGATTTTTTTTCCCTCTCTTGTGTTAGAAAGTTAGGCATTTTTAGTTTTAATTTAATCCAGAAAAACAGTGCGATATATGTGATGACATGTATGTGCATGTGTGTATAACTACTCGCATAAGCATTAAATAGCAATAAAACATGCACAAATACGAAGAATAGAGTGTACCCAGCGGAGGGACCGATGCTCAAGGCATCAGTGGCTCCATTCACACGAGTCATCTCGTGTGTTTGTTCGATGTAGCCGTACGAAGTCGATGCAGGAAGGTGTACACAGTGCAGTCCCTCGAACGGTCGCCGGGAAGAAGACGAAGCAGATCACGCGAGCAGTCGCGAAGACGCTCTCCAAAAATCTGATCGCCCGCACACCCGTGCAAGTGTATCTCTGCGGTCGGTGATTTCGGAGGCCTGCTCTCCCACTCTCTCTGTGCTCGCAGAAGGTGGGACGGGAATGTGTTGCTTGCAATTCGCGTGAGGTGATTCGCGTGGCTGGAAGAGCCCTCCCCTCTCCATTCTTATAGGCGGCCAGAAGGAGGGAGAAGAGCAACGGACAGAAACGGTCACGCATTTAGAACTGGAAACTGACGACCGTTACTAGCCATAATCGACAGTAACTGACGTCCGTTACTGGACATAATCGTCAGTAACTGACGTCCGTTACTCGCCACTGGAAACTGACGTCCGTTAATGACGGTCATCACTCCAGGCAAAATGCGCAACCGTTTGAAAGGAATATTCGGACCAAGGTCCGATCTACCACGAGCCACGGCCACGGCCACGGCCCGGCCGGCCGGCGGCGGCGGCGGCGGCGCGCGCGCGCGCGTGTGGCAGTCCTTCATCCTTTTCTCAACTTCTCAATAGATGCGCCAATGGTCCACCTATTTAAGTTGATTGATTTGTCCTTGAACTTCCAATATGGTACTAAATAATTAGTACACCATAGCATTTAAAGTGGGCCATTAGCATTGACTATTATTGAATATTAATTTGGGCCAAGCCCATATTAATCCAACAATCCCCACCAAATGCTAAGTCACACTAAAAAGCTCTCATCATCTCAAACGTTTGATATACTGGTGTTTCGATGGAGACTGTTAAGTTGAACATCCACCTAGAACTTAGACTACACTTGACCACAACTGCACAATGGACTAGACCTTGAATTGGCAGTTTTGCGTGGAATGAGTTTCATCTAAACTCTTTACCAGTACTAGATTGCTGAACGCATCCCCTCTGGTTGGAGCATATAAGTCAAACTCCATAGCCTTTCATGGGTATCTAGAAACCACCCAGATCTCATAAACTGTGACTAGCAGTTAACCCATATAGGTATGTTCCTCTAAAGATGTTCTGTAGGACAACATCTTTGCTTCACAAAGCCACTTGGAACATATTAAGGTGTAAATACCAACCTACCTTACAGTAAGGAAAGATATGCATCTGAAATGAGCCTTATTAAGGGTCTTTCCTCTCAGTCTACCACTAGCTTGTTTCACCATTCTAATTCACGGGATCTCCGATCACATAGAACAGGTTACCACTATGATAAACTTTAGGTGGGTCTCATGCCCATCTCACTTGATGCACTATCTATCACACTACGTGATAGTCCCTTAGTAAATTGATCTGCCAGATTTTTAGACGTATGGACATAATCCAATGCTATTACTCCGGAGTTTCTCAGTTTCCTGACAGATTTCAAACGCCTCTTTATGTGCCTTGTCGACTTCATATTATCCTTAGAACTGTTTATCTTAATTATCACAGTCTGATTATCACAGTTCATGGAAATAGTCGGCACAGGTTTTTCAACCACCGGTAAATCCATAAGGAGTTCACGAAGCCACTCAGCCTCAACTGAAGCGGTATCTAATGCTGTGAGTTCTGCTTCCATAGTCGACCTCGTTAAGATGGTCTGCTTGCAAGACTTCCATGAAACAGCACCACCTCCAAGTGAAAACACATATCCACTTGTGGCATATATCTCATCAGCATCAGATATCCAGTTTGCATCACAATAACCCTCCAGTACTGTTGGGTACCCGGTATAATGGATGCCTAAACTCATAGTACCCTTTAGATAGCGCAAAACTCTCTCAAGAGCACGCCAGCGATCATCTCCCGGATTTGAAACAAATCGACTAAGTTTGCTCACAGCAAATGAGATGTCAGGCCTCGTAGCGCTAGCTAAGTACATGAGTGAACCAATTATTTGGGAATATCTCAATTGATCCCTAGCTATCCTTCGATTTTTCTTTAATAGCTTACTAGGATCATAAGGCGTTGGAGCAGGTTCACATTCGCTAAAACCAAAGCGACTCAAAACCTTTTCCACATAATGGGATTGCACAAGTGTGATCCCACCAATGCCTTCTCTCAGTAGCTTAATGTTAAGAATAACATCAGCTTCTCCCAAATCTTTCATTTCAAAATTATTAGACAGAAAGTCTTTTGTCTCTTTAATCACATCAAGACTCGTCCCCAAGATTAGAATGTCATCAACATATAGGCATAAAATTACTCCCTCGCCCCCACCATACCGATAGTATACACACTTGTCTGCTTCGTTCACAACAAAACCGGCAGATGTCAAAGTTCTATCGAACTTTTCATGCCATTGCTTAGGTGCTTGTTTTAGGCCATATAACGATTTCAATAATTTACACACCTTGCCTTCTTGACCGTTTGCTACAAACCCAGCTGGCTGCTCCATGTAAATTTCCTCATCTAGCTCTCCATTTAGGAATGCTGTCTTAACATCCATTTGATGGACGAGTAGACCATGAGAGGCAGCCAAAGAAAGTAGCACACGAATTGTGGTCAATCGAGCCACAGGTGAATAAGTATCAAAGAAATCCTCACCTTCCTTCTGTGCATAGCCTTTAATTACAAGCCTCGCCTTGTACCTTTCAATAGTACCATCAGGCCTAAGTTTTTTCTTGAACACCCATTTACTTCCAATGGGCTTACACCCATAAGGACGCTCAACTACCTCCCAAGTTGCATTAGACATAATAGAATCCATCTCACTCCTTATTGCTTCCTTCCAAAAGTCAGCATCAGGAGAGGAATATGCCTCTTCAATGGTACTTGGTGTGTCATCCACAAGATATACAATGTAATCATCACCAAAGGACTTTGCAATCCTTGGTCTCTTACTCTTTCGAGTTGATACATTGTCATTTTCCACACGATTATGTATATGGGATTCCTCAGTGTGTTCTACCGGAATAAAATGCTCATGGGGTATCGTTGGTTCATCATTAGACGTATCATGTGTAGCTTTCATGGGAAATTCGTCCTCAAAAAACGTAGCATCTCTGGACTCCATAATTGTACCAACCAACATGTCCGGTACTCCAGAGTTTATAATTAAAAACCTATATCCAATGCTGTGGAAAGCATACCCAAGAAAAACACAATCAACAGTTTTCGGTCCTAATTTGCGCTTCTTGTTAATTGGCACATTCACTTTAGCCAAACAACCCCAGGTGCGCAAATAGGAGATATTTAATTTCTTCTTTTCCCATTCCTCGAATGGTGTGATTTCTTTGTTCTTTGTGGGAACTTTATTCAGGACATGACACGCCGTCAAGATCGCCTCACCCCACCATTCCTTAGATAGCCCTGAAGTCTCTAACATGGCGTTAACCAAATCAGTTAGAGTACGGTTCTTTCTTTCAGCAACCCCATTGGATTGTGGTGAGTATGGCGGTGTCCTCTCATGAATAATACCATGTTCCACACAAAAATCAGAAAAATCACCCGAAAAATATTCTCCACCACGATCAGACCTTAACCGTTTAATTTTCCTCTCGAGTTGATTTTCAACTTCAGCTTTGTAGGTCTTAAAATAATGCAGAGCTTCATCTTTTGATTTTAAGAGATACACATAACAAAATCTAGTAGAGTCATCGATAAAAGTAATAAAATATCGCTTGCCTCCTTTAGTCAATATTCCGTTCATCTCACATAAATCGGAATGTATTAATTCTAGTGGTGCCAAATTCCTCGCCTCCGCAGCCTTGTGAGGCTTGCGAGGTTGCTTAGATTGCACGCACACCTGGCACTTAGAACCTTTGACTAAATCAAATTTCGGGATTAAATTTAAATCTGCTAACCGCGAAACACAACCAAAATTGATATGACAAAGTCGTGAATGCCAAATAAACGACTCATTCGAAACAACATTGTTCACAGACTTATTACACGCATCATGCAAAGATAAGCGGAACAAGCCTCCGCTGTCATAGCCTTTTCCAACAAACGTTCCATACTTAGACAGTATACATTTATTAGACTCAAAGACAATTTTGTAGCCATCTCGGCACAATTGAGAGCCACTAACTAGATTCTTTTTGATGGAGGGGACATGCTGCACGTTCTTCAATAGCACCGTCTTTCCCGAAGTAAACTTCAGAATGACTGTACCAACACCAAGAACACGCGCATGTGATCCGTTCCCCATCAGCAAGGCTCCAGTCCCTTTGCACTGATAAGAAGAAAATAAAGAAATATCAGCACACACATGAATATTAGCACCGGTATCAGCCCACCACTCATGGGATTGACACACTGAAAGAACAGTAGGTAAAAGATTACCATACCCCGATGTTCCTTCTGCAGTCTCGCTAACAACCATGTTTACTGTTTTCTTCTCTTGAGCTGGTTTTTTCTCTTGCTTAAATTTGCGGTCTGGACAAGCGCTTGCCCAATGATCAGTACTCCCGCAAACAAAGCAACCAGCTCCTTTGTTCTTCTTTTTGAACGAGGCTGCCTACTTGGGCTTCGTGGCATTCTGTTGCTTGTTTTTCTTTTTAATATTATGTGGTGCATTGGAGTTCTTCTTTTGTACCATATTGGCACTAGAAGTCTCAACTCCTTTTCCACGAGTGTCTTTTGCTCTCGCCCTCTCCTCAACATCAAGAGAACCAATAAGCTCAGCCACGCTAAACTCTTGTCTCTTATGTTTTAGAGTGGTAGCAAAATCCGTCCAAGAAGGTGGCAGTTTAGCGATAATACCGCCGGCCACGAACTTGTCAGGCAAGACACATGGGAATTGTTCGAGTTCTTTAGCCAGTGCCTGTATTTCATGAGCCTGTTCAACTACAGGACGGTTTTCCACCATCTTATAGTCAAACAGCTGCTCCATGATGTACAGCTCGCTACCAGCATCAGAAACACCAAACTTCTCATCTAATGCATCCCATAACTCTTTTGCAGATGTGCACGTTAGATAAGAATCAACATACTTGTTGGCAAGAGCGCCAATCACGGCGCCTCGAAACAGGTTATCGGCAACGTCGAACATTCTCTCCTCTTCAGGAGTGAACTGTTCGGGTTTCCCCTGTGCGGCGTGATAGCAGTTCATTGCGGTCAACCACAGTATCATCTTACTACGCCATCTCTTGTAAAATGTCCCATCAAAAGGTTCACTTGGTTTTAACGCAGCAGCAAAACCACTAACAGAAAAATGCCTAATATCAGATTTTTGGATTGTTAGAAAGTTAGGCATTTTTAGTTTTAATTTAATCCAGAAAAACAGTGCGATATATGTGATGACATGTATGTGCATGTGTGTATAACTACTCGCATAAGCATTAAATAGCAATAAAACATGCACAAATACGAAGAATAGAGTGTACCCAGCGGAGGGACCGATGCTCAAGGCATCAGTGGCTCCATTCACACGAGTCATCTCGTGTGTTTGTTCGATGTAGCCGTACGAAGTCGATGCAGGAAGGTGTACGCAGTGCAGTCCCTCGAACGGTCGCCGGGAAGAAGACGAAGCAGATCACGCGAGTAGTCGCGAAGACGCTCCCCAAAAATCTGATCGCCCGCACACCCGTGCAAGTGTATCTCTGCGGTCGGTGATTTCGGAGGCCACGGGCCACGGCCCGGCCCGGCCGGCGGCGGCGGCGGCGCGCGCGCGCGTGTGACAGTCCTTCATCCTTTTCTCAACTTCTCAATAGATGCGCCAATGGTCCACCTATTTAAGTTGATTGATTTGTCCTTGAACTTCCAATATGGTACTAAATAATTAGTACACCATAGCATTTAAAGTGGGCCATTAGCATTGACTATTATTGAATATTAATTTGGGCCAAGCCCATATTAATCCAACATCTTGCTCATGGTTTGCTTCCTAGTTAGATGCTGGCATGCTGCATGCTGCGCCTAAAGAAGATAGGAGTATATAGGTCACATTGTTCGTCCATTCTCTATACTCCTCTTTGCATTGTATATTCTCTACAAACTCGTTGCCACGCACGAGTCCTCCAGTGCTTCTTCTTGCTCAAGCCATATGGAGGGGTGTGTGCGTGCGTGATCTTCTCGCGACTTGATTTACATTTCCAGATCACACTATGGAGGTGGTGTAAGTTATTTTTACCATGCATGCTGGATTGCTGGCCTGTAGTGGAGAGTAAACTATACTGCCCCTTAGCTTGGTAAATTCTCCCCTCATTTTTTTTACTTGATCCATGCATGCATCATGTATGTACAGACGACTACAGACGAAATGTGTACTGTACACGCTTGTAATTTTGGCCTCTTCAGCTTGGGTCATCAATGCCATTGCAACGCGTTTAGTAACCCCGCGCGAGGGAGATCGGCTCCATCCGTATCCCGTTTCGCGAGCTTTGTCGTGGCACGAAAGCCGAACGTGACGGCATGCATGGAGCTAGCGCAGCTGCCTGCTAGCGCTTGCATGTCTAGACTTGCACAAAATAATCGTGGCGGGAGACGTTTCAATTTTGTGATAAATTGAGGTAGCATTTTAGATCGGTTTATTAACAAGTTAGCTTAATTTAAACGAGCTAGCATTTTATAAATAAATCAGATCTTTCATTTAGATAAACTAATAAAGTGATGAACTATGTTGATTTGTTGTTAAATTGATGTGGTATATAAAACTATGAGTATTATTGCTCTTTTTAGTTAAATTGATCTAAAATTAATTAACAATTGATTATATATATATATATAGTTTTTTTCTCAGGGCCTAATTTTCTAGCTCGATTGTTTTATAAATCTAGCCAAATCAGCTCATTACGTTAATGAGGGCCAGTTCGAGCTCGACCGACCTGAGTCTCCATATCCAGCCAATGTCAACCAGTCTCCGGCGCTGATCCGCCAGGCCGTGCGCCATATCTCCGTCGCGCTTGCTGCCAGCCTGCCATGCCATTGCGGCATTGCCACGCCACGCCATGCTTTCACTGGCCTTTGCACTTCTACCCTTCCTCGGCCTCGCCTTCAATTCTCCCATACGTCGCCATGCCAATGCGGCTTTGCATTCATGGCGCCTCGCCGTGGATTTGCACTTAGCCGGAGTAGCGGACTCTCTGTCGCACCGAGTGCAAGAAAGGAAGACGACAACGACGATGGCCGCCGTAGTGCCGTACCGGGAGAGAGGCAGACTTGACAGTTAAATCCGGGGCGGCGCGCTACATGGAGAGGTCCGGGAACGAAAGGAGGGCCCCCGAACACGCCATAGTCTGCGACCTTTAATTTGCTTCGTGCAGCGTGCCATTCCTCGCGTAATAGGAAATGCAGCGGCCTTCCTTCTTTCCCTGGGCCGGCAACCCTTCCTGAGTCCCACCCTCTTCTCCAAGCTGTGGATGGATGCCAACTCCGACAACTCGTCGGCTCGGTCGTACGATAACAGTCGCTAGCTAAAGCTAGGATCCTGGGTCAGGCTATAGGCTATGCATTGGGCGGTGGCAGGGAGGGAGAATCTGTAAGTTGAATCGTACCATGCCTTAACGTGCTATGTTTGGGGCTTTTTTTTTTTGACAAACACAAAATAATTTCGGACTGGTTCGTATAATCGTATCGTGGCCACATATTAAAAGCTAGACTCGGTCGAGTCTGGACGAGCGGATGGTAAGACTTGTATATATATAAAAAATATATTTTTTTCAAATTTATTCATAACTTGTTATAGACTAAAAAACATATGAAAATAAGAAATCAATGTTTTATATAATTTTGTGAAGAGATAAAAAATATTAGAACATAAAATAACCATTTAAACACTAGTTTTCTAGTTCGTGCTTCACTTTATACAGTGTGAGCCCAAACAAAATACATCTAGTTGTGTCATGCCATATCGTCCATCGTTCGTAAGATTGAGGCACGGCACGACACGACCTAACTATTTGGACAGTACTGGTCTAACTTATTTCTCTTCGTGTTAAGCCATATTTTAAACTCTTGTTTTTATATTGTGCCGCGCCGGCCTCAAATAAGTCGGCAAGTTTAGTTCTAGTTCTGAGGACGCTGTCTCCGTGTTTTGTTCTCCTATCTAGTCCATCGCAGAGGCGCAGGACTGACGTCTGACGCCCACTTGTCTGGGGCTGACAGGTGGGGACCGGGGCATTTGGTGTCCACCTGGCGCCACGAGAGCGTGCGGTGAATGGTTGATGCATGCATGGAGGATTTGAGGATTACAGTGCAGGTGCAATAGCGCAGGCGGGCAGGGAGAATGCAACCCATGCATGCCCTCGGACATCGTCTAGCCGTGCTGCTGAGTGTGAGCGAGCGGTATAGATTCTCGAAAAAACATTTAGATGGTTTTACTAAATACAAAATATTTCAGCTGCTGAATCAGAATTGTTTTATAATTTTTTTATTTTATGAAATTGTCTGGCTCGTAAAAGTATTTTAGATGGTTTCAATGAATACGAAATGTTTCAGCTGTTCAATCAGATTTACTATATAAAATTACTTTATAAACTGTTTGGTTATCAATCTAGATTCTATATGCCAATAAATGTTTTAAAGAATAATATAAATTATTATTTTGTGATTATGTTTATATACAAATAAAAAGTAAATGCGATATATTTTAACTTGTTGCGCTAAAAAAGAATAATTAGAAAAACTAATTACCATTCCATGCGAAAACTAGAAATAGAATCACTTGAAACTTACTACTCTAGAGGTGATTTTGATCTCCGGTAAAAAAAAAGTATAAACGTTTCTATTTAGATCTAATATTGCCGTTCTGTTTAGAGTTATTATTATTATCTTTGATTATTTGGAAGTGTTAGTAGTAATTCTGCCAAGAATCAAAATCGATTATCGCATCTACACGGACCCTTTAAATAGTTAAATGGTGCCAGGTCTCCACCAATGTGGTCACAGGCTCAATATACCTGGTCCAAGATTGTCCAAGATCTAAGTTGCTTCATGTTCACTGGTATTTTTGAAATCCAAATGTTGTGGTCCTTGGACACGTGGTTCCGAGATTGAAATGGCATTATGTTCAGGTATTAAAAAAACGCAAGTCTAGTCTGGCTGCCTCGCGTTTGTGACCACAAGCACATGCGCACGCCCACATTCTAAATTATAAACTATCTCTTTTACCGAAACATCTTAAGCGTAAATAAATTCATATAATTAAAATATACAAATTATAACAATAAATAATTTTATTAGTTTGATTAGTTAAATTCTTATAGTATATCAATTTAACGTTCAAACCATCTTAGACTTTCACTGGATTTTGATGACTAGTAAAATATTGGTCAGGGGAGGTACTCACTGTGCCGTCGTCTTCGCGTGTCTCGGCTGAGAGACTGTGCACCCCCTTCCCGCCGCCGTCTACTGGTGGAGGTGCTTGTCGTGTCATTGTGCTCGTGCCATCCTCGATGCCAAAGAAACAATTTCTTGCGTTGAGGAATTCAACATCGTTTCTGCCAGCTCCTACACCATCCATCTCGTTCATCCTCTCGATCAATGACTGCTTCATGAATCATGATGTTGGCACCCTCTCCACCGCCTCCCCATCTACCCCTATTCCCACGTCAATGTAGGACCGCTCCACCATAGTACATAGATCCACAACCTCTAGTTATCCATCATGCTCTAAGTTGGACGATCGAGGTCAGGGGCGGAGGAACCATTATGGCGAGGTATGGCGTGCGCCATACCTCGTCAGCCCAGCCCAACGGAGAGCTTCGATTCCAAAATTCCAATCCCATCCACCCGCCACGCTTCCGCTTGCGCCTCACCCGCTCGCCATCGGCGCCTCTCCTTGTGACCTCGCCTATTGCTAACCCACCTGGCTGATCGCCTCCCTGACTCCCTGAGAGAGCTTCTACCTACCTGCCTCCTACTGCCTCTGGATCTTCAAAGCTCTGCGCCCACGCGGGATCCACAGGCGGCCAACCCAGCAGCCAGCGGTAGCGCCCCAGCATGCCAGCAACCAGCGACCAGGCCAGCATGGAGCTGTAAGCATGTGCTCATTCTTCTGTTCAGCTTGTTTCATTATCTGATTACTGACATAGATCATTAATAATGTCCTGTTCCATATATGGTCTGGATACGGAGTGTACAGGTGCAGGTTTATCATCAGATGCTTTATAAAATGCATAAAACGAAAGACCACACGCTGGCGCAGCTCACCAAGAAGCTAACGCGACAACGCAAGGGTCGACCTTGTCACCATAGGCACACACATTCCCGATGGATTCTCAAAGCACATTTCAGATTTTCTGAACAACCTACATACACTTCTTCAAAGGTTGTGCTCCACCACTGTCTATAACTCTATTGTCAATATTTTCCTGGTTGTCATTCTTCATGACATTGCCATACCTTAAATTTTGGTTGTGCTCCGCCACTGATCGAGGTAGTGCAACAGGCGGGTCGTGCCAGCTTTTGTGCCATAGGTAGCCTAGTAGGCCACCTAACTATTCTGCTCCCGCTTGGTCACCCAACGCCTCTGTCGCAGCCGTGGGGCTCACACTAACTTCACATGGGTCGTGAAGCTCCCGTGCATCGCCACCACCACCCCCCGAACACGTTGTGGATCTAGTGTAGGCTCATTTTGGGCCATGGAGCTCTCATGCAGCCACCAGCATCGCCATCGCTAAGGGAGATCGTGGGGACGCGTTTGTGTTTGTCCAGGCGAGGCAGGCACGAGGCTGGGCCGGTGGCGGTGTCGATCGTCCAAGCGAGGCATGTGTGATCGTGAGGCCGAGGCGTTGGCGCGGGCTGGAGAGGCTAGAAGCTAGTGAGGGATGATCCAAAAAACGTTGACCAATGGATGCGATTGATTAAGAGAGATGAGTTAAATGAAGTGATCTAGAGTGTTGGTTTTCCTCTTGTCTTCATTTGACTCTTCTCTTAGTGAAAGTTCCCTATGCCCGGGAACAGGATCTGGATGTCGCCTAGAGGGGGGTGAATAGGCGAATAATAATTATCACTGTAAAAACTAGAAATTTTTACTCTACTCGAAGGCTGGATCACAGTGGAATGAAAGAACCTTCGAGTAGGTTGCAGCGGAATTGAAGTTCATGTCTTAAAATACCCTGCACTTCGAAGATAGCTTGTACCACATATAAGTATCGAAGAGTATAAAAAGCAAATAAGACAGAGAAATAGCACACAACACAGAGCAGAGCACACAGACACAGGGATTTATCCCGAGGTTCAGCCAAGCCTGAAATGCTTGCCTAGTCCTCATTGGAGTTAGCCACACCTTGGCTTGGAGTCTACTTCAACTCCTTCCTCCATTTGCTCAGATCTGTCAGTGCGACAGATAAAGCCTTCCACTATGTTGATATCAGTTACAATAATGTCGTGGCTGCTTACAATCTTCTCGACAGCACTCCGATAGAGTAACAATACGCTCAAGATTTTGCTCTAGCTCTCAGCAGCACTTCCCCTCTCTCTAAAGGCTTATAACTTCTCCTTTACATAGACTAGAGAGATACACAAGAGAGGGAGAGAAAGAATTGATCCCAATGTTGTATGGACTTGTTGGCTGCTCTTGTGTGCTTGTTGGAGGCGCCTAGGGGTCCCTTTTATAGACCCAAAGGGCCTAGGAGCCGTTGGAGCTTCATTTGGTAGACAATTCTTGCCTTCTGTCGGGTGGCGCACCGGACAGTCTACTGCACCACCGGACATGAACAGTGCTTGTCCGGTGCCCGATCTCCTTCCTTTTCTGGCGAAGCCGACCATTGGACCTTCGGTCCCCTTGGTGCACCGGACAGTCCGGTGCGACCAAGTGACCGTTGGCTCGGGCCACATGTCGCCCGTTGATCGCGCTGCCGACCGTTGGCCGCGGGCGCTGATGGCTCACCGAACAGTCCGATGCACCACCGGACAGTCCGGCGAATTTTAGCCACGGCGCCCTCGCCAATTCCCGAGAGCAGCAGGTTCGCTGCTGGACCAGCCTGTGCACCGGACACTGTCCGGTGCACCGCAGGCTGCAACAACCTAGCTGGTTTTGGCCAACCATCTTCAATCCATTCTCAGTTCTTTTATCAAGGTTCCTAGCACTTAGAGGAATATGTTAGTACCAAAAAAACAATTCACTAAGGCTGGAGTCATAACTTGATTCTTTGATTTGCATCTCTCATGTGTTAATCACAATAACATGTGTTGGACTCTAAACTATCAAGTCAACTTGGCTTGATCTAGATTGACATATCTGAGCTCCAACACCCTGCAAAGGTCACATAGAATATATCCAAACATAGTAACTGTAATACTCAAAAGTGTAATAAAAGAGGAGAGAGATAATCTCAATAGTGTGTGACCTCTACTATTCATTACATGTGATCAACACTAGTTAAAAGTGGATGAATAGAACAATGAACACATAATTAACCTGTGCATCATGCTAGATCTTACTTTGTGTGCACTTTGTGATGATATAAAAATATAGTAAGTATATAATAATAAGTATGTTAACACTCCAATGGGAAATTAAATCCTAAAAGAAATTCTAGAGTTTGAAAAAGGGGAAAGGGAATACTATGTGAAAAAAATATATAGAATAAAAATATAGATAAAAAATATATCATTTCTATATTAAGATTTGAATTTGTTCATTTGCTCAAAGGTGAAACTCACCATAAAATTTGAATTCAAATTTGAAAAACTCACAATATAAGAAAGAAAAAGGAAATCAGAAAAAGAAAAAGAAAAAGAAAGCCACATGGGCCGACTACCTCCTTTCCGGCCCAATTCGCGTTTTCCCCCTGCGCGGCCCAACTCTCCACTCCCCGCGCGTGCCACCTTGACAGAATGGACCCGCGGTCAGCTGCTTCCCTCGCTCGCGCCTTACTATTTGGTAGCGGGCCCACAGGGCAGACACTCAACGGCGTGACTCCATCTTCCTCGCGCGACGACCACCTCCGTGCATGCCGTGCGCCACCCGTAGGCATCGGAGTTCCGTTGGGGTCCGCTCCGACCTGGGGATAAGAACCCCTGGGCACTCTGCAGTCCCTCCACCGCCAGTTTCCCCGCACCTTCCACAGCGCCGCCACCGCGCACCACGCGGGAGAGAGAGTCCGTCACCGCCGCCACTACGAAGATTGAGATTGGGGGCGACTCTGCCCCTGAACCGTGCCCCGGGGGTTCCATCGTAGATGCGAAATCCGTGCGTGGCACTATCGGGTCGAGAATCGGCCGATTCCGGCCGGAATTTCTGAACGGAGTTGGGACGCCTCTGCCAACCCGCTTCGTGTCGTGGCCAGCAGCTCCTCGTGACCCAACCGAGGTAATCCACCCATCATCCGATTCGCCAGGTTATCCTTGGGGTCTAGCGCCGGTTAATTTTGGACTCGGGGTAGTGGGGGGCCGGATTGCATGCTCGCCGGCGTGCTCTCCGCCACGACGTGGGTGCTGCCGCCCGAGCAACAGCGTTTAGGAAGGAGCTCGTGGGTCGTTGATGTCGCAAATCACGGCTCCGATAAAACGACCAAGGAACAGTTTGGCCGGGTGCCTCGTGATCGTTGGTTTACGATCGGACGGATCCAAAGAGATCGCGTATATTTAAAATGTAATCCGTGGATCTCTAATCCAACGGCTTGGGTGGCGTACCGATTTGTAAAGCGGTATGAGTTAATCTAGGCCATCCACTTCTCATCCAGCGGTCCAAGCGCAACGATACCCCTTCGGCCGTGGCAGTTTTTCTTAAGAGCTCCTAGGGTTAGTAGAAATTAACCCTCAGTTCGCATGCTGTGTAAAGTGTGTACGTAGAGCCCCAGAATTCTTATAGAATACACCCTCTCTTTCTCGGTTTTAATGCGCCCGGTCCAGATATTTAGAAAATCAAATAAATTCATTAGGAAAACACTTTCTAGTGTAAAAATAAGTGCTAGAACTTGTAAAATTCATAGAAATTCCATTTTTAGTCCAAATTGGTCCATTCTAGTTCCTAAATTTTTGTAATAGTATTGTCTACCCATTTGTGCTACTGTTTTGGCATGAAAAACACATTAAAATTTATCTAGTACTAATCCAAATTTAACGATTCCAGTTCCTACGATTTCATTTTAATGTGTAGATTTTTATTGTGTATTTTATTCACATGTTTGGTGTAATGTTAATTTTTTCTATACTATGTATGTATTGTGTTGATGCGAGTAGACGAGCAAGCCACTATGGATTCTGAGGTTCAGCAAGTAGAAGTAGCTGAGCAGGAGCTCATTGAAGGCAAGTTGTGCCCTTGATCACTTACTTTTTCCCAGCCATGTTCTTATTAATTATAGTGATCTGCATTGTCGAGGACCATAATTAGGGGTACCCTCAAGGCTCCTAATTCTCAGCTGGTAACCCCCATCAGCACAAAGCTGCAAAGGCCTGATGGGTGCGATTAAGTCAGGGATCAGTCCATTCGAGGGACACGATCACGCCTCGCCCGAGCCTAGCCTCGGACAAGGGCAGCCGACCCCGGAGGATTTCCGTCTCGCCCGAGGCCCCCCTTCAGCGGCGAACATATTCCCGGCTCGCCCGAGGCCCTGCCTTCGCTAAGAAGCAACCTTGACCAAATCGCCGCACCGACCGACCAAGTCGCAGGAGCATTTAATGCAAAGGTGGCCTGACACCCTTATCCTGACGCGCGCCCCCCAGCCGACAGAGCCGAAGCGACCGCCGTCACTTCGTCGCTCCACTGACCGGCCTGACAGATGGACAGCGCCGCCTGCGCCACTCCGACTGCAGTGCCACTGGACAGAGTAAGACTGACAGGCAGTCAGGCCCTGCCGGAGGCACCATAGGAAGCTCCGCTTCGCCCGACCCAGGGCTCGGACTCGGGCTAAGTCCTGGAAGACGACGAACTCCGCTCCGCCCGACCCAGGGCTCGGACTCGGGCTAAGTCCCGGAAGACGGCGAACTCCGCCCGACCCAGGGCTCGGACTCGGGCTAAGTCCCGGAAGACGGCGAACTCCGCTCCGCCCGACCTAGGGCTCGGACTCGGGCTAAGTCCCGGAAGACGGCGAACTCCGCCCGACCCAGGGCTCGGACTCGGGCTAAGTCCCGGAAGACGGCGAACTCCGCCCGACCCAGGGCTCGGACTTGGGCTCGGCCCCAGAAGACGACGATCTCCGCCTCGCCCGACCCAGGGCTCGGACTTGGGATCGGCCCCAGAAGACGGCAATCTCCGCCTCGCCCGACCCGGGGGCTCGGACTCGACCTCGGCTTCGGAGGAGCTTCCACATCGCCCAACCTAGGGCGCAGACCAGCCACGTCAACAGGAGGCGCCATCATCACCCTACCCCAAGCTGACTCGGGCCGCAGGGAACAAGACCGGCGTCCCATCTGGCTCGCTCCGCCAGATAGGCAATGATGGCGCCCCGCATGCTCTGTGACGACGGCGGCTCTCAGCCCCCTTACGGAAGCAAGAGGACGTCAGCAAGGACTCAACCGCTCCGATAGCTGTCCCTCCGCCAAGCTCCATCGCTCCTTCGACGGCCACGACATCACACCAGCTGGGTGCCAAGATCTCTCCGGTTGGCACAACGGCATGTACCTAGGGCGCTAGCTCACCTCCGCTAGACACGTAGCACCCTGCTACACCCCCATTGTACACCTGGATCCTCTCCTTACGCCTATAAAAGGGAGGACCAGGGCCCTCTTAGAGAGGGTTGGCCGCGCGGGGACGAGGACGAGAACAGGCGCTCGCTTGGAGCCGCTCGCTCCCTCTCCCGCGTGGACGCTTGTAACCCCCTACTGCAAGCGCACCCGACCTGGGCGCGGGACGAACACGAAGGCCGCGGGACTCCCACCTCTCTCACGCCGGTCTCCGGCCGCCTCGCTCTCCCCCCTTCGCGCTCGCCCTCGCGCTCGACCCATCTGGGCTGGGGCACGCGGCGACATTCACTCGTCGGCCCAGGGACCCCCCCCGGTCTCGGAACGCCGACATGCATAGGTTAATTTTGATGGGATCCTTTAGGTTACCCCAGTTTTGGTTATCTTTATACCTTGTTCACCACTGAAATATTTTTGGGTAGTACCTGCTATTGCTTTATGTGGATTGGGTATGGAGATACAATATTCATGATTACTCTTTTATTATCTTTTTATTATTACTGTTCATGTTAAGATCATTAAATTAATGGGAACATGGAGCGACCACCCGGGAAAACAGTGCTACCACAAGGGTTTAATGGGACGCCCTTGGCTGATTAACTAGGAAAGCTAGTGGAGGTCTTCCTTATCCGAAAGGGGCAAGGGAAGTAGGGGAGTGGTCAGTGTAGGGAGGTCCTTGGGTTGATTTTGCTGCGATAGCGGTCAGACGAGGGATTCCTGCACTGGAGCTTCCTATAAACTGTAGCAGGATTTCTGAAGCTAGTGGAACTTTGTAAAGGCCTCGTAGTGTTACCCTGCCTCGCCTCCTCGGTAGAGGTGTATGGGATTGGCCGTCTCTTGGCAGATGGGTAACATGACTTGTGGGTAAAGATGCACAGCCTCTGCAGAGTGTAAAACTGGTATACTAGCCGTGCTCACGGTCATGAGCGGCTCGGACCCTCACATGATTAATTTATGGAACTTAAATTTAATTTGACATTTGCATTGCATTTGGGAATATTTTATTATTACTTTTATTTATTATTATTAAGGTTTGGTATTTATTTACACTTAGTGATTGCTAATAAAATTTTGACCAACTTATAAAAGCAATGCTCAACTTCAGCCTCTATTTCATTGATCAGCCTTACACTTCATGAACTCCCACCTTGGGTGAGTTCATGCCACATTATTCCCCACGATTTGTTGAGCTATGAACGTATGTGAGCTCACTCTTGCTGTCTCACACCCCCCCACAGGAGAAGAACAGGTGGTCGAAGAGGAGCCGCCTAACACTGAGGCATTCGACTTGATCTAGGTGGCGTCTCCCAGTCAGCTTTGTGGCGCCAGGGAATAATAATTAGCTTGTTTTATTTTATCATTTATTTTTGTAAGACTTTCGCTATATAATAAGTACATTTATGATCTTTATGACATTTATCTCTATGCACTCTGTTATTATGTGTATTGTTCTTCCTTTGCGCACATATGAGATGCACCCGGATTTGTTCATTAAATCCGGGTGTGACAGTAACAACCTAAACTAAAGATCAGGGTGAACTTAGCTCTTTTGGGCTGCTTCTAGTTCTGGTTTTGACACTGCTCCTCCTTCTAGTGACCTTGTTCACTTCTTGAGCTTGATCTTGAGCCTTATTACTTACACCACATAACTGTAGATGTTACCTCATTGGTTTTAAGTCATGTCCTTATATAGTGATCCGTGCTGCACCATAACTCTTCTTAACTCGATCAACCTTGACTTTGTAAGTCTTCTTCTTCACCCCTGGCTTTGGGTTCCTGGTCTCCTTGACCTTCTCCCATGCACTCAGTACATCGAAGCTCTTCTTGCCTCCATCCTTTGCATTAAGCACCTATTCAACACTTAGCACACTTGTTAGTCCTTTAATTGGGTTGTCATCCAAACACCAAAACCCATAAGAGAGCTTTCAATCTCCCCCTTTTTGGTGATTGATGGCAACACAATTAAAGCTTACACAAGAATAAGATTTAAAGCACAAATTTTGAATTCTAAGTTTATAGAATGCTCCCCCTAAATATGTGCTTACATTAAAATCTTAACTTTGCCCTTATATGCCAAATTGCACATACTTAGGCTAATTCGAAGCATAACTACACCTTAGCACCCGTGGGATACATTGTGTCAAGAATCAAACCTTGATGTGTATAACACACAAATGCACAAAATCAGAGTTAAACACCAATTAAATGGATATACCACAGGAATATCAACCTACCACTATTCACCATTAAGATACCAATTTAAAGCACCAAAACCGCATGAATATCTATTACAGGACAAACACAATAGATACCAATTGATTCATATCATCGGAAGCACTAATTATGTATTATCACCATATAATACAACAAGAAGCATATGATAAGTATTATCAACTGACACATTCTTCATTAAGACCAAAGGAACTCAAGGAAACCCCTTTGAGTCCTTTAGCACACATAAAATTAATCTTTACCCTGAAGATAAGCTTTCCTCTCAGGTCGAGGTAAGCTTTAATGCACGAATTCTCCCCCTTTGACATCAAACATCAAAACCATATTCAAGCAAGAACATAGGATGATGTTAAGGGACAGCAGGGTATTAAGCAGGGAAAATGCAGCACACTAACATTACTCCCCCTTACACATTAAACACATGCAACACAAACATTGAAGGAAAATTAAGAAACAAATACGCAAAAAGGTCAATACCTCCTTTTGGACCTTTACCATGTTATGGTGTACTTTCCATCTAAGTAGGCGGAGTTCCTTTTATCATCAATTTAAGATTTCCATCTTGAAAGTTTTATCTCTAGGGAGCTCCTTCACACTTGTGCCTGATCCTTTATCCTGACCTTTTCTTGTTGCTAAAACACCAAACTTAGAACAAGTTATAGTTTTGTGGCACAAGATGAAGCTTCTTTTCTAGTGATTACCAAAAGATACCAATTGAGGCACACTACCAAGGCTACCAATTGAAAAATCATCGTTGTCATAGCTCCATGATTTTAAAGATAAGCATCTAGGATCACCAACTATTATAGAGCACGAGCAACCTTAAAATACGCAATTACTCACAACTTTAGATACCAATTACTCGACTTGTGGAGGTACCGAAGTCCTGATTGTTCTATTTCTTGCTCATCTTCCCTTTTCCACCTTGAGACTATATAGGATCACTCAAAAAACAGTTAGTCTCAAAAGACACAAGTTATGTGTGCTCCCCCAAAAGTTGTGCATCAAGTATTTGACTTGCACCTTGCACATTCTAGCATCCTCATAACTAGAGGGGATCACAACATACCTTGATCTAGGCATAATATATCAATTGCATCACAAAAAGATACCAATTGAATAGATGAGATAATACACCTTATGACTAGTGGAAACAATGCATGCCTCAAGATATATAACATTTTAAAAGCAACCTAGGCACGCTTCACACATGATGATCATTGCAACACATATACCAATTGAAAAACGACAAGATCATGCATATAAAGCACAATGTCTAAGCACAACATGATTAAGTATTTTCTTAGGTACACCAAAGGAAACAACATTTTGAAGCATAAAGCACCTAAGCCAAGATACTACCAATTGAAAGGCAAGAACATAGCTATGATCACAATCAACGGAACATCAAGATATTCAAAGAAATTGCATAGTTCCATTCTCCATACCTTTGCCTTTTACCTAAATGCCATGAGATCCATTTTTAGGTAGTGTGAAGTGAGAGCGCCTGTTGTCACCAATTGAGGGCTCCTTTTGCTCATGCACCTCATAGCTCGAGAGGGTGCATTAGAGGCACAACATAGATTTCTTGTTTTGGTATACACAGAGTACCAAGACAAAGTAATCATGTGAACAAGGACTAAACAAAACTATCATGCTTGCACATAGGTTAATACATAATCATTAAAAACCACACAACACGATTTATAAAAAGATACAGGTTTAGCCACATACACCAAGAGAGTTAATCATGGTAGATATATCAAATGAAAAGCTACCCATTGAATGATTCAAGAGATATAACCTATAAAGCACATAGTCACGATTGAGCAAGCATGATTATGATCTTGGAAATCATGGATCATTAATTGAAAGATATTCAACACAAGCAATCTCAAAAGCATAACTACTCCAAGGATAGGTATAGCACGACAATCCAACTTAAGAGCAATACTGATTGGAAATAATGCACTTAAGATACACGGGTACCATCCTTTGGATAGCAAGTTGTAGATTCTCATCAAAGTCCTTTGCTTGATTCATCAATAATGATTAAGGACCTCTACAACATGTTTAACTCGAGATGAACATGGGATTAGTATTGCACAATAATTCAACCTTGGGTCAATAAATAGACAATAAAATTAACAACTTAAGCATAGAGTTTGAATTAACCATCTTAAGCTCTCCCAAGGTCTTCAGTCCATCTCGAGGCACCTGCATGGTCTAGTTGGCACAGTTTGGTAATCATCTCGGGATGGGTCCATAACGTTCATCTAAAAGAGCTTTTGGTACTCAAATAGCAGTTGTGCTAGTTGTAGGATCTAGGACGCCGGCTAGAGTAAATAATCTATGAGAATCAACTATGATAATTGTATACAAGAGAAACAATATGCGAAATACTAATTACTTGCACGGTAATAAGTAATGCAGGAGAAGAAAGACAATAGATTTTATCCTGTGGTATCGGTGATTTGCCAATCACCCCTAATCCACGTTGAGGTGGACTTCAAGCTCTCACTTGCTCCTCTATCAAGATGCGACTTGATCTTTGAGCCAAGTGGACAAGAAATCACTTAATAGCTCGTTTCCACTAATGTCACCTTTGCCGCTCCGGCGAGGTAGGCGCGAACCCCTCACAATCGACACCGTGGCTCCTCCACAATCTTCTTGGAGAGCTCGACAGAGATTACACCCGAGCCGTCTAGGAGGCAGCAACCTCTAAGAGTAACAAGCCGATGATGCTTGCCCGGTGTACCACCTAGTGCCTCAAGAATCACGAATGAATGCAAATGCATTAGGAACTCTCAATCTCTCACTAGAATGCAATCTCAAGCAAGGAGTGTGAGAGAATGAGTGGGAGGATCACAAATGAGCTCAATGTGTGCAAGGAATGGCCAAGAGAGCCCTCACACATGAGCTCCCCTTCTATTTATAGCCCACCTCACAAATCCAACCGTTATGCACAACTAGCACACTTTCTGTGCACACGCGGACGGTCCGCGCCCTGAGGCCGGACGGTCCGCCGTATATATAACGACTAGTTTTCCCATTTGAAATCTGTCAGAGTTGTCAGAAAAGCGAGGTCCAGACAGTCCGCCAACCTTGGCCGGACCGTTCGAGACCTAGCAACTTGGAGCACCAGAACTCTGACCATGAAGAGTTAACACGCACGGATTGTCCGCCTTACAAGGCCAGACGGTCCGTGACCTGGGAGACAGTACTGTCCGGGCCTAGGCCTCGGACAGTCCGTAGTACAAATGCCCAAAAACACACAGTCCCTGCCAAACCAATTTGGCTCCTGTGGACGGTTCGCCGACCCTGGCCGGACGGTCCGCACAATAATACAGGGACTGTGCAGAGGGGAACCTTCTCTAGTCAGGACTGCGGACGGTCCGCAGTACAAATGTACAGTACAAGTCCAAAGTGAACATATCAATACCCTCTAATATATATATCAATATTCCCCTTCTTTTATCTATGCAAAACAAAAAAGAATAGTAATTAATCCTATAAATCTACGCAGTTGCTCAAGAATTAACTATTCTTCTTAATCAACAATTTCTTATATAGAGAGAACGGCCCTCAGAAATTGCAAACACTAATTTGTTAAGAATTAATCGAATTGAAGTCATAGTGTCATCGTTGGCAGGAATCGATATATTCGCAAGATCTGGGTCACAATTTGTATCGACTAAAGAAATAGTAGGAATCCCCAAAATGGCACATTCCTGAAGAGCTATATACTCTTTTTGCTGATCAAGGACGATCACAATGTCAGGCAACCTCGTCATATATTTGATCCCGCCGAGATATCTTTGCAAGGTAGATAATTTTCTCTTTAAGATTGCCTCTGACCCCACTAGATGGATCGCGGACGGTCCGCCCACTTGGCCCAAACGGTCCGCCAACCCCATGATTAACAACTTTTCAAACATGCTTGCAAAAAGATTTTTAACTTTAGAAACTGGAAGCGCTGTTAGTCCTCATGCAAATGCAACCACTAGATGCTCTATGAGGCACTAGGTTTTACACAGACAAACGTCATTGACCCCTCTTAATAGTACGACCATCTAGCCTACTAATCCGGTCAAATATCTTCTCTAAACTCCTGGAGACCGGCAAAAACAAAAACCTATGCTATACCTTTGCCTTCACTTGATCCACAACCAATGCTTATAAATCTCCAGGATTTTTTGTTCTATGTGGTTCAATCCTGCATTCTTATTTCTTCAAGAACTGTTAGTCCACAAATAGTTGTCATTAATTACCAAAACATCACTAGGGGCCTAGATGATTCACAATCTCCCCCTTTTTGGTAATTGATGACAACACTACACATTATATTCAAGAGAAGTTTTGTTTTTCAAATCTTCCTCATACCTTAGATATAAGAAGGATTTTAGAGGTGAGTTTCATAGGACTTATCTTGATTTGAAGTTCCGTCTGAGAGATAGATAAGTCTCAATAAACCTCAGAGTGTAGGAATAGCTCCCCCTATGTGTGTGCATGATATTTTTAATTGAAAATATGACACACATAATCGATCGGAGTTTTCATGGAGATCTTCCTATAGTCATGGTTATTGAGGCATACAAGAAGTAATATGTAAAAATAAGCGCAGCAAATTTAATCACTCCTCGATCAACCATTCACAGAATAATTCGAACTAATTGAAACATAAGATTTAGCACACATAGTTCAACCCACAGAATATTACAAATATTTGTCCACAAACATAAGACATAGTTCACCAAATGCATAAGACATAAAGTTCAAATAGTAAACATGCACATGCATAGTCTCAATGTCCACATGAGCTCCCCCTGAATATGACACTTCTCTTCTCTTCTCTCCCCCTTTGGCATCAATTGCCACAAAGGAGGGGTCTCACTGACCACCAGGTGAAGGATACATGTTGTAGTAATGGGTGTTGAAGGTGTCGAAGAGAGAGGAGAACTGGCCAAAGTCTTGCTGGAGCTGCTGCTGCCTCTGATATATATCCTGAATGCTCTCATTGGTGGACATGTTGTCAAACTGGCTAGACAAGGCCCCCATATTATCCTGAAAGCTCTGCTGCATGTTGTTTAGTCTGTTCATTATTGGATCATTAACAGTGTCTTGGATGTGTGAGTGAAACTCAGAAAGCTTAGAGTTCAGTGCATCCAAGTTATCATCAAAGCGAGCCTGCATCCTATCCATGCGCTGGTCCATATGAGTCATCATGCCCTGAAAGCGACCATCCATGTGCGTCTGGAGCCTGTGCAGCCTGTTCTGAAAGTAAGGATCAAAATAGCCTAGACCAGCCTACCAGAACTGCTGAGGCTGAGGAGGAGGTGGAGGAGGAGGCATCTGCTCGGCTGCATCAGCTTCAGGAGTAGCTCCTTCATCATCACCAGCTTCTTCCTCATTATCTGGGAAAGGAGTAAGAGGCTTGGTGAGGAATCCAATCTCATTTTTGAAGTGCCTAAAAGGAGTGTGTGCTATCTCACAGTGCCCCTCAAATCTGGTCTTAGCTTTGATGAGAGCCATAATGTATGGAGCATATGCTAAGTTCTGGTTCTTGTCCATCTTGAGGTCATTTAATTGCCTCATCATAAATAGCACAACATTCATTATCTCACCATTCATGATATGGTGGATAATGTTCTAGAACTTGTCTCTGATTTTGCTCTTATCTCCACTCTTGGATAGAATTGTTACTCTGGCAATCTTGTTAATCACAGCAGGATGATGCCTCAGTCCTGCAGTCTCACCAAATCTCCTAGGAATGCCCAGCCTCGCGGGCTCATAAAACTGCACAAATTCTTCAAAATTGTCCTCAGTATATAGATCAATCCCAGCTGAAATTGTATCATAGTCCAGACTATTTGTAGTGGCAAACTCAGCAAAGGTGGCAGAATATCTCTTAAAACCAGTCATCCAAGTGATTGACTGTTCATCAATGTCAATCTCAGCAGTTGCCAGGAACTGTGTCACAACCATCTCACTGAAGTCTGTCCTCTGGCCCATAAAATGATAGAGACCACATGCCTCGAATTTCGGAATCAAGTCCTCCATGACTGATTGACCCAACATAAAAGTCCAATCTATAACTTGATGTTTGTGAAAGTTTGTATCCATTAGTGTGCCCCAGAAGACATCAAACTGAAGCTGAGTATGAAAGAACTGAATGTTGGTGTCTGAGGGCAGATCATATTGATTAACTATCCTCCTGGAGCAATACTCTGCCATAGAGAATCTCCTCTTTGGATAAGTCCATCCTATGATGTCCATTGGATAGTCAGGATGAGCGTGTGGAACATCTTCTGTGTCCATAGAAATGCTACCCCATTTGAAGATTGGGCCTCTGAGTCTGTGGTTGCATTATAGTCTGCATCATTGGCACGAGGGCGTTTTGATTTGAAACGTCCGGCAAGCTTCTTCCTAATACCACCCAGACCACTGCAATATATGTGAGAAATAGCCACAAGTGAATAGTTGATAACGCCACAGCATAGAGAAAGAAAGTGGAACTTTGTGTCAGGGACCGGACTGTCCGCGCCAGGGGACCGGACTGTCCGCACCATCCTGGCGAACGGTCCGCGACCGTCCAGGGGCGATTTTTAGAACCCTAGCCACCCCATCCATTCAATCAACGATTTGGCAGAAAATAACCATCCAAATCGGTTCAAATTTTTTGCACAATATTCACAATAAGTAACACTAACAATTCCGCCAATCAATTTTGTAAATCCACTTCCCAATTCTAGATCAGAGAGAAAAAACCGAAGAATTCCCAAAGATGAATAAATCAAACGATTTCCAGGAGATTTTGAAATACCAAGATGAAGACATGGTTGACGAACTCCCAACAATCTCCCGGACAGTCCGTGCATGAGTTTGCTTCACCGTCCACTCATAATTGACAAGAGTCACCTTTTGGTGTGAGGAGTGTGAGAGAGGGGAAGACAACCGTTGAAAGTGACACTCTAACTGCCTTTGCCCGACTTATCTGCATGTCACGGACGGTCCACGCAGGGACAGCGGACGGTCTGCGCCCTGTCATTTCAGACGGTCTACTCTGCTGACTCGGACTGTCCAGATCCTGATAGGGCGGATGGTCCACGGTTCTTACTTGGACGGTCCGCGACCTGATACTCAAATCTCCAAACTTTGTTTACTTTCTGATTTTGAATTTCAAATTTGATTTGTTGCTCATATATGTGAGAGCACCTAGAGAGGGGGTGAATAGGTGATCCTGTAAAATCAAACACTAAATAGCCACAAAACTTAGTTATGAAAGAGTTAGTGCGACTAAGTAGCTTTGAGGCGAGTTCTTGTAAACAAAACAATCACAGAGAAAGCAACACAAGAGACACGCAATTTTTATCCCATGGTTCGGCCAAGTAACACTTGCCTACTTCCACGTTGTGGCGTCCCAATGGACGAGGGTTGCACTCAACCCCTTTCAAGTGATCCAATGATCAACTTGAATACCACGACTTTCTTCCTTATAGTCTTCTTCCCGTTTGCGAGGAATCTCCACAAGTTGGAACCTCTCGCCCTTACAATATTGAGCACATAGAACGCACAAGAGTAAGGTTGGAAGAGCAACACACACAAGACTCAAATTCGCAGCACAACCACGTACACAAGTCACGACTTGAGCTCGAAACACAACACACAGAGTTCGCAACTCAAATGGAGCTCAAATCACTAACACAGAGAATCAAATGTGTGGAGTTGGAGTCTTAGGATGCTTAGTGAATGCTTGGGTGACTCCTCCATGGGCCTAGGGGTCCCTTTTATAGTCCCAAGGCAGCTAGGAGCCGTTGAAGACCAACTTGGAAGGCTATCCTTGCCTTCTGTCGAGTGGCGCACCAGACAGTCCGGTGCGTGATCTCCTTCCAAATTTGGCATATCTGACCGTTGCTCCTCTGGGCTGATTGGCGCATCGGATCCGGTGTACCAGCTGACCGTTGGATCAGACCACGTGTCGCGCGAAGATTGCGCGACCGACCGTTGCGCTGGCTACCATTGGCTCACCGAACAGTCCGGTGCACCACCGGACAGTCCGGTGAATTTTAGCTGTACGCCGCTGATCCGTTTCCGAGAGCGATGAGTTTGCCGCGGATGACTCACCGAATAGTCCGGTGCATCACCGGATAGTCCGGTGATTTTTAGCCGTACACCGCCGTCAATTCTCGAGACCAGACATTTCACCAGAGACCAGCCTGGCGCACCGGACACTGTCCGGTGCACCACCGGACAGTCCGATGTGCCAGTCCGAGCTGAAGTTTGGCTGCACAGAGCCAAGTCCTTTCCATTTCTTTTCTCCTTTTGTCACTGTTCCTAGCACTTAGACAAACACATTAGCGTTCAAAAAAACAATGTACTAAGTCTAGAAACATACCTTGTGCCTTGATTTGCACATCTTACTTTATTTGGCACATAAGAACTTAATCAAACGTGTTGGACATTTAATCACCAAAACATAATAGAAATGGCCCAAAGGCTCATTTCCCTTTCAATCTCCCCCTTTTTGGTGATTTATGACAACACATCAAAAAGCAACCAAAATAAGTGCAACATCAATGCAAATGAGGACCAAATCATTTTTGCACAAGATTTGACATATTTGGATCATCCTTTGCCACCACTTGGTTTGTTTTTGTAAATCAGATTCATTTTCCTATCTCTAAGTCAAACATACTTTTTTGGGCACAAAGAGAGATATTCCAAGAGTGAAATTGATCAAGTGTTAAAAACTCCCCCTTTTTCCCACAATCAACATTCTTCCCCACAAGAGACCAAATTTTGCAATAAGAGCATTTTGGACAAATCAAAAATTCTAACTCTATTATTTTTGAAATTCACAAGTGGTAGCTGATCCATTTGCTTTGGCCTGGCATTAAGCACCAAAATGGGCTCATTTTTGGCCCTTTAACCCCATTGCCTCACCAAAAATATCAATTAAGAGCAAAAAGGCAATGAGATTGCAAGTATGAACTTGGAAGTAAGTACACTAATATCGGAGTGCAGTGAAGTATTTTCATCGTCCAAGTTCACTTTTTCCCTTTCAATGCACCTTTGAGACTACATCAATTGTACTCAACAAACAGGTTAGTCTCAAGGGGTCAAGTTGTAGCACATCTCCCCCTTAATATGTGCATCATTCGCATATGGACTTGTGAGGTCCGGGGATCACTTGTACAACTTGAGCTCCATAAATAACAATGTCGGCGTTTCGGACCCGCGAGGACCGTCAACCGACCAGTGAATTTGTCGCTGCGTGTCCCTGCCCAGATGGGTTGATGCAAGATGGAACACAAGAGGGAAATGAGGCTTATGTTATCTTGCACCGGGCTGCTCGTAGTTGGGGTTACAAGCGTTGCGAGAGAGCGAGAGAGAGAGAAAGAGAGGGTTCGGCCTTGAGGTGAGCTATCTGAGTCTGCCTCTACCGCGTCTCTCCTACTCTGCCTGCCTCTGCTCGCCTGCCTTCGCCCGTTCGTACGTCGCACGTTCGTACGTTCCGTCTCTCCCCCTCCCTTTGGAAGGCCCTGGACATCCCCTTTTATAGATACAAGGAGATGCCTAGCTGTACATTGGGGGTGTAGCTATGAGCTAAAGTGGCTGGCGGAGAATTACCTTGAGCCCTGTACATGCACTAACGTGGCCGTCGGAGAAGTGCCTTGATTCCTGTAGAAGCATAGCTGGCGGTGCGGCATGGATCCTGCTGACGTTTCCTTGCTTCCGTAGGGGGTTGAGAGCAACCGTCGTCATGGGCGCACGCGGGGAACCATCATTACCTGTTACCGGAGTAACCTAGATGGGACACCGGTCTTGTTCCTTGATAGCCTGAGACAGCTAGCTAGGGGTAGGGTAATGATGTATCTCCTGTAGCGTAGTCGGTCTGAGGCCGAGGTTGGGCGAGGCGAAGACTTCTCCTAAGGCCGAGGCTGAGGTCGAGTGAGGTTTTGACTCCTCCTGAGGCCGAGGCTGAGGCCGAGGCCCAGGGTCGGGCGAGGCGGAGACCTTCTCCTGAGGCCGAGGTTGAGGCCGAGGCCTGGGGTCGGGCGAGGCGGAGCTCCCTGTTGCGCCCGAGGCTGGACTCAGGGGAGGTCGTGACTTGCCGTTGTCAGTTTTACCCTGGTGGTTGGCACAACAGTCGGAACGGGGTGAATAGCGCTGTTCTCCTGTCAGAACGGTCAGTAAAGGAGCGAAGTGACTGCGATCACTTCGACCTTGCCAACTGAGGCGCGCGTGTCAGGATAAGGTGTCAGGCAATCCCCGCATTGAATGTGCATGCGAAACGGTCGGTTGGTAAGGCGATTTGGCCGAGGTCGCTGCACGACAAAGTTCGCCTGAGCTTAGCCTTGGGTGAGACAGGGGTGTGTCTGCTGACTGAGGGGACCCTCGGGCGAGGCACAAATTCGTACGGGACTACTTGCCCGAGGCTGGGCTCGGATGAGGTCGCGTCCCTTGGTAGACGAGGCCTTGACTCGAACCGCGCTTCATCAGTCGTGTATGGTTTGTTCTGAAGATGTTTTCCAGCTGGGTTAAGGAGCATTGGGGGTACTCCTAATTACGGTACCCGACAGTAGCCCCCGAGCCTTTAAGGAAGTGTAGGTACTCGCTTGGAGGTTCTGCCGGATTTCTGGCAAGGGGACCAGCCTTTCTCGGTTATGTTTTGTTCCGATGGGTGCGCGCGAGAGCACTCGCCGGGTGTAGCCCCCGAGGCCTCGGAGGAGTGGTTTGACTCCTCTGAGGTCTTAATCCTTTTTGTGATGCCTCGGTCAGCCTTGTTGTTCCCTCATGCGGCCTGGCCATAGCCCGGTGCATGGTCAGGCTCCAAGTTTTTAAGCTGGTTTGTTGACGTGGTCAACAGTTTGGCCGTAGCCTAGCGCGAGAGCAGCCCCCGAGCCTCTGCATGGAGCGAGAGGACGATCAAGGACCGTCTCGACTTTTATCGTACGTCCCTTCGTCGCCTCTCCGCAAGGAGGAAGGGGGGGAAGCGCCATGTTACCCTCGGAGGGCACCGAACATGGTGTTTCCAGTGAGTTGCTAGCGGGTGATCCGAGTGGATGCCCGAGCCCCATTCGATAAGGGTCGGCTAGTGGCCCAGAGGTGCGCTCCAAAAGTACATGCGGGTGATTTGCTGGACCCAGACCTATTCGATAGGGTCCGAGGGCTCGGTGCCTCCCTCCGATGGGATTCCATTACAAATCATTCCCGCTGGTCTCAGAAATGTCCTAGGGTACCTCGGGAGCGTAGCCCAAGCCTCGGCCATGTAACGGACGTACCCAGGGTCATCCCTGACTCTGCATGCTCTGGGGCGGTTGTCGAACCCTTCCGAGGGGCCAGCCTTCGAACCCCTGATCAGTAAAGGGCTCGGAGCCCAAGTGCTCTGGGGCGGTTGCCGAACCCCGGAGTGTGCAACCTTCGAACCCCTGATCAGTAGGAGGGCTCGGGGCCCGTTTCCTTCGCTGAGAAGGATCCCTTTTCGAAATATCCCCTTTCCCGATCCCTGTGGCAAGAGAGAGAGGAAAAGAAAAAGGATATGAATTTAAATAATGTGGCGCAACTTTTTTGACGTGGTCAATCATGACGGAGGTGAAACGGCGCCCGCTTCGCTTGCCGGAGGTGTCGCTTGCCCTGCCAAGGAATTAATGCGACGGGACAGGCGATTCGCGGGGCGTCTGTTGCGCGTGCGCGAGTCGTTCGAGGAACAGAAAAACCATTTCACCTTCGAGTTTGAATTTCGCGACGGGTTCGGGCGAAGTTTTGGGTGGATTTCGCCCAGGCCTTTATATACCCGGAAGAGGGGCCGACGGTGGTTCCTTACCCTGCCATTTGCGCTTGCCTTCTGCTTTGGTTTCCGCAACCTAAGAGAATAGCCAGAGAAAAAAAATCGCGCACCTCATCCCCTCCGCCTCCACCACCTCCGTTCGGCGATGGCTGACAAGGTGACCGTCATTCCGCCACGCGACCCGTGGCCTTTCTCCACCGTTGCTGTGGAGGATCTGGAGGCCCTTGTTGCCGATGGTTTGTTCTGTCCTCTCTCCGGTGGGCCGCAGCCAGAGTGGATGGCCCCCACGAGCGAGGCCGACCCGACTCCACCACCGGGGTATGTGGTCAGTTTCATCCCCTTCCATGAGCGGGGGTTTGGAGTGCCAGCGAGTTGCTTCATGCGGGCTCTCCTGCACCACTACGGGGTGGAGCTGCATAACTTCAACCCCAACTCTATCGCGCAAGCGGCCATCTTCGCGGCGGTTTGCGAGGGTTTTTTGGGGATTGACCCTCACTGGGACGTGTGGACCCATCTCTTCTCCGTGGAGTTCTTCGCCGCGACGACGGAGGCGAAGAAGGTCCGTATGGCGGTGCGGGCCGGTGGCTGCACCCTCCAGCTAAGGTCGGGGCGCGCACAGCAGTACATCCCTGCCTCCCTTGTGTCTTCAAACAAGGGGTGGCAGAACCGGTGGTTTTATCTCCGGAACGACGGTGGGATGCTTCTGCCATTTTCTCAACGAGTGGTGACTGCCGCCGGCAATAATTGGCGCTGGGGGGCCACGCGCGAGAACCAGGAGAAGCTCCAGCCTATTATGCAGGCCTTGCAGAAGTTACGAGATGAGGGCCTTACCGCTGCGGGGGTCGTCGCCGCTATCCATCGTCGGAGGGTGCTCCCTTTGGCAGAGCGGTGGTTGCGGCTTGCGGAGATGAAGCCGGGGGTCGATTTGGAGGGCTCGCGGATGTTCTTGACCTCCCTCTCCGCCGATGACCTTCTCAAGCGGGTAGTAGATACGGTAGGGAGGCTGGATGCTGGCGCCCTTAGCCAGCCCGCGATGCGTCCCGACCGTGGGTATGTGTCCCTGGTAAGCGCCCGATCCTTCTCCTGTTTTGTGCCGAGTTTTCTGCGCCTTTGATTCTTACTGTTGGGATTTTTGTTCGTCCCCAGGGGTTGAGGATTTATAAACCCGCCCGGCTGCCAATCCCGGAGGACGCGGCGGACCGAGCCGCACGGAGGCTTACCGTGGAGAAGGAGAAGAAGGACGCGGAAAAGGCCCAAGCTCGCGAGAGGATGCGAGCTCAGGATGCCTTGGAGAAGCGTCGTCGAAGGCAGGCAAGGGATGGGCTCCCGTTGGAGCCATCGCCGGAGACACCTGACGACGATGATGATGATGATGATGATGATGATGATGATGATGATGATGACGAAGACGACGACATGGCGGCCCGACTTGGCCTCAGCCCGGACCCGAGGCTGGGCCAGGGGTCGCCGAGCCAGCCCCCAAGTGGGCTGGCACCATCAGTGCCCGGGGCCAGGACACCAGGGTCCCGGTCCGAGGAGCGAAGGCAGGCCGAGGGGGTACTTGACCCCTTGGCCGAGATAATTGTGGTGACTCCGGGGAGCCAGGCCGATCCGCCTGTCCCCTAAGAATAAGCGCTTGTGCCAGCTGTACAGGAGGTTGTTCCCCTGGCCGTTGTGTCGACGCCTGGGAGGGCTGTCCCTTTGGTGCCTCGGGCGCCCAAGGCGGAAGCGGCGCCGAAGCCAACGGCGGGGCAATCCTTGGCAGCGCTTGCGGAGGCCGGGGCCCGAGGGGCCTCCCCGCAGGCACGATTGGCCTTGCCCCGGAGCGGGTAAGTATCTGAGGATACCTCTGTTTCGGTTTTTTCACTATGTGTCTTGAACTTGCCGTCTCTCTCCTTCAGCAAGCGAAGGCAGTGCTTGATTGGTCTAGCCCCCACGAAGGCCCTTAAGACGAAGCCGGCTTCGGCGACCGGTGCTGTGGTGCGCCATGCCGGTTGGTTGGCCTCTGCGCAAGGCGCCCTCCAACGGGGGGGCCAGGCGGCACGAGTTGCCATGGGGCAAGCCTCCCCGGCTGACCCCCCCCGTTGGAGCGGCCATCATGCCGGGGGAGGCTGCTGACGCGGCTGCGGCCCCGAGCCCGCCTGACTTGTTGTCGGCGCCGACATCGACTCCCACCGGGGCCATCGTTGATTCGCCTGCGGAGCCGCCCGTCGCTGCCGACGTCGGGATGGTTGAGGTGCCACCGCCTGTGGTCATCCCCGACCTCCCCGTTCTCGGCCACGAGGAGAGGGCGGCCGTCGTTGCCAAGGTTGGTGATCGGAGGCCCGCCACCTTAGTCGAGGAGAGGCCTAGTACGTCGACGGCGGTGGTACCCGACGCATCGGCTGCAGGGGGACCCGACGCCTCGGTGGACGGGCGTGCAGAACCGTGGCCTGTCCTAGGGAGCAGCGGCCTTACCCCTGTGCAGCTCAATCCCAATGAGTGGTGTGGGCAGCCGCTCTGGTTCTGGGGCTACGGCTCCTCGGAGCCCCTCCTCTTCCTCAACGATGAGTTGGAGGAGAAGGCTCGGGATAGTTTCCGTGAGTATACCGAGGCGGCGATGAGGTCGCTTTGGTCGACCATGGAAACCCTTTCCAGGGACGTTCCCAGGATTTTCCAGGTACGGATTTAGATGTACACCTTGCGTGACTAGGGCATTCTTTGTGACATCTTGTTTTCCTTCCTCAGGAGCTCGCGGACGCGAGCACCGCCAAGTCGCTGTTCATCCGCTGTGAAAGCAACGTTTGGGAGTCGCTGCGATCCCAGCGGGCCGTGCTTGCCGAGGCCAATGAGCGCCTTGCCCAACGGAGCGCTGAGGTGGCAGACCTTCGGTTGCTCTACAACGGGCTGAAGTCAGAGGCAGCAGCGGTGCAGACAGAGGCGGTGTCGGCACGAGCGGAGGCTTTGTCAGCCCAGGAGCAGGTGGCTTCCCAGGCCGAGGAGATGCGGCAGGGGCAGCTGGAGCTTGGCCAGGCTATCGGCGAGCGGGACCAATCTCGGAGCCAAGCTGCCGAGGCCGTGAGCCGGGCTGAGGCCCTTAGGGGTCAGCTGGCTGAGGCTACGGAGCGGCTAGCTGAGGCGTCCGCTCGGGCCGGGACCCTTGCGGAGAGCCTGGCCGAGGCCGTCGGGTCTGCCCAGTCCGCCCAAGCCGAGGCCTCGCAGCAGCGTGCCCGGGCTAAAGGTATGTTTTGCCCGCTTTGTGACTTTGTTTTTGTCTCCATTCTTCTCCTTGCGTCTGAAGAATGTTGTCCTGCTGTCTGCAGGGTTCGAGACGGCTCTTAACGAGTCCGTCAAGAACTACAAGGTGCTCGCCCAGGCGGCTGAGCAGAAGGAGGCCGACCATGTGGCCATGTTTGAGGCCATCTCGGCTTTTTGCCAGGCCTTTGGCCTCGACGACGTCCCCTCGGGTAGCTCCCCCCAGAATCATCTGCGGGCCTTGGGCGACCATGTGCGCAGCAGACTCCACGGGGCACTGCACCACGGCGTTAGGCGGGCCTTCGCCGTGCTCGCTTCCCACTACGACGTGGATCTGGAGCGGGTCAGCGAGGGGTACTGCTTACCCGACAAAGAGGAGGCTGCCTTAGCCGAGGTCCAGAGGCTTGACACGGCTGTCGAGGGCCCAAGCGCGGCGCTGGCTTCCTCCTTTGAGGTGGAGATCCTTCCGCCCGTGTCGCCGTCCGAGGTTGGGCCAGATTCTGCTGAGGGTGGAAATGACGCCAAGTGTGCTGCTCCTCCCCCTGCCGATGTCTGAGCTTGTAGGAACAGTTTGTTTAAAGTATGCATATGTTTTTTGCGGCCGCTGAGGCCTAAACATTTTAATTGTCGGATTATAAAGCTGTGTTTTCTTTCCTCTTGTTTCGTGCGTTAGGACTTGTTCGGTAGCAGAATCGCTTATCCGAGCATGAGTTACTTTTCGCGGAAGGTGATGAGTGATGTATCCGTATCCCGGAGGCGTAGGAGTCCCTCGGCTTGGTCGGCCTTGCCGCTTACATGTTCTCTCGTCGTTTTTAGGATTCCGTTATCGATATAGCCAAAAAGCACGAAAAGTCATTTTGGTAGAAAAGTTTTCGAGCGTTAGGACTTGTCCAGTAGCAGAATCGCTTATCCGAGCGTGAGCTACCTTTCGCGGAAGGTGATGAGTGAGGTATCCGTATCCCGGAGGCGTAGGAGTCCCTCGGCTTGGTCGGCCTTGCCGCTCAAGGTCTCTCTTGCTCGTCTTTAGGATTCTGTTATCGACGCAGTCGAAAAGCGCGAAAGTCGTTCTGGTAGAAGACTTTTCCGAGGAAAATTTTGACGCAGAGGGGGTTCCTCCCTTCTAGCACCCGAGGGAGGGTCGGTTTTTGCTGAGGCAAGGCCGATCCTCCCTTGACAACTAGACTTTTTATTCGCACATGTAAAGGGACCGAGGTAGATAAACGACTTGAAACATTTTAAGGGTAAAAGCGACGTAGTTGTTCGATGTTCCAAGCGTTGCTGTAGACCTCGCCTTGATCGTTAGCCAGCTTGTATGTCCCGGGCTTCAAAATCTTGGCGATGATGAACGGCCCTTCCCAGGGAGGAGTAAGCTTGTGGCGCCCTCAGGCGTCTTGTCGCAGCCGAAGTACCAAGTCTCCCACTTGGAAGTCTCGGGGCCGAACCCTTCGGGCGTGGTAGCGTCGCAGAGACTGCTGATACCACGCCAAGTGTAGTAAGGCTACGTCCCGAGCTTCTTCTAGCTAGTCCAATGAATCTTCTCGGCTGGTCTGGTTGCTTCGGCCGTCGTAAGCCTCTATCCTCGGGGAACCGTATTCCAAGTCCGTGGGTAAGATGGCCTAGGCCCCATAGACTAGGAAAAACAGCGAGAAGCCCGTGGCCTGGCTCGGCGTCGTCCTCAGACTCCAAACCACCGAGGGTAGTTCTTTTATCCATCGCTTGCTAAACTTGTTGAGGTCGTTGTAGATCCTCGGTTTTAGTCCCTGCAAAATCATACCGTTGGCGCGCTCCACCTACCCATTTGTCATTGGGTGAGCTACGGTGGCCCAATCCACACGGATGTGGTGGTCCTCGCAGAAGTCCAGGAACTTTTTCCCAGTGAACTGCGTGCCATTGTCGGTGATGATTGAGTTTGGGACCCCAATGCGATGGATGATATTTGTGAAGAACGCCACCGCCTGCTCGGACCCGATGCTTGTTAAGGGTCGGACTTCGATCCACTTGGAGAATTTGTCGATGGCGACCAGCAGGTGCGTGAAGCCCCCGGGCGCCTTCTGCAAGGGACCAACGAGGTCCAGACCCCACACGGCAAACGACCAAGTGATAGGTATTGTCTGCAGGGCTTGAGCGGGCAGGTGCGCCTGTCTCGCGTAGAATTGACACCCTCGGCAGGAGCGTACAATCCTAGTGGCGTCGGCCACCACAGTCGGCCAGTAGAACCCTTGTCGGAAAGGGTTTCCCACGAGGGCTCGAGGTGCTGCAAGGTAACCACAAGCCCCCGAGTGTATTTCTTGTAACAGCTCTTGTCCTTGGGCAATGGATATGCATCATTGGAGGATGCCCGAGGGGCTGCGGTGGTATAACTCTTTTTCATCACCCAGCAAAACGAACGACTTGGCGCGTCGAGCCAGTCGCCGAGCTTCGGCCTTGTCGAGGGGCAGCTCTCCCCGGAGGAGATATTCCAGGTACGAGGTCTACTAGTTTTGGTTTGGCGCAACCCCATTCTGTTCTCCCTCAACGCGCAGGGCCTCACCCTCGGCGGCCGAGGGTACCTCAGGCTGGGCCGAGGTCTCCTCGAGTTCGGGCGCGTCGTCGAGTTTGACGGACGGTTGATATATGTCTCTGGAGAAGACGTCCGGGGGAACCATCGTTTTCCCCAAGGCTATTTTCGCCAGCTCATCCGCGGTCTCGTTGTACCGTCGAGCAACATGGTTGAGCTCTAGCCCATAGAACTTATCTTCCAAGCGCCGAACTTCGTCGCAATAGGCCTCCATTTTTTGATCGCAGCAGTGGGAGTTCTTCATGACCTAGTCAATGACGAGCTGCGAGTCGCCACGAGCGTCGAGGTGCCAAACCCCTAGCTCGATGGCGATGCACAGGCCATTAACCAAGGCCTCGTACTCGGCCACGTTGTTTGACGTCGAAAAATGGAGGCGCAGTACATAGCACACATGTTTCCCGAGGGGCGAGATGAAGAGCAAGCGAGCACCTGCTCCTATTTTCATAAGCGACCCATTGAAGTACATGGTCCAAAGTTCGGGCTGTATTGGAGCTGTCGGCAACTGGGTGTCGACCCATTCAGCCAGGAAGTCTGCCAAGACTTGAGATTTTATGGCCTTCCGAGGAGCGAATGAAAGTGTTTCGCCCTTGAGTTCCACTATCCATTTTGCGATCCTACCCGAGGCCTCTCGGCACTAGATGATCTCTCCCAGGGGGAAGGATGACACAACAGTCACCGGATGAGACTCAAAGTAGTGTCGCAACTTTCACCGTGTCAGAATTACTGTGTACAGTAGCTTCTAGATTTGTGGGTAGCGGATCTTGGTCTCGGATAGCACCTCCCTGATGAAGTAGACCGGCCTCTGGATGAGCAGTGCATGCCCCTCTTCTCGTCTCTCGACTACGATCACGGCGCTGACCACCTGAGTGGTTGCGGCTACGTAAATCAAGAGGGCTTCTCCTGCAGCGGGGGGCACCAAGATGGGTGCATTAGTAAGGAGTGCCTTTAAGTTTCCGAGGGCTTCTTCGGCCTCGGGGGTCCAAGTGAAGCGCTCGGCCTTCCTTAAGAGGCGGTACAAGGGCAATCCTTTCTCGCCGAGGCGTGAGATGAAGCGGCTCAGAGCCGCAAGGCATCCCATGACCCTTTGTACTCCTTTTAAATATTTGATGGGTCCCATGTTGGTGATGGCCGTAATTTTCTCCGGGTTGGCCTCGATGCCTTGTTCGGAGACGATGAACCCTAGGAGCATGCCTCGGGGGACTCCAAAGACACACTTCTCAGGATTGAGTTTTACGCCCTTTGCACGCAGGCACCCGAAAGTTACTTCAAGGTCGGAGAGGAGGTCAGAGGCTTTCCTTGTTTTGACAACAATGTCATCAACGTAAGCCTCGACTTTTCTGCCGATGTGTTCTCCGAACACATGGTTCATGCACCTTTGGTAGTTGGCACCTGCATTCCTCAAGCCAAATTGCATTGTAATATAACAATACATGCCAAAGGGTGTGATGAAAGAAGTCGCGAGCTGGTCGGATTCTTTCATCTTGATTTGGTGATAGCCTGATTAGGCGTCGAGGAAAGACAGGGTTTCACACCCAGCAGTGGAGTCCACAATTTGATCGATGCGAGGCAGAGGGTAGGGAACCTTTGGACATGCTTTGTTTAAACCAGTGTAGTCTACGCACATCCTCCATTTCCCACCTTTTTTCTTTACAAGCACAGGGTTAGCTAACCATTCTGGATGGAATACCTCTTTGATGAACCCTGCGGCCATTAGCTTGTGGACCTCGTTGCCTATGGCCCTGCGCTTTTCTTCATCAAAACAGCGCAGGGACTGTTTCACGGGTCGGGCACCGGCTCAGATGTCTAGTGAGTGCTCGGCGACATCCCTCGGTATGCCGGGCATGTCCGAGGGACACCACGCAAAAATTTCGGCGTTTGCGCGGAGAAAGTCGACGAGCACTGCTTCCTATTTGGGGTCGAGCTCGGAGCCGATCCTTACTTTCTTGCCGGCGTCGTCGCTGGGGTCGAGAGGGACAGACTTAACTGCCTCGGCCGGTTCGAAGTTGCCGGCGCGCCGCTTCGCGTCGGGCGCCTCTTTGGAGAGGCAATCCAGGTCGGTGATGAGGGCTTCGGACTCGGCGAGGGCCTCGGCATACTCCACGCATTCCACGTCGCACTCATAAGCGTGGCGGTATGAGGATCCGACGGTGATGGTTCCGTTGGGGCCTGGCATCTTGAGCTTGAGGTACGTGTAGTTAGGGACGGCCATGAACTTGGCATAGCACGGTCTTCCCAACACCGCGTGGTAGGTCCCTCGGAACCCAACCACCTCGAAGGTGAGGGTTTCCTTTCGGAAATTGGAGGGAGTTTCGAAGCAGACGGGCAAGTCAAGTTGCCCAAGGGGCTGGACGCGCTTACTGGGGACGATCCCGTGAAAAGGTGCTGCACTGGCCCGGATCGTGGACAAATCGACCCCCAGGAGCCCTAGGGTCTCGGCGTAGATGATGTTGAGGCTGCTGCCTCGGTCCATGAGGACCTTGGTGAGCCTAGCGTTGTCGATGATAGGGTCGACGACAAGCGGATACCTTCCTGGGCTCGGTATGCAGTCCGGGTGGTCACCTTGGTCGAAGGTAATGGGCTTGTTGGACCAGTCTAGGTAGACCGGCACCGCTACCTTCACCGAGCAGACCTCCCGGCGCTCCAGCTTGCGATGCCGAGCCGAGGCGTTCGCCACCTGTCCGTCGTAGATCATGAAGCAGTTGTGGACCTTCGGGAACTCCTCTTCCTTGTCGCCCCCCTTCTTGTTGTTGCCTTGGTCTTTGCCACCTTCTGCCGAGGGTCCTGCCTTGTTGTAGTAGCGCCGGAGCATGTCGCACTCTTCAAGGGTGTGCTTGACGGGACCCCTGTGATAGGGGCATGACTCCTTGAGCATCTTGTCGAATGCGTTGGCCCCTCCGGGAGGCTTTCGAGGGTTCCTGTGCTCGGCAGAAGAGACGAGATCCACGTCAATGGCGTCGCGTTTTGCTTGCGCCTTCTTCTTGGCCTTCTTCTTCGTGCCATGCTGGGCGGACGCCTCAGGGGCGTCTTCCTTCTGTCTTCCCTGAGGCTGCTTGTCCTTTCGAAAGATGGCTTCGACCGCCTCCTGACCAGAGGTGAATTTGGTGGCGATGTCCATCAATTCGCTCGCCTTGGTGGGAGTGTTGCGTCCCAGTTTGCTCACCAGGTCTCGGCATGTGGTGCCGGCGAAGAATGCCCCGATGACGTCCGAGTTGGTGATGTTGGGCAACTCGGTGCGCTGCTTGGAAAACCGCCGGATGTAATCTCGCAGGGATTCCCCTGGCTGCTGGTGGCAGCTTCGGAGATCCCATGAGTTCCCAGGGCGTACGTACGTACCCTGGAAATTTCCAGCGAAAGCCTTGACCAGGTCGTCCCAGTCAGAGATCTGCGCAGGAGGCAGATGCTCCAGCCAGGCCCGGGTAGCGTCGGAGAGGAAAAGGGGAGGTTGCGGATGATGTGGTTGTCGTCGTCCGTCCCTCCCAACTGGCGTGCCAGCCGGTAATCCGCAAGCCACAACTTCGGTCTTGTCTCCCCTGAGTACTTGGTGATGGTGGTCGGGGCTCGGAACCGGGCCGGGAACGGCGCTCGTCGTATGGCCCGGCTGAAGACTTGCGGACCTGGCGGTTCGAGCGAGAGGCTCCGATCCTCCTCAGTGTCGTAGCGTCCTCCGCGCCTGGGGTGGTAGCCTCGGCGCACCCTTTCCTCGAGTCAGGCTCGACGGTCGCGGCGGTGTTGCTTGTTGTCGAGGCGATCCGGGGCTGCAGGCATCCCATCCCGTGTGCGCTCGGTGTGGACCGAGGCCTCCCGCATGTGTCAGGAGGGCGTTGCGCGATGCTCCGAGGGGTCTCCTCGCCTCTGGGAGGCAGAGCTCTCAGCTTGTCGGACAGCGGTGTCTTCCAGGAGGCCCTTGAGCTCGCCCTGGATACGTCGCCCTTCGGTGGTGGATGGCTCCGGCATCGTTCGAAGAAATACCGCCGCTGTAGCCAGGTTCTGGCTAGCCCCGCTGAAGGCCGGGGGCAGCCCTGCCCTGGCATCATCAATGATACGACACTGGACGTCCCGGGCCCGATGACGCGCTCCTCTGGCGAGTGCCTAGCCTGCCCATTCCTGCTCGATGTTTTGTCGGAGCTGCACAAGCCGCCCTGCTTCTTTGTCGAGCTTGGCCTGCATCTCGTGGAGTTGCTCAAGCTGTGTGTCCTGACCCCTCGCAGGGACTTGGACCATAGGTAGCTCCCGCGGGATCTCAACGCGAGACGTAGGTGCAAGGGCGCCGTCACTTCCTGGCATGCCAAGGTGGTTTTCTCTATCGTGATCTTCCTGATCGATGTGGTAGCACTCGCGAGTTGGGTCGCAACCCTCGTCGTCAAGGCTGTGGCCATCATCAGAGCAGCCGGAGAGGCAGTGGTCACATGCGGACATGAAGTCGCGCATGGCACTGGGATCACGGAGTCCGGAGAAATCCCAACTGACGTCGGGGTCGTCCTCTTCCTCGGAACCTCTTGGTTGATGGACGGTGGCGAAGTCGCATCGGGGACGGACTGCACCGTTATCTTAGGTACGAGGCTAACATCCAACAAGTCCTTCATGAGGGTCCTGGCGTCATCAGTCCGCTTGGAGTTGGCACGTTGCTGGGAAGCGACACCCGCCGTTGTCTCGGGTGCGAGGACGACTCCCGACATGTCCCCCACAGGGGTGCCGGCGTCGTCGACTCGCTCTGGTCCGACAGCCGAGGAGGTGGCGCCTCCTGCCTGGCCACGGTTGGCCCGTCTCCTCCTCCTCCAGCGAGGTGGGTGGCGGGGCAAACCCGGGTGTTCCTCTTCTGCCACGGGGAGATGCAGTCATCGAGTTCGCCTCCGCCAGGCGAGCCGACGACCGTCGTTGTTGTCGTACTGCGAGGGGAGGAGTACCATGTCGTAGCTGCCATCGCGGGACATGAACTCTAGACTCTCGAAGCGGAGCACCATCTCGGGCTGGAGAGGCTGCTGAAAACTACCCATTTGGAACTTCAACGGGAGAGTGTTTGTCAACACGCAGCAATCCCCTACCTAGCGCGCCAACTGTCGGCGTTTCGGACCCGCGAGGACCATCAACCGACCAGTGAATTTGCGTTGTGTGTCCCTGTCCAGATGGGTTGATGCAAGATGGAACACAAGAGGGAAATGAGGCTTATGTTATCTTGCACCAGGGTGCTCGTAGTAGGGGTTACAAGCATTGCGAGAGAGCGAATGTGAGAGAGAGAGAGAAAGAGAGGGTTCGGCCTTGAGGTGAGCTATCTGAGTCTGCCTCTACCATGTCTCTCCTACTCTGCCTCCCTCTGCTCGCCTGCCTTCGCCCGTTCGTACGTCGCACGTTCATACGTTCCGTCTCTCCCCCTCCCTTTGGAAGGCCCTGGACATCCCCTTTTATAGATACAAGGAGATGCCCAGCTGTACAATGGGGGTGTAGCTATGAGCTAACGTGGTTGGCGAAGAATTGCCTTGAGCCCTGTACATGCACTAACGTGGCCATCGGAGAAGTGCTTTGAGTTCTGTAGAAGCATAGCTGGCGGTGCGGCATGGATCCTGCTGACGTTTCCTTGCTTCCGTAGGGGGTTGAGAGCAACCGACGTCATGGGCGCACGCGGGGAACCATCATTATCTGTTACCGGAGTAACCTAGATAGGACACCGGTCTTGTTCCTTCATAGCCTGAGACAGCTAGCTGGGGGTAGGGTAATGATGTATCCCCTGTAGCGTAGTCGGTCCGAGGCCGAGGTCGGGCGAGGCGAAGACTTCTCCTGAGGCCAAGGCTGAGGTCGGGCGAGGTTGTGACTCCTCCCGAGGCCGAGGCTGAGGCTGAGGCCTAGGGTCGGGCGAGGCGGAGACCTTCTCCCGAGGTCGAGGTTGAGGCTGAGGCCTGGGGTCGGGCGAGGCGGAGCTCCATGTTGCGCCCAAGGCTGGACTTAGGGGAGGTCGTGACTTGCCGTTGTCAGTTTTACCCTGGTGGTTGGCACAGCAGTCGGAACGGGGTGAATAGCGCTGTTCTCCTGTCAGAACGGTCAGTAAAGGGGCGAAGTGACTGCGGTCACTTCGACCTTGTCAACTGAGGCGTGCGTGTCAGGATAAGGTGTCAGGCGATCCCTGCATTGAATGCGCATGCGATACGGTCGGTTGGTAAGGCAATTCGGTCGAGGTCGCTGCACGACAAAGTTCGCCCGAGCTTAGCCTTAGGTGAGACAGGGGTGTGTCTGCTGACTAAGGGGACCCTCGGGTGAGGCGTGAATTCGTCCAGGACTACTTGCCCGAGGCTGGGCTCGGATGAGGTCGCGTCCCTTGGTAGACGAGGCCTTGACTCGAACTGCGCTTCATCAGCTGTGTATGGTTTGTTCTGAAGATGTTTTCTAGCCGTGTTAAGGAGCATTGGGGGTACCCCTAATTATGGTACCCGACAAACAATAATTGATTGAAATGCATAAAGTAACATGATCAAAGGCATAGAACACATGTATGCTATAGATCAATCCAAGTTACGCGAATCTAAGACATTTATCTCACTACGCAACCTGCAAAACCTTTTCTCATCTAAAGGCTTGGTGAAGATATCGGCTAGCTGGTTCTCGGTGTTAATATGGTACACCTCGATATCTCCCTTTTGCTGGTGGTCTCTTAGGAAGTGATGCCGGATGTCTATGTGCTTAGTGCGGTTGTGTTCAACAAGATTATCCGCCATGCGGGTTGCTCTCTCATTGTCACATATGAGAGGGACTTTGCTCAGATTGTAGCCAAAGTCCCGGAGGGTTTGCCTCATCCAAAGTAGTTGCACGCAACACTGTCCTGCGGCAACATACTCGGCCTCAGCGGTGGATAGGGCAACGGATGTCTGTTTCTTTGAACTCCAGGACACTAGGGACCTTCCTAGAAATTGGCACATCCCCGATGTGCTCTTCCTATCAACCTTGCACCTAGCATAATCGGAGTCTGAGTATCCAATCAAGTCAAAGGTAGACCCCTTTGGATACCAGATCCCGAAGTAAGGCGTAGAAACTAAATATCTAAGAATTCGCTTAATGGCCACAAGGTGACATTCCTTGGGGTCGGCTTGATATCTAGCACACATGCATACACTTAGCATAATGTTTGGTCTACTAGCACATAAATAAAGCAATGAACCTATCATAGACCGGTATGCCTTTTGATCAACGGACTTACCTCCTTTGTTGAGGTCAACATGCCCGTCGGTTCCCATAGGTGTCTTCGCGGGCTTGGCGTCCTTCATCCCAAACCGCTTGAGAAGATCTTGTGTGTACTTCGTTTGGGAGATGAAGGTACCGTCCTTGAGTTGCTTCACTTGGAACCCAAGGAAGTAGGTCAACTCGCCCATCATCGACATCTCAAACTTTTGTGTCATCACCCTGCTAAACTCCTCACAAGACTTTTGATTAGTAGAACCAAATATTATGTCATCGACATAAATTTGGCACACAAAGAGATCACCATCACAAGTCTTTGTAAAAAGAGTTGGATCAACTTTCCCAACCTTGAAAGCATTAGCAATTAAGAAATCTCTAAGGCATTCATACCATGCTCTTGGGGCTTGCTTAAGTCCATAGAGCGCCTTAGAGAGCTTATACACGTGGTCGGGATATCTGTCATCCTCAAAGCCAGGAAGTTGTTCCACGTATACCTCCTCCTTGATTGGCCCGTTGAGGAAAGCGCTCTTTACATCCATTTGAAACAACCTGAAAGAGTGGTGAGCGGCATAGGCTAATAATATTCGAATAGACTCTAGCCTAGCCATAGGAGCAAAGGTCTCCTCGAAATCCAAACCTGCGACATGGGCATAACATTTTGCCACAAGTCGAGCCTTGTTTCTTGTCACCACCCCGTGCTCGTCTTGCTTGTTGCGGAACAGCCACTTGGTTCCCACAACATTTTGCTTTGGACGTGGCACCAGGCTCTAAACTTCATTTCTCTTAAAGTTGTTGAGCTCTTCCTGCATGGCCAACACCCAATCCGGATCCTGCAGGGCCTCTTCTACCCTGAAAGGCTCAATAGAAGAGACAAACGAGTAATGCTCACAAAAGTTAGCTAATCTTGAGCGAGTAGTTACTCCCTTGCTGATGTCACCTAGAATCTGGTCGACGGGGTGATGTCGTTGGATCGTTGCTCGGATTTGAGTTCGAGGGACTCGTGGTGCTTCTTCCTCCATCACTTGATCTTCTTGTGCTCCCCCTTGATCATGCCCTTCTTCTTGAGGTACATGTTCATCATCTTGAGTTGGGGGATGCACCACTGTGGAGGATGTTGGCTGATCTTGCTCATGTTGTTCCTGCCGTCACACATCACCTATCGCCATTATGCGCATTGCGGCCGTCGGAATTTCATCTTCATCTATGTCATCAAGATCAACTTTCTCTCTTGGAGAGCCATTAGTCTCATCAAATACAACATCACTAGAGACTTCAACTAATACTGATGATTTGTTAAAGACCCTATACGCCTTTGTATTTGAGTCATACCCTAGTAAAAACCCTTCTACTGCCTTGGGAGCAAATTTTGAATGTCTACATTTCTTCACTAGAATGTAGCATTTGCTCCCAAATACACGAAAGTAAGATATGTTGGGTTTGTTACCGGTAAGGAGTTCGTAGGAGGTCTTCTTGAGAAGGCGATGCAGATAGAGCTGGTTTATGGCGTGACAGGCTGTATTCATAGATTCCAACCAAAACCGCTCGGGTGTCTTGAACACGCCAAGCATCGTTCTCGCCATGTCGATTAGCGTCCTGTTCTTCCTCTCTACTACACCGTTTTGCTGCGGCGTGTAGGGAGCGGAGAACTCGTGCTTGACGCCTTCCTCCTCAAGATACTCCTCAACTTGCAGATTCTTGAACTCAGACCCATTGTCGCTCCTTATCTTTTTTACCTTCAGCTCAAATTTGTTTTGAGCCCTCCTTAGAAAGCGCTTTAGTGTCTCTTGTGTTTCTGATTTATCCTGCAAAAAGAACACCCAAGTGAAATGGGAAAAATCATCAACAATTACAAGACCATACTTACTTCCCCTGATGCTAAGGTAGGCAACGGGTCCAAAGAGATCTATGTGAAGAAGCTCCAGTGGTCTTGATGTTGTCATCACATTCTTGCTGTGATGAGTGCTTCCCACCTGTTTCCCTGCTTGACATGCTGCACAAGGTCTATCTTTTTCAAAGCAGACATCAGTTAGTCCTAGCACATGCTCTCCCTTTAGAAGTTTATGAAGGTTCTTCATCCCAACATGTGCTAGACGGCGATACCAGAGCCAACCCATACTAGTCTTAGCCATTAAGCATGAATCTAGATCGGCATTCTCTTTCAAAAAATCAACTAAATAGAGCTTGCCATCTAATACACCCTTAAATGCTAATGAACCATCACTCCTTCTAAAGACACATACATCAACATTTGTAAACAAACAATTGTAGCCCATGTGGCACAATTGACTTACAGACAGGAGGTTGTATCCTAATGACTCTACTAAAAATACATTTGAAATAGAGTGCTCGCTTGTAATGCCTATCTTTCCCAAACCTTTGACCTTGCCTTGATTCCCATCTCCAAATATGATTGTATCCTAGGAATCCTTGTTCTTGACGTAGGAGGTGAACATCTTCTTCTCCCCCGACATGTGGTTTGTGCATCCGCTGTCGATAATCCAGCTTGAGCCCCTGGATGCATAAACTTGCAAGGCAATTTAAGCTTCGGTTTTAGGTACCCAACTCTTGTTGGGTCCTACCAGGTTAGTCACAATAGTTTTTGGAACCCATATGCAAGTTTTATCACCCTTGCATTTGGATCCCAACTTCTTGGCAACTACTTTTGCATTCTTACATGAAAGAACAAAAGAATCATTACAAGCATGGTAAATGGTAGAAGGTCCATTGCACATTTTCCTAGGCACAACATGATCTTTCCTAGGCCTACGATGAACAAAAGTAGAACTAGATGCAACCATGGCATGTGAATCATTACAAGCAGTATGAACATAACTTTTATTATAATGAGAATGACTAGCAATTTTCCTATCATAAATAAAAGTATGGTTCCTTTGAGAACTACTAGCCATAGAGGCCTTCCATTTCTCCTTATTGAGAACAGAAGCCTTTTGGCTTGTTAAGTTCTTGGTTTCCTTCTGAAAACCAAGTCCATCCTTAATTGAGGGGTGTCTACCAATAGTGTAGGCATCCCTAGCAAATTTTAGTTTATCAAAATCAATTTTGCAAGTCTTAAGTTGAGCATTAAGACTTGCCACCTCATCATTTAGTTTAGCAATAGAAATAAGGTGTTCATCATAAGCATAAACATCAAAGTACTTGCATCTATTGCAAATAACTACACATGATCTAGTTGCATTTGCCTCCTCTAGCTTAGCATTTAATTCATCATTTAAATTCTTTAAACTAGAGACAGATTCGTGACATGCAGATAACTCAGAGGATAGCATTTCATTTCTCTTAATTTCTAGAGAAAGAGATTTTTGAACACTAACAAATTTATCATGTTCTTCATACAAAATGTCCTCTTGCTTTTCTAAAAGTCTATCCTTTTCATTCTTGTTGGGGTGCTCTTTGCGTCCCTTGAGTGCGGTCTTGAAATGTTTGATGATGAGTGTCATCTCATCTTCATTGAGGCCAGTAGCCTCCACTTGAGCCACCTTGCTTGGTAGCGCCTCCCTGCTACTGGTTTCTTTGAGAGCAACGGGCTGTGGCTCGTAGATGGGTTGTGGACCGTTCAAGGCATCATCCACGTATCGTGCCTCCTTTACCATCATGCGCCCGCTCACAAATTTTCTGAGTATCTCCTCGGGCGTCATCTTGGTGTACCTGGGGTTTTCACTAATAAGATTGACAAGATGGGGGTCAATTACAGTAAATGACCTTAGCATGAGTCGGACGACATCATGATGAGAGCACCTAGAGGGGGGGTGAATAGGTGATCCTGTAAAACTTGAAACTTAATGCCACAAAAACTTGATTAGGAGTTAGCACAATAAGGCCAAGTGGCTAGAGAGGAGTCTTAGCAAAACACAATAACCACAAAAAGATCAACACAGAGATGACATAGTGGTTTATCCCGTGGTTCGGCCAAGTCCAATACTTGCCTACTCCACGTTGTGGCGTCCCAACGGACGAGGGTTGCACTCAACCCCTCTCAAGCGGTCCAAAGACCCACTTGAATACCATGGTGTTTTGCTTTCACTTTACTATATCCCGCTTGCGAGGAATCTCCACAACTTGGAGCCTCTCGCCCTTACAAAGATGTTCACAAAGAAGCACGGAAGTAAGGATGGGATGAGCAACGCACACAAGACACAAAATTAGAGCAACACACGCACGCAAGTCACAACACGAGCTCTCAACACAACTCAAAGAGTTCTCTACTCAAACGGAGCTCTAGTTGCTATCACAAAGAATCGAATGCGCGGAATTGAAGTCTTGGTGCTTAGGAATACTTAGAGAATGCTTGGTGTACTCCACCATGCGCCTAGGGGTCCCTTTTATAGCCCCAAGACAGCTAGGAGCCGTTGAGAGCATTCCAGGAAGGCAATTCTTGCCTTCAGTCGACTGGCGCACCGGACAGTCCGGTGCACCACCGGACACTGTCCGGTGCAGATTTCTTTCCTTCTGTGGCGCAGCCGATCGTTGAAGATCCAGAGCCGTTGGCGCACCGGACACTGTCCGGTGCCCCCTTGTGACCGTTGGCTCGGCCACACGTCACGCGCGGAATCCTCGGCCGACCGTTGGCCCGACTGACCATTGGCTCACCGGATAGTCCGGTGCCTCACCGGACAGTCCAGTGAATTATAGCCGTACACCGTTAATCGCTTCCCGAGAGCGATGACTTCGCCTGTGAATGGCTCACCGGACAGTCCGGTGCCTCACCGGACAGTCCAGTGATTTATAGCCGTACACCGTTAATCGCTTCCCGAGAGCAGCCAGTTGACAGTCGCCAGCCTGGCGCACCGGACACTGTCCGGTGCACCACCGGACACTGTCCGGTGCACCCAGACTGCGCAGAATCTTGGCTGCATAGCCAAGTCTTTTCCAAATTGATCTTTTCCTATTTCTAGCACTTAGAAACAATACATTAGTCTCCAAAACAATGTACTAAGTCTTAGAAACATACCTTTCCTCTTGATTTGCACTTTGTCCATCAATTGGCATAGATTAACACTTAAGCACTTGTGTTGGCACTCAATCACCAAAATACTTAGAAATGGCCCAAGGGCACATTTCCCTTTCAATCTCCCCCTTTTTGGTGATTTATGCCAACACAACAAAAAGCAACTAAAGAAGTGCAACATCAATGCAAATGAAAACACAAATTTGTTTTGATTCAAATTTGGCATATTTGGATCATTCTCTACCACCACTTGGATTTTGTTTTTGCAAATCAACCTGAATTTCCTATCTCTAAATCAAACACACTTGTTGAGACATAAAGAGAGTTGTTCCAAGAGAAATTGATCAAAGATTTCAAAAACTCCCCCTTTTTCCCATAATCAACTATTCTCCCCACAAGAAGCCAACTTTTGACAAAAGAGACAACAAGGGAGTTTTGACAAACCAAAAGCTCTATTCTACTATTTTCAAAATTCTCAAGTGGTAGCTGATCCATTTATTTCTTTGGCCTTATTTTCTCCCCCTTTGGCATCAAGCACCAAAATGGGATCAATCATGGCCCAAAAACCCCATTGCCTCACAAAAATCTTCAAATAAGAGTACAAAGGCAATAAGGATATTGAGATGGACTTGGAGTAAGTTACCCTCTCATCGGAGTGCAGTGGAAGTCTTGCATGGTCCAAGTCCACCTTTCCCTTTCAATCCACCTTTGAGGCTAAATCAAGCCAGCTCAAAACACATGGTTAGTCTCAAAGGGTCAAGTTGTAGCACATCTCCCCCTAAATATGTGCATCAATCACACATGGACTTTTGAGGTCCGGGGAGTGTTTGTACAACTTGAGCACCATAAATAAACAACAAAATGCGTAAGGAACATGATCAAAGGCATAAACACATGTATGCTATCAATCCAAGTTCTGCGAATCTAAGACATTTAGCTCACTACGCAGCTTGCAAAAGGTCTTCTCATCTAAAGGCTTGGTAAAGATATCAGCTAGCTGGTTCTCGGTGCTAATATAAAACACTTCGATATCTCCCTTTTGCTAGTGGTCTCTCAAAAAGTGATGTCGGATGTCAATGTGTTTTGTGCGGCTGTGCTCAATAGGATTGTCCGCTATGCGAATAGCACTCTCATTGTCACATAGGAGTGGGACTTTGCTCAGATTGTAGCCAAAGTCCCGGAGGGTTTGCCTCATCCAAAGTAGTTGCGCGCAACACTGTCCTGCGGCAACATACTCGGCCTCAGCAGTGGATAGGGCAACAGAGGTTTGTTTCTTAGAGCTCCACGACACCAGGGACCTTCCTAAGAATTGGCACGTCCCTGATGTACTCTTCCTATCGACCTTACATCCAGCATAATCGGAGTCTGAATATCCAATTAAGTCAAAGGTAGACCCCTTTAGATACCAGATCCCGAAGCAAGGCGTAGCGACTAAATATCTAAGAATTCGCTTCACGGCCACTAAGTGACACTCCCTTGGATCGGATTGAAATCTAGCACACATGCAAACACTAAGCATAATATCCGGTCTACTAGCGCATAAATAAAGCAAAGAACCTATCATGGACCGGTATGCTTTTTGATCAACAGACTTACCTCCTTTGTTGAGGTCGACGTGTCCGTCAGTTCCCATCGGAGTCTTTGTGGGCTTGGCGTCCTTCATCCCAAACCGCTTTAGCAAGTCTTGTGTGTACTTCGTTTGGGAGATGAAGGTGCCGTCCTTGAGTTGCTTCACTTGGAACCCAAGGAAGTAGTTCAACTCGCCCATCATCGACATCTCAAACTTTTGAGTCATCACCCTGCTAAACTCTTCACAAGACTTTTGGTTAGTAGAACCAAATACTATGTCATCGACATAAATTTGGCACACAAATAAGTCACCATCACAAGTCTTAGTGAATAAAGTTGCATCGGCTTTCCCAACCTTGAAAGCATTAGCAATTAAAAAGTCTCTAAGGCATTCATACCATGCTCTTGGGGCTTGCTTAAGTCCATAGAGCGCCTTAGAGAGCTTACATACGTGGTCGGGGTACCGTTCATCCTCGAAGCCAGGGGGTTGCTCTACGTACACCTCCTCCTTGATTGGCCCGTTGAGGAAAGCGCTCTTCACATCCATTTGGAACAACCTGAAAGAATGGTGAGCGGCATATGCTAGCAAAATACGAATGGACTCTAGCCTAGCCACAGGAGAAAAAGTCTCCTCAAAGTCCAAACCTGCGACTTGGGCATAACCTTTTGCCACAAGTCGAGCCTTGTTCCTTGTCACCACCCCGTGCTCGTCTTGTTTGTTGCGGAACACCCACTTGGTCCCCACAACATTTTGCTTGGGACGAGGCACTAGTGTCCAAACTTCATTTCTCTTGAAATTATTGAGCTCCTCTTGCATGGCCAACACCCAGTCCGGATCTAGCAAGGCCTCTTCTACCCTGAAAGGCTCAATAGAAGATACAAAGGAGTAATGCTCACAAAAATTAACTAATCTAGAACGAGTAGTTACTCCCTTGCTAATGTCACCCAAAATTTGGTCGACGGGATGATTCCTTTGAATCGTCGCTCGAACTTGGGTTGGAGGTGCCGGTTGTGCTTCTTCCTCCATCACATGATCATCTTGTGCTCCCCCTTGATCACACGCCTCCTCTTGATGAACCTATTCATCATCTTGAGTTGGGGGATGCACCATTGTTGAGGAAGAGGGTTGATCTTGCTCCTTTTGTTCCTGTGGTCGCACGTCTCCAATCGCCATGGTACCAATCGCGTCCATTGGAACGTCTTCTTCATCTACATCATCAAGATCAACAACTTGCTCTCTTGGAGAGCCATTAGTCTCATCAAATACAACATCGCTAGAGACTTCAACCAAACCCGATGATTTGTTGAAGACCCTATACGCCTTTGTATTTGAGTCATAACCTAACAAAAACCCTTCTACAGCTTTGGGAGCAAACTTAGAATTTCTACCTTTCTTTACTAGAATATAACATTTGCTCCCAAATACACGAAAGTAAGACATATTGGGTTTGTTACCGGTTAGAAGCTCATACGAAGTCTTCTTGAGGAGGCGATGAAGGTACACCCGATTTATGGCGTGACAAGCCGTGTTCACGGCTTCCGACCAAAATCGCTCGGGCGTCTTGAATTCTCCAAGCATTGTCCTTGCCATGTCAATGAGCGTCCTGTTCTTCCTCTCTACCACACCGTTTTGTTGTGGTGTGTAGGGAGCGAAGAACTTGTGCTTGATCCCTTCCTCCTCAAGGTACTCCTCCACTTGAAGGTTCTTGAACTCGGACCCGTTGTCGCTCCTTATCTTCTTCACCTTGAGCTCAAACTCATTTTGAGCTCTTCTTAGGAAGCGCTTGAGGGTCCCTTGGGTTTCAGATTTATCCTGCAAAAAGAATACCCAAGTGAAGCGGGAAAAATCATCGACTATAACAAGACCATACTTACTTCCTCCTATGCTTAGATAGGCGATGGGTCCGAAGAGGTCCATATGAAGCAACTCCAAAGGTCTTGATGTGGTCATCACATTTTTGGTGTGATGAGAGCTTCCCACATGTTTACCTGCTTGACAGGCTGCACAAGGTCTATCTTTTTTGAAATGCACATTTGTTAGACCTATCACGTGTTCTCCCTTTAGAAGTTTGTGAAGATTCTTCATCCCAACATGTGCTAAGCGGCGATGCCATAGCCAGTCCATGCTAGTCTTAGCAATTAAGCATACATCTAGACCGGCCTCCTCTTTTGCAAAATCAACTAAATAGAGTTTGTCGTCTAATACACCCTTAAAAGCTAATGAACCATCACTCCTTCTAAAGACAGACACATCTACATTTGTGAATAAGCAGTTATATCCCATATTACAAAGTTGACTTACAGATAACAAATTGTATCCAAGCGACTCAACTAAAAACACATTAGAAATGGAGTGCTCGGATGAAATAGCAATCTTTCCTAACCCTTTCACCTTGCCTTGGTTCCCATCACCGAATATGATTGAATCTTGGGAATCCTTGCTCTTGACGTAGGAGGTGAACATCTTCTTCTCCCCCGTCATGTGGTTTGTGCATCCGCTGTCGATAATCCAGCTTGTACCCCCGGATGCATAAACCTGCAAGGCAAATTTAGGCTTGGGTTTTAGGTACCCAACTCTTGTTGGGTCCTACAAGGTTAGTCACAATGGTCTTAGGGACCCAAATGCAAGTTTTATCTCCCTTGCATCTTGCCCCTAACTTCCTAGCAATCACCTTCTTATCCTTTCTACAAATAGCAAAGGAAGCATTGCAAGCATGATATATTGTAGAAGGTTCATTATTTACTTTCCTAGGAACATGAACAACATCTCTTCTAGGCATAGCATTTTTCCTAGTCAAAATTTTATCATGCATAATAGAGGAACTTGAAGCAATCATGGCATGAGAATCATAACTTCTATAAACATTTCTAGAATGTCTCCTGTCATGGTATATGAAAGCATGGTTCTTATGAGCACTATTAGCCATAGGGGCCTTCCCTTTCTCCTTGGCGGAGATGGAAACCTTATGGCTTGTTAAGTTCTCGACTTCCCTCTTGAAGCCAAGTCCATCCTTAATTGAGGGGTGTCTACCAATCGTGTAGGCATCCCTTGCAAATTTTAGCTTATCAAATTCACTTTTGCTAGTCTTAAGTTGGGCATTAAGACTAGCCACTTCATCATTCAATTTAGAAATTGAAGCTTGGTGTTCGCTACAAGCATCAATATTGAATTATTTACACCTATTGCAAATTGTAACATGTTCTACACAAGATGTTGATTTATTAGCTATTTCTAACTTAGCATTCAAATCATCATTTATGCTCTTTAAGCTAGAAATAGAGTCATGGCATGTAGACAATTCACAAGAAAGCATTTCATTCCTTTTAATTTCTAGAGCAAGGGATTTTTGAGCCTCTACAAACTTATCATGTTCTTCATACAAAAGATCCTCTTGCTTTTCTAATAATCTATTCTTATCATTCAAAGCATCAATCAATTCATTAATATTATCAACCTTAGTTCTATCTAAGCCCTTGAATAAACATGAATAGTCTATTTCATCATCGCTAGATTCTTCATCACTTGAGGAAGCGTAAGTACTAGTATTACGAGTGCTTACCTTCTTTTCCCTTGCCATGAGGCAAGTGTGATGCTCGTTGGGGAAGAGGGATGACTTGTTGAAGGCGGTGGCGGCGAGTCCTTCGTTGTCGGAGTTGGACGACGAACAATCCGAGTCCTACTCCTTGCCAAGGTGTGCCTCGCCCTTAGCCTTCTTGTACGCCTTTTTCTTTTCCCTCTTGTTCCCTTGTTCCTGGTCACTATCATTATCAGGACAATTAGCAATAAAATGACCAATCTTACCACATTTGAAGCATGAGCGCTTCCCCTTCGTCTTGGTCTTGTTGGGATGCTCCTTGCGACCCCTTAGTGCCGTCTTGAAACGCTAGATGATGAGGGCCATCTCTTCCTCATTGAGTCCTGCCGCCTCAACTTGTGCCACTTTGCTAGGTAGTACTTCCTTGCTCCTCGTTGCTTTGAGAGCAACGGTTTGAGACTCGTGGATAGGGCCGTTCAACGCATCGTCAACGTATCTTGCCTCCTTGATCATCATCCGCCTGCTTATAAACTTTCCAAGTATCTCCTCGGGCGTCATCTTGGTGTACCTAGGATTCTCACGAATATTGTTCACAAGATGTGGATCAAGGACGGTAAAAGACCTTAGCATTAGGCGGACAACGTCGTGGTCCATCCATCGCGTGCTTCCATATCTCCTTATTTTGTTGACGAGGGTCTTGAGCCGGTTGTACGTTTGGGTTGGCTCCTCGCCCTTGATCATTGCGAATCTCCCAAGTTCGCCCTCCACCAACTTCATCTTGGTGAGCATGGTGACGTCGTTCCCCTCATGTGAGATCTTGAGGGTGTCCCAAATCTGCTTGGCGTTATCCAAGTCGCTCACCTTATGGTATTCGTCCCTGCACAATGAAGCTAGAAGAACAGTAGTAGCTTGTGCATTTTTGTGAATTTTCTCATTAATGAACATGGGACTATCAGTACTATCAAATTTCATTCCACTCTCTACTATCTCCCATATGCTTGGATGGAGAGAGAACAAGTGACTATGCATTTTGTGACTCCAAAATCCGTAGTCCTCTCCATCAAAGTGAGGAGGTTTACCAAGTGGAATGGAGAGTAAATGAGCATTGGTACTTTGCGGAATATGAGAATAATCAAAGGAAAAGTTTGAATTAACCGTCTTCCTTTTCTCGTAGTCGTTGTCGTCGTCCTTTTGGGAAGAGGAAGATTCGTCGCTGTCGTAGTAGATTATCTCCTTGATGCGCCTTGTTTTCTTCTTCCTCCCGTCTTTTCTTTTGTGGCCCGACCCCGAGTCAGTAGGCTTGTCATCCTTTGGATCATTGACGAAAGACTCCTTCTCCTTATCATTGACCACCATCCCCTTGCCCTTAGGATCCATCTCTTCGGGCGATTAGTCCCTCACGTGAAAAGAACGGCTCTGATACCAATTGAGAGCACCTAGAGGGGGGTGAATAGGTGATCCTGTAAAACTTAAAACTTAATGCCACAAAAACTTGATTAGGAGTTAGCACAACAAGGCCAAGTGGCTAGAGAGGAGTCTTAGCAAAACACAATAACCACAAAGAGATCAACACAGAGATGGCACAATGGTTTATCCTGTGGTTCGGCCAAGTCCAATACTTGCCTACTCCACGTTGTGGCGTCCCAACGGACGAGGGTTGCACTCAACCCCTCTCAAGCGGTCCAAAGACCCACTTGAATACCACGGTGTTTTGCTTTCACTTTACTATATCCCGCTTGCGAGGAATCTCCACAACTTGGAGCCTCTCGCCCTTACAAAGATGTTCACAAAGAAGCACGGAAGTAAGGATGGGATGAGCAACGCACACAAGACACAAAATCAGAGCAACACACGCACGCAAGTCACAACACGAGCTCTCAACACAACTCAAAGAGTTCTCTACTCAAACGGAGCTCTAGTTGCTATCACAAAGAATCGAATGCACGGAATTGAAGTCTTGGTGCTTAGGAATACTTAGAGAATGCTTGGTGTACTCCTCCATGCGCCTAGGGGTCCCTTTTATAGTCCCAAGGCAGCTAGGAGCCGTTGAGAGCATTACAGGAAGGCAATTCTTACCTTCAGTCGATTGGCGCACCGGACAGTCCGGTGCACCACCGGACACTGTCCGGTGCGGATTTCTTTCCTTCTGTGGCGCAGCCGACCGTTGAAGATCCAGAGCGTTGGCACACCGGACACTGTCCGGTGCACACCAGACAGTCCGGTGCCCCCTTGTGACCGTTGGCTCGGCCACGAGTCACGCGCGGAATCCTCGGCCGACCGTTGGCCCGACTGACCGTTGGCTCACCGGACAGTCCGGTGCCTCACCGGACAGTCCGGTGAATTATAGTCATACGTCGTTAATCGCTTCCCGAGAGCGACGACTTCGCCTGTGAATGGCTCACCGGACAGTCTGATGCCTCACCGGACAGTCCGGTGCCTCACCGGACAGTCCGGTGATTTATAGTCGTACGCCGTTAATCACTTCCCGAGAGCAGCCAGTTGACAATCGCCAGCCTGGCGCACCGGACACTGTTCGGTGCACCACCAGACAGTCCGGTGCACCCAGACTGCGCAGAGTCTTGGCTGCATAGCCAAGTCTTTTCCAAATTGATCTTTTCCTGTTTCTAGCACTTAGACACAATACATTAGTCTCCAAAACAATGTACTAAGTCTTAGAAACATACCTTTCCTCTTGATTTGCACTTTGTCCATCAATTGGCATAGATTAACACTTAAGCACTTGTGTTGGCACTCAATCACCAAAATACTTAGAAATGGCCCAAGGGCACATTTGCCTTTCACATGATCCGTCCATCTTATGCTTCCATAGCTTCGGATCTTGTTAACCAGGGTCTTGAGCCTGTTATATGTCTGAGTTGGCTCCTCTCCCCTAATCATCGCGAATCTCCCCAGTTTGCCTTCTACCAGCTCCATTTTGGTAACCATGGTGGCGTCGTTTCCCTCATGAGATATCTTGAGGGTGTCCCTGATTTGCTTGGCATTGTCCAAGCCGCTCACCTTATTATATTCATTCCTGCAAAGTGAAGCTAGCAACACAGTAGTAGCTTGTGCATTTTTATGAATTTGCTCATTTATAAACACAGGGTTATCAGTGCTATCAAAATGCATACCATTCTCTACGATTTCCCAAATACTAGGATGAAGTGAGAATAGATGACTACGCATTTTATGACTCCAAAATGAATAGTCTTCTCCATCAAAGTGGAGGTTTTCCAAGGGGAATTGATAGTAAATGCGCATTTGAGTTGTATGGAATATGGGAATAATAAAATGAATAGTTTTGATTAACCATTTTCTTCTTTGAAGAGTCATCGTCATCATCGTCTCTTGGTGAAGAAGAGGAGGCATCGCTGTCGTAGTAGATAATCTTCTTGATGCGCCTCTTCTTCTTCCCGTCCCTCTTCTTATGACTCGATCCTGAGTCAGTGGGCTTGTCGTCCCTTGGCTCGTTGACGAGGGACTCCTTCTCCTTGTCATTGACCACCATCCCCTTTCCCTTAGGATCCATCTCTTCGGGCAGTTAGTCCCTTAGATGAAGAGTACGGCTCTGATACCAATTGAGAGCACCTAGAGGGGGGTGAATAGGTGATCCTATAAAATTAAACACTAAATAGCCACAAAACTTAGTTATGAAAGAGTTAGTGCGACTAAGTAGCTTTGAGGCGAGTTCTTGTGAACAAAACAATCACAGAGAAAGCAACACAAGAGACACGCGATTTTTATCCCGTGGTTCGGCCAAGTAACACTTGCCTACTTCCACGTTGCAGCGTCCCAATGGACGAGGATTGCACTCAACCCCTTTCAAGTGATCCAATGATCAACTTGAATACCACGACTTTCTTCCTTATAGTCTTCTTCCCGTTTGCGAGGAATCTCCACAAGTTGGAGCCTCTCGCCCTTACAATATTGAGCACATAGAACACACAAGAGTAAGGTTAGAAGAGCAACACACACAAGACTCAAATTCGCAGCACAACCACGTACACAAGTCACGACTTGAGCTCGAAACACAACACACGGAGTTCGCAACTCAAATGGAGCACAAATCACTAACACAGAGAATCAAATGCGTGGAGTTGGAGTCTTGGAGTCTTAGGATGCTTAGTGAATGCTTGGGTGACTCCTCCATGCGCCTAGGGGTCCCTTTTATAGCCCCAAGGCAGCTAGGAGCCGTTGAAGACCAACTTGGAAGGCTATCCTTGCCTTCTGTCGAGTGGCGCACCGGACAGTCCGTTGCGCCACTGGACAGGTCCTGTAGACTGTCCGGTGCGTGATCTCCTTCCAAATTTGGCATATCCGATTGTTGCTCCTCTGGGCTGATTGGCGCACCGGACACTGTCCGGTGCACACCGGACAGTCCGATGCACTAGCTGACCGTTGGAGCAGACCACGTGTCGCGCGAAGATTGCGCGGCCGACCGTTGGCGCTGGCTACCATTGGCTCACCGGACAGTCTGGTGCACCACCGGACAGTCCGGTGAATTTTTAGCCGTACGCCGCTGATCCGTTTCCTGAGAGCGACGAGTTCGCCGCGGATGACTCACCGGACAGTCCGGTGCATCACCGGACAGTCCAGTGATTTTTAGCCGTACACCGTCGTCGATTCCCGAGAGCAGCCATTTCACCAGAGACCAGCCTGGCGCACCGGACACTGTCCGGTGCACCACCGGACAGTCCGGTGTGCCAGACCGAGCTGAAGTATGGCTGCACAGAGCCAAGTCCTTTCCATTTATTTTCTCCTTCTTTTGTCACTGTTCCTAGCACTTAGACAAACACATTAGCATTCAAAAAAACCATGTACTAAGCCTAGAAACATACCTTGTGCCTTGATTTGCACTTCTCACTTTATTTGGCACATAAGAACTTAATCAAACATGTTGGACATTTAATCACCAAAACATAATAGAAATGGCCCAAAGGCTCATTTCCCTTTCAATATGGACATTTTAACCAATCCAAGGGTTAGTATGCATGCATATACACCTTATGTATTTGAGAAATACAATTTTTCATATAAAACTATTTAGATCAAATAAGAATAAAAAATTCATCAAAAATACCCAATAAATAGCCTAGATAGCATACTGAGAATTGAAATGCAATACTACATATGTGTATTCAACCTCAAACCACGTTTGAGAGATCTATCACATTCATTTCACTCCTTAATGTGCAAAACCTCGTTTCATCTAATAGCTCTGTAAATATATCGGCCAATTGATCATCCGTGCCAATCGAATATATAGTGATATCTCCCTTTCCAACATGATCTCTCAAGAAGTGATGTCGTATATCAATATGCTTCGTTCTTGAGTGTTGGACCGGATTTGTAGCCAATTTTACCGCACTCTCGTTATCACACATGAGAGGCACATTCTTAAAAATGATCACATAATCCAATAGAGTTTGTTTCATCCATAGTAATTGAGCACAACAATTACCGGCCGATATATATTTCGCCTCGGCGGTAGAGAGAGCAACGGAATTTTGTTTTTCAGAAGACCATGAAACAAGAGACCTCCCAAGAAATTGACAACAACCGGAGGTGCTCTTCCTATCAACTTTGCAACCCGCATAATCCGAATCCGAATATCCAATTAATTTAAATTGAGCACCTTTGGGATACCATAGACCAATATTGGGGGTATACTTCAAATATCTTAGAATTCTTTTTGCGGCCTTCAAGTGAATCTCTCTAGGTGAAGCTTGAAATCGAGCACACATGCAAACAATAAACATAACATCGGGCCTAGATGCGGTAATGTAAAGTAAACTACCAATTATTGAGCGAAAAAGTCTTTGATCAACCATAGTACCTCCCTCATCTAAGTCTAGATGACCATTTGCTGCCACAGGAGTCTTGATAGGCTTTGCATTCTCTAAGCCAAACTTTTTGAGCATATCCTTCAAATATTTTGATTGACTTATAAAGATTCCATCTTTCAATTGTTTGGTTTGAAGACCGAGAAAGAAGCTCAATTCTCCTATCGTAGACATTTCAAATTCCTTTGACATCATTTTTCCAAACTCCTCACAAAACAATTCATTAGTAGATCCAAAAATAATATCATCAACATAAATTTGACAAACAAACAAATCTTTGCCAATTCTTTTGGTGAATAGAGTAGTGTCAACCTTCCCAATTTTAAAGTCTTTGGAAAGCAAGAAATAGCTAAGCCTTTCATACCAAGCGCGTGGAGCTTGCTTAAGCCCATAGAGAGCTTTAGAAAGCTTGTACACGTGGTTAGGTCTTTTGGGGTCCTCAAAACTGGGAGGTTGTTCAACATACACTAGTTCACTAATCTTACCATTTAGAAAGGCACTCTTTACATCCATTTGGTAGAGCTTGATATTATGAGCACAAGCATAAGCAAGAAGGATCTGGATTGCTTTCAATCTTGCCACTGGAGCAAATGTCTCACCAAAATCCAATCCCTCTATTTGAGTATACCCTTGTGCAACTAATCTTGCCTTGTTTCTTACCACTAATCCATCTTCATTGTGCTTGTTGTGAAACACCCATTTGGTACCAATAACATTGTGGTTCTTTGGTCTCTCAACAAGCTCCCAAACTTCATTCCGAGTGAAGTTATTTAATTCTTCATGCATTGCATTCACCCAATCAACATCAAGTAGAGCTTCATCTACACGGTTAGGTTCCATACAAGATACAAAAGAGAAATGTTCACAAAATGAAGCTATGCGAGAGTGAGTTTGAACACCCTTACTAATATCACCCACAATTTGATCAACTAGGTGATCCTTCACAATAGAATGATGGATTCTTGATACCATTTGAGAATTGCTAGTTGAAGCATGAGGAGGAACCGAATGACTTGAAGTATCTTGATCATGAGCATCCATGATTTCATCATTTTGTTGGCTTTGGTGATTTTCTTCATTTATGGTTGAAGAGGATGGAATGACAACCACACTATTTTCATCATCTTCCTTTGGCTTTATTTCACCAATAGCCATTGTTTTCATAGCATTTCTCAATTGAGTTCCACCAACATCATCAAGATAATCGCTTTCATCTTGAGACCCATTAGTTTCATCAAACTCAACATCATGTGCTTCTTCAATAATACCATGAGTCTTGTTGAAAACTCTATAAGCTTTGCTATTTGATGAATATCCAAGTAGAAAACCTTTAGCACATTTCTTCTCAAATTTAGAGAGCCGGCTTCCCTTTCTCAAAATATAGCATTTGCAACCGAACACTCTAAAATATGAGATATTTGGCTTTCTACCAATGAGCAATTCATAGGGAGTTTTCTTCAAGAGTTTGTGACAATATAGCCTATTTGATGAGTGACAAGCGGTGTTTATGGCCTCGGCCCAATAAGAGTCTGACACATTATATTCCGCTAGCATAGACCTAGCCATATCAATGAAAGTCATATTCTTCCTTTCAACAATACCATTTTGTTCTGGAGTATATTTGGAAGAAAATTCATGTTTAATACCCTTGTCATCATAATATTTATCAATTCTAGCATTTTTGAATTCCGATCCATTATCACTTCTAACTTTCTTGATATCAAAATCAAATTGGTTTTGAGCCAATATAGCAAATGACTTGAATGTTTCAAACACATTAGATTTATCCCGAAGAAAGTAAACCCAAGTGAATCTAGAATAATCATCCACAATCACAAGGCAATAGGAATTTTTGCCAATATTCACAAAAGATGTTGGCCCAAATAAATCCATGTGAAGTAATTCTAAAGGTCGATGAGTAGACATTTGACTTTTATTTGGATGAGTATTTGCCACTTGCTTCCCGGCTTGACAAGAGCTACACAATTTGTTCTTCTCAAATTTCACATCTTTCAAGCCACGAACTAAGTCATGTTTGGTTAAACGGTTGAGTTGCTTCATTCCAACATGACCAAGTCTTCTATGCCATAACCAACCTAGTGAAGCCTTTGAGAATAAACAAGTTGTGAGCTTTGCCTCATTGGATGAGAAATCAACAAGATAAAGATTTTCATGTCTAAAGCCTTTAAACTTAAGATTGCTACCATCAACACTAGAGATAATAACATCATCAACGGTGAAATTGCAACTAAATCCTAAATCACATAATTGAGCTACGGATAGTAAATTAAAATTCAAAGACTCAACCAAGAGCACATTTGATATGGAATGATCATTTGAAATAGCAATTTTACCCAAGCCTTTAACCTTTCCTTTGCGATTATCTCCAAATGTGATACTATCATAACTTGTAACACCCGGATTTTAGGGATCCAAAACCCGGGGTTAACATAAACACCAGGTATGCTGGGACCAAGTCTCAAACATATGATGTATAGTGGCACAGGATCGAATGTCACATCTTTATATATAACAGGAGTTCTATACAAAATAAATAATTACATTATAAGGAGACAACGGTCCAGCAACCCAAAGTTGACTGGGAGACGACGACCTAGACCTCTCACGAACTCATCACAGCATCCTCCATGAGCATCATCCTGCAGTACCTGGTCTTGACCTGTGGTGTATGTGAGACAGCAAGAGTGAGCTCACATACGTTCATCGCTCAACAAGTTGTGGGGAATAATGTGCATGAACTCACCAAAGGTGGGAGCTCATAAAGTGTAAGGCTTACCAAAGAAGATGGTTAGAGCTGAGCATTGCTTTTAAAGTTGGTCAAAATTTTATTAGCAATTACTAAGTATAAGTAAATACCATCCCAATTAAATAGTTGAACAGAAGTAACAACACCACCTGCAATGCAATGCATATGACAAATTGAATTTAGTTCCATAATTTAATCATGTGAGGGTCCGAGCTGCTCATGACCGTGAGCACGGCTAGTATACCAGTTTTACACTCTGCAGAGGTTGCGCATCTTTACCCACAAGTCGTGTTACCCATCTGCCAAGGGGTCATGAATCCCATACACCTCTACCAAGGAAGTGAGGCAGGGTAGCACTACGAGGCCTTTACAAAGTTCCACTAGCTTCCGAAAACCCGCTACAGTTTATAGGAAGATCCAGTACAGGAATCCCTTGCAGGACCGCCATCGCAGCAAAATCCTCCCGAGGGCACTTCCCGCACTGACCTCTCCCCTACTGCCCTTGCCCCTTTCGGGTAAGGTAGTCTTCCACTAGCTTTCCTAATTAATCAGCCAAGGGCATCCCATACTACCCTTGTGGTAGCACTGTTTTCCCGGGTGGTTCTCCATGTTCCAATTAACATAATGATCTTAACATGAACCATAAATAACAACTGATAACAAAAGTATAATCATGAATGGTGTATCTCCATACCCAAAACCACATATAGCACTAGCAAGTACTACCCAGAAAGTTCAGTGGTAAACAAGGTATAAAGATAGACAAACTAGGGTAACCTATTGGGTCCCATCAAAATTAACCTATGCAGATCATTATGATTAATTAGAACATGAGTAGGTGAAAAGAAGTGATCAAGGGCACAACTTGCCTGGGCCTTGAGATTCCAGGTACCAGGATGATTCTTCAGATCCTCGTGACCTCACTGCTAATCGTAGCAATACAAACAAACATTGTATAGGCAAATTTAACATTACACCAAACAAGTAAACAAAATACATAATAATAATCTACACATTAAAATAAGATTCTAGGAACAGGAATCAGTAATTTTGGAGTTATAGATTTTAAATTATGGATTTTCAAAGGTTTTATGTGTTTTAAATAGGATTAAGTGATAAATAAATCTCCTACTATTTTTATGCCAAAACAGAGACACTAAGTGATAAAGAATAAAATTACAAAATTTTAGGAACTGGAATGGATTAATTTGGAGTTAGTATGAATTTTCTATGAATTTATAAAGTTCTAGCAATTATTTTTATATTAAAAATTCATTTACTATTCATTTTCTCTGGTTTTATAACTCTCTGGACTGGGCCTCAATTAAACAGAAGCACAGGGGGCTCGGGGTAATAATCTGCAGACACAGGGAACAGTGGGAGTGGACGGCGGGTTTATTCTGCGAAACCAGGGGGTTCCTTATGTAAATGTGCACACCGAAGGGGTATGGGAGGATCTCTGCCGTTCGATCTAAAGGGAACGTCCCCGATTAGACTCTACACCTGCGCGAACTGGTACGCGCCAGAGCCGCAAGATCTGAATCCAACGCCGCAGATCAACTCTCCCCTCTTTTAATCCACAGCGTTCATCAACACTTGGACGCCGCCGATTCACCTAGGCGAAACGGTATGTCCCCGTCTAATCCAGACCGTTCAATGAAGGATCGACGGCACAGGCACGTTCTTCCACCCGACGGCCAGGGTCCCCAGTTCACCTCCAGCCGCGACGGCGATACACGCCGGAGAAGGTCTACCTAGCGGCTCGGCGCCCGACACTTTCGAAGCCGGTACGATTCACCCCTGCGTGGCCCGACGAAGCTCCCCAACAAGATTACGACCACCACGGCGAGCAGGATAGCACCGTCGATTCTCCCTGACCGTGACTATTTCGAGCCCTGAGAATAGTATCGCCATGGAAACTAGAAGACTACACTCACCAGAGATCCCGCCGGAGTTGAAGCTCCTAATCCCGATCACCGAGATCCCAAGCCGCAGCATCGTCTGAGTTCATGGCGGCGGCGGCGACGTTCATCAGTGCTCTGGTGATGGATTCCCCGACGGCCGCATTCCCTTTACCACCGCACGGAGCCTATGCCATGGAGGACGAGGGTCGCGTTGATTTATAGGGACAGGGCAAGCGCCAAGCACGTGCGGGCTCGGGATACAGTGAAGGAGATCTCGAGCGCGCGCGGTTGCAACCGGTTCCCGACTGAGGCGGAGGCAGGCCCGGCGAGTTTGCCGCAACCAACCTGAGCTGGATGATAGGACTGACGATAGGGGCCCACACCACAGTGGCCCAAGAGGGAAACCACGCGTGTGAGCGAGACGCCAGCCGAGCGGGTCTACCGTCCAGGGACACGGTGCAGGGACAGTGCTGTGGGTCGGCAGGCCGTGGGGGGCCGAGGGGAGGGTTTGGGAAGTACGTGGGCCAGCAGGGTGAAGGGAAGAAGTGGGCCGTGGGCAAGGAAAGGACGGTGAATTCCCATCAAGCGGCCCAATTCAGAATGCATTTATTTTTCTTTTCTATTTCAAATTCAAACTTCAAATCAATTCCAGGTTTAATTTTCCAAACTTTGTGACAAGTTTATATTCAGATTATATATTCAATTTGAACTTACCAATATAGGATTTATGAATTTATGAATTTATTTTGTATTTTATAATATTTCTTTCTCTTTTCTCCTTTTTCTAGGGTTACTTTAGGATTTAAATCCCCATCTCGATATTTAACATATTTTTTTTTTACATTATTATAATATTGTCACAAAAATGCACACACAAATAAAATATTCAGCATGATGCAATGATTTAGTAGCATATCTTTTTATTAATTGGTTTTGGACATGGTGTTCACATATGATGATGCTTACAGATCAAACTCACATAAAGAGAAATTGTTTCTCTATTGGTATTATTTCTAGCAATTTACAAAGTGGGTGTTACAAATCCTACCCCCCTTAAAAATAATCTCGTCCCCGAGATTTGTAAGAAAGGGGATGTATACTCATATTGATTCAACACATATGCATAAACAAAATCTCGGCATGATGCATACCTTATTAGCAAAACACAGGGTCAAATGGACCTTATTATTATTACTAAAATAGTATCTTATCAACTACTAACTAAGGTAACATCTAGATCTTACAAATCATCATAATTTATATCTATGTAGCTTGGTGAAGCTGGTGGTGGTGGTGGAGGTTGTTGTTGTTGTCTCTCCAACCGTGCTTGCCTTATTTCTTGGCGGGCCTGACGTATCTCCTCGCGTTGTTGTCTTATCTGATTTTGCATCTCGGTCACCAGGTCTGTTAATTGTTGTATTACCAGTCTTTGGGTAGCAACCACTTGATCGATCTCAACAGGTGGGGGATTTGGAGGATTCATTTTCTGTTTGTTGTTACGTGATAATCTTTCCTTTCCTGGTATCGACCATGAAAGTTAGAAGCATGTGGTAAGATAGCTTTGCAAGGGAATCATTTAGTAGACAGAATGAATAAGCTAATAGTTGGTTATGTACTGAAACTTCTTTGGCAGGGCTGGCCAGATATTTTATGTCAAGACTAGGGTAATTAGTTGTACGAGGTGAATGTCCAAAGGTAAGGTAGAATGTGTCAAGATGAGATAGATACGGAATACTACATATATTTTCTGAGGGGATAATCTAGTTTTGTCTAGTTATCTTACAAATGCTATCCTTTATACCTAGATATATATGCAGATGTAATTGTGGACATTACTCCACAACCCATCACACTCAATCAAAGATCCAAATCAGACGGATATCATAAGAACAAACATTCAAATACATAGACACTTACAAAAATAGTTTTGTTTTTTTTTTTTGTTCCTAGGATTAGGTCTCCTTATTCCTAAAGGTCACTTTAGGCACAGGATTTCAAAGTGTGAAATCCACATTTGTCTTTAGAAAAGATAAAGGTAAGAATAATCAGAGTAAAGCGGAAATAGATGAGAAAAGATTAAGAAAAGTTTAGAAAAGATCAGAGTAGCAAAGGTAAGGTTAATCAGAGTAGAACAGTAGAAGGTGAGACAGGATCAAGGAAAGTATAGAAAGAATCAGAGTAAGGTAGGTAGATAATGGTTATGTCCATTTCTATCTAGGTTTCGTCCTACAGTCAACATTGCTCTGATACCACTTCTGTAACACCCGGATTTTAGGGATCCAAAACCCGGGGTTAACATAAACACCAGGTATGCTGGGACCAAGTCTCAAACATATGATGTATAGTGGCACAGGATCGAATGTCACATCTTTATATATAACAGGAGTTCTATACAAAATAAATAATTACATTATAAGGAGACAACGGTCCAGCAACCCAAAGTTGACTGGGAGACGACGACCTAGACCTCTCACGAACTCATCACAGCATCCTCCATGAGCATCATCCTGCAGTACCTGGTCTTGACCTGTGGTGTATGTGAGACAGCAAGAGTGAGCTCACATACGTTCATCGCTCAACAAGTTGTGGGGAATAATGTGCATGAACTCACCAAAGGTGGGAGCTCATAAAGTGTAAGGCTTACCAAAGAAGATGGTTAGAGCTGAGCATTGCTTTTAAAGTTGGTCAAAATTTTATTAGCAATTACTAAGTATAAGTAAATACCATCCCAATTAAATAGTTGAACAGAAGTAACAACACCACCTGCAATGCAATGCATATGACAAATTGAATTTAGTTCCATAATTTAATCATGTGAGGGTCCGAGCTGCTCATGACCGTGAGCACGGCTAGTATACCAGTTTTACACTCTGCAGAGGTTGCGCATCTTTACCCACAAGTCGTGTTACCCATCTGCCAAGGGGTCATGAATCCCATACACCTCTACCAAGGAAGTGAGGCAGGGTAGCACTACGAGGCCTTTACAAAGTTCCACTAGCTTCCGAAAACCCGCTACAGTTTATAGGAAGATCCAGTACAGGAATCCCTTGCAGGACCGCCATCGCAGCAAAATCCTCCCGAGGGCACTTCCCGCACTGACCTCTCCCCTACTGCCCTTGCCCCTTTCGGGTAAGGTAGTCTTCCACTAGCTTTCCTAATTAATCAGCCAAGGGCATCCCATACTACCCTTGTGGTAGCACTGTTTTCCCGGGTGGTTCTCCATGTTCCAATTAACATAATGATCTTAACATGAACCATAAATAACAACTGATAACAAAAGTATAATCATGAATGGTGTATCTCCATACCCAAAACCACATATAGCACTAGCAAGTACTACCCAGAAAGTTCAGTGGTAAACAAGGTATAAAGATAGACAAACTAGGGTAACCTATTGGGTCCCATCAAAATTAACCTATGCAGATCATTATGATTAATTAGAACATGAGTAGGTGAAAAGAAGTGATCAAGGGCACAACTTGCCTGGGCCTTGAGATTCCAGGTACCAGGATGATTCTTCAGATCCTCGTGACCTCACTGCTAATCGTAGCAATACAAACAAACATTGTATAGGCAAATTTAACATTACACCAAACAAGTAAACAAAATACATAATAATAATCTACACATTAAAATAAGATTCTAGGAACAGGAATCAGTAATTTTGGAGTTATAGATTTTAAATTATGGATTTTCAAAGGTTTTATGTGTTTTAAATAGGATTAAGTGATAAATAAATCTCCTACTATTTTTATGCCAAAACAGAGACACTAAGTGATAAAGAATAAAATTACAAAATTTTAGGAACTGGAATGGATTAATTTGGAGTTAGTATGAATTTTCTATGAATTTATAAAGTTCTAGCAATTATTTTTATATTAAAAATTCATTTACTATTCATTTTCTCTGGTTTTATAACTCTCTGGACTGGGCCTCAATTAAACAGAAGCACAGGGGGCTCGGGGTAATAATCTGCAGACACAGGGAACAGTGGGAGTGGACGGCGGGTTTATTCTGCGAAACCAGGGGGTTCCTTATGTAAATGTGCACACCGAAGGGGTATGGGAGGATCTCTGCCGTTCGATCTAAAGGGAACGTCCCCGATTAGACTCTACACCTGCGCGAACTGGTACGCGCCAGAGCCGCAAGATCTGAATCCAACGCCGCAGATCAACTCTCCCCTCTTTTAATCCACAGCGTTCATCAACACTTGGACGCCGCCGATTCACCTAGGCGAAACGGTATGTCCCCGTCTAATCCAGACCGTTCAATGAAGGATCGACGGCACAGGCACGTTCTTCCACCCGACGGCCAGGGTCCCCAGTTCACCTCCAGCCGCGACGGCGATACACGCCGGAGAAGGTCTACCTAGCGGCTCGGCGCCCGACACTTTCGAAGCCGGTACGATTCACCCCTGCGTGGCCCGACGAAGCTCCCCAACAAGATTACGACCACCACGGCGAGCAGGATAGCACCGTCGATTCTCCCTGACCGTGACTATTTCGAGCCCTGAGAATAGTATCGCCATGGAAACTAGAAGACTACACTCACCAGAGATCCCGCCGGAGTTGAAGCTCCTAATCCCGATCACCGAGATCCCAAGCCGCAGCATCGTCTGAGTTCATGGCGGCGGCGGCGACGTTCATCAGTGCTCTGGTGATGGATTCCCCGACGGCCGCATTCCCTTTACCACCGCACGGAGCCTATGCCATGGAGGACGAGGGTCGCGTTGATTTATAGGGACAGGGCAAGCGCCAAGCACGTGCGGGCTCGGGATACAGTGAAGGAGATCTCGAGCGCGCGCGGTTGCAACCGGTTCCCGACTGAGGCGGAGGCAGGCCCGGCGAGTTTGCCGCAACCAACCTGAGCTGGATGATAGGACTGACGATAGGGGCCCACACCACAGTGGCCCAAGAGGGAAACCACGCGTGTGAGCGAGACGCCAGCCGAGCGGGTCTACCGTCCAGGGACACGGTGCAGGGACAGTGCTGTGGGTCGGCAGGCCGTGGGGGGCCGAGGGGAGGGTTTGGGAAGTACGTGGGCCAGCAGGGTGAAGGGAAGAAGTGGGTCGTGGGCAAGGAAAGGACGGTGAATTCCCATCAAGCGGCCCAATTCAGAATGCATTTATTTTTCTTTTCTATTTCAAATTCAAACTTCAAATCAATTCCAGGTTTAATTTTCCAAACTTTGTGACAAGTTTATATTCAGATTATATATTCAATTTGAACTTACCAATATAGGATTTATGAATTTATGAATTTATTTTGTATTTTATAATATTTCTTTCTCTTTTCTCCTTTTTCTAGGGTTACTTTAGGATTTAAATCCCCATCTCGATATTTAACATATTTTTTTTTTTACATTATTATAATATTGTCACAAAAATGCACACACAAATAAAATATTCAGCATGATGCAATGATTTAGTAGCATATCTTTTTATTAATTGGTTTTGGACATGGTGTTCACATATGATGATGCTTACAGATCAAACTCACATAAAGAGAAATTGTTTCTCTATTGGTATTATTTCTAGCAATTTACAAAGTGGGTGTTACATAACTTGAGCAATCTTCCTCACTCATTTGGGTGAACATTTTCATATCTCCAGTCATGTGTTGAGTGCATCCACTATCCAACACCTAATGATTCCCTCCCGCCTTGTAGTTCACCTACAAAAGGAAATCAATCTCTTTTAGGTACCCAAACTTGCTTGGGTCCTTGGATGTTAGTGACCAAGGTCTTTGGCACCCAAATAGCTTTCTTCTTGTTGCCAACAATTGAAGTACCAACAAATTTAGCATGAACACCTTTTGCATTATGAGAAATAACATAACAGTGCTCAAAACAAGTGGAGGATACATTCTTGAGCTTAGGACAATTCTTCTTGATATGTCCCTTCTTGTGACATTTGTGACACACTTTGTCACATTCTTTCACAAACAATGTCTTTTGCTTTACAAAAGCATTCTTTCCTTTCTTGGGAACATATCCAAGACCCTCGCGATTAAGTGAGCACCGTTGACTTCCCAATATGAAATCCAATTTAGCCTTTCCACCATATGCCTTTTCTAGATCATGGGTTAGAGCATTCACTCTATCTACTAATACTTCACTCTCAACAATGATTTGTGATTCATCATGAACGATATTATCATTCATAAGAGAAATTTTGCATTTATCACAAATAGAGTTAGTAGGTTGTGGTTCACTTGTTGGACTATCAAGTAAGTCACAAGTGACCCCAACATCCTCGGTGATCACCACAACTTCATGCACAATAGATGAGTTTTGAGCTTTCACAAGCTTCTCACAATTCTCTTTTGGATAGTTGTGAGAGGTCTTGAGCTCCTCAAAAGACACTTGGAGGTTTTTATACAATTCCTTCAAGGTCTTAAATTGTTCTTTTTCTTTGTGCATGTAGTCATCGGCCTCACCTAACATTCTAACAAGATCATCATATGAATAGCCATCATCCTCAACATCATCAACATCATCATCATTTATATCATTTAATCGGTGATGATTTTTACCTTAGCATCTCCCTTTGCCATGAGACAATGAGGGGATGAGAAAAGTGAAGGGGCTTCCTTGATAGCAATTTCGGCATTAAGTTTGGATGAGGTGTCATCATTATCATCATCATCTGAGCTATCATCCGAATCCCATTCAACTAGGTAGGCTTTGCCATCTTTCTTCTTGTTGTAGAATTTCTTCTTCTTCTTATCATCTCCATCTTTGCCCTTCTTCTTCTTGTTAGAGCAATTCATGGCAATGTGACCGGGTTCCCCACACTCAAAACACTTTCTATCATTGAAGGCATTTCTTCTTGATGTTTGGCCTCTTCTAGGTTGACCCCTCTTCATCTTCATAAATTTATTGAATTTCTTTACGAGTAGCTCCATATCTCCATCACTCTCACTTTCATTTTCTTCATCATCACTATCTTCTTTTTCAATTGCCTTAGAAGCTTTAGCTTTGAGAGCAATTGATTCGTTCTTCACTTTCTTTGCCAAACTTATAGCATCGGCTTGAGATTTCTTGAATATATCTTGAGTGACAATTTCCCCCAATACTTCGGTTGGAGATCCACAAACAATGGAGTCCTCGGCTCCGATACCACTTATAGGATCTAGGACACCGGCTAGAGGGGGTGAATAGACGGTTTTGACAAAAATCACAAACACTAGATAAATTTAATCAATATGACAAGAGGTATAAATTCTCTAGTGACAACGAGTAAGTAATCTATGAGAATGAACTATGATAATTGTATACAAGAGAAACAATATGCGAAATAATAATTACTTGCACGGTAATAAGTAATGCAAGAGAAGAAAGACATCGGATTTTATCCAGTGGTATCGGTGATTTGCCGATCACCCCTAATCCACGTTGAGGTGGACTTCAAGCTCTCACTTGCTCCTCTATCAAGATGCGGCTTGATCTTTGAGCCAAGTGGATAAGAAATCACTCAATACCTCGTTTCCACTAATGTCACCTTTGCCGCTCCGGTGAGGTAGGCGCGAACCCCTCACAATCGACACTGCGGCTCCTCCACAATCTTCTTGGAGAGCTCGACGGAGATTACACCCGAGTCGTCTAGGAGGCGGCAACCTCCAAGAGTAACAAGCCGATGATGCTTGCCCGGTGTACCACCTAGTGCCTCAAGAATCACCAATGAATGCAAATGCACTAGAAACTCTCAATCTCTCACTAGAATGCAATCTCAAGCAAGGAGTGTGAGAGAATGAGTGGGAGGATCACAAATGAGCTCAATGTGTGCAAGGAATGGCCAAGAGAGCCCTCACACATGAGCTCCCCTTCTATTTATAGCCCACCTCACAAATCCAATCGTTATGCACAACTAACACACTTTCTGTGCACACACGGACGGTCCGCGCCCTGAGGCCGGACGGTCCGCCGTACATATAATGACTAGTTTTCCCATTTGAAATCTGTCAGAGTTGTCAGAAAAGCAAGGTCCGGACAGTCCGCCAACCTTGGTCGGATCGTCCGAGACCTGGCAACTTGGAGCACCAGAACTCTGACCATGAAGAGTTAACACGCGCGAACTATCCGCCTTACAAGGCCGGACGGTCCGTGACCTAGGAGACAGTACTGTCCGGGCCTAGGCCACGGGTAGTCTGTAGTACAAATGCCCAAAAACACACAGTCCCTACCCAAACCAATTTGGCTCCTGCGGACGGCCCACCGACCCTGGCCAGACGGTCCGCACAATAATACAGGGACTATGCAGAGAGCAACCTTCTCTAGTCAAGACTGCAGACGGTCCGCAGTACAAATGTATAGTACAAGTCCAAAGTGAACATACTTCCGACCCCACTGGATGGATCGCGGACGGTCCGCCCACTTGGCCCAGACGGTCCGCCAACCCCATGACTTAACAACTTTTCAAACATGCTTACAAAAAGATTTTTAACTTTAGAAACTGGAAGCGATGTTAGTCCTCATGCAAATGCAACCACTAGATGCTCTATGAGGCACTAGGTTTTACACAGACAAACGTCATTGACCCCTCTTAATAGTACGGCCATCTAGCCTACTAATCCGGTCAAATATCTTCTCTAAACTCCTGGAGACCGGCAAAAACAAAAACCTATGTTATACCTTTGCCTTCACTTAATCCACAACCAATGCTTATAAATCTCCAGGATTTTCTGTTCTATGTGGTCCAATCCTGCATTCTTATTTCTTCAAGAACCGTTAGTCCACAAACAGTTGTCATTAATTACCAAAACATCACTAGGGGCCTAGATGATTCACACTAGTTCTAGGTGATCTCATTACTGATTTAGCACAAGTGTATGATTTGGGTTTCCTAAGCAAATAAGATTGAGATAAATTTACTTGCTTAGGAACCTTACCCTTCTTACATACCTTAGGTAGATGACCATGCTCACCACACATGTACCAGAAGCTTCGCTCAACCTGACATGACACTTGATGTTTGTCTTTTTCTTAGTGAGGGTCATCTTGGAGGGTGCACATCTTTAATTCTTCATGAGTGGACATGAAGCGATCATATGGTCCTTATCATTGCATCCAAAACATCACCTCATCCCTTCATCCTTGTCTTTATGTGGACAAGACGTAATGAAGTGGCCTAATTCCTTGCACTTGAAGCACCTCCTTTTTTCTCTTCTCTTTTTGCTCTTGGATGACATAGATAGATGATCAATGCAAACAACATGACTAATTGAATCTTTACCTTTTTCTTTGTTCATGTTGATTGCTTCACTTATTGTCTTAGGAACTTCTTTCTCATGGAGTTGACCCTTGCTGCGGTTTCTCCTTCCTCAAGCTTCTTCACCACGTGTTCGTAGATATCTAGAGGAAGTCGAGCATGGCATCTTCTCATCAATTGTCTTTGTTTCTTGTTCCAAAGCAATTTTCTTTTTGACCCTACAACTTGTTGCTCAATCAAAGATTGGCCTTTCTTGGGGCAGTAGAGGTCAGCACATGATAATATTTTAACTAATTGATTACTTGTGCAAGAATGTGGTTCACATGAGTTTAAACTAGTAATTGCTACCTCATGAGCAATATCGAGCATGATATGGTCATCAACTAATTTATTATGAGAATAAGACAGCATATCATACTTTTCAGTAAGAGAAAGTTTATCATGACTTAGCAATTCTACTTGCCTCTCAAGCATGGAATTTTCCATTTTAAGTTGAGCAACACAAGATAAAGCATCATCATTATTTCTTTGCTCAATTAAAATTGAATCATAGTGTTGGACCAAATCATCATGAGAGCACCTTAACTCCTCATGTTCTTTGGTCATCTTCTCCAGGCTACTGTTGGTTTTAATGAGAGTCTCCTCTAGCTTGAGAAGTGTCTCGCCTTGTTTCTTGTTCCTTCTCAACAGCTTAACCAAGAGCACTTTGTCTTCTTTGTTGAGATGGGTGTAGAATCGACGAATCTCCTCTTCTTCCACATTGTAGGTCTCATTTTCCCTGTCATTATTATTAGTGGAAGCAATACAAGAACATGTACCTTGTAGTGATGAAGACTCATCATTGCTATCGTCCTCATATTCCTCCTCATCGTCACTTTCGTCTCCACTATCATCATTAGCAATAAGACATGTATAACTAGTGGGAGATGAACCTATCGGTGAGGTGGGTCCATCTCTTGGTGTCCATCGTTCTTGTTCTTCTCCCTTGGACAAGTTAGTACCACCAGCAATATAGAGAGCAAAAGCAGTGCATATGGACTTAAAAAATTTCAACTTAATTTTAGTCCATAGGTCATGAGCATCAACAAATAAATCACTATCACTACCATCATGATGGCAAAATAAGCACCTCTAGAAAGAGAGTCAACTAAGATGTTGCAAGCATGGTGATTGAGAGATAAACATCTTAGTTCAGCATTAGAAGGTTTTTTACTAATATCAAAGGGAAAAATACTTCTAATAAAGATCTGTCTCAAATCAGGATTGATATGCATGAAAGCATTATAAATAGAGACAGACCAAGATTTATAATTAGAACCATCGCCTAGAAGAAGTTCTAGAGTTACCTCTTGTGACGACATCGTCATCTCCGGACGACTAAGCCCACACTGGAGAGGCCTAGCTCTGATACCAATTGAAAGTTCCCTATGCCCGGGAACAGGATTTGGATGTCGCCTAGAGGGGGGTGAATAGGCGAATAATAATTATCACTGTAAAAACTGGAAATTCTTACTCTACTCGAAGGCTGGATCGCAGTGGAATGAAAGACCCTTCGAGTAGGTTGCAGCAGAATTGAAGTTCCTGTCTTAAAATACCCTGCACTTCGAAGATAGCTTGTACCACATATAAGTATTGAAGTGTAAGTATAAAAAGCAAATAAGACAGAGAAACAGCACACAACACAGAGCAGAGCACACAGGCACAGGGATTTATCCCGAGGTTCGGCCAAGCCTGAAATGCTTGCCTAGTCCTCGTTGGAGTTAGCCACACCTTGGCTTGGAGTCTATTTCAACTCCTTCCTCCGTTTGCTCAGATCTGTCAGTGCGACAGATAGAGCCTTCCACTATGTTGATATCAGTTACATCGATGTCGTGGCTGCTTAGAATCTTCTCGATAGCACTCCGGCAGAGTAACAATACGCTCAAGATTTTGCTCTAGCTCTCAGCAGCACTTCCCCTCTCCCTAAAGGCTTATAACTTCACCTTTACACAGACTAGAGAGATACACAAGAGAGGGAGAGAAAGAATTGATCCCAATGATGTATGGACTTGTTGGCTGCTCTTGTGTGCTTGTTGGAGGCGCCTAGGGGTCCCTTTTATAGACCCAAAGGGCCTAGGAGCTGTTGGAGCTTCATTTGATAGGCAATTCTTGCCTTCTGTCGGGTGGCGCACCGGACAGTCCGGTGCTCCACCGGACATGAACAGTGCTTGTTCGGTGTCCGATCTCCTTTCTTTTCTAGCGAAGCCAACCGTTAGACCTTTGGTCCCCTTGGCGCACCGAACACTGTCCGGTGCACACCGGACAGTCCGGTGCGACCTAGTGACCGTTGGCTCGGGCCATGTGTCGCCCGTTGATCGCGCTGCCGACCGTTGGCCACGGGCGCTGATGACTCACCAGACTGTCTCGTGCACCACTGGACAGTCTGGTGAATTTTAGCCACGACGCCCTCGCTAATTCCCAAGAGCAGCAGGTTCGCTGCTGGACCAGCCTATGCACCAGACACTGTCCGGTGCACCGCAGGCTGCAGCAACCTAGCTGGTTTTGGCCAACCATCTTGAATCCATTCTCAGTTCTTTTATCAAGGTTTCTAGCACTTAGAGAAATATGTTAGTACCAAAAAATAATTCACTAAGGCTAGAGTCATACCTTGATTCTTTGATTTGCATCTCTCATGTGTTAATCACAATAACATGTGTTGGACTCTAAACTATCAAGTCAACTTGACTTGATCTAGATTGACATATCTGAGCTCCAACACCCTGCAAAGGTCACATAGAATATATCCAAACATAGTAACAACCCAAACTAAAGATCAGGGTGAAGTTAGCTCTTTTGGGCTGCTTCTAGTTCTGGTTTTGACACTGCTCCTCCTTCTAGTGACCTTGTTCACTTCTTGAGCTTGATCTTGAGCCTTATGACTTACACCACATAACTATAGATGTTGCCTCATTGGTTGTAAGTCATGTCCTTATGTAGTGATCCTTGATGCAACATAACTCTTCTTAACTCGATCAACCTTGACTTTGCAAGTCTTCTTATTCACCCCTGGCTTTGGGTTCCTGGTCTCCATGACCTTCTCTCGTGCACTTAGTACCTCGAAGCTCTTCTTGCCTCCATCCTTGGCTTGATTGGTTTTCTCTGAGTTACGCACATCGAGTCTCACTTAAGCAATGTCCATCTTACTTGTTATGTCCATTATCTATAGATAATCCAGTCTTTGGACCATCACACTTGTTCACTTGTGTTGAACCTTGTTAACTTTGCATTAAGCACCTGTTCAACACTTAGCACACTTGTTAGTCCTTTAATTGGGTTGTCATCCAAACACTAAAACCCACAAGAGAGCTTTCACTTATTCACTTACATGACTTGGACAAATGTTCTTTGAGTATATTCATACCTTCTAGGTCATCTCATTTATTTGCTTCAAACAGTCCTTCAACTCATTTGGCCTGTTTTCATCACCATTTTTGCTCTAGTTGGCGCTTGGAACCTCAAAGACCAAATCTGATCAATTCGTTTATTCAATTGAGTTCCACTGTGATGTAATAATGGTCATCAAGAACTTATTCAAACACTGGAATGACCCAAATTCCAATAACTTCTTGATTTAACACTTTTGGCCTCTTTATCAATGTCTGCAAAATAACTGAGCCCTTGTAGGTCTTGTTTTTTATACCTTCTGCTTAGACTTGTGGCCATGCTTGATGTCTTGAGCTAGCATCCCTTGAGCCTTATGATTTGAACCATATCATCACATGCGAGTTAAACTGATGGCTTCAAAATATGTCTTCTAATGTTGTGATCTCCAACACAACATAACTCTTCACAATCTAATCAAACCTTTGACTTTTGTGTAAGAACTTTTGTTCTTCAACTTATGGTCGTTCAGCCCAAAAAATCCCTCTTGCTTTTTACCTTCACTTGGCTAGGACCTTTGAAGCCCTTTCCTTGTCTTGTCCTCAGTTTATCATATTGTCTCCAAGTCATCTTGTATTGAACATCAACATAATCGATGTTCTTCCTTTTTTCTCGAGCAAACCTTCTTTGTATGAAACTTCTCTAATCATTCTTATCTTCAGTCTAACTATGATTTTGTCGATCTTGTTTGCTTTCTTATCTTGCTTGTGATATTCCATATTCACATAATCCTGATTGATTCTTCCATGGATATCACTATTGTTCTCTTGTGGGAATGGTATTTTGAGAGTTTATACACTCCAATGACACCGCGTGTCAAGATCAGCTATCTTAAAATGCATTTTAAAAGTTAGGGAGAATGTAATGACACATGTAGACAATTTCAAAATTCAATTACGTATTTTACTAGCCTTAGTCGTTATTTATGACCTATTTTATTCCCTTCTCTTTCGACACATGCTGACTCATCTGAGTTTTGATCCTTCCCCCTCGTCGACTTGTCTATATATCTTCCACTTTATGCCTCCAACAAGGTATGTGAGTGCTATCAATGAGATAATATCGTTGGCCCATGCATCGCCCCAACATGCCATGTTGCTGACCTCTCCTTGTACATAGGGACAAGACCTCCATCCCTTTAAGCTTGCGAGGAGATGGAGAAAGTTCGTTACAGAAGAATACTTATTCATATCCATCTGTCAAAAGACAAAACTATACTCATTTTCATGTGGTTGAAGTTAAGGGTGTTGTTGCCTTAAACTATTAAAAGATCGGTGCACATATACAGGGACGGACAGAGCTAGCTAGAGCGAATATGAGGTGTGCATGCCTTTGTGGATGTATGTTGGGGGTGTAAATATGGTGAAATTTTGTTTTAGGGCTAGTTTAGAAACTCTAATTTTCGAAGAGATTTCTATTTTTCTAAGGGAAAATGAACTAATTTCCGTTGAAAAAAATGAAAATCACTTGAAAAAATGAGGTTCCCAAACTAGCCCTTAATATTTTGGGTATGTGAAACTACACTCATTTCTTTGGGTGTTGCTCTGCCCTCGTGTATGTCAATACCATTCCACTAGGTAGGGGCCTTTTGGAATGCGAGATTGTTATAGAAAGTACAAGAATAAATATATATGGTTAAAAATTTAATGTGTATGTAAAACATAGAAATTTTATTACAGATGTTGCTTGGACGAACGAAGGGAAAACATACATTGAAATAACAAAATCCAAACTAATTAACCTAGTCTATTAATTAAATAGAGTTCAATTTCTTGAAAATAAAAAACTGCCCCATAGCTAGAGTTGCGACGGTGCACGCGGGTCGTGTTGTATCCAAACTGCCCCATCAGTTGTGCGTCCACTTTCAAAGTTTGAATCGTGAACTCTTTGCAGGAGCGCGCGGCAACCAACGGAGTAAATAATGCAGGGGCCCGGCCAGCAATGTCTCAAGCATGAGACCTGATCAGAAGAAGAAGCTGCATGAGCGCAGGTCATTTCTTCCCCCAAAATTACCTGCAATTAAACCCAGTGGGCGCACTGCACAGCACAGGTAACCCCGAGCGTGATCAGATCTGGGCATGCCATGCATGTCTGTTCTTGCAGCACTGATAGTCAGATAGCCGGGTCTCAGGCTCTCAGCCCTCCATATGCCCGAATTTTTTGTATTTTGGTCCTTAAACAGAAGTAAAATCACGTATAGACCTTAAAAAATTTTAATCTCAGATTTGGACCCTTAGCTCGGCGCCATAACATATGGCGCCGAGGTAACACATGTCGGCGCCATAGAGTGTGGCGCCGAGCAATGACGTGGCGAAGCCGATGTGGCAGGCCGCGTGGCACCTAGCTCGGCGCCACAGATCTTGGCGCCGAGCTAGGATGATGTGCCGAAACCGATGTGGCAGGCCGCGTGGCACCTAGCTCGGCGCCACAGATCTTGGCGCCGAGCTAGGATGAAATCGCGCGGCTACCTCCTCACCGCGGTTTTCTGCCCACTCTCTCTGTTTTCTCTCCGCCGCCGTTATCGCCGCACAGCCCGAGCCGCGCCGCCGCTGCCTCGCCGCCCCTCTGCCGGAGCCGCTCCCTCGCCGCCACGCCGAGGCGGCTCCCAGGCACGGCTGCTCCCTCGCCGCCACGCCGGAGCCGCTCCCTCGCCGCCCCTCTGCCGGCACGGCCGAGCCGCCGTAGCGCCGCCACGCCCGAGCTCTCCCTCGCCGCGCCGCTCTAGCGCCGCCACGCCCGAGCCGCCCGTCCTCCCCGCGCCGCCCGCCCTGCCGCCCTCTGCTCAAGGTATTTTATTTACTAATTTTAAAATATTTTATATGTATTTTTTGTGTTAATGTTTAGTTTGTTTTTAGTTAGTTCTCATGTCATGTGCCATTTATTTGATATATGTATTTATTGGTTAGTAATGAGTTAGGTTTAGGTTATTTATTAGTTATTAGTTAGTCGTTAGTGAGTAGTTTTTATTTTGTAGCCTAGTGTAAGGTTTGTGGTTTACTTGTAAGTAGTAGCTAGTGTTTATTAACATTGTTTAGCATTTATTTTGTAGCATTTATATGTTCAGCCATCACGCTGAAGGTTTATTTGCAGGTTTTAGAAACCTGACCATATAGGGGAGGTGCTGCCCAATTTTTTTACTATATAGTGTTAGTCACATACCATATTAAATGGATATTGAGTTAGTAATCCATTTTTGCAATAGATGGACACCCTAGTGACACTATACCATGGAGGAAGCGTGGGGATAGATGCGTATGGGAGTGTTACTTTTGATGGTATGAAGATCGTGACCATGTTGTTCGATGAAAGACCATCTTTTGACAAGATTTTCGCTCGAGCTTGTGAGGAGATTAGTTGCGACATAAACGACCCTGGAATATTAATTCAGGGTTTGTTGTCCCATATTACATATGGAACAGTTGTCCGACGGTTGATCTCCATTGGCTCAGAAGATGATTGGGTGAGATATGTAAGAATCGTGAAGACCATGCTTCTACCATGTTTGGATGTGGTTGTTCAGCCGTTATCTGTTACTCATCGTGATGCTCCAGTCGGGTTGACTCCACAAATTCCCAATGCATCTCGTATTGAAGCTCCTTTGGTAGAGCTTCCGGAAGAAGTGGTTGTTGTTCCCGATGCTCAATCGGGGCCGCACGAGTATGGGATTTCTCATCCTCTTCCTGGCGTTTGTGGGGCTTCTAATCCGGTCGTACCCCCCAAGAGATCCCATTGACCCAGGATCCAGTTTAGGATCATCCTAGTAAGTGTCTTTGACACGTTGTTCATATCCATCGTTATTTCGTTTCATTAGACTTTTTAATGTGGTATTTCTTGCTTCCATCCGATGCAGGATCTCCACAAATCGATAGTGGTGCTTATCTTGATGTGCCTGTGTCAAATAATATGGACAACATATGCAGGGCATCCAATAGTGTTGATGTTCAGATTGAGGATGAGGAGGAGCCATATGAGGCTGCACGGGCCTTAGATTCTGATGATGACCGTCCGGTTCAAGAAATGACCGAGCAAGAAATTGAACTCATAAGACGTTTGTGTCCAGAGCGTGACCCTGCAGTACATTAATTTAGCAGTCTAAGTCATTCCACCCGTGCATATGCTGAAGGACGTGATGATGAACTGCTAGAGGCTCTGGATAACGCCGACAACATTGAGATTAAGGTAGGCTTACTTTTCAAGGACCTGCCTACACTGAGACGATGGCTACAGGAATATTCTGTGAACCGCAAGAGGCCATTCAAGGTGAGACATTCGTATGCACAGCGTCGTTACACTGTTGTGTGCGAGGTGTCAGAATGTAATTGGAGGGTATGTGCCCGAAGGCAGAAGGACACCAGAAAGTTTAAGATCACCAAAATTGTAGGTCCACACACTTGTGCCCAGACAGAGTTGAGCTCTAAGCATCGTCAGTTGACATCTACCCTGATTGCGAAAAGGATATTGGGGATATTGAAGGGTCAGCCAAACTTGAAGGTGAAGTCAATTATGACCATGACTTCGGAGATGTTTGGTTACAGGATCAAATATGGGAAAGCATGGAGGGCAAAGCAGCGAGCATGGAAGATGATATACGGGGATTAGGAGGAGGGTTATGAGAAGTTACCAGCATTGTTCAATGCAATGAAAGCAAAAAACCCAGGCATGCATTACGAGTACATCCCCAAACCTAATGAATGGAGGAACGACAGAGAGATATTTTTTCGTGCTTTCTGGTGTTTCTCGCAGTGCGTAGAGGCCTTCAGGCATTGTCGTCCCGTGCTCTCTATTGATGGTACTTTTCTGCTTGGGAAGTATAAGGGCACATTGTTGAGAGCACCTAGAGGGAGGGTGAATAGGTGATCCTGTAACACTTCAAAACTTAAGCCACAAAACTTGGTTAATTGTTAGCACAATAATTGCCAAGTGGCTATAGAGGAATCCTCAACAAAACACAATAACCAACAAAGCTCAATCACAGAGATGGCACGGTGGTTATCCCGTGGTTCGGCCAAGACCAACGCTTGCCTACTCCACGTTGTGGCGTCCCAACGGACGAGGGTTGCAATCAACCCCTCTCAAGCGGTCCAAAGACCCACTTGAATACCACGGTGTTTTGCTTGCTTTATCTCAATCCCGTTTGCGAGGAATCTCCACAACTTGGAGCCTCTCGCCCTTACACTTGAAATTCACAAAGAACACGGAGCAAGGGAGGGATTAGCGACGCACACAAGACACAAGAATCAGAGTGTCAACACGCACACAAGTCGCAACAAGAGCTCGCAACACAACTCAATGAGTTCACAACTCCACTAGAGCTCTATATGCTATCACAATGAAACGAATGCGCGAAATCGATGTCTTGGTGCTTAGAAATGATTAGGAGATGCTTGGTGTTCTTCTCCATGCGCCTAGGGGTCCCTTTTATAGCCCCAAGGCAGCTAGGAGCCGTTGGGAGCAATCTTGGAAGGCAGATCTTGCCTTCTGTCGACTGGCGCACCGGACAGTCCGGTGCACACCGGACACTGTCCGGTGCCCGATTTCCTTCCTTAAATAACGAAGCCGACCGTTGGCAGCCTGAGAGCCGTTGGCGCACCGGACATGTCCGGTGCACACCGGACAGTCCGGTGTCCCCTTCTAGCCGTTGGCTCGGCCACATGTCCCGCGCAGATTGCGCGGGCCGACCGTTGGCCCGGCCGACCGTTGGCTCACCGGATAGTCCGGTGCACACCGGACAGTCCGGTGAATTATAGCCGTACGTCGCCGGTGAATTCCCGAGAGCGGCCAGTTCGCTCGAACCAGCCTGGCGCACCGGACACTGTCCGGTGCACCACCGGACAGTCCGGTGCTCCCAAACTCAGCAGATTCTTGGCTGCTCAAGCCAAGACATTTCCAATTGGATTTTTCCTGTTTCCAGCACTTAGACACAATACATTAGTCCATAAAACAATGTACTAAGTCTGAGAAACATACCTTTATCCTTGATTTGTACTTTGTCCACCTCTTTACACTTAGGCACTTGTGTTGGACACTAAATCACCAAAACACTTAGAAATGGCCCGAGGGCACATTTCCCTTTCAATCTCCCCCTTTTTGGTGATTTATGCCAACACAACATAAAGCAAGTAGAACAAGTACAAAAAACAATTCAAATTAGAACTCAAATTGTTTTGATTCAATTTGACATATATGGATCACTCTATGCCACCACTTGGTTTGTTTTTGCAAATCAAACTCAAATTCCTATCTCTAAGTCAAAACCACTTGTAGAGACATAAAGAGAGGTTTTCCAAAGAAATTTGATCAAGGATTTCAAAAACTCCCCCTTTTTCCCATAATCAACACTTCTCCCCACAAGAGACCAACTTTTGACATGAAAGACAATAAAGAGTTTTGACAAACCAAAAGCTCTAATCTACTATTTTCAAAATTTCTCAAGTGGTAGCTGATCCATTTATTGCTTTGGCCTTTATTTTCTCCCCCTTTGGCATAAAACACCAAAACGGGATCAATCTTGGCCCTTTAACCCCATTGCCTCACCAAAATCATCAAAAGAGAACACAAAGGCAGTGAGAGTATAAAGATGAACTTGGAAAAGTTACTCTTTTTCATCGGAGTGCAGTGGAAGTCTTGCATGGTCCAAGTCCACCTTTTCCCTTTCAATTCTCCTTGGAGACTAAAACAACCAAACTCAAGTACATGGTTAGTATCAAAAGGGTCAAGTTGTAGCACAGCTCCCCCTAAATATGTGCATCTCTTGCAAACAGGACTTGTGAGGTCCAGGGAGTGTTTGTACAACTTGAGCACCACAATAAGCAACAAAATGCAGAATGAACATGATCAAGGGCATAAACACATGTATGCTACATTTCAATCCAAGTTCCGTGAATCTAAGATATTGAGCTCACTACGCAGCCTGCAAAAGGTCTTCTCATCTAGAGGCTTGGTAAAGATATCGGCTAGCTGGTTCTCGGTGCTAACATGAAACACTTCGA